>JAWDJD010000008.1:10420000-11620000 GCA_035047305.1 Bradypodion pumilum | reverse complement strand
CATACTGTTATTACTCTCAGTATCTTTCAGTAACTTAATTGGGGGCATTGCTAAGTGACTACTTGTTGAAAGTTGCAAGGTCTTTGGGAACTGGTCTGTCATGTGCTTACACATCAGGAAATGTCTGCCTTGGATCATGGAATTGTAAACAGAACAGAAATAACAAGTTCTTTAAATGGATTTGGCCTTCTGGGGTAGAATCGGAATCGTTCATATAGCAGAACTACTACTACTTTATAGTTAGTAAGAGCACCAAGGTTCATTGGTTAGAAACAGCCATAAAATGGTAGTGTGGAGTACAGAGCCAGTTACAAAATGGAGGCTGAAGAACAAAGCCTGGAAAGTCAGGGTGATAGCTACAGGAAAGACTTCAGTGCATAACCCTACTACTGCCTCTCCCCTCTACTGTATGTTGACCTAGGAATAGTTCGCGTGCAGCAGTATCAGAAGCATAATGGAAGAGCTAAAAGTATAGCCAGAACACAAAAGAGAAGCTGTTTATTATGAAAACAAACAGTTGTAAAATATTGTAAAAAGAAAAAAAACCAATCATTTAATTATGCTTGGAGAGAAATATTCCTATTTTACTTTTTGGGGTCATGCTTTTCGTAGAATGATTGGCGTTTGGCAAAATATTTGTATGTTTAGGGTTTTGTTAATTTCAGTGCCTGGGCAGGTTCCTGTTGTCAAGAATCCTGTAGCATTGTTCAGAAAACTGTCCTTTGTTCAATATATTGTGGGAAATGGTATTTCCTTATCATTAAATTGCCGACTGAGCAAATGATCGTGGCTGGTAGAATGGGGGAAAAAGAGCTAAATTTGAGCAAAGCTGAAAGTATTGGCCTTGCTGTTGATGCTCTTGTAGTTGTGGTTATGGTGTAGTTGTGGTTATTGGTGCAAACATACAATACACTTGCCTCAGTGTCCAGACTTTACTGCTATAGTCATCCATACTTGTAGTAGTCCGTTTGGATCATGTATAGTGAGCAGAGTTGGAAGATGCAGCCTTTTCTTACATTGAATTAGATCAGGGGGCGCCAACCTTTTAAAGTTGGGGGCTGGGTCATGCTCCCTCAGACAGTTGAGGGGCTAGACTGGTGGGTACCCCAAGCGTTTATGCCAGATGTAAACGAGTCCATGGTTGATTGCGGTGGCTGGAGTGCAGGCATAGGTTGGATGATTTGGCACCACTGGCCGGATCCGGCCCATGAGCCATAGGTTGCCGACCTCTGAATTAGATGATTGGTTGATCAAATCACCCCTTTACATTGCTTTTCATCAATGGATGCCCTTTGTACACGTTTGATTTCAGCTTCCATCAGTTAGCCTGAAAATGATGGTAGTTGTAACGCTGACATGGAAACCACTGGTTACCAGTGGGTAGCCAAAAAGGAAATTTTCCCAGCTCTTCCTGGCATCTTTTGAATGCTTGGTATGTAATCCATCTCTGAGCTACTACTGTGCTAATCAGAGTCTTCTGTATCATCTATCTGTTCCTGCTGTTCTCTCAATCATTCACAAAAGATTAGTTATTTTATGCAGCATTCTTAATACTTTCTGCTGTTTACTACACGTCTTTGTTGTTTGTTGTAAGAATTATGGTATTTAAATAGCTTCACTCTATGGATTGAGCCTTGTGTAATTTTGGTTTTATTTCAGAAAAATAACTTATTTATATGTCATGCCAATTGCATTTGTTTAAAATAAAATTGATGAAAATGAATGTAGGAAAAAGGCTATAATTCTAAATAGCCATTCCCACCCCCGGTGAATTCTAAAGGCAGATAGAAGACTTTTAGGTATGAGTGTAGTATAAATTACTAAAGTATGCTTAATCTATAAAACTGAGCAATTCATTCAATTGTAATTGAGTATTCTTTGATTCATATCTGAATACCTTCATAATTTCACTGGTAGGTACAATGAAGTTTGTCTAAATCTTAGATCCTTTTTGAGTAAAAAGATTAATGTAGAGGTAGAGTTAACTGCATCTGCATCCACATTTTTTTCACTATCCTGGAGAAAATGTTTCCGTTAAAGGGAAATAAAGAAACCATATAAAGAAATAGGATTGGTAATAAAAATGTTCTTGGATTTTAACATATAATGTTACATTTCAATTTCTTTTGTAAATACTGTATGTGTCTCTCTGTCTTGTAGTCTTGATGCGTCCCCCAAATGTGTTGTAGTACAGTTTATATAATCTTAAAGCAGCATGACTATTGGCTAATAGCTTTGTAATACAGTCAAATCCTGACTTACAAATGCCCCGAGTTACATAAAATTCGACTTCATAATGATTTTGTGCTAAAACCATGTCCCGATTTACATAAATGTCCCGATTTACATAAATTTATGTAACACGATTTCCTGTGGGTTTGCTTCAAGTTATGTAAAAATTCATTTCCCTATGGGTTTGCTTCAATTTACATAAAAATTTCTTTTTTCCTATGAGTTTGCTTCGAGTTACATAAAAATAGGGGTTTTACTGTATAACACTTTCTTTGGAAATATGGAAGGGAAGTTCCAGGGTGGAGAAGGTTGCTGTGCAGAATTGCCTGCTTGTGTTCAGCCATCATTCAAATTATAGGCCAGATGTGTCAAGACTAGATGTCATCATGGTATTATTGCAAAGTTAAATAGCTAAAAGGAAATAGTATTGTTCTTTTAAAATTTAGTCAGTGGCTTTTATCTGTCTGTGGTAGATGCGGTCTTTATCTTTTTCTCTCTTATTTATTTTGAGTCCCCTGTCATTCATTTTAAAGAATTACGTTTCTGGGGATTGCTTACCTCTTCTCCAGGGGCCTTTTAAACTCTGTCTAAGAGTGGCTTAGTGGTTAAGACGCCGAACTTAACGACTGGAAGGTTGACAGGTCAGCAATTTGAGACCCAAGTACTGCATGATGGAGTGAACTCCTGTCTCTGTTTCTGCCAACCTAGTAGTTCGAAAGCAAGAAATTGCAAGTAGATAAATAGGTATCACTTCGTTGGGATGGTAAACAGTGTTCTGTGCACTCTTGGTGTTAGTCATGCCTGCCACTTGTCCACTGAAATGTCTGCAGACACAGACAGCACTGGCTCTTTGGCTATAAACAGAGATGAGTACTGAATCCTAGAGTCGGATATGGCTGGCTTTCGAGCAAGGGTAACTTTTACCTAAGAGTTATGCCTAAATCTGTATAAGATTAAATGACTGATGGATGTGTAGAGATGTCCTTATTCCTATAACCTCCACCTGGTGTTTGTGTTAAACACATTGGAGCAATGTAAGGATATTCAGCTGAAGAAACTGAATATGACTTTGACTGTGAGCTCTGCCTCATCAGCGGCATTTCTCACTTTTGGGTAGGGCAAGGAGACCCCCCCCCCCCCCCGCGCCCCATTCCCACCATCTTTTTATCCTTACAAGTATTCAGGCATGATATGGCTGTATAGTCTCTGTATAACAGAGCTGTCCTAACATGTTCTTTTTTCCTCCTCCTCCCATCAGAATTTCTGGATTCCTCTTTCTCTAGTCAGCTAGTTTTCTAGTTGACCCTCACTGAAAATATGTGGGTCAGACCTCCCTACTGATTCTTTGTAGAGGATGTTAAACTAAAGATTGGTAGATTTTCATTAATAGCATTCAGTTACTGATCTGTTTTCAGTTGACTGAACTGATGGTATTTTGGAAACTGTGATATATGCATGTGTGCATCCATGTGTACTATCCCTAATCATGTCTTTATTGCCAAGGTTTTAAGTAATGTTGCAAGCTTTAATCTGTCAGTTACTCAACTGAAGCTTTGGTTGATGCCAATTTTTAATCATGGTGGGCAAACTTTAATGAGTTGTGTCGCGAGCAGAGGCCCATCTGTTCTCTTTGTTGAGGTTGTTAGGTTTATTCCTATGCTTAACATTATTTTTATATTATTATTATTATTATATATCACACCATTGTGAGTGATGGTCTGGTCACTAGGGTGGTATAGAAATGAAATAAATAAATATGTATAAAATATATAAAAGTGAGTCATACGCTTAGATAAAACAAGACTGATACTATACTATAATAGGGAATAGGGAAAATACAACTCTTCTTCTTTACTTCCTCTTTTACCTCATCTAGTGTCGAGGGTTCCACTAGTAGCAAAAGACCATATCCCACACGTGATACCCTGTACATGTTCTAAATTTCAATAAGTGGTTAAAAAGCCAAATGATCATCTTAATCAAAGGGCCTATAGTTGTGGAGAAATTGTGTTCCTCTAGTTAGGCAGTAGGTCCCACAATTGATTATCATTTACTATGATTGAAGGGTAAGAGTGTCTTGATAACTTCATTTTACCTCCAGTGTAAGTGGGGGCATGTTTTTCTATACCAGTGACTAGGGAACACCATGATGATCATCAGGGCTCTCCTAGTTTTGACACATTATTCAGATGATAAATGTTTAAGATATGAAGCCAGTGTGATTTTAGGTTCATGGCTTACTCATAGACTGGTGTGATTTTGTTTTAACCATAAAGTGTTTTCGTGTAGTTTTTATGGTCATGTTTTTCATGGGTGCACTTTGCATAATAAGCAATAAAGAAAAGATTTTAAAAGAAAGGAAGAGGGTGCTGTTATATTCATGTTTTGCTATAGGCTTTCCCCAGGCAATTGATTGGTCACTGTGCAAACAGATTATTAAATCAGATCATCCTGAATGGCTAATCATGGATTATTAATTTTTAAATGCTTACAACTATCACTCCTTCTAACCCTAAATAGCATAGTCAGTAGCCATGTTTATGTGACTTGTGACCCAGAGCACTGGGCGGTGTCAGGATGGCTGTGTGAGTAGATGGTAGTTATAGAGGCTGCATCCAGAGTTTCAGTAAATTCATTTGTGATATGTTTAAACAGATGTGGAAAGGACTAGTCATGGGAAAGTGAGGATGTTTCTAGCTCAGAAACAATAGATCGCTGGTAGAATACCCTCCTGACAGCCAGAGCTTATTTTTGTGTGCCTCCAAGATATGAAAGATAGAGTTAGAACAGTTTTGTTGACCAGCTTATTTCACGGAAAGCATTGCTTCCAGAGTTGGAAGATGAATAGTGTACTTGTACTTGCTGCAATCTCTGAAGGAGTTAGTTAAAGAACCATGTGCTAGTTCACTAGTGTAGAGGCAATGATGGAAAATCTGAACAAAGTTGTGGGCCTTTTTCTAAAATTCTGGCATCTCAAGGACTGCATTTACAAGGGCTTTTGCTTAAAGATGGAAGGATGTGGCTTTTAATATTTTGAAATCAGTCAAGCAGTGTACCTTACACATATAGAACTTCCTTCAATAAAACCATACAAACTCAATGTCTGTTACCTAGACATTGGTAATATTGTGACTGGTGCCTCCACTCTGCCCCTCTAGAGCCCCGCCTGCTCGAGGGGCTAGAAGGTTTTTTGGGACTGTATTTTATTGTGTATTTTATATTCTGTATGTAAACCCCTTGGTTTCCTTGGGGTATGTATATGTTGTTAGCCACCCTGAGTTGGCCTGTGCTGAATAGGGTGGGGTATAAATCGAATAAACTAAACTAAACCTAATGATAAAAATGGTTTTGAATGTACATTTCCTGAATTATGAAGCATTCATTTTCAGGTAAGGGATGTGTGTATATCACTTCCTTCTTCTTGTGCCATATCCGATTCTGAATGTTGGCGATCATCATGGCGATCAGTCATGAAGACTATCCTGCGAATATAATGCAATGCCTTTCATTTGCCTTCTGCATCGCAGAGTGACACCTGTACCACTGATCCAGCTTTGCGAGTCACTTTCTGGTCCAGAGCCCTTTTTGCATGCAAATTCCTCCTCAGTCCCAGGCCAGTATTGATGAAGCTGCTGCCCTCCATCCAGATGGATTCAAGTGGGATTTAATCCACTTGGGGACCATCACCCTTCCCTGTGGACTTCTGCACTCAAGGCTGTTAGTCCTCGGGTAGGCAGGTTAGTTAACATCCGACTGATACTAGGCGTTGAGTTGCTGGCAGTATGGTCTACACTATTACCATAGCAGAATAACCTGGCTGGACTGGAACTCCATTACCATAGCAGGATAACCTGGCCATTTAAAATGTCTGTTTTTATGCAGCACCTCTGCAGCAGATGGTGTTGTAGGTTTATGCTGCATTTGCTAATGTTGGAGATGGGAAAAAAGCTTTTGTCTAAAAAAAGTGGATGGACTCTCAAGCATTAATGAATATAATGGCATTGAGTACCTAGGCAGTGATGGGCAGTCTTGGCCCTCCAGCTGTTCTTGAATTTCAATTCCCAGAAACCCTGACCAGCTGGTGTGTTGACTTGGGCTTCTGGGAATTGAAGTCCAAGAACAGCTGGAGGGCCAAGACTGCCCATCTCTGGCCTAGAGCTAGATAAGGTTTCAGAAAGTGGACAGAAACGTGGTGTAGTTTGGGCAATAGAGCTTTAACATAACTAAACATGAGAAAGTTACTTTCTTTGGCCAGATATAAATGTCACTATTTCTAAAAGCGTATCTGATGATCACAACACTGAGCATAACCTAACCAAAATTTAGTATCAGTTGATATAATGTATTTTAATGAGAATTAAGCAAGGGCTTAATCTTCATTTTTTGATTTCAGTGGAAGCTAAATTTTTAATTATGTTCTTTAATTAAAAGGCTTAATTGTTCTGCTTATTACTGTTGATAGCACCAATGGTTAGGACAGATGTGAAATATTATAATAATTTGGAATTTTTTAAAAAAATTGCAGTGTGAAGGTTCTGTTTTTTCTGAGCATTGTATAATTAAGATTGCGGAGATAGGGAGGAACCACTGTTGCTGTAGGCAATGACTGAGTCATCATTGTGGAATATCGTCCTGCAGGATTACAGAGCCAGAAGTCCTTTTGCACCCTTTCCCCCACTGTGGTCTGGAACTGATAGGCCTTGTTCCATACCAATAATGGATGGTTAGAGCTCAGTTGGTGTTAGGAGAGCAGGATTATCTGGGTTGTTAATCTTACTGAGATATACAGTAAAATGTTGCATAAGAGCACCTTGCTTAGAGACTAACTCGCTTAAAGAGCAGAATTTTCTCTGAATGGCCACCTCACTTAACAACTAAAACCAACCAAAAACTCACTTAACAACTAAATTGGGGTTCGCATTCCCCTCTGCCAGAAGTCACATTTGTTCACTTACAATGGTGTTTCACTTAAAGAGCAAACTCGCTTAAAGAACAATTCCGTGGAACGCATTATGCTCTTTAAGCAAGGTACCACTGTATGTAGGTTGGTTAATCTTGATTTTCTTCACATGTGAATTCTTTTACTTTAACCCCTCCCCCATGTGTTGTGCCCATTTTGGGAGGGAAAATAAGAATCTCAAATATATAATGCTCTACATTATTTTTACATCCTTTGCCTTGTTTTGCTCTCAGAGCAGTGTCTTAGCCTTCCACTGTTTTCTCCTTTTGATAAAGATTTAGCCTCTGTAAAGTTCTTATGAGTTGGGGATACATAGCATTTTCATGTTAGGATATAGGCAGAGACAGAGTTCTTTTTGACATTTCTGCTCACATGCAGAAGAGGAGTCAGAGGCCTGCAGTTAGGAGAAACATTGCGTGATGAGCAGATTCATTAAAGTGTTTTGCATAATAGACAAGGGGGGCTTGTGACCTTTTCATAAGGTGGCACTGAATAAATGAAATGGGAACTTGCAAGGCTATTCACACTTAGACAAGGTGCTGTGGAAATGGTGGTTGATGGATTCTGAAGATAGGACTCAGCCCCACTATCTTTTATCATTGGCTGGCTCTGTTCTTTGCTGTATGTATGACAATGAATCAATGAACATATGAAAACAGTATTTCTATCATTGCCACAATTTAGACTGTGGCTTACAGAATCCAGTAGCTTTGTAGCTTGGGGGATTGGGGGAGCTGTAATTTAACATCATCATCATCATCATCATCATCATCATCATCATCATCATCACCACCATCATAATAATCCTTTCCAACCTCTGCAATGTACAGTAATCACAATCCTTCAGACTGCCAGGGTGAGAAGTTTAGCTGATCAGGTAAGACAAGCAAGCAGGCTAGGGATTTCATACTACTTTCCTTGTATTTCACCTAAAACGTTGAGAGTGTTGCATGCATAAGGCTACTTTACTTCATACTTCCACTGCAGAAATAAAGGTGTCAGGATTGAGTACAGAACTCAGTATCTTGCATATCTTGCTTGTTGTTGTTCAGTCGCATAGTCGAGTCCAACCCTTTGCAACCCATGCACGCCAGGCACCCCTATCCTCCACCATCCTCCTCAACTCACCCAGCTTTGCGCCCATTGTGTCAACAATACCATCTAGCCATCTTATTCTCTGATGTCACCTTCTTCTTTTGCCCTCAACCTTTCCCATTATCAAAGCTTCCTCAAGTGAATCCTCTCTTCTCATGTGATGTCCAAAGTACTTTAGCTTCATTTTCAATATTTGACTTTCCAAGTAGCAGTCAGGGTCGATTTCTTTTAAGATCGACCTATTTGTTCTCTTTGCTGTCCAGGGTTCTCTCAAAATTCTCCTCCAACACCACATTTCAAAGGTGTTTATTCTTCTATGTTCAGCTTTCCTTATGGTCCAGCTCTCACAACCATACATTACTACCGGAAATACCATTGTTGTGACTATGCGAACTTTTGTTTGCAAGGTGATGTCTCTACTTTTAACTATGTTCCCCAGGTTTCTCATAGCTTATCTCCCAAGAATCAGTCGCCTTTTTATTTCATTGCTGCAATCATCATCTGCAGTGATCTTCGATCCTAAGAAAGTAAAATCTTCTACTTCTTCCCCATCTATTTTCCAGGGAGTGATAGGGCCTGTTGCCATTATCTTGGTTTTCTTGATGTTAAGTCTCAAGCCAGCTTTTGCACTCTTTTCTTTCAACCTAAGCAAGAGCTTCTTTAGGTCTTCTTCACTTTCTGCCATTAGGGTAGTATCATCTGCATATCTCAAATTTTTGATGTTTCTCCCAGCAATTTTAATTTCAACTTGTGATTCATCCAGCTCTGCCTTGTGCATTATGTGCTCTGCTTATAAGTTAAATAAGTAGGGTGACAAAATGCAGCCTTGTCTTACTCCTTTTCCTATTCCAAACCACTCACTCATTATATCTTGCTTAGCCTGTCTTTATTTAGGTGATTTGAAAAGATTTATAGCCCCAAAGGCTACAAAGATGAGACTGAAATTTTGTTCATGAGCAAAGCCGGAGTAACAAGGGATGAGCATAGTTCCCAGCGTATGAGTAGGTTGGGGTCAGCTTTAGAGCCTTCAAATGACACGTGATGAAATATTTCCCACTAATAGATACTGTACTCATTTTTTGGGTATGTGGAAATATTTTCTCTGCTAAAAATGCATTGCTTGTTCTCAAGACTCAGTTGGACACTTTGAAAGCTGGAACTGTTTCTCCGTCCCTGGAATGTATGTGTGCATGGATATCTGTTTTTATATATAAACTTACCATGTGTGTGAAATTTGGAGTGTTAACAGATATCAGTGCCTTCATTCGTTTAAAAAAATCAGTTTAAGTGATATATGTGCTATTAGGATGCTGTGACTTAAAATGTGTACAGGTATTCATAGAGAAATTATTTCAAAATAAAATTGTGGTTTTTTTCTCCTACTGTGACATCCAAGGCACATGATGTGCACTTTATTTTGTTCTAATCAAATAATTCAGGCTAACTACATAAACCATTTGGAGAGAAAAGCACATTTGAGATACTTACACAGCATTTTCAAATTAACACAGCAGAGTTGTGGTTTCTTAGATTTATCCCTCAGGTATAAATCAGAACGTACCAAATTGCAGCTGAAATGATTTAGGGCATCTTAGCATTTTCTGAGAGCTCTCTTCCTTACTTTTACATGACTCTCAAAAATAGAGGACTGTGTAAAACAAATCAATTTGTGAAAGTTCATGTTTGTGTTTGACCCAAACCATTTTTCTTGATGCTGTTTTTGGCTTATTTCAGCCTGCTATTTTATTTATTTTTGTCCCACATTATCAAGTCTCTGCAGGCTTCATACCAATCCTTAGTAATTGCAGGTCTAATGATGTGCATTCTCCATGTGTAGGCAGTATGGAACTCTACAAGTTGCCAAGAGCTTCAGATTTCCTGCGCAGTGCCTTTTAAAACCTTTAAAAGTTTCTACTAACAATGGGCAGTACCTAGTACAGTACCTAGATTCCCTGGGCATTTGCTATATTTGGAGACATTTCCAAAATTTTAGATACCAAGCTCTTGTAAAGCACCACTGTCAGATTTGTTGACTCACTATAGATTGCCCTTCCATTAATCAAAGCGAGGCAGCTATCACAGCATATAGCGTATTCGGAGTTTCATAAAATGAAAGCAACTAATTAGTGATATTTTTTTTGTTACTGGCTGACTAGAGGTGCTGTGTGTATCCTTACTTGGACAGATGGGAGTATGTCATATGCTGCTCTGTTTCAGCCAATATAGAGTATATCTTGGGCTTTCCCTTCTAAGAATATAAGTAGACAGGAGTTTGGATTCTCTCCTAGGCTTGAAGATGGATTTCTGCAGTTTTCTATGTGATTATGTCATTCCCTTTATTATATCTGTAGATATGAATTTTATGTTTATCTGTGTATATCAGGGATTCTCAGCCTGCATCCCATGGGACGGATGCGGCCCATGGCATCATTTCATGTACACACACCCCGCCTCCATCGCACCCGGAAGTGCCATGTGGTGGAGGAAGGGGAAAATGGCCGTCTGGCCCCCAAAGCATGACCCACCCCCCAGCTTTAAAAGGTTGAGAACTCCTGGTGTATATAGTCTCTTTTTCTCCCTCTCTCTTTGCCTCTTTCTGCCATACAAACACATGAACAAGGAATTGTAGTTCACCTTTACTTAAGGTCTATATCAGTGTTTATTCCTGGATTAATCTTTATAATAAAAAAGGGATAATATGCCACAATTCCTGACACGGCAGAAACTGTTGCACAATTACAACCTTCTGCATTGCAGATCACATGTGCATTAAATGAACCAACTTGCTGAGCTGTGTTTATTGTCTTGCATTCAGTGAGCCATTGGTGTGTAGTTTTAATCTATTGCAGATGTGGCTGAAGTGTCTGGGTACTGTACTGAAAATGTTGCAGGCTGGCTGGGAGTAACTGGGTAGTTGACATGTGCCGTATGTTGACCATTCCTTTATTAACTTAAAAGGATCTTTGTTCTGCCTTCCTCTGATGATTCTGGCATGGCTTGACCATTATGATTTTTATATAGTTTGGATGCATAGTATTTACATGTTAGAATTAAATATAGACGTCTCTAGTTCTCATATCTTGCCTGCAGGTTAACAGATAACAGGGGTATGTTTTGTTTCACAAAAGCTTGCATACTGTTTTGTCAGTGTCAATATGAAAAGTCAGTGATTGGGGCATTAGCTATATTGGATCACCAGAAACTTTCAAATGAGACAAACTTTTAAAATCTCCAGAATTGTTCCTTGGGCCAATAGAGTTTAAAATGTAGGACTGTGACAGATAGTTCAAACTTTGAACAAGAGCGGTGTACTTGGTTTTGTTGCTGTTGTTTGTTTGTCTGCACTTCACCCAGAGTGGGAAATATCCCAAATATAATAAATAAAATATATATGAAACTAGGCTGCCAAAAAAACTGATTTGGGCGGCTATATAAATATTAAATTAAATTAAACAGTCAATTTTAGGTTCTGTCTTAGATAGAGGTTACAAAGGTGTCAATTAGCAGTTCTGCCCTCCTTTGCAAGAAAAATATCCTTCCTGCAGGTCTGCCATTGCTTTGGATGAAGCACATAAGCCTCTTTATAGCCATTGAAACAGAAAAATTGAAGGAAAATCTTTACATCAGTGAAAATTGAGAAAACACTTTTGTTACTATACTAGTCTCAAAAGTAAATTAAGGGCAAATTGGTAGTCATACCCAACAGATACAGATACCTCACTGAGATTCAGTCATAAGAGAGCCTACTTTCATAGCATTTGAATTCTTCCCAGGCTGCCAGTCTTTATATTTTCAACCACAAATCTTAACCTATAAAACCAAGCATTAACCGTTGGAACTGGCTATAGGCTGCTATGCGTCGCCCTACTGACCCACACCCACCCTTCGTGTGCACGGCCGAATTCCCTACGCAGGTCAACGAAGGATTTAAAAATCCGGCACGGGGGCCTCAGCCCCACAAACGGCAAGAAAGGGAAAGAACTTCACGTCCCAACAGTCATTGCGCCGCGGCGCGCCAGAGCCAATCAGGCTGAGAGGCTCACGCACGCCGCAGCGTTCCGACACGCGCCGCAGCCAATCAAACGAAAAGCATGTTAAAAAAACGCAGCACAAACACAAAGCACGAACCTATAACTACAAGCCCCAGCGTCCTGCGCGCCATGACCACGCAGAACGCTGAGGCAGGCTGCGCGCGAAAACAAAACTTAAGGAAAGCCGGCTCCGCCGCCATTCATCCCCACGGGCGAGCCAGCATGGCCCGTGGGGGAAGAAAATGAAACAAACCCGCCGCCCCTGCTCTTCCGTTCGAAGGGACTGCCACCGCGCCAAAAATAAAATCAATCCACCCACCACCCCTCCCCCGCAACTGCCCTTCTTCCCAACGGGAAAACAAGCATGGCCCGTGGAAACGAAAGGCACCCTCCCCGCAACAACGCTCCCTTCCCAAGGGCCATCCAGCATGGCCCATGGGATCAAGAGGCACCCCCCGCCGCAAGTGCCCTTCCTAACCACAGGCAAACAAGCATGGCCAATGGGAAGAAAAGGCACCCCCGCTGCAAGTAGCCTACCTTCCCACGGGCCACCAAGCATGATCCGTGAGAACAAAAGGCACCCCCCCACCCTAAAAAAAGGACACACCAAAAATCAAATCAAAACCATTCAAAAAAAGAAATCTAACCTTTAAAAAATAAACACAAACAAAGACAGGAAAAACATACAACAAAAAACAACAGCCCCCCCCCCCAACAAAATTCATATCCCCGCGTCCTTTTCACTTAAATATCGGAGATCACAACTTACCAACACAGCTCCAGACACGCCGAGAAACAGAATTGAAATGGCAAAAGAACAGGAAGAATTCACAGGACAGGACAAACATTACGCAACAGCACCACCAAGTGGCCACAGGAAAAATGACACTCAATGAATTCGAATTACACTTACACATTTTTTAAAAAATCTTATCCAAAGTACACCTATCACCAAAAAAAATATGACAAATTATTTTTAAAAATGCAATTATTGGGAAAAAATATATATCAACCTTTACACTTTTAAAAATCCAAATTTATTTATAACAGTTTAAAAAACTACCTATGTATAAAAAAACAATATTTTTTAAAAATAACATAACTCATTTAAACACACATACAACAAAAAACATCCAAAACCATTTCTCATATTTTTTAAAAAACAAAACCCCCAAAAAAGCCCGGCAACGCCGGGCAACCCTTGCTAGTAGAATATATGAACAGTTTGCTTTAAGTATATATCCTGTCATCTTTGCCTGATGAAAACTTGTGGAGAATTCAAAAGCTTAACTTGATGACTTACAAAAGGCATTTCCTAGTCTTCAGTTTCATTGCTGTGAATGGATCATTGTTGTCGGTCCATAAATAAGGGTACAGTATTGCTCTAATACATGTTTTTGAATAACATAAAAATGTTGTGCTTCAGCGTTGCTTGAATCTCAAGCAACATGTATGCTTGCGTATGTTAAGACAGTGACTGGAAAGCGGCAGGTCAGCAGTTCGATACCCGAGTACAGTACTGTACTACCGAATGAGCTCCCATCAGCTCCTGCCAACCTAGCAGTTCGAAAGCAAGAAATTACAAGTAGATGTGATACTGGGACACTGGTTGAAGCTGTTTGTTATCATTATCTAAATTAATAGAATCTACTATTGTTTTCTGCTATCTTTTGAAAGTAGGCTAATTCTGTTCTGGTGTGAGTGAGTGTTTTGGATTCTGGTACATAGTATCCCGCATAATGAAAAAGCTTAGTTCCACGGAGCTCTTTGTTATGCAGATCCAATTGGCAATACCCCGCATAGCGAAAAAGTTTGTTATATGGTGTTTATGTTAAGCGGGGTATACCCCGGTTAACGAAAACCCCGTATAATTATTATTTTTTGTTAGGCAGGGTATTGCGATTGCCTAACGAATGCTTCATTGTCCGAATTTTTCGTTATACAAAGCGTTCATTATGGGGGTACCACTGTACTTGACATAACCTCTAGAGGGGAAAATTGACCAATTGTGCATGGAGAACTGATGTCCAAGTTACCTGCTTAGACTGAAATATTCTGTGATGTATGGTATTCAATAATAGTTTGGTTTAGTTGGGAGAATAGTTGTAAAGCTTCTTTTTAGTAAGTGTGTTGCTGATCTTTTGAAGATACACATACGGAAAGGAATGGCTTTGCAATTTCAGTTGTATGTGAACATGCACCAGAATGTGTAGACACACAGACTTCATCTAAATTTTCCATGTATATTCTACATAAAATGAGCTGTGTCACGCATTGACTCTGTTGTCTTGAGAAGCTTTTTCTCTACTTGCCTTTTTGAAAATCTTTTAAAAGAAGCAGTCTAGAAAGTAGAATTTTTCAGTAGAGGTTGTGCAGGCATATTACAGTAGTTGTGTATTATTCCAGCCCTAAAACAGTGGCTCAAGTTGCTGCAGTGGCTCAAGTTACTGCAGTGGCTCAAGTTGCTAAGACGCTGACTGGGAAGCGGAAGGTCAGCAGTTCGATTCCCGAGTACTGCAGGACGGAAATGAGCTCCCGTCTTCATCCCAGCTCCTGCCAACCTAGCAGTTCGAAAGCAAGAAATTGCAAGTAGATAAATAGGAACCACTTCGGTGGGAAGGAAACAGCGTTCCGTGCGCTCCGGTGTCTAGTCATGCCTGCCACATGACCACGGAAACGTCTGCAGAAGCAGACAGCGCTGGCTCTTCGGCTTAGAAACAGAGATGAGCACTGCACCCTAGAGTCGGATACGACTGGCCTTCGAGCAAGGGAAACCTTTACCTTTACCTAAAACAGTCTTGTTTTCTGTGTCTCCATCTTGCATAGGTTTATTCAGCTGTTCTGAAGAACATGCCTGCAGCTATTTTAGGGTGATTCCTAATGAGAATTTTTATTTGCAAAATATATATATTAAAAATAAATCGTGTCAGAAGCACACAAAGGTGCTTTCTGGGTTGAAAGGATTTTTGCTGGAGGAACTTCGCTCAGGGGATGCTCAAATGAGGCTCCTTTCATGACCCCAAGTTCTTTTTCCCACTGATGTATTTATCTATTTATCTTTATCTATTTATCTACTTGCTATTTCTTGCTTTCGAACTGCTAGGTTGGCAGGAGATGTATTTGCAAAATGAAGCCCAGGTTATGTATTTCCAGAGGTGCCTTTTCTTTGGCTTGTTGCAGTTTTTCCCCAGGGCTGCTGTGTCATCCTGGTTCCCTGGATGGTTTTAAAATGGCCATTCTCATGGTCATTCAGCATTAGCTGTGCCTGGCAAGAACAGTGGGAGATGCACTCCAGCAATGTATAGTAGATGGCTGCATAATCCTTACTCCCATTATATGGTTCATTTTTAAAATAAAAAAATAGGATATATCTCTGCACAAGTTTGTAATCTGCAAACTTATTATTCATTAGTTCAAATTTATATTGCATTATAGGCTCAAGTGGCTAAGATATGCTGACTGGGAGGCGGAAGGTCAGCAGTTTGATTCCCGAGTTTTGCAGGATGGAATGAGCTCCCGTCTTTGTTCCAGCTCCTGTCAACCTAGCAATTCAAAAGCAAGAAACTGCAAGTAGATAAATAGGGACCACTTCGGTGGGAAGGTAACAGCGTTCCGTGCGCTCCGGTGTCTAGTCATGCCTGCCACCTAACCACGGAAACGTCGGCAGAAGCAGACAACGCTGGCTCTTCGGCTTTGAAGCAGAGATGAGCACTTAACCCTAGAGTCGGATATGACTGGCTTTTGAGCAAGGGAAACCTTTACCTATAGGTGTTATGCTTTTTTCCAAGATACATATATTCTCTTTTCTTCAGAGATTGCTTCCTACACTTTCATTTCTCTCTGATGTACTGTAGTTAGGAATAGATATGTCTAATTTTCTTATCAATAATCTGGCCTGTTTTAATTTAAGAGGAAGAAATACCACCAGCTACAAGTGTGTGTGTGTGTGTGTGTGTGTGTGTGTGTGTGTGTGTGTGTGTGTGTGTGTGTGTGTGTGTGTGTGACATATATTTCCCTTTAAATAACTGCTAGAAGGAATATAAGTAATATGTTTTAACTTGTCTGTTGAGAAACTTAGAGTTTGAAGAAAGGGGTGGAGTAATTTTAAAGGATGGAAAATTACTTCATGTTTCTGACTTTGGGAATGTTACGAAGCAAATTGGCTTTGTAAGGTTTTCCTGAATCTTGGAAGAGATTTTTAAAATGTCATGTGTTTTCCCTTCATCTCCCAAAGGCCCATGAACATAGTCGAATAATATCTGTGGTCAGGATGTTCTCATGAACCTCTTCTGTGAAACCATTAATTTTAAGAAAAATTAAAAACATAGAACGGATACTTCATTGAAGCTTAATAAAACACATAAAGTAGTGAAGTCATGGTTATGAAGAAGAGCTGTCCCAAATATGAAGTATGGTAGTAGAAATAAATAAAGAGTAGGACTGTTGTGATCTGCTTGTGTAGTGTTATCCTTTGTGCCTTCTGTTCTCTGAAGGATTCTTCTCCTCTCTCAAAATAAATGGTAATGAAGATCAGGGTAATGTGAAACTTCATTTGAAGACGTTGTGGTTTGGTTTATTTTCTGTTACCACTGTCCTGCTATCTCGAGGAGGCTATTTCTGTGTACCCACTACTAACACTTACAGGGCCGTAGCCAGGATTCTAGGTTTTTTTTTTGGGGGGGGGGGGTTCAGGAGGGGCAACAATGTCAGACTCACATATATAACATTGGCACCGCGGGGTGGGTTGGGGCGGGCGGGCTGGGCTGGGCTGTTAGCTCAGGAGGGTTTTTGCACCCCCTGGCCCCCCAGGCTACGGCCCTGAACACTTAAGTTAAGAAATGTAATGTCTAGCATTAAGGGCTAGAATATAATTTGCATCCAGAGGCATATATCAAAGTTGCATGCTTGTCACCCCTGTTAAATTATTCAAAGTAAACAATTTTGCATACTATTGCATATTTTATTTTCTTCTGCTTTTGCTAGCTGTCTGGAGAGGCAAGAAATTATGCATAACGATGAAGCCTCTCTATGCCCCACCTCATGGTAATAGCAAATGGCTTTTTGCTATTTTAACATGTATTACCAACAGACTTTGAATGCTATGTTGCAGTCAGCCATAAGAGTTAAAGCTTTCTTTTATAAAGTCTTGCTGGTTTATGTACTTATTGACAATTTTTACATTTTCATTTTCACAGTTTGAATGAGGAATATACATGGGTCTGTATTGTACTGTGCAAAATAATGTGTGATAAAAATGAAATGTATAAGATGTACCTTCATTTTATTTTGTAGAACATAACACAATCGAGAAGTAGCAGGTTCTCCTGTACAGTACCGTAATTAATCTTGTGTGTCTTATCAGTAATCTGCCATACTGAGTACACAGTTCAAGCTATAGAGGCAGAATCTATCAAACTCCTAGCAACTGTATGCCAGCATTGAAAATGGAACAATGGTACACAGAGTAGAAATGTTCAGTTTATGTTCCAGTGGAAAAGTAAAGAGATGCCAAAAACTGCAGTAACTATAATATATTCTTAGTGAAAACTGTAGAAGCACCTCCATAATTTAAGATATGCAGGTTTCTGCCACTTTATTGGCAGAAAATAAAAAAGACTTGAACTGCTCCTGATGAAAATTAGAAAAGATACAAAGGTTGGGCTACATTCGTACATTATAAATATAAAAGATACAGCTGTAGAACAACTACATAATTTTAAAATGTTGACAATGAAGAAATTTCAACTGTTAAAGATTTTCTATATCTCAAATCAGTTGTCATTGAAAATGGAGGCAAGGAATATGAACACTTAAAATGCAGCTATAAAAGAATTAGAATAGATTGGTGAGTATGATGATGTTTATTGCAGGAGGCCAACACCAAGGCCACCCATATTGTTGTATTCCCAATAACTATGTAAGGATGTGAACACTGGATAATAAAGAAGACTGACAAGAATATTGTGTGGGAAAGCATCAAGGATGCCGTAGACCTTCTTCTTTTGTGTCATGATCAAACCCTGGACTATCAAAATGAAGCCACTTTCTTGTCATTGGCCTCATTGGTGCATGTTTCTGGCAGTAATCGGCAGACCACTAAATGAGCCAGATTCTGTATCTCCACATTCACACAGTGTGTTGTTGTGTACCAGCAGCCCCCACTTGAGCATGTTGGTCTTAAATTTAGCACTCCGACCCTCAGCCTGTTTAGGGTCCTCCAAGTGATGTAGGGGAGGTTTGAGTTCTTCAGCTATATCCTCCTTTAATGATGTTCCTTGTCCAGTGAGCTCCTTCCTCCATCTTTTAATTTGGTTTTTCTTTTGTGTACCCTCAAGAATGTTTGTTCTTGCTATAAAGTTCATCCTGGATCTTTGCTGGTGGACTTGAGGCTCATATCCATTCAGAAGATGTTGAGGGCCATTCTGTTGTTTAGTTCTCTCGTCATCCACTGCTACTTTTCGCCTGATCTTAGGTGGAGTGATACCAACAAGAGGGTACATTTTCTCAACTGTTGTAGGTTTGAGGCAACCTGTCACTATACGATGACTTCATTAACAGCAATGTCAACTTGTTTTGCACATGTGGATATGCTCCATACTGGAGCAGCATACTCTGCTTTGGAGATGCTCAGGGACAAAGCTGATGTACACAGCGTGGATGGTTGAGTTCCCCCATTTGTAGTTTTTGAGTTTTCTGACTATGTTGTTCCTGACGATGTTGCTGTAGCCCTCAAGGAAGTCAAATAAGTTCGTTCTAGATCATATCAAGCCTGAACTCTCACTAGAAGTGAAAAGGGTAACTTGATATTTTTTTAAATTTCTGGAGCATATGAGGAGAAGACAAGACTTGGTGGAAGAGATGATTCTTGGAAAAGAAAGTGACATGCCATGAAATAGCTCAATAAAGGAAATCACAGCTTTTAGTTTGCAAGAACTGAGCATTGCTGTTAAAGATAGAACATTTTGAAGGTCATTAATTCATAGACTGATCATCAGTTTGACAGCATGTAACAAAGACATGAGGGAAACAAAAGCTTAAGGAGCTCCTTAACCAAGACGGTACCTTGGCTGTAGGTTTGTTCTCACCTTCAACCTTGTGGTGTATAACTAGCAAAAATATAGGTCTATCCACTTTTGATAGTCACCTGTAACCCACATTTCATGGCGATGCACTAAGACATCATCTGGAGATAACTAGCGTATGACTCTAGGCATGGTGACTTCATAAGACCAGTGATAAGGCAGCAGAGATTTAGAGGAGAGAGCTGCAGTGACAGCAAAAGAATATATATTCTTAAAGCCTGTCTGGAAAGTCTGAAGGCCCTAATTATGTTTAGTCTGGTGCACAGAAGATTGAAAAAGGGGGATACGGTGAAAGGCTTAAAAGGATTTTATAAAGAGGAGGAAATGATTATTCAGTCTGTTGTACTTGAGGGTAGAGACCAGTGGTTTTATTTAAACTGCAGAGGGTGGGTTGGGATTCATTCTTACTGAACTCAAAGCAAGTTTTATAATGCAGCAAGCTGTTTGTGAAGTTGTATCTTCCAAAGAAAGAGGTGGAGAGGCATCTGGGTATTATTAAATATTAAACCCTGCCAGATGAAGAAGAAGACAGATGTCTAATTAGGGTTCAGAGAACACTTAAGGTTTTATTGTTCAGTTGTCCTGTAAATGATAACACTACTTTGACTTGCGTAAGAGTTGTATGATATAGTAGAGCCCTGAACTCGATGCCTTGATGTACAGTATCTGTAGCTCCATCACAACGTCTAGAGGTATCTGTTATTGTAGTCGCATCTTTGAAGTAAGGCAGGTTCAGAAATGGCCTGATACTTAATAGATGATCACCTGGGAAGTCAGTCTACCTTGTAATGACCTTCTAGCAAGGAAGGTAGAATGTAAATGTTTCTGGCAACAATTGTTCAGAAGTATCATGTTCTGAGCTCTTCAGAAATAGTATTATATTTGCTGAATTTTGTAAACAAATTTTGGAATTGGTGAAAGGTTGCTGCCTTACTGATGTTAGGTATTTTCAACTGTACAAACATCTCTTGCAAGAACATGAATGGTGAAGTATATGACAGAAACTTAGTCTCATAGTAAAATAGCAATAAGTTTTACTTTTAGTAAGTGTGCAAAATATGTTCACATGTGCTTGACCACCTGGAAGCCAAGGAATAATATGTCCTGGATCAGTTACAGTTGTAAGATTCAACATGATGGGAAATTAGCAGATATAGCAATGCAGTAATTTATCTGTGTATAGATCAGGGGTGATCAACCTTTTTATGCTGTAGGCCTGACCACGTCCCCGGACACCCCTTGAAGCGGAAGGGGACACATTTATGGTTGTCGTAAATGTGCCCACTTCCACATTTACGACAGCTGCAGGCGCGTTTGCGCATGCGTGGGTCTGTTTTACAGCTGATGTAAACTTGCCTGCTTCCACTTACGGGTGTGGTGGCGGCAGGCTGGATGGAATGGTGTCACGGGTCGAGTCCAGCCCATAGGTCATAGGTTGGGAACCCCTGGTATAGATGGATAATATTTAACACCAGGATTTGGTGGTGGGATTGTTTCCACCTTTGCTCCTCTGTTTTGCTGTTCAGTTTCACACTGAAGTATCTACCAAATATTTACTTGGAACTTGGTAGATACTTTCTTGGACTACAGTTTTCAGAAACTACAAGTCATCATAGTGATTTACAGCCTAGGCTCTCACCTGATCTGTGATTGGTATATCTAGATCATGAGGTTTAGTTAAACATCATAATTACAGTTCTTGGAAATGTTTTAAAAGGCAAAGACACTTTGAAAAATAGCATTTTTTGCAAATTTCTGGAGAGAGGACTTCTTTACATATTAATTTATTAATTTCATTTTAATGATGCTTTTTTGCTGGTGAAAGAAGCCAAGGTGTATCACAAATTATTAAAAAAAAAACCAAGCCAAATAAAACAATTTTGCTAGTATGTTTGATTTGAGCAGGACTGATATAGTAAATATACTACAGTGATACTGAAATGTCAGAATCAATTATTTGGTATTGGCAAATGGGATGGAGGTTTAATGGGCCATGGAGATATTTTTCACTGATCCCAGGAGAGGGTCCGTACAGGGCAGGATAGTGCATTGAGCAGGAGTTCTCAACCTTTTAAAAACAAGGTCATGCTCCCTCAGACAGCTTCTGGGACCGGATGGCCATTTTGCCCTTCCTCCACCACATGGAACTTCCTGGTGTGGTGGAGGCAGTGGGGGGCCAAATGAAATGGTACAACAGCCCATGTCCAGCCTGTGGGCCGCAAGTTGAGAATCGCAGGCTTGGAGGGTTGTGTGTTAATAAGATTAAAATTGAGAAGCTAATCAAAACTTCCTATTCATCTTATTCATTCTGCTTAGGTGGAAGGCAGAAAACCTGAGAATCACCACCAATGTACATCTGTTTACTTCATTGGAACTCAAAGGGGCTGTAGTGGCTCAGTGGTTAAGAAGCTCGCCTTGTTACTTGTAAGGCCGGCAAGTAGGCAGTTCGAAAACCGGGTACTGCATGATGGATTGAACACCTGTCTCTATTTCAGCTGTTGGAGATACAAAAGCAGCCTCATTTGGGCGTTCCCTGGCAAGAGTTTCTTCCGCAAAAATCCTTTCAACCCAGAATAATTTTTGACACGAAATTATTATTATTTGAGCTCAGACGTATTAGCTTTAATGTGCTGAGGTCTGAGCCCTAGAGATAGGCAAAGTATCTGCAGATGTTGAAAGGGCTTCTGTAGTTTAAAAAAAAAAATATTCCTTACCTTCATATTGACTGAACTGCAGTGATGTCATGTTCTCACAAATCCAGATTGTTGAGGGAGAAGTGTTAGAGGAATTGATTGTGATATGAATATAGCAATGGTTCCCAACGTGGGGACCACACCCCACAGGGAGACTTCAATTCCCAGAAGCTTAAGTCAGTACATTGGCTGATCAGTGCTTTGAGGAATTGACTTAGGTTTCTGGGAATTGAAGTCCCAAAACCAAAGGTTGGGAAACTGCTACAGTTTTAATGGCTGACTGGTTGGATTCTGTGCATCTAGGGCTGCTTGTGGAGATGTTGGGAGAGTTGTGTCTAGCTATCTAAATACAGTTGGAAGAATTACCTCATGGAGTTTGCATTAGGTCACAGGAGAGTCACAGTTCTGCAACTTGTGGGAGGGAGGTCTTGGTGAGTCATGGCAAGTTGAACACAGCCTACCTCTCTGGCTAGAGAAACTTCGCTTGGGGATGTCCAAATGAGGCTCCTTCTCCTTTGTGTTGTTTGTGGATCCACACCTATGGGTTTTGCGCTTGCACGGAAGCCATCTTGGAGCTGTAGAGCTGATTGGATAAGATTTAGTGTTAGCACCGCCTACCATCTCCACCCGCCTTCGGCGCCATTTTGCGTCTTTACCCTCAGTTCTCTTTTCCGCTGCGCTAGCAGGAGCTAATTGAGAGCTTTCCTTGAATTTTTGGGAGTTTTCAATTCTCAAAGGCTATTTTCCTAAAAATTTTCTCGGCTGGGAAGGGTATCCCCCTTTCCTCCCAATTTTCTTTGTTCGTTGAAATTAGATATTTTTTTCTCCATCAGAGTTAGGTTAGCTCAATTTTTCATCCTGAGAGGCCTCCCCTCACTTGTTCGCACTTTTTTCCTTGGGCGCTCAGTAGAATGGCCGCCATTGCTGCGTTCAAGAGGTGCCTGTCCTGCAGCTCTAAAATTCCTCACACAGACAGCCATGACAAGTGTCTTATTTGTTTGAGAGAAAATCATCCCGTCCATTCCTGTCCGGTGTGCAAGAAATTCTCTAAAGTTGCCCAAAAGAACAGGAAAAACAGACTGCAGGCTCACCTCATGGCAACCGCGCTGGCTCCCCAACTGCCTGGTTCCCGCCAGGAATCACAGCCTCCTCCGGCATTTTATTCAACTTCTTCCTGTAAACCAACCACGGCCGAGTTGTTCCTGAAGAAGAAGAAAAAGGAAGAGAAAAAGAAATCAAAGAAACATCACTCTTCCTTGCCTCCTACCCTGAGGGCCAGCCGTCCTTCGCCTCCCCCCTCTCCGGCATCGGCCATTTTCATGACGGCGATGTCTACCCAATCTTCACCGGTGTTGGAATCTACTACGGAATCCGGCAATCTACCATCCCACCAGGACACCCCGCCGACTCCTCCATGCCGCCCCAATCCTCCTTTTCTGCCACCGTCACAGGATTTGGGTGCACCAGCCTCCCAGGCCCTTGTTCCAGTCGATGCTCTAGCTCCGCTTTTCCACACAATGGCTAAGGAGATCACGACCCAGGTGACTACACAGGTCTGGGCACTCATCCCTGTTGCTGATCCACCCGCGACCAATCCGCCTCCGTCGGATTGGCAAACTGCACTACCGAAGCAAAAGGCCACTGTCTAGCCTTGCGGTTCCAAGAGGTGCCGCATGGAACAGGCTATGACTGCCTCCCCTCCGCCTTCACCGATGTCAGAGGATGTTCCAAGTTCAGCCAGGCCGTACTGGTCTGACTCGGACCTCGAGGCCTTCCTCCCACCTCCCACTGTCTCGGTGAGGTTGGAAGGCTCCGATGTCCAGTCTGATTTGGATGAAGAACAGCTTCCCCCTGTGGATACGACCAAATCACCCGACGACCAGATCGGGAGCAAGGACCGTCCCCAACCCGAGGACCAACAAACTTTGACTGGGCTTCTCACACGGATGGGAACCTCCCTAAACATCAAAGCTGAGACCCTGCCATCCCCTTTCACTGATGAGGTCTGCAGGCTGGCGGACACCAAGAAGTTTCTTCCAGTCCACCTCCCTTTTCTGCCAGCTGTTGCCCATGCAGCCAAGGCAATCTTGAAGAAGCCAGTTTTGGCCCATACCGTCTCCACCAGGGCCGATGGTATCTACAAATTACTGGGGGAGGATGGTGATTTTCTGCACACGCATCCCCCGCCGAATTCCCGTGTGGTCCAGGTTCTCAACACCGCACTGCCATTAACAGTGTGTCGGTTCCATCTACCAAGGAGGACAAAAAGCTTGATGCCCTCGGTCGCCACGTTTACTCCCAATCTTCGTTGTCCGTCAGGGCTGCAAACTACTCGGTTGCCATGGGAGGCTATAATGTCAAGCTTTGGATGAAGCTGGAATCATTCATGGACAAGTTGCCGGCTGATCTACGCCCCGAACTGGACACCTTGTGCAAGGAAGTAATTCATCTGGGGCAGCAACAGATTGGGACATCCAGGCACATTTGTGATTTTGAGGCCAGGAGCGTTGCCACAGCAATCCAGATCCGCCGCCACTCTTGGCTCCGATCTGTGGACTTTGCTGACGACACCAAGAAGCTCATTGAGGAAATGCCATTTGATGGCCAGCTCCACCGTGATATCACCACCTCCAACAAACTCCGGTTGGGAGGTACTGGTTTCTACTGCAGGCGCTCGTTCCGGCCCTTTGGCCAGAAGCAGGACCAACAAGCATGCCAGCAGTTCCGTCTTACGGATCCGTCTCGGCAGCAATTCTATAAGCTCAGGAAGCCTTACACCCAGGCCACCAATTGGGCAAGCACACTGATCGGAGGCAAAAACAACAGGTTTGACCGGCCAACGGCCGTAGACTCCCACCCATCACCTCCCCTACCTTCCGATCCGAAACTTCATTACCGTTTGGACCGCCATCACATATGACAGCTGGGTCCTTCAAATACTAGAACGAGGTTACAAATTGGAGCTCAAGAGGTGCCCTCCGTTAGGGCGCATCCGTCCCAGGAATCCATTCCCACAACTCAAAAGAGCTTCTGTCTCTTGCAGAAGGGCGCGATCGAACCAGGTGCCATTAACAGACTCTGCCAATGGTTTTTACTCACGCTGCTTCCTCGTGGACAAGAAGGATGGCGGCCTCCACCCAATCCTATATCTTTGCCGGCTCAACCGGTACATCCTGGTGAAGAAGTTTCGGATGGTAACCCTTCTGTCTATCCTCCCCCTGATCAACGAAGGGGATTGGTTCACCACCATCGATCTGAAAGATGCATACTTTCACGTCCCCATACATCGGTCCCATTGAAAGTTCCTCCGTTTCTGCGTGGGGGAAGAAATCTTCCAATACACATGCCTTCCTTTCGGCCTGTCCACCACGCCAAGAGTGTTCACGAAGTATATGGCTCCGGTGGCGGTCCACCTTCATCTACAGGGGATTACGGTTTATCTGTATGTAGAAGATTGGTTGATCTGTTCTTCTTCCCATGATCAGGCAACAAGGGACATTGCCTTCGTGATCACCTTCCTGGAGAGTCTCGGCCTGAGGTTGAACCTCAAGAAGTCCAAACTCAACCCATCCCAGAGGATGGACTTCATTGGGGCCACGCTCGATTCCTTCCGCACGAGAGAGTTTCCACCAGCCTCGAGGCTTTCCAACATAAAGGACATAGTGTCTATCTTTCGCTCCTCTTGGACGATGACCGCTCGCCAAGCCCAAAGGCTTTTGGGCTTGATGGCCTCTACCACACCAAGCTCAAACTCAGATCTCTACAATCTTGGCTTCTGGCATCCTTCAATCCGCTACAAGACGGCCCGCGGTTGCGGCTCTACCCAACCCCAGAGTTGAAGGAGCAACTTCTGAGGTGGATGGATCCAACGTTTGTCTCCATGGGGAAGCTGTTCGATCGTCCTTCTCCAACCTTCAGATCGCCATGGATGTGAGCAACCTCGGATGGGGTGCGCATCTGGGATCTCTTCACATCAACGGCATGTGGTCCCCCACCAAACGGTCCCACCACATCAATTTCCTCGAGCTTCTGGCGATTTGGAAGTCTCTCAAATAGTTCAAGCCCCTGATCTTCGGATCTGTCATCCAGGTGGCGTCCGACAACACGACGGCCCTGGCCTATCTAAACAAGCAAGGGGGGGGGACACGCTCTCGGTCCCTGCTATACCTCTCATTTCTTCTGTGGGAATGGTGCCTGAAGACCCATGTGTTGCCAGTTAGAGTTCACATCAGGGGTGTACACAACATGGGAGTGGTCTGCCTCCAGCCACAAGTGGGAACTGCACGAATCCGTGTTCCGCCAGCTCTGCCTCTGTTGGGGCAACCCGACCATGGACCTATTTGCGTCCGACCTCAACAACAAATGTTGCAGGTTCTGTTCTAGAGTGGGAGTAGGAAGGGGTTTGTCAGGGGACGCCTTCATGTACCCTTGGATGGGGCATCTCTTCTATCTATTTCCTCCACTCCCACTTGTACAGAGGATACTGCTACACCTCCAACTGTACAGAACTCAAGCCATTCTTGTGGCTCTTTCCTGGCCGTGATACCTGTGGTTTCCACCGCTCAGGAAGCTTGTATCCAACTGGATGTCGCTACCCAACAGACTGGACCTAATCCACATAGAAAATGTCTGTATCTTGCACCCAGACCTTCACAGCCTGCACTTGATGGCATGCCTCATAACCCAAGGTTAAACAGGATTCTACAATCTGCCATTAAGCCATCCACAACCCGCTCCTACTCAGACAAGTTCAAGAGATTTGTTGGCCATCTCCAAGCCAGGGACAAGACTGTTGCCACAGCTTCTGTGAAGGACCTCCTGGACTACCTCCTCTCCTTGGCCGAATCGGGTATCTCCCATTCATCAGTGAAGGTACACCTTGTGGTGGTAGTCTCCAACGCTCCATCACGTTCGCCCCTCCGTACTGCCTTCAGGGACGAATTGGTGAAACATTTTCTCAAGGAACTCAACAATGTCTTCCCACCATGGAGGACGCCCCCTCCTCAGTGGTCATTAACCACCGTTCTGGACGCCTTCATGCGCCCACTGTTCGACCCTATGGTCACTTCAAGTTTGCACCTGCTTTCATGGAAGACGCCCTTCCTTGTGGCTCTTACTTCCGCTTGACGAGTGGGTGAACTTGCTGCCTTCCATTCTGACCCTCCATTTTTGCAGTTTTTTTATGGCCGTGTTGTACTTTATCTGGACATTACCTTTTTGCCGAAGGTTGTCTCCAAGTTCCACCTCACCCAAGCGGTCACTTTGCCCACCTTTTTTCCACATCCCTCCTCCAGAGAGGAGAAGTCTTGGCACTCCCTGGACATCTGCACGGCGCTTTTGTTCAACGCCAAACAAACTGCTGATTTCCACGGATCCAACCGTCTCTTCCTTGCCTATGGGAGTCACAGGAAGGGTCAACCGCTTTCCTCCCAAAGGCTGTCCAAATGGATTTGTCACACCATTCACTTGGTGTATCAGCTGGCCTCCAAACCTCCACTTGTTGCTGTCAGGGCCTATTCCGCCAGGTCCATCGCCACCTCCATGGCCTTTCTGGAGGGCATCTCCCTTGAGGACATTTGTAAAGTGGCTACATGGTCGACACCTTCCACTTTTGTCAACCATTACAGACTGGACACGGTCTCTGACTGACACTAGACTTGGCCGTTCCATCCTGACTGCAGGCCTCTGACCATCTACCCGGAGGGCCTCCCAGGTCTAAGCATCTCCATCTCCACCGTCTCTTCCACCTGTGAATGACATCTCAAAAGTGACTGCCACCCTTCCAAGTAAGTGAGCTTGCTAATCTCCCACAGGTGTGGATCCACAAACAACACGAAGGAGAAAGACAGGTTGTACTCACCAGTAACTGTCATTCTTTGAGCATGTTGTTTGTGGATCACACCACCACCCCGTCCTCCCCTCTGATGGCTACACTGTTGAGATACCCTATTTTCTCCAGTGCTTAGCTTTCAATGGAACTGAGGGTAAAGATGCAAAATGGCACCGAGGGCGGGTGGAAATGGTGGGCGGTCCTAATACTAAATCTTATCCAATCAGCTCTACAGCTCTGAGATGGCTTCCATGCAAGCGTGAAACCCATAGGTGTGAATCCACAAACATCATACTTGAAGAACGACAGTTACTGGTAAGTACAACCTGTCTTTTCATGTCCTTAAGATTTTTATTAATAAAAAAATTATGACAGCAGAAGAACTACATAATTTTAATGTTAACAATGAAGAAAGTCAACTTTCTAGAGCTCAATGTTTGATTGTGTAACTGCTTTCCACTGGCATAAAAATTACCCATTAGGTATATGCATGCTTCTATTTGTTGTCTTAGAAACTCCTTGGAGATACTGTATGTATGTAAGCCGCCCTGAGTTATACTGTAGATTGGGCGGCATACAAATCTAATAAATCAAATCAAGAAGTAGGGATGTAGGCAAAATGATTTGATTCAATTCAATTTATTATTTATATACCACCTTCCTTGTCCTAAGGCAACTCAAGGCGGTTTACAAATCATAAAATAAATATACAATAATACAGAAGATATAATACAATAAAGTCAATACAATCCCAAGCCCAAAAATGCAATATAAGCTCAAAAATACAATACAATAGGGTCCACAATAATACAATATACAAAATTCAGAGCAGCAAAAACATCAAAGGCAATATATACGATTTTACAAAAAAACAAAACAAAAAACTCATAACCCTGACCCCCTGCAACTGAGTCCAGTTCCTCAGAGGTGAGCTTATCAAATGGTAGAGGAGGACCAAGAATTAATCCAGTGTTTTCTGTCAGGTAAGGCAATATTTATTGTTTTCCTGAAAACAATACAATACAAAACTGTACAATAACATAATAACAATATAGATTCTTAAACCAGATGGCTCTGGCTCAAAGGTTTTTGTCAGAAGCACACAAAGGTGCTTTCTGGGTTGAAAGGATTTTTGCTGGAGAAACTCTGCTTAGGGGACACCCGAATGAGGCTCCGTTCATGTCCCCAAGATCTTTATTAATAAAAAAAATGAGAGCAATGTTAACAATGAAGAAAATCAAACTCATAAATATTTTGTGTACCTCCCTTTAGTCATTAATCCAAATGTAGATTGTAGCTGAGAAAATAGAAAAAGGTTCAGACTCATAAGGGCAACTGTGAAGGAACTAGAAAGGAACATCAAGTGAAAAGATTTATCACTTTTGGTATGAAGACTGTTGTATTTTCAAGTACTCTGTACTGAAGTGGGAGTTGGACAGTGGAAAAAAATTGAGTAGGAGAAAGATTGATCCAATTATAAAAATGGTGCTGAAGGACAGCTTTACCTTAGGTTGGATCACTGGAAAGGAAAACAAGTGGGCCATGTATCAAATTAACACTAAATTCACTGTATAAGCAAAAAATTATGAAACTGAGCATGTCATTCTTTGGGCACATCATGAAAAGACAAGACTTGCTGGAAAAGAGCAGCAGGAACAGAGGAACACCAAATAGGAGGAGGATTGGCTATGAGCTTGAAACAACTGAAGAAGGCTATTAATGTTTGGACATTGTGGACGTATTTATACAGGTGAAACTCGTAAAATTAGAATATCGTTCAAATCTTCATTCAGTTCAGTAATGCAATTTGAAAGGTGAAACAAATATATGAGACTGACTCATAACATGCAAAGCGAGATAGTTCAAGCCTTACTTTATTATAATATTGATGCTTATGGCTTACAGTTTATGAAAACCCCAACACCCCCCATATCATGTACCCCATAATCATCACATAATCTCATGTATGCTGTACACCATGATCATCACAATTATAATGAATTAAGGCATGACATATCTCGCTTTGCATGTAGTGAGTCTATCTCATATATTTGTTTCACCTTTTAAGTGAAATGAATGAACATTTGCACGATATTCTAATTTTCTGAGTTTCGCCTGTAGGTCAGAAGGGCCTTTACAATGCAACACAAGAGAACTTTTTTATTCAGTCAGGTGGACAGCAGGTTGTTGTTATTAGGCTCTAGTCACTGCTCGGTGCTGGAAATATTGGGTTACACTAAGGATTCTTGGAAAAGACATTGTCTCACCCCTTCTGCTTGTTTTATGACAATCAAAAGTCCACTATTATCCAGAACTAATTATTAATCTTTGATAGAGCACACAGTTCTTCATTGTGGTCTCTGTGAAATACATTGATTGGATTATTTTGGCACCAAGAAAAGAATGACCTGGAGAGGAGCAATCTTTGCAGGAAGTGGTTATTATAGGACAGGAAAAGGGACAGTCATTGTTTACATTAGAGGTGGGATTACTGATGTCATGTATAGACCTGCCGTGTATGTTTAAAGAATTCTTTATCAGTAAGCAATCAGAAGCAGAGTCTATAGGAAAAAAAACCAGCAAAGCAAGCATGAGTATGAGATCTTCCTATTATTTATCCTCATGCCTTATTTGTGTTTATATGGTAGAAGAAAGGGGAAATTGGGCTCTGTTTGGATTGTCGTACCTAATATCCATTGATAGTTCACAATTCTGTCTTCCTTCAGTACTTCAAGAAAGAAGGAAATTTAGATAGTGGCTACTGTCACCTGATTTTTACAGTAATTAGTTCTGTAAGTATGTGTGTGTGAAGCAATAATTCTCTCCTGGACCTCCTGTCTCAGGAGGCTCATTGAGACATCCCAGCCAGTATGTTTACTGTGGAACAAGTGAAATGCTGTGTTGACTATGTTCCATTAGTCACAACCTTGCCATTGCATTGTCCAGAAATTGCTCCCTCTGATTTCATCAGGGCTTAATCTCACACATGGAGGTACTGTACTAGATACTTCTTTGTTTGAGCTCTGAAAAGTCACACTGGGTACGCTGTAGAGCAGAGTTTCTAACCTTTCGTTTTTGGACTTCAGTTCCCAGAAGCCTAAGTCAATTCCCCAAAGCATTGTTCAGCCAATGTACTGACTTAGGCTTCTGGGAATTGAAGTCCCCCTGTGGGGCGTGGGACTCATGTTGGGTACCACTGCTGTAGAGGTTTGCACATGAGAAATCAGGTAACAGCTTGACCCCTGAATTCTAGTATTGGATTAGAGTGGAAATGCAACATTTCTACTTCATTAAATTTCCATTCCTCTCCTTTTCTGAGAAGGTTTAGGTTTTCCCTCCCTAGACTCTTTATCCTTATAGCAGCCCAGTAAGATTGGGACTGCGGTGACTTAGTGGTTAAGATGCTGAACTTGATGACTGGAAGGTGGGTAGGTCAGCAGTTCGAGACCCCAGTGCTGCACAATGGAGTGAGCTCCCATCTCTGTCCCAGATCCTGCCAACCTAGGAGTTTTAAAACCAGAAATTGTAAGTAGATAAATAGGTACACACTGGCTCTTTGGCTATAAACGGAGATGAGCACCAAATCCTAGAATTGGATATGACTAGCTTTCAAGAAGGGGCGAACTTTAACTTTATTAAGATTGGTTAGGTTAAAAGGTGAGTGTGTGTGTTTGTGCTTTAAAGTGTTAGTATGTGATTGGTCTAAGGTCACCTGGGAAGCTTCACGGTGATTTGAAACCAGATTTCACCTAGCATTTTGCACATTAAAACACATTGCCTGTTTTGATAATATTTAATATTAATATTTATTTTGTTAATACTATATACTCCTTTCTCCTAAGAATAGGTATCAAGTCAGCCTTTAGTTTAGTAAGGCAAATGTTGTTATAATGTAAAATGAAATATACCCAAGTGATGTCTTACCTTATTAGAACTTTCTAGAGCTCATTGCTTGATTGTGTAACTGCTTTCCACTGGCATAAAAATTACCCATTAGGCATATGCATGCTTCTATTTGTTGTCTTAGAAACTCCTCGGAGAGAATGGTATAGAGAACTAAGTGAAATGTTAAATTCTTTGCTCAGTAGCTTTAATAGCATTTTCCTTGAATGCCTGTAATCGCTAAGCAATTATGAAGTATTCTTTCTAGTTGGTTTTGTCATTTTCTGTTCCATCCTCTAAATTAGGAAAGTTCTGATCATTCTTGTAGAGAGCAATTCCATTTTAGCTAGTTGGGCCTGTTTGTTTCTGTTAAGATTCCTCCTTAATGCTGACTTCTGTCACAACCAACTCAGAGTTAGAATGGCTGTGGTAGTGTTTAGAATAATTTTAGAAATGAAGTTAAGTGAACGGTTAGCTACAAATGTTTGAAATGAGGCAGTCTCTCAGAACTAGTGGTGTGAGGATTGGGCATATTTCCAAAACTGAAGATAATTTTGTAATGGGTGTATTTGATGTTGTGTTCACAGAGATTTTTATCCTGCTTTTATGTCTCGGTCAGCAGTTCGAGACTCGAGTGCTACGTGTTGGAGTCGTCTGTCTCAGCTCATGCCAACTTAGCAGTTTAAAAGCAAGAAATTGCAAGTAGATAAATAGGTGCTTCTTTGGCGGGAAAGGTAACAGCATTCTCTGTGCTTCTGTGTGCCTGCCACACAACCAGGGAAACATCTGCATATGCAGACAGCGCTGACTCTTTGGCTGTAAACAGAGATGAACACCGCCGCCTAGAGTTGGATTTGACCGGCTTTAGAGCAAGGAAGACCTTTACATTTATCTAGAATCATTCAGTCAAGATAAGATTTCATTCTGCTTGGAAACTGATCAATATTAAGTGAGTTGTGCAGGAGGAAGGCCTTTAGGAACTGTGTGTGTGTGTGTGTATGTGGGGCATTGGGGAACTGAAAGTCAGATGTCTTAGACATTCAAAGATGTGGGTAATTTGGAAATGTGAGGAGGAAGAATTGTTTCTCTGTGCTCTTCCCGAAGGAGGGAGGCTGTGTAAAGCATAAATCTTTTGTTGCAGGTGGAAATAGCTATGTAAGGTGTGGCTAATATGTTCTCTCAATATCTGAATCCAGCATTTTTGTTAGTTTGTCAGCCAATCATTTAGACATCATTTACTACTGAAAGAAGTAAAAGTATGAGTTGCTGGACCGAATATGTATTCTTCCATAATTTCACCAGTTTCTAATCATTACTTTTATTGCTATGCCTCCTCTTTATTGAATACAGTGGAACCTCAGCATGTAAATGGTTCTACCTACGAAAATATTGACATATGAATGGGATTTTTTTTGGGGGGGGGGGTGGGGGGCGGACCAATTCAATATATGATTTTTTTAATAGGAAAATTTTGACATACAATTTAGCCTCTGTGGTCCTGATATGTTTAGGTCCTTGTGCAGCCAGGAGTCAAGATAAGATGGTTTTAAATTAATGGGGTATGCCTTTTCGAGTTGATATATAGCAACCGAGAAATTTCGTTGTTCCTGCAAGGGGACAATGACAATAAGCAGTTCGAAAGCAAGAAATTGCAAGTAGATAAATAGGAACCACTTCGGTGGGAAGGTAACAGCGTTCCGTGCGCTCCGGTGTCTAGTCATGCCTGCCACATGACCACGGAAACGTCTGCAGAAGCAGACAGCGCTGGCTCTTCGGCTTAGAAACAGAGATGAGCACTGCACCCTAGAGTCGGATACGACTGGCTTTTGAGCAAGGGAAACCTTTACCTTTACCTTTTATCTTATCCTGTGCCTGGGAGCTCCCTGCTGTGCATGAGCTTCTGGGAATTGAAGTCCTACAGAACCTGAAAGTATGAAAGTTCTGTTTTTAAGTTAAAAAAAAAAACAGGGTGAAAAGACCCCTGAAAAATGCCCCAAATGGAGCGGATTCACTCAGAACCCTGTCCAGCTTCTGTGGGGAGGAGTGACGGAGGCCCCTGACCCCCACCAAAATTGCTTTTTTTCAGACCTCCAGAACAAGTTTATTGGTTTCCCATACATTCCTATGGGAATTTTGGGTTCCACACATGAAAAACAACAACATACGAATGACATCATGGAACGGAAAAAAATTGTATGTCGAGGTTTTACTGTATGTATTGGGTTTTAAGCTCCCTGGGCCATTAGCCCATCTTTAGTTATTACTTGGCAAAATTGCATGCATGTTGTTGACTGTATGCCAGAGGCTGTGCCAATTTAATCTCTAGCATAGATTAGTGCTTAATGTGGTCATGATGAAATTCAGTGTGCTCTTTCTGAATAGTATATCTAGACAAAGACTGTAGCATTGACTTCTCCTACCCCCCACCCCCACCCCACACACCATTTTAATTTGGAGATAGTTTAGAGGAGTGGATTCCTTTCATTTGGGAATGTTTTGTTCCTTGTAGTCTTGTGGTGGTGAGGTAAAAAACCATTGCAAGGTTGAACATTACTGAACTCTCGTCTATCATTGACCTTTCTCTGGTTGCTGTTATCTTAGGTTACCTGTGAAACAAGAAACAAGATGGAAATCTCCTGAGAAGGGACTCGGGGATTTGCAAATGTTTGGTGGTGGCCTTATATGTGAATAAAATACAAGAAGCTGTCACTTGAATGGAGTACAAAAACATTGGATTCTGGAGCACTGGAGATGAAAATCCTCAATTAACCACGTGAACAGGCATGTTGTAGTTTGCATTTTCTGCAGATCTCAGCCTTGCTCAGGGAGGCACAGAATACACTGAACTGTGTGAATGCTACCCATAGCACAGAATTAATAATTCTGTCAAGTTCTTTGAACATATGCAGCTTGCTTTCTTTTTTCAGCTACTCATGGTTCATGGAAAAGTTCATTATTCTTCTGGGTGCTAAATGTATCTGTCCTCTAATTTGTTCCAGTTAGGCTCTTTATTTTCCAATTCATTGTTAAGATAATACTAGAGAGTCTAAAGATCTGAGTGAGAGCTACTTCTGGTTAGTTTGGCTGCAACAGATTTATATGGCTAACCTCTTAAGAATCATATGGGTAAATACTGTATTTGCCGGCATATAAGAAGCAAACCCCACCCCCCACCCCCCTAAAATACACTGGGAAAATGGAGTGTGTCTTGTGTGCAGGTAATCAAAATTATCATGTTGATCAGTGGTGGCTGTAGCCAGGTGCGGGGCGGCTTCAAAAGGAGCTCTCTTCCTCCGCCAGCTCCTGGCGATCAGCAATGGCTGGAGTCGGGCAACGGGTGGCTTCAAAAACACATACATGGAGAGAGGAGGGAAATTCATGAAATGTGGGAAATTATTTTTCCCCTTAAAGTTGTGTTTAAAAACAGGGTGCATCTTATTCTCCGATGTGTCTTATAAGTCGGCAAATAAGGTAGCTAATATTCTTTACAGTCCAGTTTGAAGAGACAAGGAGTTTGGTAGTGTAGAGAAACATTAAGGCTGGAATGAACAAAACTAGCTGAAGGAAATTAAGCCAGAGATTTATATGAGAAATACTGACAAACATCAGCTTCCATTTGGGAGGAGGGAAAAGGAGGAGCATCAAATACTATATGTTGATTTATAAAAAAAATGATGAGTATGGAACAGGCATATAAGGTGAAGTGTGGAAGTGTAGGCTTATGTAGTATCTGGAGTGATTAGAAGGCTGTGGTTTGGCTCTTATTTTGTTCATATATTTATTTAAATGGTTTATATCAGTGGTGCCCAAACTTTTTCTGCTGCAGGCCGGTCCCGCCCCGACACACAGCTGCAGGGGGTGGAGGCAGGCTGCTCCAGCTGCTGACCATTAGTATCAGCTAATAAGACATTTCTTTCCATTTGTTATCTGTATTGTCCAGGACCAGCATAGTACTTTTAGCAAAGTAAATTTTTGCCTGGCCCCATGGCAGCCAGTTGACTAACCTTCTGTTCTCGTCTGTATGTCCCCACTCTTTGTGTCCACAAATTTAGAGATTACTAGCATGGGTTGCCCGGCGTTGCCGGGCTTTTTTTTGGGTTTTTTTAAATAAAAAAATGCTGTGCATTTTTTAAATGTTTTGGACAGGTAAGGTTTTTTTTTTTGTTTTCCTGTACAAATGGTGCTGGGCTGTGTTTCATGGTTTTTAAAGTTTTTTTGAATTTGTGGCTTATTTGCGCTGGGTCCGGCTGTGGCGGACTTTTTATTTTATTTTTGTTCATACAAATTTAATTTTTTTAAAAAATTTTTTAAAATTTTATATTTAATTTGGTGTTAAAGTGATTTATGTAATTTTTTATTTTTTGAGAGTAGTGTGTATATTTTGGAATGTTTTGCAAACTTATTTTCTGCATTTTGGAATTATGAATTTATCTTTATCTATCATGTGCTCCACACTCCTGCACCACACCTGGAAGGGCCATGTGGTGGAGGAAGGGCAAAATGGCCATCCGGCCCCCAAAGCTGTCTGAGGGAGTGTGTCCTGGCTCTCAACTTGAAAAGGTTGAGAACTCCTCATTTAGCACATCATGAATGCATCCTCTACTCGTTTTTCTTTTGGCCTCTGGGTGGCGGTGGTGAACTTTGTTTTCTCTCTTCCATTCTCCTCTTGTCCTCTGGGTTTCAGTTCCGGTAAGTGTTACTTCCTTTATTTTGGTCATTCGAGTTCCTGTCGCCATGAAGTGAAGACGTCTTCATGGTAAGCACTCTGATTTATTTATTTATTTATTTGGGGGGGAGTTGAGTTTTTGTTGGGGGGGGGCCTGTTGTTTTTTGTTGTATGTTTTCCTGTCTTTGTTTGTGTTTATTTTTTAAAGGTTAGATTTCTGTTTTTGAATGGTTTTGATTTGTTTTTTGGTGCGTCCTTTTTTTAGGGGGGGGGGTGCCTTTTGTTCTCACGGGCCATGCTTGGTGGCCCGTGGGAAAGTAGGTTACTTGCAGCGGGGGTGCCTTTTCTTCCCATGGGCCATGCTTGGTTGCCCGTGGTTAGGAAGGGAACTTGCGGCCGGGGGTGCCTTTTGATCCCATGGGCCATGCTGGATGGCCCTTGGGAAGGGTGCGTTGTTGCGGGGAGGGTGCCTTTTGTTCCCACGGGCCATGCTTGTTTGTCCGTTGGGAAGAAGGGCAGTTGCGGGGGAGGGGTGGTGGGTGGTTTGTTTTTATTTTTGGCGCGGTGGCTGGCCCTTCGAATGGAAGGGCAGCGGCGGCCGAGGTTTATTTTTCCTCCGTGGGCCATACTTGCTGGCCCGTGGTGAAGAAGGGGAGTTGTGGGGTTTTTTTGTTTGTATTTTTTTTCACGCGCCGCTGGCTCTTCGAACGGAAGAGCATGGGCGGCGGGTTTGTTTCATTTTCTTCCCCCACGGGCCATGCTGGCTCGCCCGTGGGGATGAATGGCGGCGGAGCCGGCTTTCTTTAAGTTTTGTTTTCGCGCGCCGGCTGCCTCCTCGTTCTGCGCGCTCATGGCGCGCAGGACGCTGGGGCTTGTAGTAATAGGTTGGTGCTTTGTGTTTGTGATGCGTTTTTTTAAAATGCTTTTTTTTTGATTGGCTGCGGCGCGTGTCCGAACGCTGCGCCGTGCCAGAGCCTCTCAGCCTGATTGGCTCTGGCGCGCCGCGGCGCAGTGACTGTTGGGACGTGAAGTTCTTTCCCTTTCTTGCCGTTTGTGGGGCTGAGGCCCCCGTGCCGGGTTTTTAAATCCTTCGTTGACCTGCGTAGGCAATTCGGCCGTGCGCACGAAGGAAGGGTGCGGGTCAGTAGGGCGACGCATAGCAACGTATAGCCAATTCCAACGGTGAACACTTGGTTTTATAGGTTAAGATTGTAAAGTTCATGTGTCCTGATTTATGTCAGATTTTACTGCTTGCTTTCCAGAGTCTCCACACCAGACTTTATTTCTTACTTGGTGCATTGTTTCTATAACTGTCCCCAGTATTGCCCTTATGCCTGCTCTTACCTTGACATACAGTGTACATGATTTACGCAACCACCATAGACTAGAATTAGAAATAAATACTGTGGCCTGCTAAAACTTTCACTTCATGCTGATGCACATCATTTCCATTGCCATGAAAAGAATTATCTATGGTATGAAAATCCACGATCCATGCATTTCCTAGCTACCTTGAGTTTCTGTTGTATTTGTTTTCAAGGTTTTTAGTGTGTAGGCAAACTTTCTTCCACATTCCCTTTCAGCTGTCCTTCAGCTTTTTAAATCTTGTTATGACACAACATTTGGCCTTGTGAGGAAATTCCATCCTTGACTTGTCTACTAATTATCCATGTCTAACTCTATCATATTCTAGGTTTCAGAGCGAGTAGTAAATAAATTAGATGTAACAAGGGTACTTCTAAATCAAGAGTGGAAAATGGTTGGTCATCAAAGACATTGGTTGCCAATTCCTGACAGCCTGGGCCATCATGGAGAGTGATCAAAGATGATAAACAACAATATTTGGTCAGAAGTTCCCTGACCGGTTTTTACCTATTGAAGAAGAATCTATACAAATTGATGTACATACAATTGCATCATGAAATGTAGGTGCTTGCATCAAGTTATTGGATGTCTGTAGTATTTTCTTTTTGCGGGACTAATATTTCTTCAGAAATAGAGTTCTTTGCTTGACTTATAGTTACCACATTTATCATGGGTTTATATCTGTTTCCATGTTTGTGGTGTTGTGTGTGTTAATTATGTAATTGTGTATGTTAATTACATAAGTGCAGTTACGTCAAGCGAAGGTCAGCCATGATTAACAGTGAATCTACAGGCCTATCAGTACATTATTAGAATTTCATTAATATGAATTGATAACTGGCTTTTCAGGGCTTTTCAGTGAACATAGAACTAAAGGACCTCTCATTCTCTGTGCTCAGAAGTCCTGGTTTTGTATTCATATTTGTAAAATTCATCCCAGATTGGCAGGAGATGCTGTCATTTACCTAAACCAGCTAAAACAGAGTACATTCTTGTGAAGCATATCAGATAAAATGAAAAAGCAAGAGACAAAAAGGTTACTGTCTCAATTTTGTTTGTTTGTTTTTCTTTCTGCTTTCTTCTCTTTTCATGTCTAGACCAGATGTGAAACTGCCAAAATGAAGCCACCTTCTGGTGAATTCATTCCGCAGTCCCTTTCACCTGATCTAGTGTGAGAAAGATTAGCTGTTACAAGGTTGCTATTGGCCAGGGTACACCTGATTGTGGTTCAAAAATACCACAATCTTCGAGGAGGCTCTTTCTTGAAAAGTATGTTCTTGTGACGTTTACTATAGGAATAGGTAGACGAGAGTCCAGGCCACATATACAGTGGTGCATATCTGTCCATATATAGAGGCAATAGGCTGAAATAACAGCAAAAGTAATTAGTATGTCATGTGTGATTCATATAGATTAAACTTTTGTCCATCAACAAAGCACAGGCTCCTGAGCATGATTCTGTGTGGGAGACACCTCAAATATTTTCATTTATTTTCATCATGCCATGTCCATGTCATCTGGTTGTCATTACTTTTGCATTTCACGGTCTTATTTGTTGTTAGCAGATTTCTGTTTCTTTAATAGGATACTTTAGGGAAAATATGTAATCTAAGCCTTGGCTCTTTCCCCCCTCTTTTTTCATTTTCTGCTTATTTCAGTTTAGCCTTTTGAGGGCTATTGTCATACTTTTAGACTTCTGCTTATAGATGTCTAGCTTTCTTCTAGACAGAGAAATCCCAAGGTATTTCCTTTTAGAAATTTCTGAGATTATATGACTACATTGCCTGAATCTTCCAGGAGGTTAGATTCTTCAGGGTTAGTGTGGACTAATTACTATTGTTTTACTTACTAGATACATAAGATGGTGAATGTTTTCAAAATGCTGCCCTACAAATGGATGAAGAAATATTTCATCCTTTCCTTAGCAACCTGACCTGGAAGACCTTTCTTGGTGGGGAAGCCTGAACAAAGTACTCCCTCACAGTTTAATCAAGCTTGTCAGTTACATCTCTTCCATTTTGGCTTGAGAATTTCTGCAGGGTATTAATTTCTTCAGTGCTCAAGTCAAACAGAAAGCAAACTGAAAAGTTATGTAAGGGAATAAATGCTTTCTTGGTGAGCTGTGCAAGAAAATAAAGAATCTTTATTGAGTTTCATCAAAATAAAAAGATAAAATGATGGGCTTCAGGATAATCCCCTGAAGCAGAATGAAAGCAGAAAGAGGAAGATTTTTGTCTTTTTCAAAAAATTAAAGAGAGTCTGTGTTAGAAGATTTTTCAGTGTACACCAATCAAGGTGTGAAATCTTATGCGAAGTTTAACTGCTCCACAGTACTGCATATACCAGGATACCCTTACAGCCCAAAGCCAAACCAGGCTGTTAGGGAAGGCACATACAACTTTTTCCTCTGTAGAACTAAATCCAAAGCTTGTACTGTATTTTCTCTTTCATGCTTCACATATGAGCATGGAACTGACTTGCAAAATCTTCTAACAATAGTGATCATAGTTGCTTTCACAAGTTGCTGTGATTTTAGACACCCCAGAATACAGAGCAAAAACTGCATTTAGAAGTAAGCTGTCTTTCCTTTATTTCTGTCTCAAGGGTGGGGACTATACCCATTCTAAACTGGATATTTGAAGGAATGTGGGAGGGAATAATTGGGAGTCGCTTATTGTTTGTTTGTTTTGGCTTCATTTTACTGCAGCATCTTCTCATCTTATGCACATCTTGCAATTTTAAAGCAGGGCTGTCAGGGGCCCTCTCCATTTTTCAGCAAGCTGTGCAGTTTATTTTCCATTTTGACGTGACTTTGCATCCTATACTATGGTAGTACTTTGTAAGGTCAATCTGCTATTAAGTTCTAACTGTTTTAAAACTAGGCAGGAGCATTTCCCCATTTGAGACAGAAATCTGGATTTCATTTCAGTGTGTCTCAATTTTTTATTGCTTTAGGGTACCTCTTTGCCTCTTTTAAAACATGGCACTAGAACATTGTTTTATATAACCATGAACCCATCTGGTTTTGCAGTGGTTATAGTATTGGGAAATTTTATTTCATTTCCTGGATTTTAATGCTTGCTGTGACTATCTTTGGAAATTCATCTTTTAAAGTTACTGCTCTTCCAGCTCTTGAAGTTTGTTGCTGCAGTTTTTGTCTGATATGATTGATAATGGCAGGAAAGATAAGACTAAAGAGTAAATGGCTGGACTTGAGTGTACAATCATACAGTTTCTGCCATAAAGATCTGCCAACATATTCACACAGACTTTAAAGTGTGATGGTAAATTTTAGGAGTTTCTGTAAGAATGAAATAAAATATAAAAAAGGCTAATAAGGGAAATGATACCCTCCTCCCCCTCACATTGTTGTTCTTCTTTCGTGTCCCGATCAAACCCTGGGCTGCCAGAATGAAGTCGCTTTCTTGGCTTTGTTGTTGGCTAAACCTAACTCCTCATTGGTACATGTTTATGGCAGTAATCAGCATACCAGTAAACGAGCCGGATTCTGTATCTCTCCACATTTACACGGGGCAGTGGTCTTGTCCGCCAGCAGCCTCCACTCGAGCATGTTGGTCTTGCATTTAGGGACTCCAACGCATAGCCTATTCAAGGTCCTCCAAGTGACATAGGGAAGGTTAAGTTCCTCAGCCATATCCTCCTTTAATGATGTTCCTGAATAATGTTCGTTCTTGCCATAAAACTCTTCCTGGATCTAAGCCGGCAGACTTGAGGCTCATATTCATTCAGAGGGTGCTGAGGGTCATTCTGTTGCTTATTTATCTCAGCGTCCACTGCTACTTCTCTCCTGATCTTAGGTGGCGCGATACCAACCAGAGGGTATATTTTCTCAACTGTTGTAGGTTTGAGGCATCTTGTCACTATACGCATGGCTTCATTAACAGAGATGTCAACTTGTTTTGCGTCTGTGGCTGCGCTCCATACTGGAGCAGCATACTCTGCTACGGAGTTGCTCAGGGCCAAAGCTAATGTACATAGCATGGATGGTTGATTTCTTTGTTGTTCTCATCCCTAGTGAAAGCCTGGTTTGTGGGGAAGTTTTTGTGGGGGAAGGGGATTTTTGTGGGGGAAGGAGATTTTAACTCAGTTACTAGTGCTGTCGGCCAGTGACAGCCACGGAATGGCAGAACATTTTGAGCTTTTAAAATTTTGTATAGAGGAGACTTCATATTGCTGATCTCTTGCCTTCCAGTTTCTAAAAGCAAAGGCCTGTACCATTTGGTTATTAAAAGAGGGCGAGGTGCTGTGTATTGTGAACTTAAATAAATGTTGGGAGGTTTGATCTTTGTTACCCCCTTCCTCTGCAGTAACATTTAAAAAATGTGAATATTGCCTTCTATTTAATTACTTTCATAATCCTAGAGGAAAACCTACTTTATTGTTGCCCTTAACTTGGCGTGTTAACCTTCCTTAGCATATTGTTTGGGAAATTAGTTCATGGGTGCAAATGAAGCTTCTTTGACCTTTCTCTAGAGGATGACTTAATTCTTTGTTTTCTGGCCTCTGCTTAATCTAAATCAGAGGTTCCCAAACTTTTTTGGCCATGGGCCAGTCACATGGTTCAGCGGGCTGGTCATATGGTTCCTTCCACCAGAAGTGGGAGTAAAAGGCACCCGCACATGTGCAAAATGTGTTTACGACAGCCACGGGTGCATTTACGGCAGCGTTCTGTGCATGTGCAGGCATGTTTTGCTTCTGTGAATGGCAAGGGCGGTGTGGGCTGGATGATTTGGCATCGGGGTCCGGATCCGGCCTGTAGTTTGGGCATCTCATATCTAAATCATATGGCCAGAGTCATTGCCCCTTCTGCTTGCTTTCTCTTTCTTGACAGTACTGTTCAATTGGTTCTTGTTTTGTGTCAAAATATTTATTAATTGCCTTGCACAAATTTTATTCCAGTGTTTAGGAATGTAAATGAATGTTCAGGGATTGGCTTAATGTGTCCCAAAATATTGATGCTAGGTTAATCAATGTTATCTTCCTCCCCCTTCCCAGAGGTTATGTTAGAGTCTTTTGAATCGTCAAGCCTGTCATTAATTGTATGGCGAGTGTGCAACTGGTAGTTCAGTTACCTCAGCCCATATGCATGTGAACCTGTGACCTTCTCATTGTACCTCATTGAACCATACAATAACTCTTTCCAGAGAGATAAGTTTGTTAGACTTTTGCAGGGGAACAAAAAGATGGGCTTTGGGGTACTTTAAGAATAAAGAAATGTATTTATCAGCATTGATAGGTTAAAATCTGCTTTGCCAGATGCATCTGAAATAGATTCCAGTTCCATGAAAGAATATGCCATGATCAATTTGTTAGTCCTTAAACTGCCCTGAGGTTTTTTTCATGCTTATTGTGGGGTTTTCATGGTGTAGTGGTTAAAAACTGTAGTACTGCAGCCAAAACTGCTGAGGTTGCAAGTTCAGTCCTGACAAGGGTCCAGGTTGACTCAGCCTTCTGTCCTTCTGAGGTTAGTAAAATGAGTACCCAGCATGTTCAGGGCAAAAAAATGCTAATTACCTCACAAACCTTCCAGAGAATGCTCTAAACTAATGGTTCCCAGTGTGGGGCCCATGTCCCACAGGGGGACTTCAATTCCCAGAAGCCTAAGTCAGTACATTGGCTGATCAGTACTTTGGGGAATTGTCTTAAACTTCTGGAAATAAAGTCCAAAAACCAAAGGTTGGGAAAAACTGCTCTTAAGCACAATGGGGCAGTATATAAGTGTAATTGTTATTGCTATTGATACAGGTTTCAGCTCCTGGAAGCTCATGCCACGTATAAATCAGGTAGCCTTTAAGAAATGGGTGGCCAACCTATGGCCCGTGGGCTGGATCCAGCCCACAGCACCAATTAATCCAACCTGTGGTGAGGACCCCGCCATTGGAAGCGCCGAAAACATGCCGGAAGCATTGAAAACGCACCGAAAACACGGCAAAATCAGCCGGGAATGCAGCAAAAATACGTTGCCCTCGCTCCCACTGCTGCAGGAAGTGGTGAAAACAGCTGAAAACACACAGTGAATGCACCCACCTCTACCGCCTCCAGAAGCGACGGGAGGAACCACTCCTCCAGCCTGCCTACTCAGCTGTCTGAGGGGGCATGGTCCGGTCCGCGGCGTGAAAAGGTTGGCCACCCCTGCTTTAAGATCTTACAGGATATTAGGCATTACAGTACTTACAAACAAGCAAGACAGAACTACTAGAAAGTCCATTGAATCCTTGCTTACGTGTATATGAAAGTAAACAGCATTTGTTTGCTTATCTGTTAGTGGCTGTAACCCATCAGTAGTGATGTCTACATTTAATTTTTCTCCTTTTTGTTGGCATTCAAAATTATTGTTCTTTTAAGATAGGAGATCTGCAACACATTTCTAATATAATATGTGGAGTGGGCCAACTAGAGAAAATGTAATTAGTGTTACCTGAAGAAGATCTCTTCTGTCAAGGGGGCAAGGCTGCTAGTGTTTCATAGGCTTTAGTTCCCATAGTCAATACTTCTGGAACCCTTAAAACTTTCTCCCAGTCATGAACAATAAGTATAGGAGCAGGGGATTCTGTTTGGGACTGTGGGTAGGGTAAATGCTTGGACATTCCCTACACCTCTCCTACCACCCCATGTTATGGTCCTGCTGCTGCTCATCACCCCTAACATGGTTCCCCCTTTTTTAACAGTCCCAAAGTGAATATCATAAATAATGTTATATCTAGCCTCATCCACAAAAGTTCACCACTTTTGAGAGATAACAGGTAAAGACTGGTAATCTGGTTGGTTTCCTGACTATCTTGTTGTAATTGCTATCTTTTATCACATGGGGCATAAGTAGAAGGGAACACTGCTGAGTCTTTGCTACCTATGTTGCTGGGGAAAACCTCTCTGGTTATAAACCTAGTACAGTGGTACCTCGCTTAAAGAGCATAATGCATTCCACAGGATTGCTCTTTAAGTGAGTTTGCTCTTTAAGCAAAACACCATTGTAAGTGATCAATTGTGACTTCTGGCTGGGAGGGGGATTGCGAACCCCGATTTAGTTGTTAAGCGAGTTTTTGATTGGTTTTAGTTGTTAAGCAAGGTGACCATTCAGAAAAAATTCTGCTCTTTAAGCGAGTTAGTCTCTGAGCGAGGCACTCTTTATGTGAGGTTTTACTGTAGTGTTAAATTGTTTCCCCAAAATTCAGTTAATAAAGCAACAGCTTCACTATTCTTTGTTCTATTGATCTGATTTCACATTATCTTTATGGCCTGTTCTGCCCCTGGTGTATTGGATAGAAGGTTATTTAGTGGTGGTGGTGCCATTTTATTTACACGAGGTTTCTTTGGCTATTGAACGAAGCTGCCTTCCTGTCTTGCCTGGTGTGCGGTTTGATGTATTGAATGTTGGCTTTCCCTCCCTTTTAAGTAGCAGTGGCTTTTGTATGGAGACAGAAGTAGCAGCAGAAGATTATGACTTTTCTAAAGAGTTTCTTTGCTGCTTTACAAAGAGAACATAATCTAGGGCAGTGATGGTGAACTTTTTAGAGACCAAGTGCCCAAACTTAACAGGCTGCTGTCTGTGCTGCAGAGGGATGGGGTAAACTCTGTGCTGGGGGAGGGAGGAAGTGCTCCTATTGGGCTGCTGGGCAGAGGGACGGGGTGAATTCTGTGCTGGGGCAATGACACATGTGCCTACAGAGACGGCTCTGAGTGCCATCTCTGGCACACATTCCATAGGTTCGTTATCACTGATCTAGAGATATAGCTACAGGACACAGTTGGGCTATTATCACAGATTGTTGTCTTAGTTCATATCTACATATTAAATACACAACCTTAGGATTGCAACAAGGTGTAGTAAAGGTAAAGGTTTCCCTTGCTCGAAAGCCAGTCGTATCCGACTCTAGGGTGCAGTGCTCATCTCTGTTTCTAAGCCGAAGAGCCAGCGCTGTCTGCTCCTGCAGACGTTTCCGTGGTCATGTGGCAGGCATGACTAGACACCGGAGCGCACGGAACGCTGTTACCTTCCCACCGAAGTGGTCCCTATTTATCTACTTGCAATTTCTTGCTTTCGAACAGCTAGGTTGGCAGGAGCTGGGATGAATATATGATATTTTTTCAAATATTTTAATTTATTATTTTTGAAGGAAAAACATGAATACCAGTCTGAAATAAAGGGTATTTGTGGAGACCATACATGGTTCCCCTGCCCCTCCAGTCTCTACTCTTCTGTAATTCAGTAGGAAAATCTGAAGAGTGTGTGCTTGCATTTGCTCGAACACAGATTAAATTCTTCTCATGACCTGAGACCCTGGTAATGCTCAGTGTGCCAGGAGCAGGGACTGGGAAGGCAGGATCCATTGTTCTTGAGGTCTGAGCTGAGATGGGCAGTACATGCAATGCAGCTCCATGCCTCTTGCTCCTGTATGTATACCCTGGACTTGTGTAGAAAGCATATAGTACATATATTGTTGACATTGTATAAAAGGATACTGTGTTTTATAATATGATTCTCCCCCCCCCCAAAAAAAAATAAAATAAAAAAATAAAAAATTCCTGTGATTTTGAATGGCTGCATTAAATTTTTTAGCAGGGCTGCTTGGAAAATGGTTTGCTGCAGAAGATCGGCAATGAGTCAGTCAGAGCTTTTCTGCCTTTTATTTTATTACTTATTAAAATATTGATATCCAGATATCTTCAATGTCTTTTGAACTTTTCACTGAAATGTTGACAGGATGGTTGCTTTAACCAGGTTTTGTAGTGGGATGTTTCAGATTTAATGCCAAAACATGGCATGAGTTTATAAACCTTGGATTTGTGAACAATTCGTTTCTTCCTTTCCTGGTTTGAAGCATACCACATATTGTCATTTCTTTTCAGCCTGACAAGCTCAGATTTATACGTTTTGCAAAAAACAGATTCAAGCATTTCCCTTTCTGCTTTTCAGGAGAAGTGTAAAAATAGTTCGGTAGTTCAAGTAAAGTGTGGCTTGTTCCATTCCAAAAGGAGAATGAACCAATTACTGTGTATAACCCTCTCACTTCGCCAGATTTCTTCTTGTAACGGAACTACCTTGAATTAATTTAATCTTTGCTTAGTCTCCTTTTTGTTGTCTGCTTACCATTCTAGGAGATTTTTTGACCTGTAAGATTCTAAAAACCATTCTCAGTGGATGGCCCTGAATGCCGGAATTGTCTTTAGCTGTAGGCCTGCCAGGAATGAACATCTGTTGAAATCTGGTGATGGAATATACACAGCTGGCTTGTTTGGGGTTTTAGGGTCAACTAGTCTAAAGTTACTATGTTTGAAAATATTAAACTCATACTTTATGTATTTTAATTTTTAGAAACTTGACACATGATTTTAATATTGATTGACATAGAAATAAAATAGAATATTTGAGCAAGCTGTGAATGTCCTGAGAATGGCCCTTTGCAGCTTATTTGCCTCCTATTTAGAATACTAGGAAAAATTAAATTTATATCACATTTTTGGCGTGTAGAACATAGTTGAAAACCACATAAAGGAACCATACAGAGGAGGAAAGTTATTACTCTGTGTATATATGTATGTATGCATGCCTGTATATATGTGTGTGAAAGAGATAATTTCTATGTTCTGAAAAGATAGCCCACTAACTTAGGACAGACAGAACAAAGAATCACATTTGTATGGATGTTTATATGAAAGCAAATCTCACTGTTCTTAATGGACCTTAATCCCATTTAATTATATACAGTCAAATAGTAAGGTGTTTTAAAGGCTGTTTTCATTGTTGTGAAGCATAAACTACCGTATTTTCCGGCGTATAAGACGACTGGGCGTATAAGACGACCCCTAACTTTTCCAGTTAAAATATAGAGTTTGGAATATACTTGCCGTATAAGACTACCTCTCTTCCAATGCACACCAAATAAAAATTAACCCACACTCAACCCGAAGACGCGCAGCCCTCCGAGTCGAATGGGCAGGGTCTGGTGGAGAGCCAATCCACGCTCACGTTCTCCTTCTCGAGGTACAGGAAGATGTGTGCACTTGCTTCCCCTTGCTTCATACTCCCCGCACAGAGCAGGGACTTGGCCGCGGCACCCCCCACCATATGCGCCGGACATATGAAGCAAGGGGAAACAAGCTGCAGTTAAGTACCTGTCCTATAAGACGACCCCCGACTTTGGCACAGATTTTTCGGGGTTAAAAAGTAGTCTTATACGCCAGAAAATACAGTAAGTATTTTTGTAATAGCTAGAAATTGTGCTGCCTATTTTGGATCGATGATTCCTTCAGAAACTTATCAAACTGTTTTTACCTATGCTTTGTTACTTTAACGATGTATGTGATATTAGTATTAAAAATAAAATCATGCTTGTTTAACACACCTATCATATAAAAAGTGTAGATTTCTTACAATAAATACCATTGATCTCTTATAGAGTAATAAGTGTATCTTTGCACTGAGGCTTGGAAGAGAGATTGACCTTAATTCTTTCAAGTGTCTTATACTTTCAACCTGAGGGTTCTTTTTCTGTATCAGGTCATTGCCCTCCACATAGATTTGATTCTGTTGTAGGCTTTCTGGTGTGTGACTTATGGTGTTATAAATAGATGGCACCTACAGGGTTTTAGTTGAGAAGGATTTCTATTATCTGTCATCTGTATTTTCCTGGCTTTTTAAAAGTCAAAGTCAGAAAAATTGAGAGAATAAATATTTTATTGTGCAGCCTTATCTTATGCGTATTTAGGAATAAGTTGCGCTGGCTTTGTTGCCTGGTAGCTTTGCACAGCCTTACAAGTATTCCAGAACAATCCTATGTACGTTTCCTTGGATGTAAGTACTATTGAACACGGTGGAACCACTTGCAGCTGTGTGCATGATTCCCTGGGAGAAAATTGGTTAGCTATGGGCTGAGCAAATCCACAGAGTTCAGCTGCCTGTCTCTCAGATGCATTGTGGCAGATATTACAGGAGGTGATGAAAGTTAGAGTTGGACATGTTGCTTTGGTTTCTTCTTCTCTTCCAGGCATAAATCCAGAAATTAGTTCTGACTTGCAGAGCTCTTGATGGCTTCAGCTGTGTGTACCTCAGAGCTTGCCTTTGTTTCTTTATAGTGTACCAGCTTTAAAAAGAAGCTGAGTTTTTTTTAAAGCTTGAAGCAAACAAACCTTGAAGCATCTGTGACCTAGGCCAGCAAGGACCTAGGTCACTGATCGCGAGCCTTTTAGAGACTGAGTACCGAAACTCAACAGGCTGTCGTCCGCACCACTGAGGGTTGGGGTGAACTCTGTGCTGGGGAGAGGGAGGAAGCGCTCCCATTGGGCTGCTGAGTAGAGGGGAGGGGTGAACTCTGTGCTGGGGCAATGGTGTGCCCGCCCACAGAGAGGGCTCTGAGTGCTTCCTCTGGCATGTGTGCCATAGGTTTGCCACCATTGACCTGTGGTTTCCATTGAGAAAACAAGCATAAGGACAATGGAAAAATTGAATAGACAGTTCAATATTTAATAAACAAGGTCCATTGGAGCAAGTTGAGGTAGATAGTCCAAGTGAAGTTAAACTAGGTTTCTGGTTAATAACACAAGATGTTCAAGCAACTCTCCTTGCTTAAGATTCAGGGTTTTGAGCTTGAGCCCTTGAAACTCCAATTAAAGGTCAACTGAAGGTCATTGCAGGCTGTTGGGTAGAGGCTATACTTAAGAGATGAGCTTTATTCACAATGTGTTTTTATCTGCAAACACTTACTCCCCCACATGTCCTGTGCTTTAGCTTCTGACTTCAGATGTGACTACTTTCTAGAACTGGCAGATTAGTCAAACTTTGGAGCCAAGCTACTCTACTCTACTCTACTGAAAGGAAGTGGTGGAAGGGATCCTTATTCTTTTCTTCCAAGGGCCTATTGGCTTCTGGAATGCCTTAATAGCTTTGGTTCAGCCATGTTGTGTAGCCTGGAAATCTCCAAGGTGTTTCGCAAAGGTTAATTCAGCAGAGGTATGACAAGAAAGGGTTTGTTACTGATCTTGTGTTTTGGGAATATGACCCTTGCCCTTTTTGTGGGCAAGGGGGCACTAAATGAAAAGGCCAACCAGAATTCTTTGTGACAGCAGACTTTTGTTTATCTACCAAAGTCAACCAGATTTTCTAGAGCCCTGTTTGTAGAGATTCTGTTAAAAACCAGAGAAAACAATGCTGATACTTCTCAGTTGATATTGAGTTGAGTCACTTCTAGTTGTGTGGAATCTGGGACTTCTGCTACCTGTTCCAAGGAAAATAAATAAGTAAGCTTGCAGAAATAATGCCAACCAACTTAGATATTTAAAACTACTAGTGTGTTATGGTTGAAGATAACTAGGATTGTGTGCCATATTGAGTGGGCATTAAGCACTTTCTGGCCTTTTTTGATTATTTTTGCTCCCCCCCCTTTAGGAATTACCAAATATGCAGCTTGCATGTCTCAAAAACTCTCTTGCATTAAAAGTGGTATTGTGGGAGTAGCTGCCATGCCATTCCTGTCTGTGTTTCTGCATAAACTGTGAGGAGGTCTGTCTGATTTGCAGAAAGTCAACTTTTATCAAATTAAACAGGTCAGTGTTGTGGCCTTCTAAGAAGGATGCTGCTGACATGATTAGGAGTAAAAATGAAAAGGCAACAGCTCTTTTCAAAATCAGGTTTCCTCTTCTCTTGTTTAAAGAACAGCAAATTTCTAAGGCTTCAGGCAGAGGTATCCCCTGAGTCCCTCCCATAGTAGGAGGTAGCAGAAGCCGTGTACAGCTTTCCAAATATAGCTGAATGGCTTCTGCTACCTAACCTTTACAGAGTCTGTAAAGACTCTGTTCTAAGGAGAAATGGGTGCTTCTCTGGTTGTCTGGCTACTATTCTTACTATCCACAGACAACCAGGTAAGTGGTTATTCTCCTTCATATAGTTTGTGAATCCTCACTATTGGGTTATGCGCCTGCGCAGAACATCGATCGGAAGCTTCAAAGCTGATTGGCTAAAAGTTTTGGCGGTAAGACTGCCCACCATACTGACCACCCTTAGGCGCCAGTTCGCCATTTTACCCCAGTTCTCTTCTTTCCGCCTAAGCAGCAGGATGATCGTTGAGAGCTTCCTCAATTTTCCAGTCGATTCTACTGAAAAGACAAATCTTTCTAAATATTTTTTCCCTCGGGCAGGATTGCCACCCCAGTGCTGTTTCTTCTAGCAGGACTCAGTCACTTTCGCTCAGGTCGCCGTTTCCCCCCTCAAGGGGGTGGCGGTAGGCCTGCCCTTCGGGGCATTGTTCTCGAACGTTCCACGTTCTCCTTTGGTAATGAACATCTGACTGTTCGGATATTGTGTTCCGTTACTCTAATTGGTATGGGAGGTAAAGTGTCCTATAAAATACATCTCTGCCAGATGTCTAGTGTCAAATGGAAAGCTTTAGCAAAGGCAGTTTTCTCCCATATTATCTCTGATTGTCTTGCGTGTTCTGTGCAAAACAAGAAAGCAGTACTTTGTCCTGCCACAAATCAGCTGCCATGACATTGGGGATGGCTAGTCACAAAGGCACCGTAATGTGATTAAAAAACTGAATAAATGCTTTTTTCCAGTCAAGCATTCAAGTTATTTTGGACTATAGCTCTGTTGTCTCTTACCATTGACTGGGTTGTCATGAGATATATTGGCGGGCACCAGGTTGAAGAAAGTTCAAAGAGTGTCCCAAATGCCAGGCCACACATTTGACCCCACACAGCGGAACAAATTATCCATTTAACAAAAGGCAATCTGGTTCAGTGGCCAGTGGCATACCTGTATTTCTCCTTTTCTTATTCACCTGCTTCTTCACCCCTTCAATTGCTTCTTAGTCCCCTTTTCCCCTCACAGCAGCACCAGGAGAAGATTGTGATATTTTCGAATCACAACCGGGCGTACCCTGGCAATGGCATCCTTGTGCTGCTGGCTAATCTTTCTCACGCTAGGTCAGGTGAAAGGAACTGCAGAATGAACATGCCAAAAAGGTGCCTTTATTTTGGCAGTTTCATGTCCTGCCTAGACACAGAAGAAGAAGACGTTAATGAAGGAAGAGGAGGAGGAGAAAAAGTGATGGATAGTTGGAGGCTTGTGTTTTTCTTTTAACATCCCAGGGAGATCTTGGCAGGGGGTAGTAAATGTGTCTGTGACTTCAAATTTTGCATTATAATTGATTGTCAGGATTAATTGGCTTCCTAGTACAATTTATATAGTTGAGTGTAAGAGTGTGATGACACCTTATTTTAAAACCCATGATTATCATAACCAGGGATCAGCAAACTTGGCTCTCCAGGTGTTCCTGGACTCTAATTACCAGAAGCCCAAATCACCACATGATCAGGGCTTCTGGAAATGAAGTCCAACAACATCTGGTGAGCTATGTTTGCTGACCTCTGATCATAACAAATGATGTAAATATTGTATTTTCATAAGACATCCCAAACAATGATTATGAGCCTTCCAGGCTGGATTCCAGGCTGGTTTTCAACACAGGCCATTTTAGCAGATAATTTAGCTTTAGAGCAAGGGTACATATAATGTTAATCTTGTTTAAACATGTAGGTTTAACCTTAATTTTGTGAGCCAAGTAGCCAAGGGATCCTAGTGCAACATATGCTGCTGGTCACAGATGAAAATTATTATTACTGGTTTTTTGGATTGCAACTCTCAAACAACCACCAGACACATAACTACTGACTATACTGGCTGGGGTACTTTTTGTAGTCCAAATAGGTAAAAATTTTTTTGCTGCTCCAGTCAGTTTTTGCTGTATGTTTCTTTCCAGAGGTGCTTCTCATACAAAGCAGAAGTTTGGGAACAAAAAGGAGGGAGACAGTGTCAACAGAAAATTAGCCTGGTCTCATACCAGGAATATGTTCCGGTTGGACTGTTTTTGCTGCTGCTGCTTTTCCAAAATATTGTATGTTAGATTTTTTTAAAATTCTACTCAGACCCCTTCTCCTTAAGTAGACCCAGTTGCTTGAAGCAGTCCTGCATGAAACGATTCCGTTTTTAAAAGAGCAGCAAGTTAATTAAGAGAAGAGAAGAATGATATTCAGTGGACAGGTAAATGCAGCATCTCTTGCCTGGGCCTGGGCATGACAGTCCGCAAACAACTGCCAGGAAATGTGCTAAGTGGCGTAGGGCATGCTGCTTCCTTTCAGTTCCATCTCTCTCATACATGTTTAAATATCTTTGGAATGAAAGTCTTTCTAGGTTCTTTCTTTATTCGTGTCAGACGCACCACCAGTATATAATAACATACAAACATCTAAAACAAAATAGAATTAAAAAGAGCCAGATGACATCAGTGCACGTTGAGGGGCATTGTGTGCATTGTATCATATGGGAGATAGTTTATTCTTCTCCACATTCACACAGGTTTTCTAGGTACAAGTAATAGTTTCACATAAGAAACTATTGGGAAGGCCACGAAAAAAAGAAAAATATAATTTTTGGGAAAAACAATTTCCCCCATTTTTCCCTGAAGCCTTTTTTTTTTGTGTGTGTGTCCTCTGAAATTTTTTTAAAAGGGAAGAAAATCGATTATGGAATGTTTTATTTTAGCATGATGAATAAAATATTTAAGACAAGTTGTTCATATACTCTCCGAATTATTTTTAAAAACTATGAGTCTGATTAAATTTTATATCTATTCATTGAATCTTAGTCCCTTCCACAACTTCCACCCTCTCCCCATTTTTTAAAAAACGAGAATGGGTGCTTTATGTCTAATATTGTGGAGATAAAATATAAACATTTCTCTTTTTTTACTAATGTTAATGGTTTCTTCTGGCTTTTAAATTTTTTGCCTACTCCACATAAACTAGCATTATAAAAGTAAATTGTAATAATTGTCTGAATCCACTGTATTTTTAGTATACTAATTGTAATAATTTTATGCCAAATCAAATTGTATATTTTATGTTACTAAAGTAAAAGAGTTTGAATATGTTAAAAATAAGTGCTAATATTGCATTTTTTCAGTTTTTTCCAACCCCCCAAAAAACAAACAAAAAACTACCTCCACTCCCCAAAGGGTTTTTCCCTCGTGGCTTCAAAATTTCCAGAAATTTTACATCTCTAGTTTCATACACATCTTCAGTATAGAGTTCAGTTCTTTATTTGTTACCAGAAGAGTAACATGCAGAGGAAGTGAGGTGTGCGAAAATAGCAGCTGTGCCTTAATTTTTGGCCTTCACTTTTCAGAAGGCTGTTTAACCAGGAGCAAGCTAGATGCAGTGCTCAGAACCAAAAGGGTGTGCAGGAAACATTTTGAAGTATTCAGTTTGACTTATGAACCTGAAGCAATTGCTGTATGGGATTCAATTCAATCCAGTTTCTTATTACAGTCAAAGACCACAACAGAATATAAAATGTTTACAACATGAATGATTATATTGTATTGTGGTAGGATTATAAAACAGATAGTAGAATGCTCTAGCTACATTCAATTAAATAAGATCTAGTATATATCATGTAAAATCATAATATATGCATAGCATAAAAGGTATAATGTTAAATATATTAACATCTAAGATTACAGTACAGTATATAAAATACTAAGACTATTAATATCAGTAAAATAGTTTAGTAGTTTAAATGTTTTTATAGCTACACTAGCATAGTTTGTCCGGCGTTGCCAGGCTGTTATAAACTGTGAACAGCTTTTTTTTCTTTTTCTTTTTTTGGATTAATAAAATAACAAAGGATGATATAATTGTTTCAATTTGTTTTATTTAACGAAATAATGTTTTAGTTTTTTTTTGTTAGGAGTTGTACCGTAGGTAATATTTTTACTAATGTGAGAGTACATGTTTTTTACATTCCATGTTTTTAAACTGTGTTTAGATGTTTTGGGTTTTTATTTGAGTTAAAACTCAACACAGGATGTTACTAATCTTTTTATTTTTATTTTTTGACATAGGTTTGTGATTTGTGTAAACTTTTGATTTATTATGTTTTTAACTTGTTTTTACTCTTGTGGCCTCTAGGTGGGGATGTTGTGTCTTTTTGAGTTGTTTTTACTATTCTGCCCTGCAGGTGGGGCTGCTAGTGGTTCTGTTTTAGTTTCACTGTTTTTTCTCTCCTGGCCTCTGGGTGGGGCTTCTTCCGGTAAGTAGTCTGTTTGTTTCTTCACTTCTGTTCCGGTCAACGTGGAGGGAGGACGTGCTGGTGAGTTGTCTGGTTTTCTTTCTTCTGGGGTTTTTCTTTGTTTTGCTTTTGTGGTGGTGGGCTGGGAGGTGTTTCTGTTTGTTCTTTTTTGTTTTGGTTGAGTTTTAGAGTTTGTTTAATTGGTTTCGTTATGTCTGGTTTTGTTTAATTTTTCTTATTTCGTTGTTTATTTGTGTAATTAGTTGTTGTTTGTTTGTGTAATTTGTGGTTTTTTCATGTTGTAGTTAAGGGTTTTGTGTCATTGTGGATGTTTTTGTTTGTGTATTTTGTGGTTTATTTTTGTTTTTTTAAATTATTGATTTATTTTTGTTTTATTATTTTTATTAATTTTGGTGTTTGTTTTTGATGGTTACTTCTGAAGAATGGGCTGCCTGTCGGTTCCTCTTTCCCCATTGCTGCTTTGAATTTTGGTTTAGATGCAGCAATTGGGGAAAGGAGGAGGAGGCAGTCAGCCCGTTCTTCTCCTGGGAAGGTTCGTTAGGTAGGTCGGGGGAGAAGGAGGAGGCAGAGAAGAGCTTTCTCTGCCTAACAATGGTTCTCTCCTCTCTGTCTCCTTTTTCTCCTAGCTTACCTAACCTGAGATGGGCAGGCAGCAATCTGTAAGGGGTGGTGCTCTTCCTTGCGGATTGCTGGCTGCTGCTTTTCATCCACCAGGGAGGGTGCTTCCTCTGACGAACTGCTGCCTATTTTTGGGGTTTTTTTCCACCCCGGCTCAACTTTACTTGATGCTGGTGGTGGTCTTGCCATGTCTTCAGCGGGGGTAGCATGGAGGAGAGGGAGTCCCTCTTCTCCCTGTTGCTCTGGTAAAGAAGGCCGGCGGGTGTCTCGCCGTGGAGTTTTGTGGCTTTTTGTTTTGCGTGGCTGTGAGGCACTGAGTTTGCCTGCTGGGGACTTGCAGTCCTGTTGCGTTTAGTAATTTTATTTTTCACGCGCCGGCTTTCTCAGCGTTCTGCGTGCTCATGGCACGCAGGACGCTGGGTCTTGTAGTTTTGCGTTTGTGGTTTGCGTGGCGGTTTTTTCCTGCAGCTCAATTTTAATTGGCCGTGCCACATTTCCCAACGTTCTTTTTGCTCGCGCCTCTCAACCTGATTGGCTGTGGTGCAGAGCGGCGTAAAGAACGTTGGGAAATGAAGTTGTTTCCCTTTGTTCGCGTTTGTGGGGCTCTTGCCCCACTGGTGCATTTCTCTAACATTTAGTGACCTCTGTACCAGGTTCGGGCGAGTGCAGGAGGCTCGGTACGGGATTGTGTGGATGGGTGCGGGAGCCTTTGTCACATTCCAACGGTTAACCCTTGGATTTATAGGTATAGAAGGAGTATGTTGCAGAATACTGGCCCAGCATGCTTCAATGGATCTTCTGTACTGCTCAGTCAACTGTATGGGGTTGTAATCTAATGACATTTAGAAAGCCGCATATTGTCAACCGACATATTTGTTGCCAAACACGAATTACAATCTAATTTTTCAATGTTCTACTAATTACATGCCCAAAAATAGCATCACCTGATGCCTCAAAATGAGAGGTGGCAGTGGACTCGGGGAAAAACAGAGGCTTATTAAACTTATTGCTATTATAATTTTTCCTGCTAATGTTTACTATTTTCATCTTTTCATAGAGCACTGTGTATAATGGTTATTTTGGGTTTTAAGATAGTACAGTTCTTTATTTTCCATTAATTAATGTGTTTTTACCCCTTTACATGTCTTAAACTTCAGAACAATAGTTCCCAACGTGGGGCCCACACCCCACAGGGGGACTTGAATTCCCAGAAGCCTAACTCAGTACATTGGCTGATCAGTGCTTTGGGGAAATTAACTTAGGCTACTGGAAATTGAATTCCAAAAACTAAAGGTTGAGAAACACTGCTTTAGAAACTTGCTACTGGTTTTGATTTCTCTTGTTGCTCATTTGATTAACGCATGCCAGGAAAATTCAGTTTTTAATAAGCTGGAGTTGGGGCAAGCAGAGCTTGCCACCATTCCTGTCAGGCCACAGTGACCTGAGTTGCCTTGCCATCATGGCCTTGGACCTGATGCTTAATCTGAGTCGTCATAAAGTAATTCCTATCCATGTTTTTATCATACATGAGTAGCACGAGTATCACTGAGACACTGATGGATAGTTTTGGGAGGTATAGATCTCTGTTAAATCCAGCTGAGATATTGCTACAGCTTCAGTATATGCTCAAATGTAGATTAATTGGCATAGAATGAAAGGGGAGAGTTGCTTAAGTCTGGTGGGCACTCCATTTCCCCTTGCAGACATTTTATCCAGATAGATTCCATCTTTCAGTTTGTCTTGGAAGTTTTACTACCTGGAAGTTTGGAATGGTTTTGTACAAGAGAGTATGGACATAGGCACTTTGACAGAATTGTTTGTGACACCATTACGAAAAAGGCTCTTTGGACCTGAAGATTGGTTCATGTGCTTCCCAGTTGTTATTATAACCTTCCTGGACAAAGAGTGTTTGCATGTTTTCCATAATGTTTCAGACATTCTTTATTGAAGTTTTTTATCCCTAGTTCTTCTTCTTCCATGTCTAGGCCAGACGTGAAACTGTCAAAATGAAGGCACACTTTGGTGAGTTCATTCTGCAGTTCCCTTTGCCTGACCTAGTGTGAGAATGATTAGTCGGCAAGACAAGGTTGCCATTACCAGGGTATGCCCAATTGTGGTGCAAGAATTCCACAATCTTCGAGGAGGCTCTTTCTGTGTACCCCTACTAATCATTTGCATTCCTGATTTTGATATAAAAGCCCCCACACCTGGAAGTCCTGTACTGGTAAGAGAACAGGGAATGTGATCCTCTTAATTTGCTGGAATCACTAGGTAACTTTGAGTGCCATTGATTGTAGTATCACTAGAGGATAAGCAGTCTCAGTTGGGAACTGAGGGCATTACAGGTCACTGGGTTGAATCCTAATTTGAGAGCAAGATGGTGTTATTACTTAACAAAGATCAGGCCATCTCCCAGGTGATTTGGACTGCAGTTCCCTCTATACCAGGGGTTCTCAACCTGCAGCCTGTGGGCTGGCCCGCAGCACCATTTAATGTGGTCCATGTTGCCGATGCCACCAGAAGTGGATGTGTTTAAGACATCTGTAAATGCACCCACAGCTATCGTAAACACATTTATGACTGCCATGGATGATTTTAATGGCAGAGTTTACAGCGGGGGGGGGCACAGTCCGGCCCACTCAACTGAGGGGGCGTGGTCCGGCCCATGGCTTGAAAAGGTTGGGAACCCCTGCTCTATATACCTTTGCTATAATGACTAGGACTTCTTCTTCAAGTGCTGCATCTGATTCTGAATATTGGCTATCATCATGGCAATCAGTCATAAAGATTGCCCTGGGGACAATATAATGTAGTGGCCTTCCATTTGCTTTCGACATCACAGCGTGACACCCATGTTCCACGAGTCACTTTCTGGTCCTGAGACTTTTTGGCACATAAAGTCCTCAGCCCCAGGCCAGTATTGATGAAGCTGCTGCCCTTCATCAAGATGGATTCAAGTGAGATTTAATCCATTTAGGGACCATCACCTTTCCCTGAGGACATCACCACCCAAGGGCAGTAGTCCTCAGGGTTGTCAGGTTAGTTAATTGCCGCCTGATGATCGGCGTTGAGTCGCTGGCAGTATATACTCTACTCTGTTACCATAGCAGGATAACTTGACCAGACTGGCAAAATATGTGGCTTTCTAGAGCTTCTAGAGATAGAATTTGAAACTATCTGGAGGTCAAAGGTTCCCTCACCTTTGCCTTATACAGCTTGAGAAATGGGTACCTACATGACTGCCCAATCCAGTAAGACCCTACCTATCAGTCTAGGTCATCTTTAGAAGTTCTCTCAATATTCCTGCTGTCTTGGGAGTGGCAGTTTGAGGGAAGGCCTTTTTGGTTACAGTTTTAGGAACACTGTCCCTGAGGAAATTCGTTCAACGTTTCCACATTTTTGTTTCTGCTGTTTGTGTGGCTGGCGGTGTTCCCTTCAACCCACCCCAGTGACTCAGCATATCTCAAGCAGGAAGCAGTCCTGCCTCTTACACTTTAGAGCAAGTCCTGCTTCTCTTATGCTTCGCAGTTTTGCAGCTGTCTAGGATATAAGCTAAATGGTACAATTGTGAGTTTCAAAACATTATGAAATGTTGGCAGTGGATGTATTAGGTTATGGAGTTTTTTTTAAAAAGTGTTAGTGTGTTGTGTTTCCTGGCCTGTTCTTTACTTCCCTCCCCTGCTCCCGACATCTGTGTAATTATTCTCCTTTCCCTTCTCACTGCTAAATATCCCAGTTGCAATTCTGACAAAACTGTGAGCAATTCTAATAACTACTGGTAGGCATTTATCTACTGCCAGCAGAATGTTTGTACACAGCAGTGACTTGATTCCTTTCCAGGTTCATAGCACAAGGCATCACATAGTTGTACTACCCAGTATGAAAGTACTTAATTGCATAATAAGTGCAACATTTGGTATTTTTAGAAATTTTCCATTCTCGTGGGGAGGTGTTGTGCATGTTGTATATGTGTGAGGTGGAGAAAGGGCTTAGGAGAGATAGAAAGAGGGCAAACACTTACCGGTAACTCTTACTTTTGCAAAGTAAAGCTTAGAAATACATTGATACAACATGACTATTATTGAAGTACTTAATTCTTTAAATGTGGAGCATTGGGGAGATTTGTGCCTCCCCAGCTGCTGTTGGACTACAGGTCCTATCAGCCTTAGCCAGCATACTCAATATTTGGGATAATGGGAGATGCAGTCCTCTGGCATTGTATGCTACAGGTCGCCTACCCTTGCTTGTGTAATTACTTGTTCAAATAATAATAATAATAATAATAATAATAATAATAATAATAATAATAAAACTTCTGTTTATATCCCACCCATCTGGGGTTACCCCCACTCTGGGTGACTAACAACAATACATTTAAACACATAATAAAATCACACAATAAATCCACCTAATAAAATACAAATGTCAAACTTAATTAAAACTGGGGGACCGAATGAAATTGTTACTGTTGTTAGTCCTTTACCTTGCAGACTATTTATCCTTAGTCATACACCTCTCCCTGTTTCTAGGTGCTTCCAAATTTGCAGTTGCCAGAAGAGTTCAGTGTGATGACCTTCTGAAAATAATATTGCAATCTCCTCCCAAACATGTATGCATAGGAGCACATATGAAAAAGATAAGTTGGATCCCTGAGAGCCCTGTGTTTGTCCCCCTCAGACAAATGGAGCCACAACAGTGCCCTACTGTTCATCTCTTACATTGCTGGGTTGTTGTTTTTCGCCATAGTTACTTGGGACTAGTTGTCCCTGTGTTAGTCAACAGTAACAGGTCTTAAAGCACAGATAATTTAGTCATCTAGCAGTGGAATATTTAAGTAATGAGCTTGATATTGGGAATGGGAATTTAAAATAGTGTGGTAAAGGCAGAATAGAAGAATATCAGATTGAGACAGTTTGTCTGTAAATGAAATCCAGTAGTAAGTTGCAGCTAGCATAGGCTTATTGAATCAGTTGAGGATTTTGTGAGTCAACTGCTCTGTAAGTTACATTGATTCAGTGTGCCTACTAAAGTTGTGGCTTACTACTGAATTTCAGCCAATGAATAGTTCTTTTAAGCATTTCTGAAATGTTATTTAATGGGCAAAACAAAATTACTTTAACATTCACACACAATTACGTGCGTGTGTCTGCCTTATTCATTGGGGAGAGTAATATGGGAAAGTGGAGCGGGGAAGAATGTTTTGAGTTTCTTTCTGCCGTACAGTCATGCTTTATATTAGAGAACTAGTAGGAGAAAAAGTGCTCAGTTCGAACCTGGATGCATTTTATAGGTTTGTCCTTCTAGCTGTTTTAATACATTACTCTTGGTTTTGAAGAATGTTGTACACATTGAACAGATGACTCTGCCAGAGGGTGGAGAAAGTAGTTCAGCTGTACAAATTGTACAATTCTTCACAAGCAGAAATATTATGGTCTATACATGAGATCATTTCAAAATACTGTTTTTCTCTTGCTTGGTTGAATACTATTGCAAAAATATTTTGTTGAACAGAATCTTTTAATACACGACAAAGTCAAAAGTAAAAGTTCTAACAGACTTCATAACAAGGGCAAGTAGGTTGTGATTGTGATGTTGTGATTTAATAGATACCTTTAAAATTTTAACACAACCTCCCCCCCCAAAATAATAATAATAATAATAATAATAATAATAATAATAATAATAATAATAATAATAATAATAATAATAATAATAATAATAATAATAATAATAATAATAATAATAATAATAATAATAATAATAATAATAATAGTATTTTAGAGGCACCAATATTAAGCAGACAGTCTTGGTTCTTATTGTATGTGTGTATGCTGACAGGACAGTTTCAACTTATGTCATTTTCAAAAATTTAAGATTCCCTGCTATTCCTCAAGGGTTCTCCAGGACCTAAGGCAGTGATGATGAACCATGGCACTCCAGGTGTTCTTGGACTTCAATTACCAGAAGCCCAAGTCAGCACTCCTGCTGATCAGGGCTTCTGAGAATTGAAGTTCAAGAACATCTGGAGTGCCAAGGTTTGCCATCACCGACCTAAGAGATCCTAATAAGTTGGAGGTGGGGAGGTAGGAATCTTTTTATTAACAGTGTATAGCCACAGATAATCCAGTTTAGGCAGCATAAATATACATTACTAAATTTTAGCTACTCAGTGTTTTCCAACATCTGAGTTAGCAGTTACCCACGTTAGATAATATCTTAAACTAAGGATAGCCTAAATTGCTGTTTTGAACAAGAAGTCCCAGAATCCCCCAGCCAGTCTGGGGGTGACCTTGCTGTCTAAGGAACTGTGGGGTTTGAAAGTTAAAAATAACTTTCCTGTGCTTTCTTCTTAATTAGCATAATGTTAATTATAAAATTGAATGGATAGAGGACAACAAAACAGTATATTAGGAGTTGCCAGTATTTTCTTACCCTTCTCCACCCTGGCAAAATCTGGATATATGTTTGCTGTGTTTTGAGATTAGAGCAGTGGTTCCAACCTTTTTTTGGCCATGCCCCACCAAGTCTTCTCTAAAATCCTGATACCCTTCTCCCCCTCCCCTCCAGGGCATATATTTTTATTATTTTTATTATTCAAAAGTAACATATTTTTATTATTCAAAAAGTGAACTATTTACATGGAGGAAGCCTAAAAGGCCATTAGCTTAGTCTAACTCATTCTTGCATTGCCACCCTGTGCAGACCACAGGATTAGAGGTTTTTGTGCCTTGAACAGGTCAGGGTGTCATGTTTTGTCTCCCCCTCAGCATACTTTACTCTGATCTTTTGTCTGCCCTATGGTTTTCAGATGTGCCAAAACATATGGTAAGCATGTTAAGTCTATCTGTATTATGTCTTTTAAGATACACATGTGTGCTTCATATTCCTCATCCATTTGACATTGCACTTACATTTTACCCTAGTACTGCATGACGTATTGAGCATCTCCCTCTGTCCCAGCTTCTGCCAACTTAGCAGTACGAAAGCAAAAAATTGCAAGTAGATAATTAGTAGGGACCACTTTGCTTGGAAAAGATCTTGGGGATGTGAAAGGAGCCTCATTCGGGAGTCTCCTGAGCGGAGTTCCTCCCGCAAAAATCCTTTCAACCCAGAATAATTTATGGCATGAAATTATTATTATCAATTCACTCACCACCGTCTGTAGGCCTTTTAAAAAAATATTGGATCATCCCTCCTCCCCCTTCTCAGGATATTAGCAAATCATGCTTATTCAATTAGGGCATAGTTCTTTGTTTTCGTGGGACTCCCATCTTAAAAGAATTCAAGCAAAAAAAAAATCATGTCCAGATGTTTTTGCAGTGATGTTGCAACATATGCAGAGAAGACATAACTTAAGAACACCCAGCCCACCATGTACACACATTATGTCCTTAGAGATGGACGGGCATGTTTAAATTTATTTATTTAATGTTAACAACCAAGAGTCTTTGTCATTTGAAGATTAAATAGGTACTGTCCACAAAAATGATGCCGTCTTGTTCCTGCTTAATGTTCTCTCTCTGGCTGTTTGGTCGTGCAGTCGGGAATACTGCATGTATTTCTGTTTACACAAGGCTGCTTCTTGGTAATGTGTACAGAGGCATGTTACTAAAAACAGACTTTATATCCTCTTCTGCACCTCTCTCTGTATGACACTGTCTGGTGAGGGGAGGGGAAAATGTTTGCATTCAGAGATGAGGTGAAGCTGAGAAATTTTTCCAGTAGATAGGATAAGAGGGACTGCTTTTCTAGCTATTCTCTTTTCCCATGAGGCCTAGTCACTGTCTTGAACCTTTATTGATGTATTGAGATTGTTGTATGCTTACAAATTGGACTGTGGGATTTTTTTCCAGACAGACTGATTAGGTAAGGTAGGTTTCAATACTTATATCCTTCTAAAAATGCTCAAGGTAGTTCAGGTGGGAGAGAGACCCACGTCATGCCACCATAGGAGGACTACATTGCAGCTGAGAGAGAATCTTAGTTTAAGCTTTCCCCAACCAGGGCCTCTCCAGATCAATTGATCCTTAGCCCACATCATCCTTCAATGTTGGACATTGCTGATAAAGGCAGGTGGGAATTGTACACCAAAATATTGGGAATGTTTGGCTGAGAGGAAGATATCTTAGAGCAGGGTTCCCCAACCTTTGGCATTTGGACTTCAATTCCCAGAAGCCGAAGTCAATTCCCCAAAGCACTAATCAGCCAGTGTACTGACTTAGGCTTCTGGGAATTGAAGTCCAAAAGCCAAAGGTTACAGAACACTGACTTAGAGCATATGTTTGTTCAAATCTTGCCATTCTTGCCATTAGCTATCCAGCCATACTTTGTAATAATGCAACACAATCTCAGAAGAAATTTTATTTATATTTATTTTTTTAGTTGGCCCTGCAATAGTTTTTTTTCTGCTTGCACTTTTTAAAGGAATTGATTGCCTATATTCTTGGTGTAGCTTTTGAGAGTAGGGAAAGATTAAATGAAAATAGCATCATTTCTCTGCTTTAGACCCAAAAGCTGAGAAGGGAAAATGAGAATTTACATGGATAACATCTTTGTCAAGCCTCCTGGTATCGCTTCATTATCTCTGCAGCAGTAGCTGGAGGAACATGCTTTGAAAATGTAGTTTCTTGTGGTATTATGTATACTGCTCAAAAAAAAAAGGGGGGGCACACAAAAATAAGGCATCCCACGATCTGAATGACTGAAATACTGTATTCCTATTGTTCACATAGTGTAGTCGAATGTGCTGACAACAAAATCACACAAAACTTAACAATGGGAATCAAATTCATCAACCCATGGAGGTCTGGATTTGGAGTTACACTCAGAGTGACAGTGGAAGAAAACACTACAGGCTGATCCAACTGTGATGTAATGCCCTTAAATCAAGTCAAAATGAGGCTCAGTAGTGTGTGTGGCCTCCACGTGCCTGTATGACCTCCCTACAACGCCTGGGCATGCTCCTGATGAGGTGGCGGATGGTCCCCTGAGGGATCTCCTCCCACACCTGGACTAAAGCAACCCCCAACTCCTGGACAGTCTGTGGTGCAACGTGACGTCGGTGGATGAAGCGAGACATGATGTCCCAGATGTGCTCAATTGGATTCAGATTTGGGGAACAGGCGGGCCAGTCCATAGCATCAATGCCTTCGTCTTGCAGGAACCGCTGACAGACTCCAGCCACATGAGGTCTAGCATTGTCGTGCATTAGGAGGAACCCAGGGCCAACCGCACCAGCATATGGTCTCACAAGGGGTCTGAGGATCTCATCTCGGTACCTAATGGCAGTCAGGCTACCTCCAGCGAGCACATGGAGGGCTGTGTGGCCCTCCAGGGAAATGCCACCTCACACCATTACTGACCCACCACCAAACTGGTCATGCTGGAGGATGTTGCAGGCAGCATAACGTTCTCCACGGTGTCTCCAGACCCTGACATATCTGTCACATGTGCTCAGTGTGAACCTGTTTTCATCTGTGAACAGCACAAGGCGCAAGTGGCGAACCTGTCAATCTTGGTGTTCTCTGGCAAATGCCAAACGTCTTGCACGGTGTTGGGCTGTGAGCACAACCCCCACCTGTGGTCGTCGCGCCCTCTTACCACCCTCATGGAGTCTGTTCATGACCATTTGGGTAGACACATGCACATTGGTGGCCCGCTGGAGGTCATTTTGCAGGTCTCTGGCAGTGCTCCACCTGTTACTCCTTGCACAAAAGCAGAGGTAGCGATCCTGCTGCTGGGTTGTTGCCCTCCTATGGCCTCCTCCACATCTCCTGATGTACTGGCCTGTCTCCTGGTAGTGCCTCCATGCTCTGGACACAACGCTGGCAGACACAGCAAACCTTCGTGCCACAGCTCACATTGATGTGCTATCCTGGATGAGCTGCAGTACCTGAGCCACTTGTGTGGGTTGTAGGCTCCGTCTCATGCTACCACTAGGGTGAAGGCACCGCCAGTGTTCAACAGTGACCAAACCATCAGCAAGAAAGCAAAGGAATTGAGGAGTGGTCTGTGGTCACCTCCTGCTGATCCACACCTTTATTGGAGATACCTTACTAATTGCCTCTGATATCCACCTGTTGTCTCTTCCATTTACGCAACAGCATGTGGAATTGATTGTCAATCGGTGTTGCTACCAGGGTGGACAGTGTGATTTTACAGAAGTGTGATTGACTTGGGGTTACATTGTGTTGTTTAGGTGTTCCCTTTATTTTTTTGATTAGCATATTTTCCAAATGTGTTGGCTGAATTAGAGTTCAAACAAACAAGAAAGCCCTCTCCAGCCCCTCAGAGTTTTTGCATTTACCAACATTTTACTGCATCTAGCTGAGAGATGATTTAACATGGGGAGCAAACACCAAACATCTGATGAAGAGAGCACAGCAGAGGTTATACTTCTTGAGAATCCTCAGGAAGAACAATCTTTCAAAGGACCTGCTGTTGGCATTCTACCACTGTACCATAGAGAGTGTGTTAACCTATGGTCTGTGTGTATGGTTTGGGAGTTGTACAGCTAGGGAAAGAACAATGCTGTCCAGGGTCATAAAGACTGCAGAGGGGATAATCGGGTGTCCTCTTCCCACTCTAGATCAAATCTATGCCTCCAGGTGTTATAAGAAAGCTGTAGAGATTGCGCAGGATAGTACGCACCCCGGAAACGATCTCTTTCACCTTTGCCTTCTAGAAGAAGGTATAGGGTCATAAAGACCAGGACCAGCCGCTTGAGAAATAGTTTCTACCCAAAAGCAGTTCTGGCTTTGAATACAATGAAATTCCTCGAGAGCTGCATGATAGGGGACATGAAAGGAGCCTCATTCGGGTGTCCCCTGAAAAAATTATTTCAACCCAGAGTAATCTCTGACATGAAACCACACACACACTTTTTCCCCTGTCAGCTTTCTTTACTGTCCAGCTTTCACATTTGTACATAGTGATAAAGAATACAAGAGTGTAGGTATTGGTCCCCAGTGTCGCATTTTTACACTTGATGATCTTTTCAGATTTTAATGCTGGCTTCCTTCGTCTGTCATCTGATTTCCTGACTGCAGTTTCCATTTGGATTGATGGTTGAACCAGGGAATACCAAATCTTTTCTTATTTCAGTTTCTTCATTGTCAATAATAAAGGTACAGGCATGTAGTTCTTCTGCAGTAATTATTTTTCTCTTTTTAATGCTCAATTGCAGTCCTGCTTTGGCAGTTCCTTCTTTTACTTTCACTGTCTTTTCAAGTCATTGCTGCTTTTGGTCTGTAAGATGGTGTCATCTGCATATCTTAAATTATCAATGTTTCTTTCTTTTGGATCTTGATAGTGGTTCCCTGTTGGTATTTCCAGTGAACAGTTGCCCATAGAAACAACAAAAGGTACTCGTCTCTGTAGCTTCCATTATAAACACTCTAACAAAGTGTCCAATACCTTTCTTAGTTTTGTGAGTACGGGTCCCATGGAAGGTTGCCCATATTGAGGATATTGGGTTGGGGCAGCAGGTTGAACACCTATGATTCTCAGCCCTTGGCCCTCCAGATATTTTGGACTCCAGTTTTCAGAACTTATTTTCAAAGAGACAGCTGTGTTAATCTGTTTCAGCAATCAGCATGTATTAGAAAAACAGTGAAAGAGTTGAGGCATCTTTAAGACTAACAAATTGAAATAAAATCTGTTAGTCCTAAAGATGTCACCAGGTTTTTGTTCTTAATTTTTTATTTCTTGCTCAATATCCTCTAGGATTTTGCTCTACTGGAGGGAGTGTCTGAGAGTTGCTCTAAAATATCTGGAGGACAACATATTGAAAACTTAGCCAATGTCTAGATATTTTAATTTAAGTGTTCCTGGAACTGAGATACCACAATATAGTTAGGTACTGTACATAAAACAACAGATTGGAAACCAATGTTTTTTGATCTGGAGATAATTTTACTAGAAATTTTGCAACAGCTATCTCATGACATTACTCAAGATTCCAAAGGTACACTTGACCAGATCTCTGCAGCTTGCCTCAATCAGCCAAGAAGGGCCAGGGTCAAGTATACATGTAGTTAGTTCCTCTCCAGCAGAAATTAATTTCACCACATGTTTGAGCTATACAGATTGAAGTGTTCATTACAACAAGACAAGCAGCCACCAAAGGTATGTCATTAGGCTTGGCTACAATAATGAAATCCATACTGGAGTGGATTTATCTGTGATATGTCTAGTACAACTGTCACAATGAGCAACTGATCACTCTTCCTAAATGTCTACCGTACAAGAGACTAGGTTGCTTGGAATAGCTCTTCTCAAACACTCTTATGTAGAGTTAATGTTGACCAAAATGTAAAGCTTCTTTGCCATTGTCACCACATAGGCTTTAATGTAGGCTCTGACTTCTGTCTAGTTGAATTCATCTTGAGTCCCATTATCATAGCAGCAAGCTGAGGCAAGGTAATTGTTGGGCAACTAGACAAATTATGTGCCAAAAGGATTATGTTACAACCACCTTGTCTTCAAGAACAAAAGCTCAGAACTTAAAGATTGCTGAATGCTATATACTAGGGATGAGGTGATTGAGTTGTAATCACAAGTCGGAATAAAGCCATTCAGTATGCAGATTGCTAAATTGGAGTAGACATGAATATGTCGACAGTTAGAGAGAGGGGAGGTTGTTGGCTGGCTAGAACACCATAGATAATTCAACACGTTGAAAGATCTAACTGGGTAATATTGTGAAGATACAAAGCGGAGGGATTGTTTATGTCCAGCAGCCACCACACAATGATCTCCAAAGCAAGTTATGTTTCATTTGCAGAATAACCCTGCTTCACCCTTTCTTTGTACATATCAGAGCATTATTTTTGACCAAAAGTGGGCTACTTCAATGGCATTATCTCAGCATTTATTAAATAATCTTTTGTACATAAGATGGAGCATGAATTAATAATAGCAATAGCAATTACACTTACATACTGCTCCATAGCACTTAGTGCACTCTCTGGCTAGTTCACAAGATAATTAGCATTTATTAGAACCTGAGAGGTATGCAGAAATCTTTTTCTCAATTTTAGCCTTTGTCTAGTATGTTCGTATCCACGAAGTAGATGGGTTTGTTCATTATTTGTTAGCAACACTTGATATAATTCTGGAGGGGGCAGTGCCAGCTAAATAGACTTTTTTTCCATGTGGTTAGGTTTCAGGCATCCAGTAATAATCCTGCATGATTCATTAAGAGCTATATCTATTTATTTAACATGTGCTGACTTATACCATATGGCACTTGCATAGTCTGCTGTGGAGTAGCACAGGGACAAAGCTACTGCTCTGATAGTTTGCGGGTGTGTTTCTTCCTGTTGTTCTAGCTGTTACTGTGGTGGTCTTTTGTTCTCTCAGGAAATAAAGAAAATAAACAGGCTCAATCCAGAAAGAGATAGCCTGGACAGTTGATTCTTTCATTCTTGATTTCAGGAACTGGAAAGAGCATCTATGTAGTTACCACCTGCTGCTCACTGGAAAATTCTTTAGAGAGTTTTCAGAAAACTAGTTGGATTCATCAGATTGCTGGCAGACTATTTTCTTTATTTGTTCCTGTATGTTTAGAATTCAGTAGTGTTAAATCAGCTCTTGAACCTGATCTAGTTCTGTTTAGCAGACGTGCCACTGTTACTTACTGAAACAATCTATCCTGTTTGTTGACTGCAACTCAACTACCCCATTGTCTGCTGCTACTTATGTCCAAGTATACATTTTTTCCTGAAAATTATTTTCAGGAAAAATGCCATTGGCATGAATTTGTTTTAAGGTAGATCCCAGTTTGTCATGATGTGACCCACATACTATGATCATGGAGCCATCTCCTGCAGCACGTATAAAATGAGACATGCAGGATTTGACACCAGGACTGCAATGGATTGCCGCAGCCTTGAGGATATTGACAAGGTGCGCCTTCACATCTGGCATGGCCTCTTCCACCTCCATGACCATTGGGAATCAGAATAGTGAAGTGGTTCCTTCGCAGCTCATTTTGCTGTTGGGTCCAATATGATGGTTGCCAGTGGCATTTCCTGCACTCAGGAGACCATCACCCCACCTGTTGACCTCTTTAGGGACTCGGGTTATTTACCGCCGCCCAACACTTGGCGTTAGGTTGCCATAACCCTCTGTAAATATAAAATGTAAAGTTAAACATGGCATGCCTGATTCAGTTTAGATCTATTCTTACTGTCTTCTATTTTTCTTTAAACTGCCAAAATGAAGCCACCTTCTTGACTTGGGTGTTGGCCAAAATTAACTCATTGTCAGTACATATTTATGGTAGTAGTTGACAACTAACAGGTGAGCCAAGCTCTGTGTTTCTCTGCATTCACACAGCATTTTGTTGTGTACCAGCAGCCCCCACTTGAGCATGTTAGTCTTACATTTAGACACTCCAGCCCTCAGGCTATTCAGGGTCCTCCAAGTGATGTAGGGAGGTTGAGTTCTTCAGCCATTTATTTCATTCTGTTAATATACCTCCCATCTGGTTGATCTACCCACTCTATCCTCCTTTAATGTTATTCCTTGTTCGGTGAGCTCCCTCCTTCTAATTAGATTTTGCTCTTGTTTACCCTTAATAATGTTTGTTCTGGTCATAAAGCTTTTTCTGAACGTGGGGCACATACCAGTTTGGAGGATATCAAAGGTCATTCTTTTGCTTAGTTCTCTTGGTACCTGCTACTTTTCTCCTTTTCTTAGATGGAGAGATACCAACAAGAGGATATTTTTTCTCAGTAGATGTAGGTTTGAGGCATCCTATCATACGCATTGTTTCATTAACAGCAATGTCGACTTGTTTTGCATGTGTGGATGTGCTCACATTGGAGCAGCATACTCTGCTGCAGAAATACTCAGGGCCAAAACTGATGGATGGTTGAACTCCTCCCCATTTATAGTTTGTCAATTTACTGATGATATTATTTCTTGAACTAACTTTAGCCTTGGTATTCAGGCAGTGCTGCTTAGGATGCCCTGTCAAGTGTCAGGCTGAGATATTTTGGTGTTGAATAATGCTGCAATCAATTCCTTGCCAAGTGACATCCAACTAGACCAGGGCTCTAGGTTGACTCAGTTTTCCATCCTTCCAAGGTCGGTAAAATGAATACCCAGTATGTTGTTGGCAAAATGCTAATTACCTTGTGAACCATCCAGAGTACACAAAGTGTTATGGGGCAGTATATAAGTGTGATTGCTTAGCTTTGTTTTTATAGGCCTCCTGTAGGTGTCCAGTTGGCCAGTGTGAAAAACACAACACTGGACTAGGTAGGAATGTGTAAAGTCACAATTTTACATTATTTTCAATTGACAAAAAACTCAGTGGAGTTAAATTAAATAAATATCTATAGACATCTGAAATACAGTATTTTTTAATATTTTGATTTTTTGGCATGAGATTTCAGCTGAAAGAACAGATTTGGTGACAGTTAAGGATTGTTTCCAAGCCAATTCTTTTGAACAGCAGTGGAGTGGAGTGGTGGGCATGGTGTTCAGAAGCACATGATTCTAAGGGTATTTTAGCTGTCTATTCCCTACTGCATATTGGGGAAAACAGTGAATATTGGCACATTTAGTTTGCCTGGCTGGTATAGTATTTATAAATCTTTGCAGGCTGAGCTCATACATTCCTCCTCCTTATTCTTTTTATTCCTTTCCTCTGTCCTCCCATTCTCAGTAAATAAATAAAGGGCTGAGACCTTCCCAGCCTTCGGCTGTTCCTCCCCCAGCCTTTCTTTACTCTCTCCTTCCCTCGCTTTGTGATGTCGACATTGGCCTGTGGAACGAGATCTAAATCACTGTGCTCTCTGTTGCGCATGTGCAGTACTGTAGCTCCCCCTTTGCAAGAAGCACCATCTGCTTAGATTATCAAGAGGTTGTCCTTGTCATTCAGCCAGTCTGTGATGCTGGCTTAGCACGTATGCAAATGTGGTAGTGACCAGTTCATGGGGGGGGGGGGGAAGGTAATAAAATAATCCCTGGCATTTTTTGTGCCTTTTTAGCTACCGTTCGTTTGTATTCTAAGCTTTTCTTAGCAGTACTTGCCGCACTTACTCCCTTATTGAGTGTGTAATTTAAAGGAGAGATCTTGCCCGCAGGAACAGATGCCTACACAGTCCCAGATTTTTATTTTAACATACTTGTGTTTAAAAAAACATGGTCCATGCTCTGTTCTACTGCTCTCTTCCACAAGTTTACTGTTTGGGACTGAAACATGGAGACAATAACATTCCACTTTGGAATGTGGTCTGTTCTAGAGGTATGTAACCTTTTGATTTTATCAGGTTTGCCTGATAGCTTTGTAAGCTCCGGATATATCCTCCTCTGGTTTAATTTCTGCTTGTTTTGTCTGTTCTTTGGAAAGCAAAGAGACGTTTGCAGTGTATACTCACATGCTGAAACTCAGAACTCTAAAGCCCCTGACTGAGTGCAGAGTGCAGAGTGATCCTCCCCCCCCCCCCACACTCCTAAAATTTCTGACTTTATTTTTTGTTATGCTGAAGCTTTACAGGCTTTTGTTTATCATGGTCTTCAGTGGACACTTTCTGCTTCTGCACTAAATTCTTCAGAGCCTTCCACTGCTGACCTGGAGCATTTGGGTGATAGCCATGCCCAGTTCAATATGTATGAACAACCCTGTTTATCTTGATTTGTCTTTTTTTTGGGGGGGGTCCCACAAACAAAGCAGTCACTTTCTCCAACTACTCCATTTGTGCTGATTATTTTTGCAAATACCATATTTGTAATTGGGTTTTCTGCTATGATTGTTTCTCCCTCTCAAAAAGAGAGTTAATAAGAACAGCCTTGCTGGAACAGGCCACAGCCCATCCAGTCCAGCATTCTGTCTCACACAGTGGCAGAGTTTTGAACTATTTGTTGTCCTCTCAAAAAAAAAAAAATTCTCAGCCACTGTTGGATGTGGTCCTCTTCTACTTATGGCATCTTAGCCTTTCTTTAAAAAGTGCTCCCTCTGTGTAACCAAGATCACATATTCAGATGTGTTCTGTGCCTTGGTGAGGCACACAATACTCCATTCTGTTGGCATTGCCTAGTGTTTATCCTCTCAGGATAGGAAAAATAAGAAGCCTCGTGTGGTTAAAATGTCATCTTTTTTACTTGCTTGCTGTCGTCAGCGATTTGTAAAGGGTGCAGGCCCCACCGTTTACAAATCGTCTTGTCTTCCACTTTATATCCGACCTTGAGAGTAGAAACGATACCACTTCTATAGTTGGCCACTTAGGTGCTGAATGATCTGGCATTGTCAATAATTCATTGTAGTCTCCTTGAGACTTGAACTATAGCTAAATAAAGGTGAATGCTGAAGTGAAAGTAAGTCTCTTGGAGATTGACTGCAGCAAAACGATATCCTTAGTGTAAGTGGAGGACGATGGATTGGGTAATAATCATACGGGAAGTTTTCATGCCTATGTAAGAGTTGACAACTGGCAAGACCAGAACATGTCTCAGAACATAATCTTTTTGAAGCAAAGTAAAATAGCAGGAATGAAACCCTCCACAGGCATGAGGCTGGAACGTTATTTATTTTTGCCTCTTTTCTTTTGTGTCTTCTTTTTTGTGCTCTACTTCAATGCAACTATCAGAAGGATTGTATACTATGGTTGTGGGTGACAGTTAACCTGAGACTCAGAGGCAGTATGACCTCTCTGTTCATAAATGGTTAACTTTCTTTGCCTTCCTCAGTCTCACTCTGCAGGAATCTACACAATGCTAAATCCCTGTACTCCAAATTGGTCCTCAAGATGAACTTCCAAATATCAACATGTTGCCAAGATGTGTTCCTTTTTCCATGCAACAAGTCTCTCTTCTACACATTTCTTCCTTTTCTTCCCATTTCAAGGGTTCTGGCCAAGAAAAGATTAAACAAAACCAAGTTGCATAGTAATCAGGGCATGATGGTTGCTCTGAGCCTGGTTTGACCCAACTATACATCTCTTATTACCCAAGGAATATCAAATTTTACCATCTTGGCCAAACCTCATCATGATACACAGTAGCAACATACATCAGCTGGACTCTGCTAACACTGCTTAATGGACAGAGAATCTTCTTGGCAGAGTCTACACTCCACTCAGCCAGGAAATTTTGAATGTCCCTAAAAACCACTAGTAGAAAATAATGCAGCTACAATGGAATGCCTTCTAGAAATTCCTAAGACATTGAGTGGACAATCCAGCAATGGTGTCAGTCCCTGATCTTCTCTCCTTCCTTTTAATCTTGAGGCACAGGGGCTTGACTGTATCCTCCCTTTGAGTGTGTATCACAGCCATTTCAGCCCTAGTTCATTCATCCAGTCTTTCAGAGATTTCCCCAAGACCTTAACCTTTTCTCTCCAACTTCCCACTTACCCTCAATATGGAATCAAGCCTTGGTGTTTCATATTTGATATTCTTTGAGCCTTTAGCAACACTAAACCTCAGTTAGTTATCTATAACACTTTTCTGGTCAATTTAGCATCTGCCAGGTGAACAATCATGCTACCGTAGATACTCGAGTATAAGCCAAGTTTTTTGGCCTCAAAAATGAGCCCCCAAAAGGGGACACGGCTTATACTCGGGTCAACAACCACAAGGGTCCCAAGACAATGCTGGATTGAGATGCACCAACAATTTAATTAATTTTACCATATTTCGATTGTTGCAACTCACTAGCAGCTGCTGCATTTCCCACCCTTGGCTTATACTCGCGTCAATCTATTTTCCTGGGTTTTCAGGTCAAAATTGGGTACTTTGGCTTATATTTGGGTCGGCTTATACTTGAGTATATATGGGTATACCCTTGCAATGGATTTCCTTTAACTTGGTTACCATAACAAAGTCATGCTAAGATTGCTGTTGGTAGTGCCTAAGTTTCACATAGCCCACAGTATTTTGCTATCTGCCCATTGCAACAATCTCACAATGCCTATAAGAAAAGGCACTGCACACCCTAGATGTCTGTTGGTGGTGGTTGCTGTTGTTGTTGAGACTAAGGAATTTAAATAATTGTAGATATTGTTAGTCTGCTGTGCTGCTTCTAAAATAGGCCTACCGGTCTAACTCCAGCATTTTTAAAAGTGGGTACCATTTTCTAATGATACTAGCTAACCAACATTCTGGTGCCACAGGCCCATTGTAAGGCATTATAGACATTTGTAAGGCAGCCACGTGGAGTCAACCTGGCACCTTTGTCACTACGGTCTGAACATGAAATCTTGTCTAGACGTGCATATTGGCAGAGCTCTGTTGTCTTCCCTTCTCCGCTGATATCTACCTGCCTCTGACCATTAAATTTTGTAAGGTAAAGGTCACCCTTGCTCGAAAGCCAGTCATATCCAACTCTAGGGTTCAGTGCTCATCTCTGTTTATAGCCAAAGAGCCAGCGCTGTCTGCTTCTGCAGACGTTTCCGTGGACATGTGGCAGGCATGCCTCAGCACACAGAACACTTGCAGTTTCTTTCTTTTGAAGTGCTATGTTGGCAGAATCTGGGACAGAGACATGAGCTCACTCTGTCATGCAGTACCCTGGAATCAAACTCCATCCTTCCAGTCAGAGAGTTCAGCGTCTTAACCACTTGAGCCACCACAGTAAATTTTGTAGTCCTCCATTAATTTGCACTCAGAGACCATGATTAACAGGTTGCTTATCTGTGACTGGATCTTTGAGTGGTCATCTGTGAACTCCTAACCCACCGCCCAGAGACTGCACTAAGCGCTATGGCGTGGTATAAAAGTGTGATTGCTTTGCTTTTTCCTTTGCTTTTCCTCTCACATGCCTGCATATTCCTGTTGTGGACAGACTTAGTCATGCACACTAAACTGGATGGAGCTAAAGAATTAAAAAAGCTCAAATGCAAACACCAGCGACTTATAGTGGAACAGATGTTTTAGCTGTAAGAGCATATGGAATGAACAAAATGGTTGCAGTTGTCAGTGAGGTGAAAATAATAGAACTACCAAACATTTTGGGAGGTGGGGGGTGGGGGTCGAGTTAGTCCTCTCTTTCCAAGTCTTATATTGAAGACAACAAGAAAAAGGCTGACGGGCAAGTTATTCCACTAGTTTTTATTATTATCTGTCCCATTTTACCCTTGCAATCATGACTAAAGATGGAGTTTGAAATCACTTTATTTTGTATGGTTAGACATGTATAGAGCCAGGCAGCTAGACCATAAGGTGCAAGCTGTTGTTTGTAAAAGTTATTTATGTATATAATGGGCTCTCAAGTTGGTTCCCAATTACGGCAACCTTAGTAGGGTTTCTAAGATATGCAAAATACCTAAGGAGTGGCTTTACCAGGGTCACCTCCCAATTAATTTTCATGACTATACAGGGATTTGAACCTAGACTGAATCTAATCTATTGCTCTAACTGTAGTACATTGATACCTCATACAATGTCCAAACTTGGTTCCACAAGTTTGGACTTTATATAGATTTGGACTTTGTATGAGGCTTGCAAAATCCTAGCCGCGATGCCTCATACAATGTCCAAATCCTTGCTGCGATGCCTCATACAACGTTGTTTTCATAGAGATACATTGTACTGTAACAGCACAGACTTCAGGGCAAAGTCAAGGAAACAGACAGGAAACTGACAGAACTTTAAGAAATCATTGTTTAAAGGCTAAAAACATTACAAAAACTTGTCAAACAACCCTGATTGTCCAAGAACCTGAAGAATGCTGCAAAAATCCCAGGAATGCTTCTAATAATTCTGACGAAAAAATCAAAAAATCAAAAATCTTGCTCAAAACCACTCCTAAACACTCTTTGCCTCATGCAAAACCCACAAGAGCAAATGCACGCATGTGTCCTGTCTCTTATACTGCCCAGGCACAATGCAACCTGGGAAAACCCCAATGCCTCATACAACGTCACACAACTTTGTATGAGGCAACTTTTTTCAAGGAATTAGGCGATGTTGTATGAATCCGATGTTGTATGAAGCGGACTTTGTATGAGGTATTACTGTATATTGGTTCTTGATAAAAGGCTCAGCCTTTTATTTCATGCTAGGAGGAAGAGTATTGCCTGAATTCCTTTCAACCACTGTTGTGTAAATAACTGGGCTATGTGTACATTTGATACTTTGAGAAGATAGTGGTATGGTAGTTGGGAGGGGGGGGGATGTCAAACAAATGATTAACAATGGCAGTTTCAGTTTAAGAGAGCAGTTGCTGTTTCTGTGAGTTTCTCCTTAACTCTGCATGTATAGTCAGGTTGGAGAATTCAGCAGTTCTTCCAGGTGCTGATGATGACACTTTACATGTGGATCCTGGAGCCTCATTTAAAATGATGTAGATCCTGTTTAGTCATCTGTTTGTGTCCTGAGTCTGATGTCATCAGTCTAAATCTGGAACCTATATATACAGTTAAACCAAATAGAATCATTTGGGAGTCTTCATTCACCTTTTCAAAACTGGGAGGCTTGTGATTGTTTAGCTAATAACGTGTATATGCTACATGCGTGTACATAAGAATATGATTCATCTGTCTTTCTGTCCATCCACCCCATTCCACCCATCTAGAAATCCCACTAGATTAGAGCATTGCATCATTTCATTTTTGGTGAGTCAACTCATCAGAAAGTTCCATGATTCACCCCTGCATTATATCTAGTTCTTATAAACTTATTAATTACCCCTGGGTTGTTGGATTGTAAATCCCGTAAGCCTCCATTCTGGGAATTCTACCTGACAGACTCACAGATACAGACACCTAATTATGGTTTATCAAGAAAAAAGGTGAAGCTGGGAAGGCTTTCAAGTTTAGCATAGGCCTAGTTCCATTGCTTCACTGTTAGCTAGAAGCTACCTTTCTGAGCAGGAGCAGAGATAGACCAACACTAAGCCTTGAAGCCTTAAGATGAAACATCCAGAAGGAAGAATGATTAGTTTTGTGAAGCAGAAAAATCTGATAATCCCATACCCACTGTGGTGTAGTGGAAAGTGTGACTGACTAGGACTTAGAAATCTTGGGTTTGAGTCCCTGCTCAGCCATAGAAACTCACTGCGGCAGTTGAACTGGTAAACCACTTCTTAAATATCTCACTTACCTTAAAAGCCCTAATAGGATCACTGTAAGTTGGTTCTAACTTGATGGTATTTAAACAACAGTATTGTTTCCCTCTTGCTTATGCCTTTGTCTTGCTTGATGCCTTGTGCTCAGTGATACACAAAATACTGTAAAGTCATATTCTCTCAATGTCACGTTTTTGTCTAAGGTGTTTTCTTCTTCTGATAAAAATGTCCCTACTTTCAGAATATTATGCAACAAGATTAGTTACTTTCATATTGGGAAGGAAAATAGAGAACTATGGATTTTTAAAAGACAACTCTACATCTTGGTGGTCTTACTGAGAAGTTAATGATGTTAAAAACAAGGTGGAGGTTTACAGAGCCCTTTGAGTATAACCTCCTGCAATGCCCTGCTTTCCAAATGTATCATATCTTCAGAGTTCATGGCTAATAGTAATGTGCCATGTTGGCTGAGGATGCTGCAGGTTGCATTTCCAACACATCTAGAGGGACCCAATCTTGGAGAAAGCTGATCTAATGTGTCCTCTCACGAAGGAATGATCTGAATGATAGCCTGACTAATGAACTAGTTTAAAAGCTGTCATCAAGTGAATAATGGAGGAAGGGGGCTGAAATCAAAAGATGTTTAGAGAACATAATCTTTTTTTTGCCTTCTGTTTGTTTTTGGAAATTATGTCTGTGGATACTTATTGAAGTTGCTATTATAATGCTGGCACAAGGATGAAAAGGAAAAAAATGCTAATAGTGACTCAGAACTATTATTTAAATGGAAATCATATTTATCTTCATTACATTTTAATAACATAAAGAACATGTTTTTTCTGAACTATGGAAAGTAGGGAAAGTTTTTGGAGGAGTATGCAGTTCATTATTGTTTTTATGTCACCACCATTCTATTTGAGACGTTCGTACCTGTTTGATTGTCCTCTGTCCCTTTCTCAGGGTAGAAATAGGACTGCAAATAATGTTTGCCAATTTACAATATCTAATACTGAATGGTAGTGTCAGGAAGAGGAAGAGATACCCATTTTTTTACCATAAGACACACCCAGTTTTCAGAGCAGGAAAACAAGAAAATATATATTTAGTTCTGTATTTTGCACCACCAACCAGTGGTGGCGCTGTAGGGGAAATGGGCAGGCAGGCCAATTGCACTGAGGAAGGAAGTGATACTCTAGCCTAGCCTCTTGCTCTCCTTTCAACCAGGAAGCATGTTTTCACCCTCCATTTTGTCCATGTGGAGTAGAGACAAAGGCATTGAAGGTAATGGTAAGTGAAACCCTTTCTTTTTAAGCACAGGTTTGGTTTCCCACTTAAATGCATTGAGAACATACAAACAGAAAACTTGTATACAAGAAATTTATTTCCAATGCATTTAAATGGGATTTCGCCCTCTAGTGGCCACTTGTTTTTCATATGTTTTTCTTCCCCCTGCCCCAGAACAGCTGAGAGGCGGCAGTAGAGGTCTTCGGCCAGCTGATGTTCTTATAAAATATCCTTTTTTAACAGCCACAGCTGGCTGAAGACCAGCATTTGGACTATAAGATGCATCCTCATTTTTCTCCCACTTTTGGGGGAGAAAAAGTGTGTCTTATGGTCCAAAAATAAGGTAGTTTTGCAGGACAGATAAATTTTAAAGTTCTAAACACTTGATAGTTTCTAGGATTATTTTTTAAATTATCTGATTTATGCAAGCCACAAATCTCTATGTGTTCCCTCAGTAAAATAACAGAAAGAGAATGATAGACCTTGCAATTTTTTTTTCTGATGCATGTTATAAAGGTGTACTTCCTACTGTTCTGACAATTTGCTCTCTCTTTCTAGTTTCTTTCATAGGCCTCATGATAAACAAATTCTGATTGCAGTTTATATTACAGATTATTGGAGATAAGAGTCATTTGATAGAAATATAGTGGGTTTTTTTTTTAGTCTGGCCAGGTTATCCTGCAGTGATAATAGAGTCAGCCATGCTGCCAGATAATCAGTGAGCTAAATGTGGTTCCCAGTATAGGGGAGGTTGGGACTAATAGACAGAGAAGGATTTTGCTGAATTCTGCAGTTCAGGTGGATGAAATGTTTTCACAACTCCTGAGACTTGTTGCATTAAGAAATGCCATTTGCCTGGAAAAAATTGCAAATTTACAACTGTTGCAAATTTCAGAAAAATAAAAGCGTGCACACATTTTAAAATGCAAATAGCTGAAATGCATGGAATTTTAAAAATGCACGCACAATTGAGAATGAAGGAGATTTGTAAATTAGGAAAAATGTAAATTGATGTACATACAGTATTATGTAAAATTTGTCAACATTGCACAAATATATTTACAAACATCAAAACAGAGCCTTGTAGTCCAGTGCAAAATAAGGACAGAAAGAAAATGGAAATGGGACTCATAGGGATATAAGAAAATAGAAACTTAATTTTTAAAATGCCCAAATAAAGAGAGAAAGCACACTTGCCACCTGTTTCCCCTCCATGTCCACTCTCTTGTTAATGTCAGGTGACACTAAATGTTCTATATCTGTGATGACGAACCTTGGCACTCCAGGTGTTCTGTGCCTCAATTACCAGAAGCCCAAGTCAGCGCTCCTGCTGATCAGGGCTTCTGGGAATTGAAGTTCAAGAATAGCTGGAGTGCCATGATTCACTGCTCTATATGATGTGAATTCATAATTGCTTCTGTTAAAATAATGGTTTTAACACAGCAGAAAGTGGACTATCTGCTTAGCATGTATGAGCTCTTAGATTTACTTTCTGGCATCTCTATTTTAAGATATTATGAATATTAGGTATTTGACCAGGAAATATAAATTGTAGGCTTGCTGATTGACACCATTAGACTAGCCAGTTTGTTGTCTTGGGAAGATACAGTTATTATGAGGTGAAAATGGGATAGTAAGTCTAGAATCAATGAGTAAGAACTCATTTGAAATATTGAGCCACTCTTTTAAATATGTTGGCTTAAATTGAGCTTTTGGCTTTTTGCATTGGAAGCTGCCAAAATTAACTGCTTCATTGTTTAATGCTCCCTTTGTTTCGTCTTGTTTTTCCTTTGATTTTAGTCATTTTTGTATACTGTATTTAATTTACAGAATCTAATTGTTGATTGCTTCCAAATCTAAATAGATACAAGATGTCTTCTCAAAATACACACAAAATAATAAAATGTTGTAATACGGTAATTGTGTACCATGAAGTTCCTTCAGACTCATGAAAATCCTTTCCAGGGTTTTCCTAGGTAGAGAAGTGGTTTGCCATTCCTTTCTTCTGGGACTATGTAGTTTGCCATGTTTAACTGGCTGGACTTTCTCCTCTGAAACAGTGGGGAGTCAAACTCACAACCTCTGGCTCTGCAGCCAGATGCTTATTACTGCTGAGCTGTCCTTAAAATGAATAGTAGATAAAATGTTCTAGTTTGTATCAAAAGAAATGCTGTATTTAGATCTCAAGGCATTATACTACCACACTATTGTAATTTGGTGAGGCCCCACATAGGGCTGTGTTTACTTCTGGCTACTATGATTAAACAGGGATATTAATGACATAGAAAGTATCCAAAGGATGGCAGCACAGATAGTGAAGGATCTAGAGACCAGTGAATATAAGTTGAAGAAACTACATAGGTTTAGCCTGGAGAGAACACAATCAAGTGATAATGTGAAAACAGATTTCAAATATTTGAAGGTCTGCCAGACAGATGATGGAGCAATTCTTACATCTGGGATTAGGACCCAAACCTTGAAGTTTAAGTTAGAGATCTCTGCAATTGTGTTTTGGAGGTACAATGAACATACAGTGTGAAAAATTGTAGGAGTTGTAGTCTAGAAACACAAACTTGGTCATCTCTATTTTAAATTAAATGGGAAGAGATTTAAACTGAACACCAGACCTAGTTTTTGTACACCAGGAGTTCTCAACCTTTTAAAGGTGGGGACAGGGGTCACACTCCCTCAGACAGCTTCAGGGACTGGATGGCCATTTTGCCCTTCCTACACCACATGGCACTTCATGGTGTGGTGGAGGTGGTGGTGGGGCCACCTGAAATGGTGCCATTGGCTGCATCTGGCCCACAGGCTGCAGGTTGAGAATCCCTGATGTACACAGTTTGCATTCTTTTATTGTCACTACCATTCAAAGTATTCTGCAAATGCATGTTTCTTTCTAGATGCTATACTCATTTGAGTATAATTCACACATACTTTACACTCATTCTCATGATTTGGGAAACTGGTAAAGTGCCTGATGATCTTAAGAATGCCACCATTATCACCATCTTTAAGAAAGGTGATTGTTGTATTTGTAGCTGCTATTGTGGCATATCCTTGCTATCCATAGCAGCTCCCCCATGCCTCAGTGGTTAAAAGCACTGTGCTTGGAGACCGAAAACACAGGGTTCGATTCCCCGAGAGCTGCATAATATGGGACATGAAAGGAGCCTCATTCCGGCGTCCCCTGCAAAAATCCTTTCAACCCAGAGTAATCTCTGACACAAAAACACACAACACCAGTAAAGCCTTCCTGAGGATTTTAACTGGCAGTATAACAGTCTGTCATAGGCTTGTTTTTGGTAGTAAATTTTTAGGCAATGTTGAGGTGGCATTCTTTCAGGGTTGTGGTAGCAGTGCATTTGCTACACTCGCAGAAAACTGGACTAGATAATTCTTGAGGTCCCTTCTAGTGTTATGACTGCATGGCTTTAACTATGCTAAACAATCAGGATATAAATCTGCTTATGGTCATGAGAAAAGGATGAATATCAGTACTGTATATCCAAGCAGATTTTTTTTTTTGAAAATAGAGGGGGACACGAGGTACATTACTGGGTGTTTTGCTTAATGTAGAACATCAGAGATATCTGTCACCTTCAATTCCACAAGGAGATAACTATTCTCTCCTAATCTGGGAATAGGGGCAGTTAAAACGAAGGAATGTTTGAGCAAAGAAGGACAGAGATCTGCAAAATGAATATTTGTTTGAAAGGATTGTGAACTCAGATATCATCCTGAAGATAGATCATTCTGGGCTGCTTCATAAAACACTGTTCCTTAATTCTGCTCAATGAATGGCAGCACTGAGTCACTGTTTTGCTCTGAATCAAATTGGTGGATCTTAATGTGCAAGTAAAAAATAAAAAAGTCAAGTTTGACCACCTTTAAGGAGTTGTTTTTAAATGTTATTGATCAATGAATTTTCTGTTGGCAGTGTTATAAAAAACTTGAGATGGAGATTATGTTATGTATGGGAAGGAACAAAAATAGCTCTGTTGTGTAATATTGGCAAACATGAATCACTTGTTTTTAATCTGTTGTTGATGACAGTTTTACCTTTTAAATCAGGCATTTGCAACTTACGGCCTGCAGGCCAGACCCGGCCCCTGACACCAATTCATCCAGGCCCCCTATGCCCTTGCTACTCCTGGAAGCGGAATAAAGACACGACCCACACATGCGCAGAAAGCTGCTAAATGCATTATGCACATGTGCAGGGTGTGTTTTACTTCTGCTTCCAGGTGGGAGGAACCATGTGTCCAGCCAAATTAGCTGTCCAGGAGGTGTGGTCAGACTACCAACCTGAAAGTTTTGAGAAACACTGTTTTAAATGAATAAATCTTTTTATAATTATTATTTTTCCTGTAATTCATGTTGAGATGACATTTGTCTTCTTGAAGAGACTTTGATGAACTGTACTCAAGAACACCGTGTTTAAGCAAGGTTGAAAAAGTGCCGTCGTCTCCCTCTCCCCCCCCCCCCCAAGTAGAGTCAATATCATTGGGAAAAGGTGGCTTTGGGATTGGGGGAGGCAGATCTGCAGTTTTCTTCTACATGATAAATACCTGATTCTTCAGCATTAAGCCTAGCTGATTCTTTTGATCTGCCTGCTTCAAAACAGGCTTGGTACTGTATGTACCAGTTCTGAACAAACCTTTTGACCTTGATTTGTGTTTTGATAGTTAACTTATCACCCTCATAAAAAGGCAGTATTTTACATTCAGTGTAATACAATGAGTAGATTTGCTGACTGGATTTTAGAGGCTGTTGTGGATAATCAGCTGTACATGACTCATCAATGTGCTCTGCCAAATGTTCTCAGATTCCCCTCACACACGCATACACACACTCTTTTACACATGCACAAACATAGATAGCCTGTCCTAAAATACTCCAAATCAGATGGGTGCTTTTGACTAGTCTAGGGGACTCCCCCCACCCCGCCACCCCGGGCCTGATCCAGTGTCTGCTCCTCCCCCCTGTATAATTGTCTGTACACTTTTCCCAACATGGAGAGCAGCAGGTGGTGCATTTCCAGTTGTAACCAAAGCAAACCAACACATCAAAACAACAATCTCCCCACTATCTATCTATCTATCTATCTATCTATCTATCTATCTATCTATCTATCTATCTATCTATCTATCTATCTATCTATCTATCTATCTATCTATCTATCTATCTATCTATCTATCTATCTATCTATCTATCTATCTATCTATCTATCTATCTATCTATGTCTTTATTTATTTGCATTTGTATTGCCGCCCACTCGGAAAGCAACTCTGGCCGGCTCACAGAAATCAGACATCACCCACATAAAAATTACTGACCTTAAAAACAAAACCATTAAGAACTATTAAAAATACCCTCCCAACCCTGCTAATTAAAATTATAACTAAAAGTGGGAACAGCCTTCAATGTTTGAGCCAGCGAGAGGGGGCTATCACATCACCAATGCCCCACACCTGCTATTTATATATTTTAAGGGGAATCTGTCCCCTGTTATTCCTTTCAACATGTAAAAGTGACAGGCTGATGGAGAAAGCACTATTCTATCAGTGTACCTTTGCCATATGAACCGTAACCCCTCAAAATGTATTCTGCTTCATAAGGAGACTCTCACTATTTGAAATGGCTACTGACATATGTTAAAAGCAGCATTGGAAGGAGTAGGACTAGTCCACTCTCCTGCACATGTGTGGACACCACCCACTTGAATATACATGGGATAGAGTTCAGTGGCTTTTAGCATTTTCATTTTGCTTCAGCTTCCAAAAAGAATATTAGGTCATATTAGTTGTGTCATTCCAGACCATCACAGATTGTATACCCAGTGTGAAGGAACGCTGTGTAGGCTAAACAGGGTGTTGTAATATTGTGAGTAAAGGCAAAAATTCTAAATTAAGGTGTGGAATTGTACAGCAGACACATATTCCCCCTATGTCTGCAATGTTTTATTTTGTCATGTTGTTTGGAGAGGTGGATGCTTGTGTGCTTTTTGTCAGAGGTTAACATGTTTGCAAAAAGCTTTTCTGATTTTGGTTCAACTTTATTGTCTGTGTGATACCTTCTCTCGTACACAAAGGGCTAATGACTTTTGTGTGTGTATTGTACAGCTTACAAGTCTCACACAGGAACAATATCACTGGGTTTGATACTGTAAGGCCTTATTTGGACTTATCTTTTCTTTGTTTCTTTGCTGGGAATTTCCATTCCAGTTGGGGTGAACTGCAGAGATGATAAAAAGTTAGAGGAAATAAATTATATTGAAGAAGGCTTAAAGTGCATGGGGCAAATGTTGTCGCACTAAAACAGCAATAGTAGATTAAAGTTGTATAGAAATATTTATATGAAATTGGAAAGCTGTGTAGTTTTTATTTTATTTTAAGGAAGCCATCATTAAACATATTGGAGAAACTGTTAACCACTGCCTGACACTCAGTGTTGAGTTGCTGGCAGTATGGTCTACTTTATTACCATAAGCAGGATTGAATCCATCTTGATGGAGGGCAGCAGCTTTGCATGCCAAAAGGGCTCAGGACCAGAAAGTGACTCGCGGAACTAGATAAGTGGTACCGGTATCATACTACGATGCAGAAGGCAGGTGAAAGACTGATGCATTATATTCTCGGGACAGTCTTAATGGCTGATCGCCATGAGGATCACCAATATTCAGATTCAGATATGGCAGAAGAAGAAGAGAAACTGTAGAGTTAAGTGGTTTGTAAAAGAAATTTGGACACAAACCTGCCTCAGTTCAGGGGTGGACCATTATTACTCCATATGTTTTTGTAAATTATGATTCCCATATTGATCATCATTGGCTATACAGTATAAGCTAGAGCTGATGGAAATTGTAGGCAGAGTTTAAAGGAGAGGCCACAGCTGACCATCCATGTCTTATTTGTCAGTGGTCACTAATGCAGTGATGGCGAACCTTGGCACTCCGGCTGTTCTTGAATTTCAATTTCCAGAAGCCTTGATCAGCAGGAGTGCTGACTTGGGTTTCTGGTAATTGAAGTCCAAGAACACCTGGAGTGCCAAGGTTCACCATCAGGGTCTAATGTCTTGAATCTCTTCTGGGACCTTGATACCTTTATTTATGGTGGACTTCCATCACTTGGTGCCCTATGGATATGTTAGACTGCAATTCTCAGGATCCCCCAGCCAGCTATGCATCTGGAAGGCACCATATTAAAACAGTTGGTTTACAAATTAGGTAGCTTGTGTGGGGGGTCTGACCTCTCTCTCTCTCTCTCTCTTACATTGATGTTCCAAAAAAGCAAAGTGGCAAGAATGGGAGCCTGTCAGGACACACATGTTCAGTCATTGGTACAGATGGCTATTTTTTCCCCTCTTTCCAGGAGGCGGCGGTCAGAATGGCAGTGGGCAGCGGACAGAGCAGCCATTGTGAGTCACTGGAACTGGCTCCAAGCACACGTCTCAGATCTGGAGTACCGAATCCGGCAGCAAACAGATATTTACAAGCAGATTCGAGCCAACAAGGTGAGAAAATGAAAAGGGTTAATAGACATGAATCTTTTGAATGTTGCACTCTTAACACACACCCTCCTCCGATTTCTTTTGCAGCGCATGTGTAACCAAGTAAGTACCTTCTTAACACTCTCAGGTGGTTGCTTTTGCTGCATCAATACTGTATTTTGGGTTGGTTAGTAGGACATAAGTCTTTAAAAATACTTTAAATTCTGACTTGGTAAACATGTTTGGCAGACTCCACACCTTTAAATTGCAAGGCTATATTGTTAAGAAACTAAAACATAAGCCAGATCACACAGTTTTAACTATTGTAATGTAATGGAGCCTCTGCCAACTGTGACGGCTTGAAAAATCTAATGTTTCACGTGAAAAGTATGTTCCTGGTCCTCAGGGGTTTGAACAAAAGGTTTGTTCTTGCATCATGCTCTGTTTCTTCTTTGTATGAGACCCACAAATATTGAATAGTTTTTAAAAATGTAAGCCATAAATGAAAAAAGGGAGGTGGGGGATTTGGATGGTCCTTTTGCATACAATGAATTGATGACAGGCCACAGGAAGAGCCTTAGTTTCCCTCCTGTCATTCTTAAAGGTTAGGTGAGGAGGAAACCAGGTGCACTCCATATGTTTTGGAACAGCTGTCATGAATTAGCCATTAGACTGGGTGAGATTGTAGTCCAGAATATCTTCCCCTGGGTTTGTGCAAGCATGATGTTTGTTAATTGACTCTGCCCACTTGGTAAATACTCTTTTATAAAAAGCCAAGTCATCAGGTGTGTTCATATATTATTTGTAAACCTGGCATTACACAAAAGTCCTATACACAGACTTGTTGCCCATTATCTTGTCCTGCTGTATATGGAGAGGATGAATTGGTGCCATGGCAAACAGTGATTTTCAGCTTCCTTTATCTAACCAAACTTACTCATCCGACATAATAGAAATAAAAGGTTCAGGGTTTTTCTTTTTCCCCCCTAAGAAAAGCATTTTGTGTCTATAGGCATTCTGTTATATTAATGTAACATTTACTGTAGGTTGGTGGGCAGGAAAATGGGAGATAAGGGAAAATGAATGCCCATGGTTACTCCTAGCCCATTAAAAGGTCATAGAAAGGTAATCCATAGCTTCTGAGGTTGGTACAACAAGGTCCATATAGGAATTTAAGAAAAAAGAGAATTGTTAATAATTGTTATGGAGTCTTTGCAATCCACCTGGATTTCAAACATAACACAAAAGAAAGAAAATCAATCAACTTTAAGAAGTTGGAAAAATAATATAAGAAAAATATATATTGTAAGAAAGAAACACAATACATAAAATCAATGAATGCATATTTAAGTAAAATAGTGCATCCATCAATGAACTCATTAGAGCAGTTCTCAACCTTTTTAAGCTGGGGGCCGGGTCTTCCTCCCTTCAGACAGCTTTTGGGGCTGGACAGCCATTTTGCCCTTCCTTCACCACATGGCACTTCCTGGTGTGGTGGAGGTGGTGGTGGGCCACATGAAATGGTGCCATGGGCCACATCTGGCCTGTGGGCCGCAAGTTGAGAATCCCTGCATTAGAGATATCATCATTTTTGCAACATATTATGGAGTTCCATATGCCTTCCAAAATGCATTGTTTCTTGTGCTGGTAACTTTTTCAGTAATACAAATCCTTTTAACAGGTTATGGTCCCTAATTTGGTAGTGCTTCATATACAAATACTGTAATTCCTCTAAGTAGGTCAACTTTTTAAATTTTGCAAAATGAAAAACATAACTAGGTATAGTGTTACGGAAGGCAGGAGAAGAGGAACAGGGAAGGGACAGAAAAATTAAAAAGCAAATTCTGAAACAGGCTGGATTTTAAAATAAATACGTTCTCAGCTTAAATCTGAAATGCTTCTGAAACAGGATTTCAGTCATTGTGTCTGGTAGAACTACTTTGAACAGAGATTCAAGATTGTATCCAGTGATTTCCATGCAGCCTTCAAGATCTGTTGTGTTTAAGGGTTTTTAAAAAAACATTTTTCTTCTTTCCCCACTCTCACTCTCTTGGTAACACCATGCCTGAGGGAAGGGGTGGCCATTCATATTTTGGGCGCTTTTTTCCAAGTTGTCCCAACAGAGAGATATCATCTTGATACGGAATTTTAATTTTGGACATTATTGGTCTACATGCCTTCTACATTGACAAAGGCCCCAAACATCCCACCTGCATTGTCTGTTAATGCAGCTTTAAGGTTTCCAGCTCATGCTATGCTTATAATTTCTGTCTCATACATCTCTGTTTCTTCCGTTCCATAGTGTATTTCCTGTCAGTCTCCTCATATTAGTTTTTCTCCTATGGACATTCAGCTTAGTTCTATCATAGTCACGATTCTCTTGAGGACTTGGAATTGAGAATATTTTCCTCTGAACCTAGTAGGATTACTGTGGGATGAGCCTGAAAGACTTGTAACATCTGCCAAACATGGAAAAGAGGTTTCTATAATACTAGGAGAGCTTATTTGCTTCTATTATCAGGAAATGGGGAATTCACTGTGACTCTTCCATACTTTCCTACTACACTATTGGAAACTATACCCGAGTTTACTTTTGCCAGCTAGTCTCTCCTTTTTGGATTTGAATAGGGAGATCACTTTCATTGTAGTTACCCTTCTCCATCACTAAATCAGATAACTTAGTGGGCTTAAAAGGCACTGGGATGGCTTTTTGTGATGTAATGCACAGTTTGACCATTTTCTCCTTCACCACAGGGGTGAGTGAGGGGACTGCTGCATTTAACTTGCAGCCTGACTAAAATAATAGGGATTTTGTTGCAAGTCACATATAGGTGAAAAGAAAATGGTAGACTACCTAAGCCAGGGGTGGCCAACCTTTACATGCCGCAGGCCGGATTCCGCCCCCTTGAGCAGATGAGCAGGCCGGAGGTGTGATTTCCCCCCGCCACTTCCGCTGGCGACGGTGGGTTTAATCCCAGCGCATTTTCTGCTGTTTTCCCTGCTTCCACTGCTTCCCATGGCGAGAGCAAGGGTGGTGTGCTTTCACCATATTTATGGCTGTTTTCGCCATGTTTGCAGCGCTTCCGTTGCGTTTTTGGAGCTTCTGGTGACGTCGGTGGGATCCTCACTGCAAACCGGATTAATAGGCACTGTGGGTCGTAAACTGGGAACCCCTGACCTAAACCTTTGGTCTAATCTGCCACTTCTCTTCTTGTGAGCTGGGTCATTGGTTCATCTGTTCCTGTAATATCCACAAGCAGTATGGAGAGGATGTCAACATTTCACCTGCTGTTAAAGGTGGAGTTAGTGATCCTCCTATGGAGTAGCTTTGCTGGTCATAGGGAACGGCAGGACTGATTGTGTGAGTCAATGAAAATGAGTATATTGGAATTCAAAGGAAGATGACAGTAGGCAGGCTGCTGAGGTGGAATCACACAGCAGTGTTTACATTTTACTTTGAGGAACAAGGAAGGGCATATTGTCTGTCTACAGATCTTCACAAGCAACATGTCTTTTATGTCAAACTTCGTAATCAGTTGTGCCACAAAATAAAAGTTCTGATAGAAATACATTGAACAGGACAAGTTAGAATGTGTGCTTCTATTACCATTGTAGCAGTTCCATGAAATTAATATAAATCATTTATACAGTTCCTGAAGGTGTTACATTACACTATGGGACAGTGGTTTCTTTGAAACAAAACAGTAAAATTAGGAATTTATATTTTTGGAGCATTTTAAAACGAGACAAATCCAGTAATGTAATGTTATGCCATGTAAAGATCCCATTGGCAGCTATTTTTGGACATTAAAGGCTCCTTACCCACTCCATGCCCCCACCCAAAGGAGCCTGTAAGGTGGGGAGGAATTGAATACTTTAAATTCCGCCAAAATGAGGTCATCAGTTTGCCGCTGCTGAAACAGGATTTCAGTCATTGTGTCTGGTAGAACTATTTTGAGCAGATGCAAGATTGCATCCATGACTTCCCTCGCTCTCAGTGATACCCATGGATTTAATCTGAGTATGAATAAGTCTGGATAAAACTAATATTGTTTTCCTCAGTGCAGAAATGGAAGAGCAGAAATAAGTTATATAGTCCTTGTTGACAATAGTAGGATTGGCTGGTTTAACAAAAGAAACTGTTTTGTAAAGTCTGCTTTCACATCCCCCACCCACCAAAAACAAACAAACAAACAAACACTCCTAATTATTTCCTTGTCAGAATGGGAAAACGAAATACTAGTCCACAGAATTTATATTTTATTCCACTTTGGAAAAAGGTAGCAGCCAGAAATGTGATTCTGTTCTATTTCCTGTGAGGCCCTGAGCAGAAATGCTGAATTTGGAATTGGGTGAGGTGTGGTGATGGGAGAGTAACTTACTTGGTTGATCCGTGTTTCACATGTCAGTTTGATGTGGTGGATCTAAGCATCGTCTTCAAGATTTTAGCAGCCTCTCACCATTGGGAGGTCCTACCACTACCGTAGCAGGGTCCAATGACACATGGGGTACTGAGGCCCATGTTTTCAATACTCTTTAAGCCATTTTAAATATGACAACACATTTGGCTGGGCTCATGTTGAAGTTGGCCATATTAGAGCAATGCATTGGCCAGGTGCATTACCCGAATACCTGACCACACTTAGCTGACCTGCAGTTGCAGAATGGAGAACTCCCTATTCTGGACTGCTAGCCAACACCTTTGTGGCATGGTTGAACCTACCGGGGGAATACACCCCCACCACCATAGCTCTCGGACAGCCAGGGTCATCGCTGTACCACGTTGAGGTATGAGGTGGGATTTGCAGTGAATGGAATAGTAGAGGCGGATTATCAGACCCTAGTTCCTGTTCTGTCTTACAGTATTACTCTTGTGAGATAAAAAAGATGGCAAATTAAATTTTGGGAAGCTTTAGAGTACAGTATGTTGTGCCCCTATACAGGTGAAACTCGGAAAATTAGAATATCGTGCAAATGTTCATTCAGTTCAGTAATGCAACTTAAAAGATGAAACAAATATATGAGATACTCACTACATGCAAAGCGAGATAGTTCAAGCCTTACTTTGTTATAATATTGATGCTTATGGTTTACAGCTTATGAAAACCCCAACCCCCCAATCTCATGTACCCCATAATCATCACATAATCTCATGTACGCTGTACGCCATGATCATCACAATTATCACGAATTAAGGCATGACATCTCTCGCTTTGCATGTAGTGTGTCTTATCTCATATATTTGTTTCACCTTTTAAGTGAAATGAATGAACATTTGCACAATATTCTAATTTTCCGAGTTTCACCTGTATGTGACTGCATCTTTAATTAATATTTTAAAATTATATTTACTTTTTTTATTTAATACATTGATATGCCACCTGTCTGGAGAACCAAAGTTTCCCACTCTGGATAGGTCACAACATTAAAATACTAAGATAGTATAAAACAGTGGCCCACCCCAGCAGTGATGTGCTATAATACATAAGATTATGGAGGGTAAGATACTGTGGTATCTTAGTGCTTAAAATGCTGAACTTGATGACTGTAAGATTGGCCGGTTAATAGTTCGAGACCCGAGTGCTACATGATGGAGTGAGCTCCCATCATCTGTCCCAGCGCCTGCAAACCTAGCAGTTTGAAAGTAAGAAATTGCAAGTAGATAAACAGGTACCACTTCAGCTGGAAAGATAACAGCGTTCTATGTTTTCTGGTGTCTAGTCATGCCTACCTCATGACCACAGAAACATATGCAGACAGCACTGGCTCTTTGGGTGTAAACGGAGATGAGCACTCATATAACAGACCCATATAAAGTACATTATAGCAGTTGTTTAAAAAACCCATTGTAAATCAGGGTTGTTTTTGATTTTTTACAAAATGTAAAAAAAAAAGTCTATAAATGAGTCTCAAAGGCAGAGTACAGTAGTTTAGATTTGTTTTCCAAAGCTAAATACTGAACAAAACCAAGTACAGTAATACCCCGGTTAACGAGCGCACTGCACAATGGTAAAACCGGATTAGGTCGGGAAATTTGAGGAAAACATTTGCACCGCACAACGTTAAGTCAACGTTGTGCGATGTAAAAGTTTTCCTTGAATTTCCCAACGTTGATCTCTGCCCCAAGGCCGGCAGGGCTGGTCTCCACCTTAGCGATCCAGGAGGGGTGTTTCTGAAGAGAGGTTGGGGAAAAGTTTCCCCAGCCTCTCTTCAGAAACAACCCCCCCCTCCTGTCTGGATCCCTGAGAGGCTTAGCGATCTAGGCTTGGGGGGGGGGGTCTGAAGTGTGGCTGGGAAAAGGGTCCCACCCCCACCTGGATTCCGTTATAGTACATGGAATATTTCCCTCATAGTGATATACGGAGGGGTAAAATGGTATTTAAAAAGTGCTAATAAGTACTATGGAAAATTGTGATTTAAAAGGCAGAGTAATACGTCTTCAGCTTCGCTTCACTTGGCTTCAGTTACCTGTAATTCTCACTGCTGGCAAGAAAATCAAGGTAGCTTTACAGCTAGTGACAATTCTGCTAACGCTAGATAAACATGAAAGTAAAAGCCATCCTTTTAAGTTTTTCATTTGTTGTTGTAAACAGACTGTATATATTGAACAATAAATGTGATGAAGATCAGCTGGAAGACAAAAAAAGGCTTCAATACCATATAATAGGGTAGCGAACCTATGGCACATGTGCCAGAGTTGGCACTCAGAGCCCTCTCTATGGGTACTCGTGCCATCGCCCCAGCACAGAGTTTGCTCTGCCCAGCAGCCAAGTGGGAGTGCTTCCTCCCTCCGCCCAGCATAAAGTTTACTCTGCCCCGCAGCCTAATGGGAGCACTTCCTCCCTCCTCCCAGCGCACAGTTTGCTCTGCCCCTCTGTGGTGCGGATGGCAGCCTGTTGAGTTTGGGCACTCTGTTTCTAAAAGGTTCACCATCACAAGGTTAGAGAACGCCTTGATTCTTTCCCCTGTAACCCCCATCTTTTCTAGACTTCCATTGTACATCCATGTATATTGGTTGTTACTTGGTTTTGATAACAGAGGGGATAGATAACACTCCTTTAACCACAGGGCTGTGTGATTAACACATGGAAAGTGGAGGAACTATCAGGATATCAGAAGAGTCATGTGGGATAAAGCCAAAAGTTTCTTCTGTTCATCAGCCTGTTTTGCTACCACCTATTCAGATATGACCTACAGATATGACTTACACAACATCCCTAAAGAATACACGGTGGAGGTCATGAACAGATTTAATGTCCTGTACCTGATAGACAGAGTACCAGAAGAATTATGGACAGAGACGCGAGACATCATCCAGGAGGCAGCAAGAGAAACCATACCAAAAGAAAAGAAGTGTAAGAAAGCAAAGTGGTTGTCTGATGAGGCCCTTAAAATAGCAGAGGAAAGAAGGAATGCAAAAGTCCAAGGAGAAAGAAAAAAATACAGTCACCTGAATACAGAATTTCAAAGAAAAGCAAGGAGAGATAAGGAAAACTACCTGAATGAACAGTGCAAAGAGATGGAGGAAAACAACAAAAGAGGCAGGACTAGTGATCTTTTTTAAAAAAAAATGGGGAAATCAAGGGAACATTTAAAGGAAAAATGACCATAATAAGGGACAAAGATGGAAAGGGGTTAGCTGAAGCAGAAGAGATCAAAAAAAGATGTCAAGAGTACACAGAGGAACTCTACAAAAAAGGACCTCAACACTCCTGATAATAACAATAATGAGAAATGTAAACTTGAACCAGACATTCTGGAGAGTGAAGTCAGAAAGGCCCTAAAAAGCATTGCAAACAATAAAGCTAGTGGAAATGATGGTATTCGAGTTGAATTGTTCAAAGCTCTAAAAGATGATGGAATCAAACTACTGCATTCAATATGCTAGCAAATTTGGAAAACAAAACAGTAGCCACAGGATTGGAAAAGATCAGTGTACGTTCCAATCCCCAAAAAAGGCAATGCCAAAGAATACTCAAATTATCGAACAATTGCGCTCATCCCACATGCCAGCAAGGTGATGCTCAAGACAATACAGGATAGACTTCAGCAACATGTGGAGAGAGAACTACCAGAGGTTCAGGCCGATTTCAGAAGAGGCAGGGGGACTAGAGACCACATTGCCAACATATGTTGGATCATGGAGAAAACAAAGGAATACCAGAAACAAGTCTACTTTTGTTTTATTGACTACACAACAAAATGTGGCAAGTAATTAAAGAGATGGGAATACCAGAACACCTCATATGCCTCATGAGAAATCTGTACACGAACCAAGAAGCAACAGTTAGGACAGAACACAGAATGACAGAGTGGTTTGGAATAGGAAAGGGAGTAAGACAAGGCTGCATTTTATCACCCTGCTTATTCAATCTATACACAGAGCACATAATGTGCAATGAAGGGATGGAGGAATCACAATATGGGATCAAAATTGCTGGGAGAAACATCAACAATTTGAGATATGCAGACGATACCACCCTAATGGCAGAAAGTGAGGAAGACCTAAAGAGCCTCTTGATTGAATTGAAGGAGGAGAGTGCAAAGTTGGCTTGAGACTTAATATCAAGAAAATCAAGATAATGGCAACAGGTCCGATCAGTCCCTGGAAAATAGATGGGGAAGTAGAAGCAGTAACAGATTTTACTTTCCTAGGATCTAAGATCACTGCAGATGGCGACTGTAGCCATGAAATAAAAAGACGACTGATTATGGGGAGACAAGCTATGAGAAACCTGGGGAATATAGTGAAAAGCAGAGACATCACCTTAAAAGCAATGGTATTCCCAGTGGTAATGTATGGGTGTGAGAGCTGGACCATTAGGAAAGCTGAGTGCTGAAGAATAGATGCCTTTGAAATGTGGTGTTGGAGGAGAGTCCTGAGAGTCCCCTGGACAGCAAAGAGAACAAATAGGTCAATATTAGAAGAAATCAACCCTGACTGTTCATTAGAGGGACAAATAGTGAAGATGAAGCTAAAGTACTTTGGACATTAAATGAGAAGGGAGGACTCACTTGAGAAGGCCTTAATTCTGGGAAAGGTGAAGAGCAAGAGAAGAAGGGGGCATCCAAAGATGAGATGGATAGATGGTATTGTGGATGCAATGGGCACAGAGCTGGGGGGGGGGGCTGAGGAGGATGGTGGAGGACTGAGGTGGCTGGAGGAAAATGGTCCAAGGGGTCGCAAAGGGTCGGAATCGAGTGTGCGACTGAACAACAACAATTCATGTATTGGTAGCAGGACTGCAACTGGTATTCATTGTCATGTCAGTCGTAACTATCAGCTTCATCTGCTATGCAAGTTGACAACTATCCTTTCTACTTGTGGGATCAAAGTCCTATTTAACTATGAGCCCTGTGAGCTGAACTGCTTTCAAACTTTGTAACATTCATTAATACGAAGATTGCATTAGTCTATTGATCGTTTTGTCTGTGTTTTCCTGTACTCTTCCATTGTTAGTGAGAAGCTACCCAGATAAAATCAAGATTTAAAGGAAGCAGTAGAAAAATAACATGTAGAAAAGTTCATGTGGGTTTAAATCTTGTCTGGAGAACCTAGCCTGACAACCTCTTTTCCTGTGCCTTTCAGGGTTTAATATTGCTCGGTGAAGCACCTCCCTCTGACCCCATATTAAGTGACTCGTCGCATACTATTAGTGCTGAGGTCAAGCTGGAGCCTGGGACGGAGAGACTGGTAAGTACCAAGGGCAGAAGTACTGATCAACTATCACTGCTTTCATCCAATCTGTGGTGATGTTATTGTTGCTTATTTTGAATGGGCACATGTTTTCCTTTTACCGAACTAGTTGTATTTTGAAATAATTAACATATTTCATCATTTCGAGCTAATCACTTGTTAATTCCTAACTTATGTTTGGCAGAGTCAAATGCAGTTTTCAATTGTTTACAATAATAAAATTCATGCATTTATACCTTTCATCACTCCTTCCCAGCTTTCAGATTGACGTCATATTGCTCTGTTCCTTTATTTGATTTCCTGCTGCCACTGCTGTGCCTGAAAGCAGCAGCACAGGAACTGTCCTGCAAAAACATGAGTATTTTTATATTTAAAAACATAAAATAAAACCTCTGCTGTTTGGCTCTCTGTCCTGTTTTTGCCCCAGTATTCCAGGAAATAAGTTTTCTTGTTTTGATGTCTCTTAATAGAGAACCGCGTGAGCCATCAAAACTGGCAGGAGAATTGCTTAGGTTCCTGTACAGAGGCAAGCATAGACATATCGATGGTGCCTTCTTTTCAGTAGCTCCAGGTCTATGTATAGGGATTGTATAATATGCAAAGTACCACATTTGAACCATAGGAAAGAAGAGCGTACTATTTACAAATTTTGAAGTTACAACCAAGAATTTGTCTTTGAACTTTTTTTGAAAAGAGACATTTGGACATATTATTGTAGACTTTCAATATTAATTTTGATTGCATCCTTCAGCAGTGGTGGAGAACCTATGGCACGTGTGCCAGAAGGGGCACGCAGGCCCCTCCCTGTTGGCACGCACATTGTCACCCCACCACAGAGTTCGCCCTGCCCCTCTGCCCAGCAGCCCAATGGGAGCGCTTCCTCCCTCCCCCCAGCTCAGAGTTTGCCCCACCCTTCTGTTTGGGCACTTGGTCTCTAAAAGGTTCGCCATCACTGCTCTAGTATTACATACTTAGACTTCATATGGATCACAGAGTTGGATTACACGTCCCATATTCTGTGATCATTCTGAGATGCCAAAACATTATCAACTGTGGTGGAACAGATTCCTCATGTCCCCAGAAGATTATTTTTAATTAAATTGCTAAATGAAACTAGTTTTCAGTTTTGGTTTGCTCTTTGTGGAGAAGATCAAAACGTTTGTTTTATTCCAGCTTGCTTTCTTCTGGGACTTCATAGCTGAACAATTCAGAAATAATAATTCATTTCTCACTAGGTATGAATCACCTGGTATTTAGGATTCATACTTCCATTTGTGGCTGAATCAACCCTCATCTCATCAAGGGGTTGGAGAATTGTTCGTTATCGTGAGCTAGATGCTAGCTTTTAACATGTCACAGTGGTGGAGTGCAGTTTTCAAGTTCTTAATAGCTGCAATCATTTTAGATATTGCTCAAATGCTAGGTATTTTTTATTTTGGCAAAGACTGGATTTAACATTTCCAGTCTTTGTAAAAAAATAATAATACAGTGGTAACTCATACAACGATTTTAATCCATCCCATGGGGCTCGTTGTTGTATGAAACAATTGCTATACAATAAATGCATCGTATAGCGATTTCCCCTATGGGATGCATCATACGGCTTTTTTTTTAATTTTGCTAAGTGATTTTTCCCATTGAAAAAAAATTTGTACGCTTTTTTCCATAGGGAAAATTGTTATGCGGGACACCATTTCCCTCCAAAAACCTAATTGTTATGCGATTTCGTTGCTATATGGGGCGATTGTTGTATGAGGTTCCACTGTACCTGGCATTCGAGTAAGGCTTCAAAAAGTTCATTAAGATGAACATTAAAATGCATTGTAGTATTAGCAGTAGCTGACAAGGCATTTTGCAGCATTAGTGCAATGGATTGTAGAGAAGCAGCCAAAACAAACAAACCAAAAGCTAAATAGTGATTTTGATGATGAGAACAAGGGCATTTGAGGTATAAACTATAAATTTATAGTCATTAGCCTTTGAGTAGTACATGTGAGTGAATTCCAAACTTGGTATGGGCCAGAGCAATTTCATTTGAGACTTAAGAATAGAACTACATCATATGCTTTCAAATTAATCTCTGCTTTTAGAGCAGGGATTCTCAACCTTATTAGGGTTTGCTTTCCACTTGCAGACAACTAAATGTGGTGGCACCTCTTCTCTGCCCTTGCTGTGAGATGTGGATTGTATTGTTGTTTCTACTATAGAACCCATTGCTTAAAGGTAATGCAAAATGCCTCAACCAGATTAACTGGGACTGGTACCAAGGATTACACAACTCCCTTGTTATGAGAGCTTCACTGGCTGCCGATCTGTTTCAGGGCACAATTCAGAGTGTTGGTTTTGACGTTTAGAGCCTAAATAACTTGAGTCTAAGCAACTTGAAAGACCGCATGAATGAACCTGCCTGGGTTTTAAAATCATCCGGGGAATTTTCTCTCTCCACCTCAAGTGTGTTTGGTAAGGACCCAAGAGAGCGCTTTCTCTGTCACTGCTGTGGCCCCCATTCCAAAGGTGATCAGGTTGGCCCCTTTTTGCTATATTTCCAGAAGGAGGCAAAGATTATGCTCTTTAGCAGGGGTTCCCAACCTTTTCAATCTGGGAGTCAGATCATGCTCTCTCAGTCAGCTTCAAGGGCCGGATGGCCATTTTGCCCTGCATGCAAGATGGGGTGGCCATTTTGTCTCAACAGTGTCAAAGGGATGGCCATTTTGTTTCTTGAATGCCCTTGGGGGGATGGGGGTACATGAAATGGCGCTGTGGGCTGAATCCGGCCCACGGGCCTTAGGTTGGGAACCCCCGCTCTTTAGGCTGGCTTTCTTTCAGTGACTGGATACCAAAGAGTTGGGCAGCTGTTTTAGTTTGTTTATTTTATTTTTATTTTTCTCTCCCTCTTCCAGTTTTTACATTGTTTGTTTTTAATAGCGTAAGCTGCCTTGAGTCCTCTTGAGAAATAAGGTGAGGTATAAATATTTTGAATAATAAAACAATTACTCGTCATGCATGGGAGACCTCTTCAGTCAAGCTGGCAGAGGCAGGGAGGGTGATAGAAGTTGTAATCCAGAACTTTGGAAAGCTATTACGTTGTCTAACCCTGGAGTAGGTAACCCTGTTTCTAATATGTCTGTAACAACATCTGTAAAAACTACAGTAAACCCTCGGTTTGTGACCTTAGTCCGTTCTGACAGCCTTCTTCGTAAACTAAAAAATTAATAAAAATAAACCGAGATGCGATTTCCCATAGGAATGCACTGAAAATAAAACAAAACTGTCCCAAACCTCCGAAAAATAATACAAAAAATAGAAAATATAATCAAAAAATTCCCAAAAGAAAAAAGCAGAAAACACAGTAAAATGGAATGAAAGAAGACGAAGCTAATATCTCTTCCCCCCCCCCCCTTTCCTGGGCTTCGAGTAGGGCTGCCGACAGCCAGGGCTCTCTTAAGAGCTGATTTTTTTAATTTCCAAGGATATTCGTCACATTTCTGTCAGTGCCATCTATTGGCCAGCCCTGGTAATTGCAGGAAAAACCTCTGACCAACAGCTGATTGGGGCCAGGGGAATTTCTACCACCTCCTAGTTGTGAGGAGAACTTCTACAGCAGCCAAAAAGCAATGAAAATTTTCAAAAATGGAGCAGAAATTCTCCAAACACCCTTCCACCGCAGTGGTAAGTGATGAATCGCAACTTCCAGCGGTGGGAGGTGGGCTCCATTTTAGAAAAAAAATGGCGGCTGGTGGTCTAATTCTCAGTTGTAAAGCGAAAAATCGTCGTACACCAGGACGTTATTTTAAAGGAATTTACCATTGTAAACTGGCAAACGTAAACCACTGCATTCATAAGCTGGAGTTTTACTGTATCTGCCCAGTTTGGTTGCCAGATTGCAACCATTTTACATTTGGTCAGTGTACCTCTTTCCTTAAATCAGGCCCAACTGGTTTACTGTTCTAAAGCTCCTACTGATTGTAGCTAATTTTCATGCTTTTAATCCTACATGATTAACATGTAAATAACAATTTTCACCTTAATGTGTGTGTGTAACTGCTTCATACATATACAGGGCAGATTGCAAATTTAAATTTGGCTGCAGTGTTTGCCATGATCTGCAAGTAATCTGATATTGTTGACCTGATCTTCAAAGAAAATGCTAGTAAGCATTAAATGTCAAGCTATCTTAGAATATAGGGAAGAGGGGAAGACTGGGGATCGCTCTGAGGATAGCATGAAGAAGGACTTTGCTGTCTTGCATGCTATTCCAGAATGCAGTGGCAAATTTTGGATAAATTGGTGGAAGTTGGAGGCCGCATTTCATTAAGGTCTATCTTTCTTTAATTTAAGAACATCTGGAAATATTGTTATTTACAGGTAGAGCTGGATTATGGGTTCTTATAGGACCACATTTATTTATTTGTTTGTTTGTTTGTTTATTTAGGATTTCTATTGTCGCCCCCTCGCCAAAGCAACTCCGGGCGGCTCACAATCACCATAAAAACATTCAATATAAAACATCCCCACGACAATAAAAAGACAAAAACATTTAGCGTTTAAAAAACATAGCCTAGTTTGGGTGACAATAAACTTCCAGAAATTCAGGCAGTGATTTGCCATTTTTAAAAAAGTTGAACAAGGATAGACTTTGTTATTTAATATGTGCAAATCACACAAAGTGACAGTCCATCCCTTTTGAAGATATAGGTTTCTCCCTGTATCCGCAGGTTTAATATCAACAGTTTCAGTTATCCATGGGTCCAGTGGTGGCAGGTTCGCACCAGTTCATCAGAACCGGTAGCAGAAATTCTGGCTGGCTCTGCCCATCCAGGTTTTAAAATAAAGTAGTCCTAATTCGGGTGCAACACAGGGCTTTCCCCCTGGCCACGGCCACCATACCACACCCACAGTGTGGTAGCAAATTTTTTTGGAGCCCACCACTGCATGGGTCCAAAAATATTCAGTAAAATGTCCTTGAAATACATATGTATTTTGAAGTTACATTACCTGACTTGGCCACTAGAGACCACTATCCAAAATGTTATGTTGAGAAGGGACAGATTATTTCCAAGGTAATGCGCTCCGGTGTCTAGTCATGCCTGCCACATGACCATGAAAATGTCTGCATAGAAGCAGACAACGTTGGCTCTTCGGCTTTGAAACAGAGACGAACACTGCACCCTAGAGTCGGATACGACTGGCTTTCGAGCAAGGGAAACCTTTACCTTTACCTTGAATCATTTCCTGAGTGGACCTAAAAGCACAACAGAGGCATTTGCAACATCTCCAGCTTGTATGACTCAGGCATGAGGTCTGTAATGCAGGCTTCACTGCTTTCTGCAGTTTCAGGTACCTGTGGAAAATCTTGGAATGGTATCCCCCATTGGGGGTGTGGGGAGAGGTGTGACCTGTGCTGCAAGAATGAATGCTGCTGGGTATTAAGATTTCCCTATTGCTTGGAAGTCTCACTTGGTGCCATAAGTTGATTGATGTTCCTTCCTTTTGGAGGAATGTGTTCCTCATCCTATCAAGTACCATTTAAAGAAGCTAGCCTCTCTGCTTCCTTACTTGCTTTAGAAGCCAAAAAATACTCTAGTCTGCATAGAACGTGCTTGTGCAGGAAATCATAGTGAGCAGAAATTAACAGAACAGATCCAGCCATATCTAGATATCCCTTGTTAGAAGCCTGTCATGGATTTGTATTGCTTAAAAATATATTTTGTGTTAAGAGCATCCATGATTGTGTGCTAGAAATGCAGGCTTGTGTTTTTTGAATCTGTAATGGAGATTTCTGTGAGTTGCTCACTGAAGGAGAGGTGGCTGTGATGCATTCTGGGTTGTTACTAGGGAAAGAAGTGTCTTGTAGACTAAACAAAACCTCGTGTTCTGTGAGAAATTAAACCTAATTTTTGAGGGACATGGAGGACTGTGTAGTGATTGGCTGGAGTCATTCAAGGGAAGGGCCAAATTGTCTAAGGGGATAAACGAAGTGGGAGACGTCGCCATGCTTGGTATGTAGTTCTCTGGAGTCTGCTTAGAATTTAGCAAACATGTAGTCACTTTTAAGCTAAGAGGGGGCCCTCAGGGCTTCCACACTTACGTAGGTTTTCATTGTTTTAAATGTGTTTTCTGAACTGAAAAAGCTTAATTTGCCTAGAATTGTTTTGCTTCCTGAAACTAAGAAATCTGTAACTGGTTTTGCTACAATATATCTTTAAGAGAGATGAAGATAACTGCAGTTTTATTTTTCTATCCGCTATATTACTAACAGCCTGACTCAGGTCAGGACATGTGGGAAGGCAAGCTAAAATCCTGGATTGCTTAGCCACAGGGTGTCAATTCAGGTGTAGTTCCACTTACTTACAGGCCCAAGGGTCTACTTGGGAGGAACGGAATCATCACAAAGCATGTTCATTGCTCACTGTGTATCAAAAGCTCAACAGTTCACTTGTTAGGCATAGGATCTTCTGAAGAACTAGGGGAAATTTATTATACAATTGTTTGTATAGAGTAGACTTGTCTTCATCAGATAATTCTAGTTTTGTGATAGTTGATAGTTTTATTATTTTTGCACCTTATTTCTGTTTGACCTCACTGCTCACATTGTTTTTTCTTCACACTTGTGTACATAAATGTGCATATACCTAAAGATGATTTATGAAGATGCTGAAGTGGATTCTAATCTGCAGAATTTTATGCTATTACAAATATCATCATTCAAGTATCACAAATTCTCTACAAAGTGTCCTGTAGCAAATAAACACAACTGTCTTTGCTAAACATTAGAGGTCTGAATTGGTACTTAGATTGTTTTGTCTACCTTTACCATTTTTAATTTGCCCTGATTGAATATGTTTAGATTTACCCTGTGATTTTGTTGAATTTTATTATATTCTTTTAAAGGGTCTGGGATACATAAATGTGTTCTTTTTTTCTGTGATTTGTTGTGTTATTCATTAAAAATGAATACATTGCTGTAGAGCAAATGTGCATATAAACTCAGACATTGGAATCAAAATAGATCAGCCTGAACAGCCTCAAAACATTTATAAACTATTGCTTCATTTCAGTTCATTTAAATATGTAATTATAATGCTGTTTGAGAAAGCTGGTCTCCACATTTCTTTGTAGACATGTGAACCAGCAAAATAGTTTTTCTTTTAAAGGAGAGCAAAAATATGGTGGGGGGTACTAATGCATGGAGAGTGTGCATCAGTTGCCTTCTTAACAGTTTTAAAATGTGTGGAAAAAATTAATGGAAAAGTAACACATTTGTTTTCAAGAAGAGGTATATGCCCTTGGAATTGTTTTTAGTGGCTTATGGTTTTTTTTTTTGGGGGGGGGGGAGTTTCAAGGCGTATTCTGTCACAGTTCCTTTTTAGTATGGCTATCCTCAGAAATTAAAGGTGCCTTCAGCCATGAAGCTCTCTGCTATGTGATGTCAAGATCTGGAACTTTACTTCTCAGGAACCATATAATTTCTGATGAGGGGTTTTCCTTTCTCCTCTGTCACAGGGTACGTGCATCTCCCAGTCATCAGAGAGCCTTTGTACACCCATTGGCAATACCCAAGAGTCCCTACCTGCCAAAACCTGCGGAGTGCTGAGACCTGTCAATGGAGTCATAAACACGTAAGGCTTTCTCTTGAGAGAAATGTATGGTTTAAAATAATGGTTCCTAATCTTTTGTTCCCCATATGTTGCTGGGGTGCAACTCCCAGAATCTTTGACCATATGGCATGCTACCTGGGATTTCTATTTATTTATTTATTGCATTTTTATACTTTCCATATGGGATATTTCCCACTCTGGACTTAATATAACCATCAACTACAACTCGTATCCGAGAATGCATTTTTCCCCCTGAAGCAGGAAAAATGTCACTGGCATGAATTTGTTTAAGGTGGATCCCATCTTGCCATGAAGTGACCCCACACACTGTGATCTCGGAGCCATCTCCCATGGCACACTTGAAGTACGACATGCAGGATTTAACACTGGGACTGCAATGGACTGCCACAGCCTTGAAGCTATGGACAAGGTGTGTCTTCAGAGCCAGTCCATCTGGCATGACCTCTTCCACCTCCATGACCATTGGAAATCAGAGTTCCTCCTCTGCTCATTTTGCTGTTAGGCCCAAATGATGGTTCTCCTTCGTATAGTTTGTGAATCCCCACTATTGGGTTATGTGCCTGTGCAGAACATAGATCGGAGCCTTTAAAGCTAATTGGCTAAAAGTTTTGGCGGTAAGACCACCCTTAGATGCCAGTCCGCCATTTTACCTCAGTTCTCTTCTTTCCGCCTCAGCAGCAGGACGATTGTTGAGAGCTTCCTCAATTTTTTGGTTGAATCCTTGTGAAAAGACACTAATTCTCTCAATTTCCTCCACTGAGGGGGACCATCACCCCAACTAAAGGGGCTCATCCGCCTGTAGCCATTGGCCCCTTTAGGAAGTCAGGTTAGTTAACTGCTTCCTGACCACTGGCGTTGAGTTGCTGGTTGTACAGTCTACTCCCATTACTGTAGCAGGATGTTTGGCCAGACATTGATTGATTAATATAACATAATAAAACAAACAAGAAAATAAAATGAAACCACAAAATAAGTACATCATAATACAAAATAAATAAAATACTTGGAGTCTGTGGGCACAGAGGGTAAATTGACCAGCTAGTTTATTTCTAGGAGTTGCCTGTCAATTTCTGTGGAACCAAGTTTTAGAGCTGCATTCTCTAGAACAGGGGTGCCTAAACTTTTCGAGCAGTGGTCTGGTCATGTGGTTGAGCAGGCCAGTCATGTTGTTCCTCCCACTGGAAGCGGCAGTAAAACGTCACGCATGCACAGAATGCTGCTGTAAATGCACCTGCAAGCCCGTTTTACTTCTGCTTCTGGGAGTGGTGAGGGCAGGGTGGGGTGGATGATTTGGTGCCATGGACCAGATTCAGCCTGTGGGCTGTGGTTTGGGCACCCCTGCTCTAGAACAATAGGCTGTCAAAGTGTTGCATTGTGTCTCCCAAATTCCCTAGCCCAAGGTTTGCTGTTTGGGGAATTCTGATACAGTAAAGCCCCAATTTACATATACATTGATTTACGTAAAAATTGACTTATGTAACGATTTTTTTGCGAAAAACGTGTCCCCTTTTAGGCGAATAAATTGTTTTACGTAAGGGGTTTACTTCTTCTTGCAATTCTAAAATAGCGTGACCGCCATTTTAAACTCTAAAATCGTGGCCCCACACCATTTTAGAATTAAAAATTCCACCCCACGCACCCCTACTGCCGGAAGTTGCAAGACATCACTTACCATGGCAGTGGCGGAGGCAGCACCACGATTGCAGCTGTTTTGCCGTGTTTTCCAAAGTCCCCGCCGCGTCTAGCGGCACTGGTGGAGCGTGGGGGGCATGTCTGCTCAGTTGCGCTCTTCATCCAAGGTTTCTCTGCTGTGTGCTTTGGCTGGGAGGCGCATTGGGTGAAGACCTCTCCATCCTGCTCTTCCTCAGATGTGCAGTTCCCATCTTGGGCATGGCGTGGGGGACCTTGGACAAACAGCACAACCAAGCAGTCTTCGCCCTACGTGCGTTCCCGCGGGAGCATGCGGTGGGAAGATCTTGGATGGGGAGTGGAACTGAGAGGTCTTTGCGTGACGTGTGTTTCTGGCTGGAGTGTGCGGCAGGGAGGCCTTGGATGGGGAGTGTAGCTGAGCGGATGTGACCCCTGCGCTCTAGGATGTGACCCCTGCGCTCTACCAGTGCTGGTAGAAGCAGCACTGGTGGCGGTGGCGGTTCCTGCTCCCCCGACGGGCATGGAAAAGATATGCAGATCACTTCATCATTCCCTTTGTACTGGATCAGCTCCCGGTCGGGACCATTTTTTAATTTTTAATTTTTTCAATGCATCCCTATGGTAACACATCAGTTTACGTAAAAAACCGTATTATGTAAAAAGCTACGGAACAGACTTTATCTAAATTGGGGTTTTACTGTACAGTCAAACCTTAAGATAAGAACAGTTCGATTTAAGAAAAACTCAAGATACATTCAGAAATCTGAGAAAAATATCAGGTTCGAGATACAGTACAAATTTTTAATAGGATTTTTTTGAGATACAAAATTCAATCCTATGGGAAGTTGCATTCAATGTATTCCTATGGGGAATTCAAGATAAGAATTTTTCAAGATACAACCAACCTGAGGAATAAATTAAATTTGTTAAATTTTTACTCCATGAAAGTGATAATTCTGGTCTGTACAGTTTTAAACGTAGTCTTGTGGTCCACATAGAACAGTAGACATGTCCGTTTTCATTTTTTGAACGGCAACACCCACAAATTGACCAGGAAATCACCAGACAGAATTTTGGGTGGTCCAGCAAAGAAGCATAAGTCTGAAGACTAGCTATCTAGTTATTAGCCTCTGTCACTGCCTTCCCTGACCTATTACTGCTTTTGAAAACAAGGAAGCTGTTGTGATACCTGGGCATCGTAGATCTTCTCAGGAATTGTAGGCCTTTCAGGGAGCAGAATTGCTTAGAAATTTAGGAAGGAAAGATAGGGTGAAAGATAGCAGGTAGAATAACTTTTCCCATCCATGAAGAGGTGTTGGGTTTCTGCATCCAGCCCCACTGACTGTACTGGGAAGCATAATCTGACACAACCATAGGGTATCAGGTGGAAGAAGGCTACAACAGAAAAGATTGAGGGCAGGAAGGTGAGGTAGTGTTAAGCAGACATTTTGCAGAGTGCGGAGTCTGCATGTGACAGATGGTTCTCAGGTTTGCAGTAGAAATCTTTGGATCAGTCATTTAAAGGTGACTTTCTGAGACCTCAAAAGGGACCAAACGCCATAACATGTCAGGCAAAGAATAGTAACTAAGCATGACCAGTTTTAGGCTTTGGTTTGAGTTCTTCACTACACCCATGGATTTACTGGTTGGCCTGAAGCAAGTTAGTCTCTTTTTAAAATTAGTGGATACAATAAAACCCCAGATAACGCTAAAACTTGGTTCCACAAGTAGTGTTATCTGATTTTTAACGTTATACGTTATCGGATAACGTTAAAATCCTGTGGGACAACGTTAAAACTCCATAGAGATACATTGTAACCGGCACAGGCTTTAGCAAACGTTATCCGATGCATCCCATAGGATTTTAATGTTATGCGATGCAATCCCCCCCCCCCCCCGATTGCTTAATGTTATGCGGTTTTAGCATTACCTGATGCAAACATTATCCGAGGTATTACTGTATTTCACTCTGAGGTTGTGAGGATGAGGTTTAAATGCCTAATGCACTGTCTTTCTTCCCCTTGGCAGTCTACAGCCAGGCTTGACAGAACACGCTCAGGGAGACAGCTCTGATACAGAAGAGTTGTTGCGTAAAAAACAGAGACTAAACATTGTGTCTTCATCTCCTGATGGAACCTGTGTAGCAGCCCGCACACGTCCTATCCTCAGCTGCAAGAAGCGACGTCTTGTTCGACCCAGCAGCTTGGTACCACTCTCCAAAAAGGTCAGTATTGAAGAGTTAGAAACAGCCATCTTCCTGTATTTAACTGACTATTGAGAATTGTAGTTGATTTATTTTATTTTATTTTGGGATGTATTTGGTTGGTCTGTTTTGAATTTGTTGTGTGTTTTGTTGTGTTATTTGGTATTTGAATGTACACCGCCCAGAGTGGGAAATTTCCCAAATGTGTGGTATAGAAATGTAATCAGCAAACAAACAAATAAGTAAATGGTTCAGATGGTAGAGAACTTTGACCAAGAGTGAAAAGTAACTTATTTAAGAGGGAACCAGGTGAGGATTTTCCCATGCTATACTTTGGTTTGCCTAGCCAGCAGGTGATGTGATATCCAAATGGCTAAAAAAATGAATGCAGATGGACTTGATTTCTTGGGTCCATTTGCATGTGTGGAATGTCGTTGCAGAGACGTCCTCGCTGAATAACGACTCCAAGGTATACAGTACTTTGGTTATCGCTCCTAATTCACACTAAAATCTGCACACATTTTCCTTGTGATATCCAGGCCTGGCAAAGGCAACCAGCTTTTGAGGTGATGGGTCTCCTTTAGGACTTCCTTCTCAGTTAGTTCACTATATCCCTACTTAGTTACACCGAGTGAGAGGCTGTTTTGTGTTTTCTATAGATGTCCTGGAGAGTAAAGAAAATAAAAAGCTTTTATCTCTATTCACATTTCTCTAGAGAAGTGGACCACCAAACTTTGAAATTCTTCATACTTTAAGACAGGAATAAACACATCTCTGTTTCAGGTTTATTGAGAAAATAAGTCAGCCAGGATTGTAAAATGTGTTGTAGAATCTTTAAAAGTAGTCTTGTGGTCCGCGTAGAATAGTATGGATTGTTAAGTACATTGCAAACAAAAATGTATTGTGTTAAGCGGATAAAGGGTTTATTTTCCCAGGAGTTTTAAGAAACTGGCTTGCAGTATTGTGGGAATGAACCCAGCATCCAAAGTTGATACTACTATTTGGCAGCACCCCAGAGGCTGACTTTTGGGTGGTAGTGGCAACAGAGAAGCAGTTCTCGGGCTATGTTTTTTTCCAGACTCTGGCAGTTTAGAGCCGTGTGTTAGGTCAGGGCCGGCATCAGAAATTTCCGGGCCTGGTACGCCCCCCCCCTACACACACACACACATTTTGGCCATGCCCCTGTGGTTTCCTGCACATGCGTCATTTGTTTAAACATGTGCACATCAGTGGTTTCCCGGTGCTGCTGGGCCCTCGTAATCTCCGAGATGGGAGTCCTGATGGTCCACCCCTGATGGCGGCCATGTGTTCTGTTACCCTAAATTGGCTTCCTTCTAGTGTGGTAGAGGAATCTTTTCCATTACAGTGATACCTCATACAACGTCCAAACTTGGTTCCACAAGTTTGGACTTTATACGGATTTGGACTTTGTATGAGGCATCATTGAAATCATTGTCTAAAGGCTAAAAACATTACAAAAACTTGTCAAACAACCCTGATTGCCCAAGAACCTGAAGAATGCTGCAAAAATCCCAGGAATGCTTTTAAAAATTCTGACGAAAAAATCCGAAAAAAATCCTAAATTGTGCTCAAAACCACTCCTAACCACTTTTCACCTCATGCAAAACCCACAAGAGCAATGCACGCATGTGTCCTGCATTTTATACTGCCCAGGCACAATGCAACCTGGGAAAACACCAATGCCTCATACAAAGTCACACGACTTTGTATGAGGCAACTTTTTTCAAGGAATTAGGCGATGTTGTATGAATCCGATGTTGTATGAAGCGGACTTTGTATGAGGTATTACTTACTGTACTACTATTTAACCAGTATTCTGGTCAGTTTCTGTATGTGGAACTGGAGAAGGATGAAATTTCTCCAGACATAAATCTTAAGGTTCTACTAATGAGGGCTGATGACTTACTCACTTATTGTGTACATCTATTTGTATGAGCAGATGCAAATTTAGAGGTAGATCTTACTGACTGGAGAAGAAATAATTTTGCCATAAATTGTTGGCCAATCAGATTGTTCAAATTAAACCACCTAGACTTTGAGGGACTGTTACTCCAACTTTTTGTTCATGGTCGAAGAGAAATAGGATGTTAAGGAGAATATGTTCACTTGTTATGCTGTCAATGCTGATTAAGGGATTTTTTCTTAAGAGTATGAAAATATCTTCCCAAATCCCCCTGGTCTCCATTTAGTATTTGGTGATCTTAATGAGTCTATAATGGAGACTAGGGAGATTTTGAAGTGGTGGTGGTTTAAAAATGAAACTTTGATGGTGGTGAAATAGTCAGAGTGTTACTTGCTATTCCCACAGCTTCTGTTGTATTACTGCAGATTAATTTTTCTGTAATTAGATGTAGTCACCACGTCATTTAGTCCAGTTTTGTTGTTGCTCATGGAACAAAGAGATTTTCCCAGCCTTTGGGAAAAGCTCCAGATATTTTTGGGCCTTTACCTTTGGCTATGCTAGCCAAGATTTCTGGGAGTTGTAGTCCAAGAATGGGACCACTGGTCTACAGTGGTAAGGAATATAAAACTTCTCAGCCCACTTTTGAGTATGGCGAACTATTATTATGAGCCCTGGTGGCGCAGTAGTTAAACCGCTGTACTGTAACCAAAAGGTTGTGAGTTGGATCCTGACCAGAGATCAAGGTTGACTCAGCCTTCCATCCTTCCAAGGTCGGTAAAATGAGTACCCAGCATGTTGGGGGGGAAATGCTAATTAACTAGCGAACCGCTCAGATAGCGCACTAAGCGCTATGGGGTGGTATATAAATGTGATTGCTTTGCTTTAGTTCACCAGCACTGTTAGCAGTTGGCCTGCACAGTGCAGGCCTTCCACTGACTCACTTTTTTGCACTTTTTCTCACGTTAGTCCACTTTTCTCACTTATTTTTTTTAAAAAATGCTCAGTTTTCTCACTTTTCTTGTAAAAATATACCTCAAAAACCTTCTATTGTGCTAGTTTATCATGATTTTACCCCACCCAAATAAAGCCCCAGCCAGTGCTCTCCCAGAAAAAGGCCCAGCAAGGGCGAAAAGCCTAGAAAGGCTTCTTGGCTCCTACTTAGATTTTTCCTTTACCTTTGTCCTTTTTTATTAATCTCACATAACATACTTGTAGGTAGTATGTACCTTGTAAATTGTATATCTACCTTAGTCAAGTCAAGAATTCTTTATTTTGTTCTGTTCTTTTAAGTTAAATTTTAAAAGGTGTGAGCCTATTAAATTTTGAAATAAATGTTTCAATATGCTATTTTTTGTGTTGTTATTGACTTCCCACTGTCACTACACCTATTTTATGAATATAAAACTACAGCTTTGAGTATTTTAATTTGAATTTTGGTGGAAAATCAAAGGTAGACCTCGAGGATTTGCCCGCAATTTTGTCACTTTTTGCTCACTTTTTAAATGAAAAACACTCACTGTTTCACTTATTTTAAAAAAAGTGAGTGGAAGGCCTGGCACAGTGCCCACCTCCTGAGGCAATGGCTCAGCTTCTGTTCAAAGGCAGTACAGTACTTGAAATAAACTATGGAGATGGGCCCCTTTTCCTACTTAGTGTGTTAGTTTTATATCCTGCCTTTCTACTATGGGGGCTACTGTGGCTTAGTGGTTAAGATGCTGAAACTGACAACCAGCAAGTCAGCAGTTTGAGACCCGAGTGCTGCATGATGGAGTGAGCATCCATCATCTGTCCCAACTCCTTCCATCCTAGCAGTTCAAAAGCAAAAAAAATTGCAAGTAGATAAATAGTTATCACAAAAAATGGCTGCAAATGCAGACTGGCTCTTTGTTTATAAAAGGAGATGAGCACCGAACCCTAGAGTTGGTTATGTGGCTTTTGACCAAAGGCGACCTTTACCTTTCCACTATGAGGTCACAGACATCCTGTATGATTTGCTTTTCTTGCTTTAACCCTGTGAGATAAATCAGGCTGAGAGAGCATGTGTGTCTCAAAGACACCCAGTGAATTACATGACTTAATGGGGGGTTTGAACCAGGATCTTCCAGGCTTTACACCAGGGGTTCTCCAAACTTTTCATGCCACGGGCCAGTTACATGGTTCCTCGTGCCATAAAACGCATCCGCGGCTCTCATAAAACGCATTTACAGCAGGTGCATTTGCACATACGTGGATGTGTTTTACAGCAGGAGGAACCATGTGGCGGCTTTCTGGAGCAGCGAGGGCGTTGCGGGCCACATGAAATGGTGCTGTGTGCCGTAGATTGGCCACCCCTGCTTTACACCAAAGAGCTATACAAAGGCAGCTGTCAGTGTTTCTAGTCCTCCAGGTACTCAAAGCATTTTCCTATCTTTTATTTCTCTCCTAGGTTCATCGCAGCAACATGGGGCGATGCAGCTGTGACGTGAACCCCTCGTGTGCTCTCTGTGGCACTCGGAACTCAGTGCCTCCAGAAATCCAGTATGAAGCCCCTTTGATGGAGCGTCTCTCCCAGCTGGACTCCTGCATCCACCCTGTTCTCTCATTCCCAGATGGTAAGACACCCCACCCTGTACCACTGATCCAGTTCCGTGAGTCACTTTCTTGTCCTGAGCCCTTTTAGCACACAAAGTCCTCATCCTCCCCAGGGCAGTATTGATGGAGCTGCTGCCCTCCATCAAGATGGAGTCAAGTGAGATTTAATCCACTTGGGGACCATCACCCTTCCCTGTGGACTTTGGCACCCAAGGCCATTAGTCCTCAGAGTGGTCAGGTTAGTTAACTGCCACCTGACGATTGGTGTTGAGTCACTGGCAGTATGTTCTACTCTACCATAGCAGAATAATATGGCCAGACAAAAAGGAAGCATAGTCAAGAGTAATAGAGAGACCTTCTATTATCCAGTCATGCATACAGTTTGCTGATCCCAGGCAGTATTCCTTTAGAAATAGTCTTGGTTCACCCTACCTGGTGCACGTACTTTCATTTTGAATCTACTGAGATTGGCAGCCAGCTGCCTAAGTTATAGTATTTCAACAGTTCAGGCGCAGGATGAATGAGAGACATCCTGGGGGAAATGTTGGCTTTTCTAGGGTACTGATTTCCCTTGGAACCAGTTTCTGGGCTTTCCAGACCTAGTTTGCTGACTGCTGTGTTTCATGGTCTGCACAGTCAGGAAGCTTAGGTGGGTATCATTTATACAGCTAAGCAAGCAGACATCTTTTCCTCCCACTTCTCTCTCTGCCTCTCCATCCCCCCCTCCCCTGATTTCTTCCTCCAGTCTGTGTGAGTTGGTTCATTAGGTGCTCTGCCCTCCTCTGGACAACCTGATAGTTGACTGGAAATTTCCAGATGACGTAATAATATCATAACAACCTTGGTGGAAAGGATGTTAATCATGCCTTTAAAAACTGCTAAAAGAGCGCCATCTGGGGACTCTGGAAAGACCTTCTCCTCTTGAAGCGTTTGGCTGGACAGGAAATTGCCTGTTTTTCCCTCTCTGTGTGTGTGTGTGTCTCAGCAAGTCACAATGCTGTTTTGGCGCAGTCGTATGTTGGCTGACAGTACAGCAGGGAGCTTGAGGGAGAGTGAGACTATCTGGTTTCATTTACAGATCACAGGGAATTACTGGTTTTTAATCAACAGAGTGCTAGCTCTCTTGCTCTCATACACGTGTAGAAAATTATAACACACCTTTTAGAGGCAACCCTTTTGGATACCTCTTTCCCGTTCCCTTGTTTCTCAACACATAACATCAGATAAGGCGGAAGCCATAATTGTCAGATCATATTGAACACACGTACTCTCTGTATATGTGTATGAGTGTGATCTCTTTCTCAGCCTGACACCTAAGCTTGTTTCTATTAATATCTCCTGCTCACACCCTCTCATCAGCTGCTCTCTTGTTGTTCTTACCTTACTAAGCTTCTGCCCTTAGTAACCATTTTTATTTATTTTATTGGTAGTACTTGCATGGGGACTGCGGTGGCTTAGTGGTTAAGACGCTGGACTTGATTACTGGAAGGTCAGCAGTTTGAGACTCGAGTGCTGCATGACGGAGTGAGCTTCCATCTCTGTCCCAGCTCCTGCCAACCTAGCAGTTCGAAAGCAAAAAAATTGCAAGTAGATAAATAGGTACTACTCGGTGGGAAGGTAAACAACATTCCAGTGTCTAGACATGCCTGTCACATGACCATGGAATATCTGCAAACACAAATAGCACTGGCTCTTCGGCTATAAACAGAGATGAGCACCGAACCCTAGAGTTGGATATGACTGGCTTTCGAGCAAGGGTGACCTTTACCTTTACTTGCATATTGAAATCAACTGTCCTGCTCTGGATGGTTATCAATGATAAAACTTAAATAAACATGAAATATACGGAATAAGCAAAATACAGCACAGCAGAACACTGAAATAAATAATAGCAGTAGCCAAATTCTGCTGTATTAAGACTTAAAATCATAGCAAAATGAAGAAATAGGAAAATGCTTACCTGGCAAATAAAGAAAGTTGGTGTCCCATAAGTCTCTACAAAACTTCCTTTCTCTAGTAGTACAAAGCTTCCAGGAATGATGAGGGCTGGATGAATCGCAGTAAACCCATTCGTGTGGATTCACAGGGTGCTTGAGCTTCTGGGAATTGAAGTCCAAGAACATGTGGAATGCCAAGGTTCGCCATCACAGCCCTAGATAGGAGTGGGAGACAGTTTTGGCAGTATATGTTCGATGAGGCAGCACAAACAGATAAAGTCTGTTGCTGAACTAAATCACATTCTTAAATGAATAGGTCCTGTATAGTAGATAAATATTACTGAGAAACTGCAGCTGATACAGAGCTGTAAGCAAGAAGCAAATCACGCATTGTGTTTTACCTTTTAAAAATCATTTCAAAAATGGGAGTTTAATAGAGTATTAGCACAGATGGAAAATTGTTTCATTTTAAAAAGTTGCTTGTTTCAGCTTTATTGTCCCTGTGAAACCTGTAGATTGTACACCAGCGCAGTAGTGAACAGCCATGGATCAGCCCCTTGATTGGACATATGTATGTGCGCTCACACATTATCCTTCACAGTATAAATCAATTCAATTTACAGTCATTCCTCTTACATTCGCTTAGGGGTTGATATAAAAAACTGGGCCCTAAGGCTGGTTAGCTGGTTTGCTAACATGCCTGCATGTTTGAATGTTGAGAATCAGTTTCCCTAGTGCATGAGTGAGCTTTTTACACTGGAGGCCTAATCTTTGCATCTGGCTAGCATATTTTCTTATAATAGTGATGATGATTGTTGTTGTTCAGTCACACAGTTGGTTCTGACCCTTCGCGACTCCATGGACCACCTCACGCCAGGCACCCCTATCCCCCACCATCCTCCTCAACCCACCCAGCTTTGTGCCCATTGCATTTAAGATATTGTCTCACAGGTATTGTTAGACTGCATCTCCCTCATTGCTTACCAATAGTTATGCAAGTTAGGACTGATGGGAATTGCATTCTAACAGCACTTGAAAGGCCGTGCATTCCTCAAGCTAGATTTTAGAAAAACATTGAAGGAGGGAAAGTTGACTGATTGGTTGGTTTCCTCCTGCTTTGCCAATAAAACATCCTTGGCTTGCTTAAACAATCTGATATGATGCCTCTAGTGCAGTGATGGCGAACCTTGACACTGCAAATGTTCTTGAATTTTAATTCCCAGAAGCCCTGGAAGCCCCCTGATCAGCAGGAGTGCTGACTTGGGCTTCTGGTAATTAGAGTGCAAGAACACTTGGTGTGCCAAGGTATTCTGTATTGTTTAGCATTATTATTGTAAACTGCTTCGAGTTCCCTTTACGGGAAGTAAAGCGGTATAGACATCTAAACAATAAATAAATAAATAAATAAATTCACTATCACGGCTCTAGTAGAAAGAAGATTTTGTTTCTAGGGGACTGGTTGCAGGGAGAGTTTTAGTTAGATTATTACCAAATAATTATCTGATGCACTAACCTGCCAGCAAAGCCAAACACTATGGGACCTCAAAGGTCACTCCTGAGTCATCAAATCAATGGAATAAGACACATTTGGAGATGATTTCTGTGTGGAACCTCTTTGTAGTAACTGCCTAAAGATTTCACGTGTCTCTCTGTGTGTTGCTTTCCTGCAGACGTACCAATGAATTTGCATTTCCAGAGCATGTTGAAATCCCAGCTGCAGAACAAGACCTGCGAGAAAATCAAACCTCCCAAAAAGTTCACACTGAAACACCGACCAACCATGCCTCCCAGCAGCCTGTCTGACTCTGCGCGCAAGGATCGTCACAAGCTAGTTAACACCTTCTTAGCTGCAGCTAGTAAGTACTCCCCTATCTTGCTTGTGGTCTTGATTTGGGAAGCATGATGCAAATGGTTCGTCTCTCATGTTTTGTAATAGACAGGGCTCTATGTGTGGCTTCAGTCATACTGTGGAACACACTTGAATGCCAGAAATAAAGCCTGGAATAATAAATGAGTGTCAATACTTTTGCCTGCCCTAATAACCACAGGCAGGCTGTATGTATTGCTCAATGTAAACAGTATGCCCTATGCAACCTGGAGTCTTTACATTTCACTCAATAAAAACTAAAAGAGAAGAAGATTAACAAAAACAACAAACATTAGAATTCCTTAACACTTCTTGAATAAATGTTGTCAGGTTAGTTAACCACCGCCTGATGATCAGCGTTGAGTTGCAGCAGTATGGTCTACTCTAATACCATAGCAGCATAACCTGCCAAAATCTTTTTATTTATTCCACAGCTTTCTATTTCCTGATTTAGAACAGTGTTTCCCCCTGTTTGCTGTGGTTTTAGCAAGGATTGGCTTGTGTCTTTGCAGTGGACATGTGTTCCTCTCATTCTCCCCACAAGAAAAGAGCTGATCAAGTCTCAAAAGATGTTCTGATGCAGCCTTCCCCAGTCTAGCATAATTCTTGTGGTTGGACACAAATCCCAGAATCTCAGTTAGCTATCCTAGCTGTAAGAGTCTGGGAGTTCCTGCCCAAAATATCCAGAGGTCCTCAAGCTGGTCAAGACCAGTATAAGTAGATCAGTCTGACCTGCAAGCCATTTTGGCCCTAATCCCTGATATGTGGTGGAACATGAGTGAACTACATAGAGTTTGTTAGTAATGTAGGAATGGTGCGCATCCAGCTACTCTGCGTGTAATGGAGTGCACACTAATTCTTGCGGGTTTAGTTCTGGTATTACAAAGTTGATTTCGTTGAAATGGCATTAAGTTCCCAGTTTTTCATGAGTTTATTTATACATAGATAAAATGTACGTGTATCACCATTTTGTAGGAATGCTCATTTCTGAGCATCAGGAACGTTGTGTATGTAATTGAGACACCTGGAAAGGTAGGTCATGACTTAAAATATAGCAGAAGTAAGGTTGTGTTTGTAGTCTGCCATAAAGTTTTACCATGGTCAAGAAATATGAACAATTAACAGGAACCTTCTCAGCCTAGCTAGAGAATACATCTAATAAAGTGTTCCACATTTATGAGCCAGAAGTGAACTGTTATATATATAATGTATTGGCACCAGGAGGTTGCCAATAATTAAAGAGTTACTGCTTTGACTAAAAAAATTCTGCAGTGAGACTGATAGTGAGCTGATCTGGCAATCCCCAAGATCAAAATAGGAGTTCTTTAATTACTAGCAACCCTTCCCTACCAGTAAAGGAATCTCCCTTAGGCAGGCATAATTTATGGAATGAAATGTTGCCTAATGGCTGCTTACTTTCATCCTTGCATTTGGTAATGTGCTTTCCTATTCTGTTGCCACCAGAATCCTATGCATTCTGGTGGAATAAAGGATATTTGAGTGCCTCATATCCACTTGTTAAAATGTATGAATTGCAGCTAGATTCAGGTTCCGATCCATGAAATTCATATGGCCAAAATCCTCATGTAAGTTATGCGTTTGGAGCACTGATCACGGCAGTGAGAGATTTACGATAATCAAAGACTTCCACCATCTCTCCCATGGCTTCAACTCACAGATAATCTGTTTTATAATATAGGAGCGGTAAGGTGAAAGCCTTTTAAATACGAAAAATCACAACTACCACAACCAGGTGGATGATACAGGCAGGGGAGAGGATTTTCAGTAATTTAAAATGTCCTTCTTTCTCCTGGCTCTCATACAATAAAACAGATAATTTGCTCATTTTGAGGAATGTTTGGGGGGGAAAGTTTGAAATCTTTGACTATCAAAAACAATCTCCCCCTGCCAGTAATTTTGCCAGCATTCCACATATCTAACTGATACAAGAGAATCTTGGCCTTTGTGTGTTAGCTTGACCTGCTCCTTGTTGTGAGGATAAAGTGGTCAGGAGGAGAGCCATGTACAGTGCTTTGCAACAGATTGTAGGAATTGTGGGAGGTAGCTGTAGTTGATATGTATTCCACATCCAGCCCAATTATTAAAGATAGAAGATAGGCAGCTGTGAGTAATGCAGCTACATTCACATTATAGCAGATAGTCATATGCAGCAAAGAAAGGGGTAGATCGGTATGGGTTGAAACTTGTTTTTTCACTTGGGAGGCATTTGTGGCAAGTGGCAGTGCCCTGCATTGTTGCAGCAGTAACGCACAATAAAGCTTTTTGAAGGCTTCCCAGTTTTTTGTTCAGGGCTCAGCAGCAAGGCTTTGGGCGTTGAGGGCTGTGCCCTACAGGCCAGGAAAGAGAGGGTCGAAAGCAGGCCAATCTTCATGGCTCTCTTTCTGTTCCACTCCTCAGCTTGCTCGCATCACAAAACCAAGCCAGACAAGGCACACAGGCAATCCTTAGACGATCTAAGGGCTGCTCCCAAGGCCGAGAGAGCGCCTGAGCGCTCGCTTATCCTGACTCCAGTTCATGAGAGAAAGCGATTGCGGGACAGCTCTTCCGAGAGAAGTGAAGGTAGGCTGGCTACAGCCAGGTCTCTCCAGGGGAGAACATGGGTTTTGTATTCTCCTTCCCCCCCACGCTTCTAGCTTTGGAGGAAGGGCGTTTGCTGCTTTGGGGGAAGCCAAGGTGGCAGTGGTGCAAGATGCCTCTGTCCTTCCCGGTGTGTGCTTTTGAACAGCTTTCTGCTTTAGGGTCGTAGGTCTTGCTCAAGGAGATTCCCCTTTCTCTTTCTCTTATGCGCGCTCTGATTCTTTTATGCAGATGGTTTGATTTGCAGGTGGGTGCTAAGTCATAGGACAGTACCAGCATTATTATTCATTCTGTCATGGTCTTCTCTCTCTCTCTCTCTCTCTTTTTGCTCCCTTTCTGTTTAGTGTTGAAGCATCATACAGATACAGGAGGGCCAAGCTATCTATCCAGCTCCTTGACCTCCACAGTCCACAGTCCCCTTGTGCGGCAGCTGTCCGCTTCCTCGGAAAACTCCATTCCGCTGGCCAGCACAAGTTCACTGGGCACCTCAATTGCATCTGTAAGTACCCTTCTGTGCAGGGCAGGGCTTTACCACAAAAGGAGTATTCAGTGAGATAAAGTGTTATTTATTTAGAACCTTCACTATTCACAGTGTAATGTGGAATACAGGAGACCAAGTCTGTCCCCCAAGAACACTTAACCTGAGATTTGGCACAAGGATGTACCAAGAGGCCGAAGAAGAGGGGGAGGCAGCTGTAGCGAGAAGTACATTTGTTAGAATTGTGCGCCTCTAGCCTGGGTTGGGATAGCAGTGGCTTAGTGGTTAAGATGCTGAACTTGACGACTGGAAGGTCAGCAATTCGAGACCCAAGTGCCATCTCTGCCCCAGCTCCTTCCAATCTAGCAGTTCAAAAACAAGACATTGCAAGTAGATAAATAGGTACCATTTCTGTGGAAAAGTAACAGCGTTCCATGCCATCTGATGCCTAGCCATGCCTAGCAGTGGCTTAGTGGTTAAGATGCTGAACTTGACGACTGGAAGGTCAGCAGTTCGAGACCCAAGTGCCATCTCTGCCCCAGCTCCTTCCAATCTAGCAGTTCAAAAACAAGACATTGCAAGTAGATAAATAGGTACCATTTCTGTGGAAAAGTAACAGCGTTCCATGCCATCTGATGCCTAGCCATGCCTGTCAGATTACCACAGAACCATCTGCAGATGCAGACAGTGCTGCCTCTTTTACTGTAAATGGAGATGAGCACTGTACCTTAGAGTTGGATATGACTGGCGTTCGAGCAAGGGTGACCTTTACCTACAGGTGAAACTCGGAAAATTAGAATATCGGGCAAATATCCATTCACTTCACTTAAAAGGTGAAACAAATATATGAGATAGACTCACTACATGCAAAGCGAGAGATGTCATGCCTTAATTCGTTATAATTGTGATCATCATGGCGTACAGCGTACATGAGATTATGTGATGATTATGGGATACATGAGATTGGGGTGTTGGGGTTTTCATAAACTGTAAGCCATAAGCATCAATATTATAACGATAAGGTTTGAACTCTCGCTTTGCATGTAATGAGTCTATCTCATATATTTGTTTCACCTTTTAAGTTGCATTACTGAACTGAATGAACATTTGCACAATATTCTAATTTTCCGAGTTTCACCTGTAGCTTGGGTCATAGGAACTAGGCCAGAGGTGATCAGTTTCCAGGAGTCCTGGGAGCGTAAATGGTCCCTTCCAGACCTCAGCAGGCTACTTCTGACTTCCCCTTCTCCGTTTTTCCCCTCTTGCCTTAAACAAGCCTCTTTTTGCCCTCTTGAGAGATGTAGGGAGAAACTGTTCAAAAATCTTAGTCTTCATAGATCTGTTTTTACTCCATGCAAAGTACTGTTTTCAAAAATAGAATTTACCAGAAATTTTGGACTTTTCTTACTGAAAAGAATGGGAATCCGTATGCAACCTTTGGGCAGTGCTTCGGCCACCAGGAAAAGTTGTCTTCTCCCTGATTTTGGTTGTTAGTCTTAAATTTTATTTATTTATTTACATTCATACAGCACCTTTTGATGCAAGCACCACTCAGGGTTGATTTCTATCTATATATCAGATTAAAATCATACAGTGATAACCAAGAAAAACACATAAAAAACAAAATCAGACGGCATCAGAAATCTTAAAACCATAACAATATTCATAGTAAACGCTATCAGTAGCAATAAATGGAGGTTGATGATGATAATAATAAATGCAGGGCCAACACTATGCAGTTCTCCTGATCTTATAAGCCTTGAAAGGTTTGCTGACAAACTAAGTCTTTATCTTTAGTGACTTATGGAATGTTAATAAAGTAGGAGCAGTTCTTCTTTCCACTGGCAATTCATTTGAGAGGGTGGGGGCTATGGCAGAGAAACCTCTTGATGTGTTTATGCTCCCCCCCCTTCCTCTAGGTGTGACCATCAGCGCTTACATGCCTGGATGCTTCAGGTATAACTCCTGAGGAAGAGGCGCTCCCATAGATAGCTAGGTCCCAAATTGTTAAAACAAGCAGCATTGTCTGCAAACAAATAATGAAAGGCAGCACTGGAGAGGAACAAATGTTTCAAAGTCCAGGGTGAAAGCATATTTTGGGTTTGTGGCTTGGCTCTCTTATGCCAGGGAAGCATACCAATGGGAAATAGTGGCTAAAATCTTGTTATTCAATGTGGTAAGCCAGTGATGGCCAACCCTGGTGCTCCAGATGTTCTTGAACTTCAATTCCCAGAAGCCCTGATCAGGTGTGTTGACTTGGTATTCTGGGAATTGAAGTCCAAAAACACCAGGATTGCCAAGGTTGGCTATCACTGTAGTAAACTGTAACTGGAATAGACTCATTTGAATTGATGGCACATATTGGGGGGGGGGGTGTTTGACTCACGAAATCTCCAATGATTCAGTGGGCCTACTCTGGTTTGACTAACTACACTAAACAACAAGGTTTCAGCTAATGTTTGGTTATAGAGGTGAGCTCTACATGCTTTATAGATGTATCTGTCTGATGAGGTACTTACAGACTCCACAGGCATTCCCAGAAGGAATCAGGGAAGTTTGGGATGGTCTAGAGCAGGGGTCAGCAAAATTAGCTCTCCAGGAGTTCTGGGACTTCCAATTACCAGATGCCCAAGTCAGTATACCTGCTGATCAGGGCTTCTGGGAATTGAAGTCCAAGAACACATGGCAAGTCACGTTTGCTAACCCCTAGTTTAGAGCAGTAGTTCCTTAGCCTTGGGTCCCCAGATGTTCATGGAGTAAAACTTCCAGATACCTTCACCATTGGCTATGCTGGCCAAGATTTCTGGGAGCTGTAGACTAAGAATATTTGAGGACCCATGGTTGGGAAACACTGGTCTAGTGTGTTGTATATTTTGAGTATGGTCATTGCCTCTGACGTGGAAAGACCCACATAGAGGACAGCCACCATTTTCCTGACAGCAGTGATGCTTATCCTTTGGCCCTCCAGATGTTTTAGTCTTTAACTTATAGAATCTGATAAAAAAAACAGACTGACTGAGGCTGATAGGAGCTGTAGAGTAACATATCTGGAGGGCATCTGAATGGGAAAGGGACCACTCCTTCACCTCTGTTTTGTCTATGGACATTACATTTAGGAGAGTCACTTCGATATAAATAAATAAAGATTTATTCACCTGATGGTGTAGGATCAGTTATTCTTGGCTGCTCTTCATCTTGAAGGGCTTTTCCTTGGGGTCTTGGCTTGCCAGAGACAGAATCTTCAGGACATTTTCTCATTTGCCTTTTGGAGGAGGCAGTTTATTGGCTTTGGTTATGTATTCCTTCACATTTTATTTGTGAAACGCTCCTTGTATTGGGCTTGAGGAATATAGTCCTTCAGATGTGATTGCACTGGAGCCATCCTCCCTCCCTCTTTGGTTACATTGACTAAGTGTAATGAGATTTACGGTCCAGCTAAACCAGGATAGAGTGGGGTGTCACATCTTCTACACTTCAGAAGATAGGATATAAAGGGGGGATATCTGAAGTTAGGCAAGTTTCCGTAATTGTTGCTCATTTTAGGCTGGTGTTAAAAGCAGAGTTGTCCACTATGATTTATAGGGTTATTGCGTTCTGTATAAAATTACTCCATTATTAGATTAGGCATATTTTAAGGATAGAGGAGTGAGGGGAAAAACAACTGAAATGGTTTACAACTCCTTCCTCATTAGCTCCTGTTGATGCATAACTTCATTGGACCTTTTGAGTATCCAAATAATAGAGACCCTGCTGATGCATATCAGGTGACTTGTGCTTAGCCAATCAGTGCCCAGATTTGTGTGGGTGTAACAATCCTATGTACAACATTAGCAGGTTACACAGAGGTCCATTAAATCCCCTGGTGTATTAACCAGCCCCTCTTCTACCTTAAAGTGCAGTTTTAACCATAGTAGATACATATGTCCATCCAGCTTTATCCACTTGATTCTTATTGGGGGTGGGGGTCAAAGACAATGAGAAAATGGTAACTATTTTCGTTACTGGTTTTGGTTTTGGTGGTAGTGGTTGTACTTTCATAACATTGTTATGAAAGTTAGCTCAAAATTTAATAGTTTAACAAGTTAATCCTGTTCACGTTTCCCTATATAACATACACACATACATATACACACATACACACATACATACACACATACATACACACATACATATACATATACATATACATATACACATATACACACACATATATATATATATATATATATATATATATATATATATATATATATATATATATATATATATATATATATATATATATATATATATATATATATATATATATATATATATATATATATATATATATATATAAACATAATGCATTATGTTGGGCAAATCATAACATAAAACCATCCCTTCTTAACATCATTGAGATTAAAATAATATCTGAATATACAGTAATCTTTACTGACCTTTGAATATGAAATAAAAATAATTCTGCTTTCGTTCTAAATGAACAGGACATTCATTTAATATAAAATGTTCAGCAGTAGAAGAACAAACCTGTACATTTTACTTAGGAGGCACATGTGGATGAGAATCCTGTTCATTAAAATACATTTGAAAAGGATTGGCAAATAGTATATCTTTATGACCCTTCAAAAGGTTGCTTAGCATTGGGCATGGGAGAGAAGAAGCTTCAAGGCATGCCTCCCTACAAGCCTTTCCTACAGAAAACCGTTACATGAATTATTTTATTTTAGTTCAGTTTGTGATATATTTGTCAGTTGTTTATTTGATTTGCTGTGTGTTGTTATTTGTTTGTTCACTGCCCAGAGTGGAATACCACCAGATGGGCGGTATAGAAATACAATAAATAAATAGAATATAAATAAATATAAACATGTGTTGGCTTCATCAACATCTTCTTGGCAGTGGTGTGTAATGGAACCTTAGGGAAGAGGCAGATTACCCTGGTAGGTAGGGAGTTAAGAGATAATGCATACTGTATGTTGGTGAGGTGAGATGAGATGTGCAGAATACCTAAAAGCTCTTTGTTGCTATGGATATTAGGAGGCTATATAGGGAAACATCCACATATGTTAAGGTTTAGGAGGGTGGGTTGTGCAAAGGAGGCAGTAGGATCTGTACTTTTAGAAATGTATAGTTTGCACGCTTGTCACAATATCAGTTGTTTTTTTAAAAAAGGGTAAAGTAAAATGGGACAATGCCTTGGTTATGACAAATGTACAGTGAGGGGAGAAATCTAGAAGTTTTTCAGCTATCGTTCCTCTAGGTCAGGGGTGGAAAACCTGTGGCCTTGAGGGAAGCCTGGGCTTCTGGGAATTGAGGTTCCAGAACACCTGGAGAACTAACTTGTTTCCTCTAGGCCAGGGATTCTCCGCATTGGGCCTCCAGGTATAATTGGAGTTCAATTCCCAGAAGCCCAGGCTCCCCTCAAGACTGCAGGTTCTCCACCCCTGCTCTAGGTCAATCCACCCTCCCCCAATGCACACTTGATGCTCCCGCCAAATTGATGCTCCCAGACAACTCCAAAAGTCTCTATTCTCCCTCTGCTGCTGGTAAAATGGGATCCCAGCCCTACTCCAAAATATTAGACTGCAGTGTCCATCATCCTTGGCTAGAACAATTTATGAACCTTACTGCCTCGAGATGGTAACTCTTGTATGCCTCTCTCCTGTGCCCATTGCTAAACAGCCTTCTGAAGTGACATAAAGCATTTCATCAACACAGATGCTTATCGTAGAATGAAAAAAAGTCAGCCAGGAGCCCTGAGTTTGTGTACAATGGCTAACCCTCATTTCCTCTGGATATTTAAAACAAAGAAAGAGGCCAGGTGAATTCAGGGGGCTGCTGTTTCAAGACAAGCAGTTATGTAAGCAGACAGAGAAGAGTAGACCTGGGTTAAATGGAACTGACAGATGGTAATAGGTTTTTTTTTTTTTACACATCTTGAATGTGTTGCTTTTGTGTAGCTTGGAAAATGTGGGAACTAGAGTCCAAAAAGAGTTATATTTTTATTTGTTTTGGTGTAGACTGGTATCTAAAGACATCAGCCTAGGTTCCCTGGAATATGATAGAATATAAATCCCAGTGTAAGAAAGAAATGTTCTAATTTCATAGAGAAGGACTGATGGGTGTCATTCTTGGTATACTAAGCAGAATTGCTCCCCTTACTTGTCTTGAAAACAGCATGGTTCAAAATCTCCTCTAGTGTTTTTTTCCTGGTTTATATCTTGGTAACAGCTGCTTGATGCACTTCCCCCTGGCCTAGTATCACTGTCTAGCCCCGTGATGGGGAACCTTGGCACTCCAGATGTTCTTGGACTTCAGTTCCCAGAAGCCCAAGCACCCTGTAAATCCACACAAATGGGTTTACTGCGATTCATCCGTCCTGCGCTGCCCTCGTTGCTCCCTGGAAGCGGAAGTAAAACACGCCCGTACGGGAGCGATGAGGGCAGCACGGGGCCGGATGAATCGCAGTAAACCCATCTGTGTGGATTCACAGGGTGCTTGGGCTTCTGGGAATTGAAGTCCATGAACATCTAGAGTGCCAAGGTTCGCCATCACAGGTCTAGCCTTAGAATGGCTTCCCGTCTCATCCCACCTTTTTACTCATTAGCCTGTTTTGTGTTTGCAGCAGCAACCAAGAAGGCGGAGAGGAGAAAGCTCTTTTGACATTAACAACATTGTCATCCCTATGTCAGTCGCTGCAACCACCCGGGTAGAAAAGCTTCAGTACAAGGAAATCATCACACCAAGGTACTGCTGGAGCTGGAGCATCTCCAGCCTCCCTGATTTCCTTTTTGCTCCAAATCCAGCTGGATGGGTTAACACAGCAATTCTCTGTCCATGCATAAGGAGTCATCCAGTAATGGATTAATTGTTGCATAGCACAGCAGAAATTACAGTATCTACAAACCATGGCTATATCATCTTCTTGGCTCCTTTCCTCATTTCTTTCATCTGTTTAAAGCTAGGCAAAGTGGACAACACTAGATAATATTGAGTATGGGGCATGTGGAACGTGAGGTGTTGAGGGGAGCCTGGGCTTCTGGGAATTGAAGTTCCAGAACACCTGGAGGACTAGCCTGTTTCCTCTAGGCCAGGGTTTCTCAACTTTGGGCCTCCAGGTGCACTTGGACTTCCAATTCCTTGAAGCCCAGGCTCCCTTCAAGGTTGCAAGTTTCCCATCCCTAAAAGGGGGGTGGGGGAGTGGGACAACAATGGGTGATATAGGGTATTGGATAGTGTGGAATATAGGATATTGCCAGAGAGGGCACTCAGCCCACTCTGTGGGCACATGCGCTGTCGCCCCAGCACAGAGTTCACTCTGCCCAGCAGCCCAATGGGAGTGCTTCCTCGCTCCCCCCAGCAGGGAGTTTGCCCTGATTCTCTGCCCAGCAGCCCAATGGGAGCACTTCCTCCCTCCCCCCAGCACAGAGTTCGCCCTACCCCTCTGTTTGGGCACTCAGTCTCTAAAAAATTCTCCATCACTGATATAACAGTGATGGCGAACCTTGGCACTCCAGCTGTTTTTGAACTTCAATTCCCAGAAGCCCTGATCAGCAGGAGTGCTGACTTGAGCTTCTGGTAATTGAAGTCCAAGAACACCTGGAGGAACAGATAAGGTTGCTGAGAAGATGTGTGGCTTTCAGAACAGGCAAAAAAGTTTAGGAGCAGTCAGAAGGTGTAGTTTTGTTGGAGCTGAGAAACCTGAAAAGCACTTCCAGACTGAGGAAGTGAAGGAGACATTCAGAATCAGATTAGGCTCTCTAAGGAGCCAGTGAGATTAGCTTGGAGAAGATTTAGCACTCAGGAGGCCTGGACATTGAAAGCTTGCACTTGCCTGGCTAAGCCTCTTTCATGGCCCTGAAGCCCACTTGGGTGGTTTTGAGTAAAACATTGTTTAGATCTTATCCTACTTTCTAGATTAAATGGAAGTACAGTATTCCCAGTGCTCCTAAAATGAAGGGAAAGGTAAAAAGATGATAAAATATCCTCGCCCCTCCCACCAGATCTTGGAAGCAACATGTCACAATAACAGTGTTGCCAGTAAATGTGTTCCTTTTGGGGGCATCCTAATCACAGGTATGTTTGTGAACTAATGGGATAACCTATAATTATAGCAATTTTAAAAAATGCATAGCAAATAATGTTTACTTATTACTTCTAAAATACTGATTTTGCAGGGGAGCAAGCCATTCCCCCTCTATTATTTTTTTAAATGAAAACTTGGTTTCTTTTTAAAAAATGAAAGTGTAATGTACATATTACCTATTTCTGAAGCAATGGCTGATTTGAAACTTCATTAAAAACAAATGCAAAACATTCCCAGCTATGCCCATAAAGGGCAGGCATTTCTGGGGGTGTTTCTCTAAATCAGGGGTGCCCAAACTTTTCAGGTTGCGGGCCGGTCACATCATTCCTCCCACTGGAAGTGGAAGCAAAACACGTGGGTGAGTTATGTCCTCGTGCATGCATAATAATGCTGCCATAAATGATCCACGGCTGTCGTAAACGCACGTTTTACCTCCGCTTCCAGGAGCGTCACAGGCTGGATGATTTGGCTCCGCAGGCTGGATCTGGCCCACGGGCCATAGTTTGGGCACCCCTGCTCTAAACCACTTGTTGAATACAAAACTGTTCCTGCTGTTTAGGATGCACACTCTAAGAAATTTTTTCACCTAGTTCTTTATTAACCGTACTGATGGCTGTATATTGCAGCTGGCGTGTTGTGGATATCAGTGTCCTGAAGGTGAACCCAGATGAAGACAACGAAGAGGTAATCATGCTAATTCTCTTTGTGGCCTCTGTTTTGTTCTCAGTGCATCACCTTTGATTGTTCTTTCATTCTTTCGTTTTATTTTTCCTTGGCTCTTCTAAATCTTGAGAGGACAAGTCATTCTTTCCCCCTCCTCTCATCGTAGAACACTTCACCAAAGGAGGATGGCAGGAACCAGCATGTCATTGACATTCTCTTCCAACAATCATTTGGCCAACTCAAACTTTCTCCCTTTCCTAGGAAGAGTTTTTTATCAAGTAGCCCTGGCTAGGGTAATTCCCTTGTTGGAATTGTAAGCACATTTAGTGCTGTCTGGCATTCATTGCAGTGATTGAATGTAAAGTGGAATTGAACATACAGTGTCTGCTCTTGGTTTTAGAAAGAGCATAGCGTTTGGATGCTGTTCTATTTTGTTTGGGTCATCTTTGGGACAGCCCACCATGCAAGCATTTGTTCAGCTATGTCACAGATTCATTTGCTAGAGCAGTCTTTTCTCAACGTTTTCGCCCCTGGACAGCTGAGCGAGCCAGTCACGTGGTTCCTTCCACCTGGATGTGTAAGTAAAATGCATTCTGAACATGTGTGGAGCGTGTTTTTCTTCCACTTCAGGGAGGGGCGAGGGGGCCGGAAGAAATGGCGTCTGGGGCCGGGTCTGGCCTACAGACCGTAGGTTAAGAATGCCTGTGCTAGAGCATGTAAGCAGTTAGAAATGAAACTCCAGTGTGAAAGTCCCAGCCCTGTGTTTGGTAGCTTTCCTTCCAGGTCTTACAAAAGGAAAAGCTGATGACTCACATACTGCTGATTTTGGGCGAGGTCTGGTGAGGCATCACATCACAGGATTCACACCCCATAATTGTTCTTTGTTACATTTATGTCCTCCCCTTCCATTGAGTTCAAGGTGGCATAAACGTCTCCCCTCATTAATTGCTTTTGTTTTTTAATTAAAAGAAAAACTCAAGCAAGTAAGGTATTCATGCCTTTATTAGAGGACTTAATGCAGGAAGTTATTTTAGATTCTGAAGACCATGGAAGAGCTAAAATCCCAAAGTCATTTGTATGCAGCAATGCTGACAGTGATTAACAGTTAGGCTACTAAGGGCTGAAAGGCACCCAGAAACAATAAGCCATCCTTTTTTGAGTTATACAAGAAGCCAAAGAAATAGGGATTGGAGCCCTACACCTTTCCATCCATGTTAATAAAGTCCAAATGCTCTTTAATCATGGTCAGATTTCCATTAGCCTGCCATCCATTTGCTTGTGGATGGTACAAGATGGCTCTGTTTGAAAATTCCCATTGATGGATCAGTTCTGATGACTCACAGATATTCAACGCATAGGATTCTCTTTTCATAAAATCCCGCAACCTGTTGATGTCCCTGAGGGACTGTAACAGGCCATGTTTGAAATCTTACAGAATTTTTTTTAGACAGAAACAAAATAGTGAAACATTCCTATATACATTTGCACACACCTCGGTTTCTTCTCCATTTTTATATTTCAAACATCACTCAGCATTCCCTGATGACTAAACATCCTTAGTACTAAGCACACTTTGAAGGAGTAGTCATGTGTTGAGTGGTTAACTGGCTGGTTTGTAAAAAGTGTGGGTGTTTTCTGCTTTAAATATTAAGGTTCGTACACACATTTTGTTATATCACTTTTATTTCTCCATGCCCTCATTTTGCCCAGAACTGTGATAGTAGCCTTTATCACTTCACCTCACTCTAAAACAAGAAAAGTGGCATATAGAAGAGTGACTAAAACATGTTTTTGAGTTGAAAAAAAGCAGGCAACATAACATTGCAGTCTGAAAATAAGCGGATACAGTTTGTTGTTTTCTGCTGTTCTGAAATGCCATACATTGACTGTAGAATATGCATCCCTAGAATTCATCCATAGATACTGTATATACTCGAATATAATCCGAGTTTTTTAGCCCCAAAACTGAGCCCCCAAAAGGGAACACAGCTTATACTCGGGTCAATGACCACAAGGGTCCCAAGACCATGCTGGATTGAGACACGCAAACAATTTAATTAATTTTACCATATTCATGTATTTTGATTATTGAAACTAGTAGCTGCTGCATTTCCCACCCTCGGCTTATATTCGGATCAATCTATTTTCCTGGTTTTTCGGGTCAGAATTAGGTACCTCAGCTTATATTCGGGTCGTCTTATACTTGAGTACAGCTATGTGGAAAAAGCATTGGAACATAATATACATGTGTTAGAATTAGTTACTGTCTGTATTTAATCCTCTGAGATGAACACCATAGGATCTGTATTATTGATTTGTCACCCACGAAGCTGTCCATGATACAAGTGTCTCCAGAGAAGATACAGCTATCCGCCATGTCTTCTTCATGGTCCCTGTGAAATCACACAAATGCAGTTAAATCCTGCGTGTGGGCAGACAACTTGGAATAATCCAGAGCTATGAGGGAACCACATGCTCCACCTACCCTTCTCAGCACATGTGATTCCCACGCAGTGACCCTTCCATTCTTTTCTCACCACCACAGTATTCAGACTTCTGTTCTGGAGCATCTCCCAGCAATCTATGTGAATATTTCTGTCTTTTTTACTGTTTATAATTTACGCTTACTTCACACAATCTTTGAGTATCACCCCTATCAAAATTTCTTCACAATTGGGTCCACATAACATCGGACAGCTGGATCCTTACCATCATCGCGGTTTGCGATGCAATAGAGTTTCAGTCTCTCCCTCCAGTTGGACACCTTTGGTCTACAAGGTCAACCAAAATATTTGGAGAAGTCTCTGCTCCTATAGAATTGTCCTCTTCAGACAGACTATCGGGGCTTCTATTCCCGATATTTTACAATGCTAAAGAAGGATGGAGGCATTCATTCTATTCTAGATGTGAGAGGCATCAACTGATACATATACAAAGAAATTCAAGATGATAACTTTGCAGGCCATCCTTCCTCTTCTCAGACAAGATCACTGGTTTACTATAATAAACGTGAAAGACACTATTTCCATATAACCCTCAGTGAGAACCACCATTGCTACCTCCACTTGATGATAAGCACTGATGCCTTCGAGTTTGAAGTCCTTCCTTTCAGTTTGTTCATTCATTCATTTCATTCATTCATTTATTAGATTTGTATGCCACCCCACTCAACAAATGTGACTCAGGGCGGCTCACAGAGCCACAACGTCAGATACTACAGTACAGCAAAATACAGAGGCATACAATAAAATACAATAGCATACAGTAAAATACCACAGTCCCACAGGTGTTTACGAAATGAATGGCACCAGTGGCAATGTTCTTGAAGACCAAAGGCATCTTTTGGACTGCGGTGGCTCAGTGGTTAAGAAGCTCACCTTGTTAGCTCGAAGACTGGCACGTTGGCAGTTTGAGACCCAAGTACTGCATGACGGAATGAGCGCCTGTCTCTGTCCCTGCTTCTGCCAACTTAGCAGATCAAAAACAAGAAATTGCAAGTAGATAAATAGGGACCACTTTGGTGGGAAAATATCTTAGGGGTGTGAAAGGAGCCTCATCTGGGCGTCCTCTGAGCTGAGTCTCTCCACCACAAATCATTTCAAGCCAGAATAATTTCTGGCTGTCTCATTAATTATTTCAGAGTCTGAACACCAAGCTGAGAGGGATGTACTTCTTACCAAGAATCTATTACTGAATTTCATCCTCAGAATAAACTACTCAAAATCTCATCTCCAGCCCACACAATGAATCAAGTTCATAGGAGCCATTCTCAATTCGACAAAGGGGGGAGCATTCCTTCCAAAAGAGAGTGGATAAGATAAGGAATTACACAAAGTATCTTCTCTCGACAAACGCCATTTCAGCCTTTATGGTACACAAGGTCCTAGGTCACATGGTCTCTGTGATAGCCCTTCTTCTCCATGCCAAATTGCGCATGAGATCCCATCAGGTAGATACCCAATGCAAACTTCTCTCCATCACACCAGAATTTTCCCTGAATTGCTATGTGGGTGACATGGAGAAATCTTCCATTTCTTTTGTCTTTGTGCAGGCATCTAAATAACTAGTCCAGTTCAACTAATCATTCAACTCTGTGAGTTTGTCTCTGTATAAATATTGGATAAAAAACAATCTCTTGTTGCTCTCCACAAGGAAAATCAAAGCAGTTGATAGATGAGGAAGATATTTGATCATTTAAGAATGTTAGATACTGACATTTTCAGCTTAAATGTCCTTTATCCTGTGTTCAGTGTCTTCACCCAAATAGCTTTTGAACTTAAATGGTGTTGCCAGTGGTGGGAGGCCTTGTGAAATCCTGAGGGAAGCAGCTTTTGCCACCTCATAAACTAGAGCAAATAATGTCATAGGAGGTAGACGTCCCCATTTCTTTCCATGGAAACATCTAGTTTTCTAATGGAGGAAGAGTCACCATTGAGAAAGCATCAAAACATGAACAGTGCCCTCAAGTGTAAAAGAGGGATTTTTGGGTGCAAAATCTCTTCCTCTCTATTTCCAGACTACAGATCACTAAGATCCCGGCAGTTTTTGCTCTGAAAGGGTCTTTGGTACAAGACGAGGAAGAAGACAGATTTGTGTGCTGTGCAAGTGAACCAGTCAGCAAATAAGAGCAATATAAGCACCTTACAGGCTGTAAAACCTCATTATACTTGGTGATGTTTATTCGCCTTTCTTACAAATCAGAGCTAAGTTTGAAGAGGCAACTCCAAAAGAGAAGGTTATCTTCCAGTCAGTGGACCCATGTCTGTTGTGAATGAAGGCAGCTAAAATAGCTGCACACTCCTTAGTTGTTGCTGCCACCTCACTAACCTTTTAAATTAAGTTCTCAAAGCCTGCTGTGTCCAGTTTAAAAAAAGGAAGACCATTGGCAGGATTAAGGACCAAGATTTTGGCAATCCCTTAGTGGTAATGCTCAGAAAGACTGCCTTGCCTGTTTGAAGACTCATTCATTAGGTACAGACTGGCAGAGAGATGTTAAAATGCCCCAGAGTTGATTCAAGACATGTTCACAGTGAAAAATAGCATTATTATTTTTTAAAAAAAATTGCAAACACGATCAGGTAAAAATAGCTGAATTACTAGATCCTTATTAAAGCACAGAAATTATCTCCCTCTGCATCCCCAAACACAAATGTGTGCTTCTGTTGTTTTTCTGTGAATGGATGATGTTTGGAATTGATGTGCTGAAGTTCTAGGAAGGAGATTTTAATTCTGGGTGTCCACAGCTAGTTCAGTTTTAGAACATTCCTCATGAGCATACCTGTCAAGCGCGGCTCCGGACAGTGTGGGACCTGCGCAGAAGCCTTCTGCGCATGCGTAGAAGGCTTCTATGCATGCACAGAAGGGGATGTGCAGTAACTACTTTCCCCTGCCGTCAAATTTATTTATTTATTTTTCACGCTTATATACCACCCACTCAGGTACAACCCAACTCAGGGCGGTTTACATAGCAGACAGTAAATACATAAAAAGACACATGATAAAACAAAGTTAAAGACGTGGCTGGCGGGCCAAGTTTGGGGTGCGGGTGGGGATGGGGGTACCGTTGGGTGGTTGGTATAGAGAAGTGTGCCTTCCCCCAAGGTCCCTTCGGTACTTGCGCACCTTTTAGGGGTGGGTTTTTAACTTAAATTACGGGATGGCGGCGGGAAAGTAGATAGTGGCGCTAAATTAAGGGAAATCCCGGCCAATCCAGGATACTTGACAGGTATGCTCATGAGCCACATAATATGGAGGGTAGATGGGTGGGGCACATTGATTGATTGATTGATGGAAGGGATCTTAAATGTCTAATTAAGCTCATCTCGAAAGCTAGACAAGAGAGATTTCTGTAGAGAGCCATTGTGGATCTGCACTGGTTGGAATGGACTGATACCATAAACCAGGGGGTCCCAACCTTTTTAAGCCAAGGGCTGGGTCACGCTCTCTCGTTCAGCTTCGAGGACCGGACGGCCATTTTGCCCTGCCTGCACGACGAGGGTGGTCACTTTAACCCAACAGCGTCAAAGGGTGTGGCCATTTCTTCCTTGAATGCTCTTGGAGGGGTGGGAGGCCACATGAAATGGTGCTGTGGGCCGGATCCAGCCCACGGGCCTTAGGCTGGGAACCTCTGCCATAAACATTCTCACTGAAAGGCATCTCACATTACTTGTAAAGCTATGGTATACTCTCTTTTTTTCAACACTGTGCTATGGCTGTTGATGACATGGGAGAAACCTGGCATAGGGGCTACAAAGTTGATCTTGCAGAGCATTTTGCCTGAAGGAATCTCTATATCTCTTCCAGGCCAGAACTTCCTGTGCTCCCCCCATATCTGAGACCACAAGGTGGTCATAAAAGAACAAATTGTCTCATCTGTCTGCAAATCATTTTCTTCAAGGGTCTTTGCCAGTACATAACTTACTAACCACCTTCACCATAGAAGCTTCTAGAATTTACTGAATAGGCTTCTGTCCAGGCTAGAAGGTCTCTTAAGTGTTTAACTGAAGCAGTTGCTTACAAAACTGTGACACTGGGCTATTTGAAGGAAAACATCCTGGCTAATTATGAGAAGAAATTTGTTTTGACCACAAATCATTTTTTTTAAATGGCTCATCTACATGCTGATTTTTTGTCATACCCCTTTGGTGAAGTTTCTAATGAGTGTGTCCCCATGATGGGGCAAGGTTTAATCTAATCCTTTTTAAAAATGAAATCACCATTCAATTTGTAGTTGAATAGAAGCGTAATCATATAAGAGGTGCGTTAATTAGTACAGAGTGACTTATTAAAAGTGATTATATTCATTAGTTGTTATTGATTAATATGCTCATGCACTTTTCTTCTTACTGTGCCCATAAACAAAAAGTGATTCCTGTACTAGATACAGAAAAATCTCAATTCTTCGTTAGGAAAAAAAGGAGAAGGAAAGTTTGTTGTACTCCTACGTTTCTAGTTCTCATACAGAAACGTGAAAAGATTTCCAAAATGCTGAAAGTCTCCTTATGAAGGACTGACAACATTTTGATTGTTTCTTTTATTAAAGCCTAGGCCCCTTCTCTCATTTACTCACTCTTCATTTGCCATTCATTTAATGCTGTTCTTCACCAAGAAATTCCCTTTCTGGATTCCAAAAAATGACTAGTGAAACTGTATTATGCAGTATTTTAGAATCAAAAGCACCTAATTCAGGAGAATACCTGGAAAGGAGTCCACTAACCTGGGAAAATGTATGACCTTCCAGATGTTGTTAGACCCCAGATCCCCAGGTCTGAGAGATTATGTTGTCAGAGTTCATTAGCATTGGAAAGGTGATGGCCCCCCAAGCTCTGCTCTGAATGCTTAGCAATACACGTGTGTCTGAGGCATCATAGACCAGTGATGGCGAACCTATGACACACGTGCCAGAGGTAGCACCCAGAGCCCTCTGTGGGCACCCGTGGGGTCGCCCTAGCACAAAGTTTGTCTTGCCCTTCTGCCCAGCAGTCCAATGGGAGCATTTCCTCCCTTCACTGTTGCTGTGTTGGCACTTTGTGATAAATAAGTGGGTTTGGGGGTTGCAGTTTGGGCACTTGGTCTTTAAAAGGTTCGCCATCACTGTCATAGACATTGTCTTCAGCAAAAGCAACATGAGTCTTGGCTTCTAGTTTGTTTGAAAATATTGTTTTGACCAGAGTAGGTCAAAGAGTCAAACTGGTTGTGCCTAAAAGTGTCACTGAAGGAGACGTTCCAAATGTTTGGAATGTTGCACATGATACACTGGGAAACATATTTCTTGTGTTGCATTTGGGTTTCCTTTGGTCAGTTTTGTTTTGTTTCTTTCGTATATTGTCAAACAAGTGATTCAGTGCAGCATCTGAGGTTTTGTTGTGTTCTTTCTTTATTCATGTCAGATGCACCACCAGCATATAATAACATACAAAGCTAAATAACATACAAAATAGAATTAAAAAGAGCTAGATGACATCTGCTCAATATCGGGCCACTTTGTTGTGTTGAATGGTTATAAGCAAACCCTGTGACTAAGATATATGGGTTAGGTGTCACAAGTACAACCACATCTGAATATGTCATGTGCTTTGCACTCACAACCTCCTTGCTACATAAAGTGGAGGCAGGGAATCCCCTCTTTAAAGCTGGATCCTTCTGTAAGAGAAAAATGAGAAGATCGTTTCATGGCCAAACTGCATCATGGTATGGAGGTTAATTGTATGGCCAGGAGGGGTTTTGATTTAGGCAAATCAGCATGAATTCAAGCTCACTTGTCCCAGAAGTATCAACACACAGAGATGATTAGATTGTCCAATCAAAGAGCAATAGCTGCTCTTAAAGAGAAAAAAAATCTAATGATTTTCCTGAAATGTTGTATAGTGCTTTAATTCTACCCTGTGAATGATTGCACTTTGGATGCTATTTCAGTGCTAACCTTATACACATTGCTGTTGCAGATAGAGGATCTATCTGACACAGCCTTTGCCAGTCTCCATGCCAAATGTGAGGAGATGGAGCGGGCGAGATGGCTGTGGAGCACAAGCATCCCACCTCAGCGCCGGGGCAGCAGGTAAGGCCAGGTGGCTCTTTAGGAAGAGGGTATCTAGAAGTCCACATGTCAAAAGTGTAGAGAAGGGGCCATTCAACAATTACATGATCCTCGAGGGGGGGGTCTGCCATCTGAATTACAGAAAATTACGTGGGGGGGGGGGTTTCAGGTCAAAGATTACATTATCCATTTGGAGCTGTTGTGGTTTCGAAACATGGCGCTTTTTTAGGTTTAAAAATTATCTCTGGGAATTTTGATCCGATTTGATATTATTGAATTGCTTGTGCAGTCTATTTCTAACCGACAGAAATGTATAATCCTTATAAAGAAGATAGAAGAAGAACACTATCGGAACTTACCTGACATCCTCATTCCTCCCTGCAAAATAAATAAATAAAAATCTCTTCACGAAGGGTGTGATGCATCGAGAATCCTCACCGATACGTTCTGCATTAGGCACCAATAGTGAAAAGCTCTAAAAATTAGAGTTTCGGTACAAAAAGCTCTGGATTATGTAATTTAAAAAAAAGGGGGGGGTTCAAAGCAAAAATTACAGTCAGATTACACGGGGGGGAAGGGGTAAATTTCACCCCCAAAAATGGATCACGTAATTGTTGAATGGCCCCGAAGAGCCATTTGTTGCTGTTCCTACATAATGTTTTCAGATGCCTAGTAAAACTTAGGCTCATATGTGCCTGGCTAGAGGTTGGAAACTGCCGTATTTGCCGGCATATAAGACACATTGGAGTATATAGGTCACTATATACAGTTTAAGATGCACTCCATTTTTCCAGTGTATATTAAGGGGGGGTGGGGTTTGAGTTTTATATGCAAATAGGGTAATTAGCTTACAACTGCCGACTCCTGAAATTCCCTGACATTCAGGGAACAGTCACCTTTTAAGTACCTTTTCTAACATCTGTAACTATTATTATTATTATTATTAATAATAATAATAATAATAATAATAATAATAATAATAATAATAATAAAATCTAGTTGCAGATATGTTAGAAAAGTTTATTGACGCAGTAGTCAGAAGAAAATTAATTTGTTTGTCTCTGTTGCACAGTTCAGGTTCGGTAACGAGATAAAAAGGTAAAGGTCACCCTAACTCAAAACCCAGTCTTATCTGACTCTGGGGGCAGTCCTCATCTCCATTTACAGCCAAAGAGCCAACGCTGCCTGCGTTTGCAGACATTTCCATGGTCATGTGGCAGACTTGACTAGACGCCGGAGTGCATGGAATGCTGTTACCTTTTCCACTGAAGCGGTCCCTATTTATCTACTTGCAGTTTCTTGCTTTCAAACTGCTAGGTTGTAAGGAGCTGGGACAGATGGGAGCTCACTCCATTGTGCTGCACCCAGGGCTCGAACTACTGACCTGCAGACCTTTAAGTCACCAAGGCATGAGGGCTAAAATGTTATGCCAAAGACCCTGATTGGGAAGATGGATTTTAGGTTTAACCCAGGGGTGCCCAAACATTTTGGGCCATGGGCCAGTCACGTTCAGGGGGGCTGGTCACTACAGCCTGGGGGCCAAATCCGACCCCCGATGCCAATTCATCCGGCCTACGAAACCCTTGGCGCATGTTACTTCTGCTTCCGGGAGCGACAAGGGCTTTGTGGGCCGAATGAATTGGTATCGGGGGCTGGACCTGGCCCCTGGGCCGTAGTTTGGGGGCACCCTTGGTTTAACCTACTGTTTATTAAAGGAGCAGAGGACCTACTGTTGGACAGAAGTGACACATTGCAGGCACTGATGTGTCGTAGTATGAGAGCAGATAGATGAGAGAGGGACAAAATCATGGCAGGTTAATGGGAAGAGAAAGAGGTCTTGCTCCCGGCAGATGCCAATAGAGCCACAGCTATCAGATTTGCAGCCCCTTTTTGGATCTGCCAGTACTCCGTGAGATAAGAGGTAGGTTAGTCGTATTGCCACGACAAGGGATTAAATGTAACAGCCCGTGAATCCTTTTGATTCTGTACCTGCAATGCCTGTGACTGTGGCTCCCCACATCTGTAATTGGAACTCTTTAAAAATGCATTTGTAATGAAAATTAATTCCAGGTCTTACAGATCAACAGATGGACGGTCAACTCCACAGCTAGGGAACCCATCTACCCCGCAGCCGGCATCACCCGATGTTGGAAACTGCTACATTCATTCTGACTTTCCCCACACCCACTCTCCGCGTAGTCCCATCAGCCCTGAACTACACTCTGGCCCCTACAGCACTCTGTCCCGGGACTCCATGCGGCATCTATCTAGTGAGGATACACGATGTTCCACACCTGATTCTAGCCTTGATGAACAGGTGAGTGGGAAGTTCTTTCTCATTTTTTTAATTGACTTTGCAGGGAAGGTGTTAATGGGCTGTGTGGATTACTTGCATGCCTTTCATTTTACTGCCTGATCTTCTTGTAGAGCAGCGGTTGATTTCAGGAGGTGAACAGAAAGAGAAGGGTTTCTTCTCCAAATTATTTAGGCTTTATCATTTCTTGCAGTTAAGCATGTGGATTTGCTTTCTAGATAGAAAGGGCCATCTTTGTAACCAAAACACTAGGAACCGTATCTCTGAAGAATCGACCTGAATGTTCAGGTGTATGTGTTAACATTTATGGTTTGTATGTTGCATCCTAAGCCACTCTGAAAAAAGGTTGCCATAAAACAGAATTGGCTTTATAGCACAGAGTTATTTATTATTATGTTGTATTTTACAAATTTGCACAGTTCCCCGTCAGTTTTTTGGTATGTGGTGGTCTAAAAGTACAGTAAAGGAATTACAATGATGCTAGAAGCTTCCAAGTCGAAAATGGTGAACTTATTGAGGACAAGAACATAGAGTGAAACCTGGTATGATAGTGAAATATGTTTAGGCCTGCATGGAATAACTGGAAAGTACTGGAAATGACATATTGGTGGTGGTAGTCTATATCTCAGGAGACACAAAATCCAATAAACTAGAAGACCTGAGAGGACACAAAATTGTTATGTGTGGTAATACCGGAAATGAAATATAATTTAGTATTCAAAACATATAAAGAAGAGAGGCATCCAGAGGGGGTAGTACTGTATTGTATTTTATAGGTGGTTTCAGCTATCTTTACATAGATTGGAATTTTGCATGTTTAGGTCATGACAGAGAAGTGTCTGGATACCCAAAATAGCAATTTGGTTGGAGGGGAGATAATCCTGGCTGAAATCTAAACATACACCCAGGATATTGTGCAAGATATAATCATAATACTATTAAATTGAGTGTATATTTTATATGTCAAATTGCCAAGAGAGTTCAACACAGCTTAACAGTTAACTTTGTGAGAGGGATTTTATTTTTTTAGAAAAGAGCCTGGTTAAAAGTAAGCTGAAAAGAGGGACTTAAAGAGGATCAAACCTTTATGGAACTCTTAGGGGTTATTTTAAACTACAATTTTAGACACTCGGTGGATTTGAGAAGAGAATGAAAATTAACACAAACTCTGTCCCACTAAGTTGGTGGGCTCATGTAGTAGTTTTATAAGTTTTTTCTCTTTTTTCTCCCCTTTCTTTTTTTGTTACTATTTCTTGTATTTGTTAATTGTGGGTTTTTTTTCTGTTTACTGTTTTAAAGTTAAATATATATTTAAAATAAAGCACATTGGTAAGACAAAACAAAAAATAGATGAAAAAAATAGACGGGGAAAAAAATTTGGAGCATATGTCTCTCGGAAGAGCCTCACAAGGAGAAAATTAGGTTAGGAAGGCTGTTGGGGAAAGCAAGGGGATAAAAAGTATGCTATCATCTGTTTTCTAGATCGTACAACCTTGGGAACGTCGTACCTTCCCACTGTCCTTCAATCCCAAGACAGAGTGTGAGGACCCGTCGGATCCACAGGACCGGTCATCGCGAAGCACGCGGCGCACATCTGGCAGCAGTAAACCTTCCCGTGAAACAGACGGAGCCCCCGCCTCCCCGACCCCTGCTTGCCTCAAGAACCGGCATCCCGGTGCAGCGGCCACAGTGCAGCGGCCGGCCCACAGATAAGAAGAGATGGACACACGGTGAAATGAGAGCAAAAAGCAATCCACCAAACTAACTTTTTTTGGCATTAAAGCTTCTGAAATCTGCGTTTGATATTCAAACATCCTGCCGGGAATTTTCACAGTTTTTAGTGAATTTAAGGAGTTTAGAAACTGTTTTATTTCCTCCTCGCCCTTCTTTCCATGTTTTCTTGTCATGCATACCTCCAGTGTTGTGTGGTCTGTTGAGGAGAGCAAACTTCTTTCCACCTCCCCACCCCAATGCTTAGGCATAGACCCGTGATGGCGAACCTTGGCACTCCAGATGTTCTTGGACTTCAATTCCCAGACGCCCAAGCACCCTGTGAATCCACATGAATGGGTTTGTTGCAATTCATCCAGCCCACGCTGCCCTCGTCGCTCCCGGAAGCAGAAGTAAAACACGCCCGTACGGGAGTGACGAGGGCAGCGTGGGCCAGATGAATCGCAGTAAACTCATTTGTGTGGATTCACAGGGTGCTTGGGTTTCTGGGAATTGAAGTCCAAGAACATCTGGAGTGCCAAGGTTCGCCATCATGGGCATAGACCAAGACCCTTCTTGAACAAGGAAGGATCAAGCAGCTAATTAACCCTAGGATTAGTTTTCCCATGAAAAAGGGGTTTCCCCCTCTCCTCTTTTTCCCCCCTTTTTCTTTTGCTGTTGTTCAGTGTCTGTTCTCCTCACTCACCACCAAGCACTATGTTCCCCCCTCCCCTCCCCTAAGATTTTAGTGGAGTGAAATAAGTGGTGAAAAGTGATGTCTTCTGAATGCAACTTCCTTCACTGTCTGTCCTGCTCATCGGCCACCCACCCTGGCACTAGAAAGCACTTGCAATGCAAAACCTTCTGTCACTTGGTTCCCAAAAGGATAGCTTTCGTTCACTCGTGTGAGTTAAGCGGAGTTCCTCCCCCTCCGTAAACCTCACTTGAATCCATCCCTTTTTTTTTTTTGCTGTCTGTCTAGCTGCTTTTGAGTCCATCTCTGGGATTTAAAGAAGCGCGTTCTTGGTTGTGCAAGGCAGTTTCTCATCGTCAACCTGGATGTGATTCCCCCTTTTCCTATAGGAGCAGTTCTTTTCTGGTCATTCTGTTTGGGTTATTATTTTCACATAGCAAGTTAAGAGTGGAGGGGGAGAAAGATGCACGCCAACATTTCAAAGAGAGCAACTTTCCATGGCAGAACGCTGGAGATGTGCTTTGCTTTTCGTTGCAATCTGTAATTCTCTTCCCTTGACCTGCTGTTAACTATATGAATACTCGTGTGCTTCTTTTTTAGTTTTGCACTCTGCCCACGGTTTGAAAGTTGCAGTAGATGATTATGCGTCTGCTGTTGCTAGATTGCAATACAGTAACATTGAGCCTTAAAAAGTACTGGGAGAAATTTCACAGGAATCCAACAACTTACTACCCCTAGATCCACAAGCCATATTTTTAACGAGTGGTATTATTTCAGTATTGTTTCCTCCAGCCCTCTGTAAAAATATTATAGTCTATGCATTGCTTGAGATTGCATCCTATATGGTAAGGTACATTGGAGTACCTACACGTTGTGTTTCTTGTTTTCAGGGAAAGGTAGGACTTTGTTTTTCACCACTACTATGTAACTCCACTTCCACATAAAGCATATTTGAAGGCAAATCTCTCAGCCAGGCATCGCTTTTATTTTATTTTATTTTCCTTCCGAGAACATATTGGGCTGATAGTCACCAAGCTCAACAGGTTTGTATTTTAATTTAAAGAGGCCGCTGCCATCACCTCCCCACCTTCTGTGACTCCCAGATTCTGCACACCAATCCATCTGTAATGTTTTTCTGACCCTAGCGGTGTGGCTGTTGGTCCCTATCCTGTTGTTAGCATTGCGCCTGTCTTATGTATTAATCACATCACCAAAAAAGGAAAAAAAGACATTTTTTTTCTCATTTTGTAATCGTAACGAAATAGTAGCTAAACTGCTTAATGGTTGGGTTTTTTCACAATTTTCAACATTACCTAATGTTTTTTTTGTTCTGTTCTAGTTTAATTTCTTTTTAAAAAAAGGAAAAACCCAATGCTACCATATCCCTCTGCATTAAGTGCTTTTCTATTTATAAGGTTGAAAATTCTGAATAACCCTCTTAGCATTATAAAGGAAAAATCCACAAAAAAACCACCTTGTATTTTGTAAATATTTCTTTTCCTGCTTCAAGCTGTGTAATGTCCTTGTTATATAGAATGCTTTTCTTCAGAGAAGCTGATCTTTGTTTAATGTCTTGATTCTGTTGGCCAAAGCACAAATATGTGCTTATAAAAAAAAGATTAAAAAAATTAAAAAGTTAAGAAAAAGTTGTACTTAATCTTTCTTTGGGAAATGATGGCAGGAAAGATTTTCCGTATAACATTCTAGCAAAGTACGTTGGGGTGATCTGAGCATATTTAGAGATATGAATTACTGTAACATTGTTACTGCTTTAAATGTGGAAAATACCAGAAGGAAGTATATGGATAAGGGGGATCCAGTCAACATTGTTTATCTGGACTTTCAGAAGGCTTTTGACAAGATCCTACACCAAAGGCTCTTGAATACACTTACCAGTCATGGAATAAAGGGACAGGAAAAAGAGGGTAGCGTTAAATGGACACTTCTCCAAATGGAGGGAAGTAAAGAGTGGGGTCCCCCAAGGTTCAGTACTGGGACCCCTGCTTTTCAACCTCTTCATAAATGATCTAGAAGTAGGAGTAAATAGCAAGGTAGCCAAATTTGCTGATGACACTAAATTATACAGGGTAGTGAAAACAGAGAATGTGAGGAGCTACAGAGGGATCTCTTGACACTGGGGGAGTGGGCAAAACAGTGGCAAATGAGCTTCAACACTAGTAAGTGCAGAGTGATGCATGTTTGGGCAAAAAAAAACCAATTATATTTATAAACTGATGGGGTCTGAACTATCTGTGACAAACCAGGAAAGGGACCTTGGTGTCCTGGTAGACAGCTCAATGAAGGTGTCAACCCAGTATGCCTCAGCAGTGAAAAAAGCAAACTCAATGCTAGGGATCATTATGAAGGGTACAGAAAATAAGTCAGCAAGTGTCATTTTGCCTCTCTATAAATCTATGATGAGGCACCATCTGGAATACTGCATACAGTTCTGGTCGCCATACCTCCAGAAAGATATTATGGAACTGGAAAAAGTGCAGAGGAGGGCAACCAAAATGATTAGGGGACTGGAACACCTTCCTTACCATCTGAGGCTGCAACGGTTGGGCCTCTTCACTCTTGAACGACGGTGTCTAAGAGGTGACCTGATTGAAGTTTATAAAATCATGCACGGTGTGGACAAAGTAGATAAGGAAAAACTGTTTTCCCTATCGCACAACACTAGAACTAGGGGGCACTCCATGGAACTTTTGGGTACTAGTTCTCAAACAAATAAATGAAAGGACTTTTTCACCCAGAGGATCACTGGTCTATGGAACTCCCTGCCAGAAGAAGTGGTGACAGCTGTCAGTCTTGACAGCTTTAAGAAAGGATTAGACAAGTTCATGGAGGACAAGGTTATCAATGGTTATAATTATGGATACTTAAGGACAACCTCTAGGTTGGAGAGATAGGCAGGATATCTCTCAATGCCATTTCCAGGGAATCCTAAGCAGGTGAAGGCATCTGCTTGGGAATACCCTAAAGCAAATGGTGAGCCACGGTGTGAGACAGAATGCTGGACTGGATGGGCTATGGCCTGTTCCAGCAAGGCTGTTCTTATGTATGGTTTTTAGAAATTGCGTCGTGTCCTGTCCCCCAAAATACCGGTCAATAGCTATAGGTATACGCTATAGAATACCTCTATTTGCAGTCTGTTGGGCAGAATGTTGAAAATTTGGGAATTCTGAGTCCCAATTAATAGTAAAGTACAGTATGTGGTAATTATATTGGACCATTTTAGTTAATAATGGAACAAGAATTTATAGAGGAATGAGAATATGAAGCTAACATTGGTAATAATTTTAGAGTGTTTAGGAAGCCAGTAGAATGGTCTGATTTCTCAGGGCCCCCATCTCCATGCCATCCCTTAAACAAATAATAATCCATTTAACTTGTAGTAATGACTTTTTTATTTCCAAATTCACTTTTACAGCAAGTCAGTGTAAACCAGTTGTTAAAACACACAAGTACAATATGGACAGTCACAGACAGGTAGCTAAGCTAGGATGATCATACAGAGTTCTTACTCCTTCCCCACCCCCTCCCCATTGCCCACCCCCCAAAAAAAAATCTTTAAAAGGAAGTTATGGGGCTTCTAAGCTCCCATTATCCCTTTTTGATACTTCCAAGTTTATGTAAGAAAGCCCATTATTCTTCCTTGTTTTTAACTTGAAAACCATGATTTTCATCTGCCAAGTTTAATACTTGTTCAAACCCCTAGATATGTATATTTATATACCAAGACACGACATCAGCCAGACAGTTGGACATGGACCTAGATTGAAACCTCAAGGGTCTAACTATCTGGGGGAAAAGGATGCCTGTGTTTCCTAAAGTGAGCCATTTAGAAAAGTAATCAAACTCCCAAGTTGGGAAATCAGCTGCTATTGTTTGGGTAGATTTATTCTGGGGGGAAATAATTAAGAGTATTTAAATAAATCTGTCCTTTGCTTCAGGAAGAGGAATTGAAAAATGAACAAGTGGCTGGAAGACGAGGGTTCAATATTTGGGAAAATACTTCAATATATGGGGAAAGACATGGGGGTAATCTTGATTGCTTTTCGTTACTTTAATGTTGAAGAGGCTTGACATTGTACATACTTTACGCTAATGTAAAAAGTGACACTGATAACGCAGCCTTTTTCATGCCAAGTTGTATCCTAATACAAATAGCAAAATGCAGTTTACTTTCAAGGTAAGATGTGCAAAAGTTACTCACATATTAAAGTAAATGCAATAATTACAGCCTTTATTTTAAACACAGCATCATACAATCATCGGGGGGGGGAGAGCTAATTTAATTTATTGATGACCTACATTATGAAGCTCTTCTGACTTGTCATAAGGGCATAACCATCACCAAAGTTAAGGTTTCATTTGCAACCATGATATCCCATCATGTCAAATAAATCCTACAACTTTCACTCAACTAATAAGATCCTCAGAAAGCTTATTTCTGGTGTATTATTCATAAAGCCAGAACATGCAGAGGTCACTCTATTTTAAAAAAAACTACTATGGTGCTTCATATAGCTCGGTGGTCTATATGTTCAGTGGTCTGCTGTTGTGGAACTTTAGAGAATCCACTACAAGAGAGACGTTTCAACATGCATTGGCCACCACTGATGCAAGTTGGGCAAGGTCAAAGCTGATGATCATTGCCGTGTTTTCAGTGCCAACTTTCAAATGACACAACTTGCTTTCCTATTCTACTCAGGCCTTCTAAGAGGCACGTGCTGCCATATTTCTGTGTTCAATGGAATTTAAAAATTCCACCTACGTAGCTAGGAAGGTAGCTTTCCAAAAAGAGTGCATGCTCTTGTATATATATATATATATATATTTATCACCGGTCAGTTTTGGAATGTGTGAAGGGGCAATACAACTGTTCTATCAGGTCGGATTTTAATAATTCACACCAGCTTAACCCAAACCGGTTGGTTGCCCCTTGGTTACATGCTACATTCCTTTTTATGGAAAAGTCATACAAATTTTAAATGAGATAGCTGTGCGCAGGTTTTATGTTCAGTTGCTTAATCTAAAGCAATTGTGTGTGTTTGAGGGTGACCTGCTCTGCTTAGAAATTCATATTGGGAATACAGACAACTGGGAATGTCAAGCTGGGAGTGATGAACACGCCAGTCAACGGTAGCGATAGCTGAAAGCAACATCCCTATTCAAAAGTGGTAAGGATGGCAGTTCTTGAGAAAAGACCCTCTTTCCCTATAAAATTATAATATTCTCACAATGCTGTGTAGTTCACCAAGACCTATGGCGGGACACTGCCTCTCCCCAAACCATAAACTCTAGACGCAGTGTTTCCCAACCTTTGGTTTTTGGACTTCAATGCTCAGAAGCCTAAATCAATTCCCCAAAGCACTGATCAGCCAATGTACTGACTTAGGTTTCTGGGAATTGAAGTCCACCAGTGGGGCGTGGGCCCACGTTGGGAATGACTGCAAGAGAGGCACAATTACAGCTTGTACCAAACATTCTAAACAACAGGGATGAATTGGGCTTGCAAAAAAAGAAAAGCATGCATATCCTGATCACAGAAACAGCTGCCTTCTCAACAAAAAAAAGAGTGCAATCGTTGAGTGAAAATGTACATGTGGAATTCGCATTCAGGAAGCTGATGTTACTTTTACACAGTGTGTAATCCTGGGGCGCTTCCCCACCAGTCTGTGCAACATGAGCCTGAGAATGAACTTCTCAAAATTCCCCACAGAGCCATACACGCTTGCCTCACAAGCAACGTGTTTGATCAGCCATGCTGCTTGCAAATCCCAAGTGACAAACATGCATATTATGAAGAGGGACTCAAATTGGCACAAGAATGCACAAAATTCCCACATTTCGCTAAAGGATGCTCTCTGAATTAGCCTTCATCTGTGTCATTTGTACATACAGTACTTTTAAGCGCACCTGTGTCCTAAACACAAAATGCCCCAGGATCCACCTCTCACAAATTTCTACTCACATACACATCTTTCACATAGCAACTAAGAGAACAACCAATTCCACCATACACAAGAAGCAAATCCCCAATTCGGTGGCCACCTTGCCGCGCCCCTCCATCACACCCAAGAATTTGAGTCAGGTTGTATGGTCACAAAAGTGCTACATCAAGAATAGAGGCATCCCTGGCGCTACAATTTAAAATGTTACTTGGGCAGGTAAAGAACAAGCTGAGGGAGGTAAAGCAGTGTTTTTGCTCTAGAAATTGCAGTGACAAGAGGTGGGGGAGAAAGGGTATAAAAATTAAAACCAATGGATTAATATTCAGTCTATTCCACTGATTTTAATAAGGGTCAGTCACACTTTAGGTTCCTCTAGTCTTAATGGGTCGATTCGAGATGTGATTAAATATGATTCTAGCCCAATGTTCTTAAAATTTGGAAAATTAATTGCAACTGCAGAAGAAAAAAGGTGGTACACTGCTCTTAAACAATGCTTCATTTAAAAAAAAACAATGGGATAGGGAGCCTGCAACATGGAAGATTCAAATGCAGCTACACCTTATTATGCCTTTTAATTGCAAGAGGAAAATATTGACCCTTCTATGTAATGACAGTTACAGGAAAACACCGGGGAAATGCCCAACATAAAAATAAAGATGCGTGCGTGTATTACAACTGAGCGTTTCAGTGTGGAAAAGCTCCCCTTCTTCAAAAGTAAAATACTGAAAAATTCATTTTCCCCCAGGATGTCATTTAGCACTGAATGTTGTGATTGTGTATTTAAATTGAACTCTAGCCATACTCTTAACAAGCATGTACCCCTACAAGAAAGCATCTCTTGGGCAAGTTTGCTAGACAATCACAACGGGAGATTTCCTTTTCTGTGTCTAAAGGGACAAAGCTTGGCTCACTTATGCACAGGTATAAGTACCAGAAAACCAATTCTTTCTCACAACTGAGCTTTAAAGCAGTGATAAAAGTTTCCCCAGGAACCAATTCCCTTTGTTTTGGGGGCAAGGAATTAAAAGATGTGTTTCTCTAGATTGAGACCTCTGGAAACAAGGAGGGGAAATCTTTCCTTCCCAAAGTGAAACTAAATGTGGAGTCTCATGGCTAAAGACAATGAATAAATGGCAAGTTGAGGAGCAGATTAAAAGAGTTAAGCCCATATGTGGGAGGGGGGGAAAGAATGGCGAGGGATGCAGATGTAAAAAGGAACAGAGGAAGAAAGGCCAGAGTGGATACTTTTCTTCTTATCCACCCACTTAAACACAATCACAAGCCCTGCTTGGCCAGGGAAGCAGATACTTCATCAGCCAATGTGGCCAGCTGGGGGGAGTCCACCATGTTGATGCTTCCAGTGGAGGAGACGTTGCTAAGGCGGCGTGGAGAGGCATCTCCAGAAACAGTGGGCGATTTGTAGACAATTTCAGCTCCATGGTCAGTCTTGGCTTTGGCGTTCTCACGAAAACTCAGCTTGTGGCTCTCAATCTGGAACGAGACAAAACTACCAGGTGAGGATAATAAGAGTAAAGGAAGGCAAATGTGGAAGGAGTTAACATCCCTTCCCACTAATCCACCTCAGCTATACCATGTTTGACTGATGTGCCAAAGAGGGTCACTTGAATGCAGTTTCTCTTCTCCCCATCACTTCGGTTTTAGCCAATGTGCTGATGGGTGCTCAGAGACAGGAAAACATAGGTTCTGAAATTTTGATGTGCGAGTCTAAAGAAAAGTTCCCACAACTGAAAAAGGGACCCTTTGTGCCTGTTATTGGGAAAGGGGGGATGATAGGTGTTTCCTTGATCTAGAGCAGTTTCTCAACCTTGGGCCTCCAGGTCTTCTTGGACTTCAATTTCCAGAAACCCAAGTCAGTACACCTGTTGATCAGGACTTCTGGGAATTGAATTCCAAAAACACCTGGAAGCCCAAGGTTGAGAAACCTTGATCTAGAGTTGATTCAAGTACATACTTAACAGACTACATGATAGTAGTCTATGTGCTATACATCTATGAAGAACCCCAAAGAGCTTCCAGTTAACTACAGCATTGAGAGTATGGGAGAAGATGACAAAATGTTAAAGGACTAACAATCATCTTTTAGAGGATTTTTTTAAAAAATATGCCATTTTTGTGAAGCTGTTAGTACAGATTCATACGGTGTAGACTTGGGATGGCCAACCTTGGCACTCCAGGTGTTCTTGGCCTTCATTTACTAGAAGCCCAAGTCAGCACTCCTGCTGATCAGGGCTTCTGGAAATTGAAGTTCAAGAACAGCTGGAGTGCCAAAGTTGGCCATCACTGGTGTAGACCATCCAGGGTTCCTCACACTTGGCTCTCCAGATGTTCTTGGACTTCAGTCCACAGAAGCTCTGATCAGCAGGTGTGCAGACTTGGGCTTTTGGTAAATAAAGTTCACAAACACCTGGAGGCCCAAGGTTGAGAAACCCTGATCTCTACCATAAAAAAACCCGAAGGCAGGTAATATGCTGCATTCCCTCCCAACGCCCTCCATGTTTTGGGAAACCCTTCTTGCTCTCAGAAAGCTCAGGACAAAGGGTAACTACTTACTGGCATCACATGGGTGCAAGTCGGGGAGTGGGCTCTCCTCAGGCATGGAGGGCTCCGTGATGGGGGAAGGAAGCCCAGTCTTACTGGGGGAGTTTTGGGCACCGTTCGTGTCTTCCTTGCCCTTCTCTCTCTGCATGTGGGTGGAGAAGGTCAGTGGGATGCAGAAAAGCATCATCAAACAAGATGACATGAAACCAAAAAATCCAATGGGGAAGGAGGGACATATGGAATTGGAAGAAGATAGAGAATCAGGAACACAACTGCAGTGTGTAGAAGCCACAGGAGCAAGAGATGGAGAATGCGAAGCCAAGGAATAAAGACTCCATAGCACTGCTTTGACTTGGACTATTACAACAAGAAGTGCCTAATACTATTAAGTCCTGTTCAAAAGATGCTTGATAGTCTCTTTAGCAGCTATTTAGCCTCCAGTTGCATTTGCAATGAGCTAGAACAGGGGTGGCCAACCTTTTTTTGCCAGGGCCTGACCACGTCCCCGGACAGCTGAGCGGGCCTGCCCACACACCCCAGAAGCAGAAGCAGGCACATTTACGGCTGTCTTAAATGTGCCCACGTCCGTGTTTATGACAGCTGCAGGTGTATTTACGCACGCACAGGTAATTTTGCAGCTGCCGTAAACGCGCCCGCTTCCACTTTCGGGTGCGGTGACGATAGTGGTAGGCTGGATGGAATGGCAGTGTGGGCCGGACCCAGCCTGTGGGCTGTAGGTTGAGAATCCCTGAGCTAGAATGTCTATATGGGTGAATTTGCAATCTAATCTAATAAATCATCTCAGGGTTTTTATAAGGGTCTAATACAGCAACATTTTTCAAACTGTTCTGTGGAACACTGTTGTTCCATAGAGGACTGTAGCTCCCAGAAGCCTTAGCCTGTATAGGCAATACTGAAGATCTCTGGGAATTGCAGTCCAAGAATAAATAGGGACCCAAGTTTGCGAACCACTGGCCTACAGGATCTCCTTGTCATATTTTATTTAGAAATGAGCTCTTTCTCACCTGAAGCAGATGTTATTTTGTGCCCTTCTCATAGACCCGTATCCTATAGCCAACCTATTATCCTTCCTGACATTCAAATGGTTACATCTCATCTATGATGCAAGACTTACTAAGTTTCACTGATTTCAGTGGATGTATTCTAATTAACTTTCAATCCTGTAACAGTATATTGCTATACATACTGGTCTCCCTACAGGGTTGTTTCAAAGTCTATCATTCCCTTTCTTTACAAATTGCTGAAATGGAAATTCAATCACCTATTTCCTTCAATTTGTCATACCATTCTTTCTCCACGATGTGATTTTCTCAGAGATACTTCAGTCGTCAGAGTTACGGTATCTGGCTATAGCCGTGATGGCGAACCTTGGCACTCCAGATGTTCTTGGACTTCAATTCCCAGAAGCCCAAGCACCCTGTGAATCCACACGAATGGGTTTACTGCGATTCATCCGGCCTGCACTGCCCTCGTCGCTTCCCGGAAGCGGAAGCAAAACACGCCCGTACGGGAGCGATGAGGGCAGCACGGGCTGGATGTATAGCAGTAAACACATTTGTGTGGATTCACAGGGTGCTTGGGCTTCTGGGAATTGAAGTCCATGAACATCTGGAGTGCCAAGGTTCACTATCATGGGGCTATAGCATTAAAGGTCAGTGTGCCACTGCATCGCAGGACAAAATACAAGTTGTGTAGCCTTGTGCAGGCTGCTGAGGACCAATAGAAGAAACTACTTCTGAGTACTCATATCTAGAAACCCCTGGAAAGGATTGCCATACTGTAAGTCAGAATTGACTTGATAGCACATTATTATTACGAGTTAAAATGAAGCCTGCTGGAATGCAAATGAACTACATATATCTAACTTGACTCTATCCCAGTTTTCCCCAACCTTTGGTTTTTGGACTTCAATTCCCAGAAGCCTAAGTCAATTCCCCAAAGCACTGATCAGCCAGTGTACTGACTTAGGCTTCTGGGAATTAAAGTCCCGCTGTGGGGCATGGGCCCCATGTTGGGAACCGCTGGCCTAGTCTAAGATGACTGAGAGTATAATCCATGTCAGATTCATCATCTCTTTTAAAAAGATGAATAATAATTAGCAATGGAATTGTTCCGAAGTGTTTGCTTCTCTCAGACAAAATATGTTGGTGAAACATTATTCTATTTACCTTGAACCACACCGCCCTCATTTAATTCTCCCCTTAATTTTATTTTTATATTTCTTGATGCTGCTACTCATTATTTCCTTCCTAAGCCTGCAACATGGAGTGCGGTACGTCAGTCCAAAGTCATACTTCTGTTTGCTTCCGTTCACAGTGCCTCCATAACTTTCACTTCCAGATATCCCAAGAAAGATCAACTGTGGCTCGAAAAATGTAGAAAGGAGAGAGGTGAGAAGAGAGGCAGGATAGGTTCAAGACAAACTCTGACAATGGCAACGAGAGAAGGATAAGGAAGCAGAGAAGTTCTCCCATCAGAAGCCAGTGCGCTGGCTGGAAGGAGCCAATGAGAGCTAGAAAGTTTCACGAGGTTATTAAAAATGAGATGTGTCTGTGAGAGGAAAGAGCTGAAATGCACGTGAGCAGAGCCTCCCTCCCCAAGACAGGAACAACAGATAAAAGAAACATAAAAGAAAAAAGAATGACTTGTATTGCCGGATCACTCCCAGCATGAGCTCCCAACAAAACGTATGGTGCGTCTCTTCTGCTAAGGCCTAAAATGCCCATGGTTTTAACAATGCTTGATACACAGGTATCAGTAGGCAAACCTTTCACAGCCACAGACAGGTATCTGCTAATACAAGGGTTCCCAACCTAAGCCCCGTGGGCCGGATTCAGCCCCTGACACCATGTGGCCCCACCCCACCCCTCCAAGGGTTTTTGAGAAACAAAATGGCTGCCCCTTTGAAATTGTTGGAACAAAATGGCCACCCCCACCCCCCATCATGTAGGCAGGGCAAAATGGCCGTCCAGCCCTTGAAGCTGACATAGAGTGTGACCCAGCCCCCAGCTTGAAAAGGTTGGGAACCCCTGTGTTAATACATTTGATTTGCTATTTAAGGTATACTTATGGCAGCCAGCTGAAAAGTTGACAACCCTAGTGATTGAAGGGCTCGATGCTGCCAGCGACATTGTTTTTTAAAAGCCTGGTCTAAAGCTAAGTGCACCTTTTAATTTCCCAAGCACATTCCCCCTGATACTGCTGACACACTGTGTTGTCCAAGCCGCTTATCCATCTCCGTGAGAAGGAGGTGGTTTTGGTTTGCATTTGTACCTTACACAGAAAGGAACAGAATGAGCTATTCTGACGCTCTCAGCCACCTGTAATCCAGATTACAACCAAGTTTTCACAGAGAGCAACGTGGGGCTTTGTGAAATTTGATATAGTCCTTAAATGTAATCATTGTATAACAACTACATCAGTCATTCATCTTGATATCAGAGAAAGAGAGGAATAGAAACTGTCACCTCTCTCAGTAAAGGTAACCCTTGGTTGAAAGCCAGTTGTATCCGACTCTAGGGTTCAGTGCTCATCTCTGTTTATAGTCGAAGAGCCAGCGCTGTATACGTCTGCAGACATTTCCGTGGGCATGTGGCAGTCAGGCCTAGACACCGAAGTACATGGAACACTGTTTACCTTCCCACCGAAGTGGGACCTACCGGGGGGGGGGGAGACTCTGGCGCTGGCACCCTACAGCCATAAGGACTTTGCTATTGCCAAGGCGGTGCCGAGACACGGAGCTCCTTTCCCTGGTCTGGCGTGGGGAGTGGAAGCACCTATGCTGGCACCCCATGGCCCAGATGCTCACCCGCCCTCGCAGTTTTGGCGGGAGGGTAGAGGCGAGACCGGCTGGTTGGGGCTTGAGATGAGAAAGGTCGACAGTTTGTGCGGGGCTCGAGCGGCTTTAAGAACTACTACCATCGCTCCGCCATTGGAGACTGGACCCTCCTCTCGGAGAGGAGAAGGACTTTTCGCCACCGTCGCCCATGGACTTGGCCTGGTTGGGGCTCTATGTGCCAGGACTTTAACACCTTCCGGCGCTTTCGGAATTTGTTCCCACCCCACCCCTATTTTTGGGCTTTGAAGGGTTTGTGCTATGATACATTGTTATTTTATGTTATTATATTGTATGCTATTTTAGGTACTTGGATTTTTTGTATAGGAACTGTATTTGATTATTCTGTATCTTCACATATTTTGTGGTGTGGGCATTTGGACTTGCCCCCCCCCCCGGACTTGCTGTGGTTGGGGTGGGGAGGCTACGGCAGCATTGTGATATATGATATTGTTTTGTATTGACATGTTCCTTAATTGATTACTGTATTCTATTGCATTGTTATTTTATTGTATTGCTATTTTATGTTATATTTAGGATTATTGTATCTTACTGTATTTATTGTATGCTTTGTATTATTCATATGTAATTTCGGTTGTGAAGCGCTTTGGGCTGTCTTAGGACAAGAAAAACGGTATACAAATACAAATACATCTACTTGCAATTTCTTGCTTTCGAACTGCTAGGTTGGCAGGAGATGGGACAAAGATGGGTGCTCATTCTGTCATGCAGTACTCGGGTTTTGAACTGCTGACCTTCTGCCTCCCAGTCAGTGTCTTAACACTAGAGTAGTTCCTCACCACTCTCAGTATCCCATGTTAAACATGAGAGCTTAAATCCATCTTCAGGTACATACAGACTTACCTAAAATAAGGGACTCATATATGTTTATTTCTTAAACTGCCTAAAACTCATTTTTCTCTTCTTTTGTGCTGCAAATCAACATGCATACTCCACTTTAGTTGAAGGTCCCTGTCCAAGCTGCAAACTGTCTGCTCTTTTTTTAAAAAAAAAGTCATTTAAATACAAATTGAAGGTATATGTGACTACAAGAAGAGCCGGATGGATCATGGAATTCCCTTGTCTTAGTGAGCTAGGAAGTTTAACTCTGCTATGTCTTGAAACTAAACTTAAACCAACAAACAGCTCTCGAGAGAGAGAGAAAAATCCAGACAGTCTGATAAAAGACTGCAAGATAATAAAAGGATTTTCTGGGGGGAAATCTGGAAACACCAAAAAATGGGGGAACTAGCAAATATGTAGAGCAGGTGGTCTTTCTGACCTAAAATACAAAAGCATGAAGCAAATATTCTGCTACACATTTTAACTCCCTGACCATAATTCCTGTAGATTCCCCTATCAAATTAAAAGAGAGGACTTTAAATCCTATTACACTGTGCAACAACAATTTTGCTACTAGGAATAGCACATGTGATATTGATACTTTTTGATACTGTGATTTGTGATGATGATATGCTGAAATGTTTTTGTATTGTGAACCTTATAATTCTACCTGTATATTTTGTGTCTTTCTGAGCTGCCCAGAGTCGCTCTGAGTGGGGCAGCATAATAATAATAATAATAATAATAATAATAATAATAATAATAATAATAATAATAATAATAATAATAATAATAATAATAATAATAATACCGTATTTTCCGGCATATAAGACAACTGTGCGTATAAGACGACCCCCAACTTTTCCAGTTAAAATATAGAGTTTGGAATAGACTTGCTGCAGTTAAGTACCTGTCCTATAAGACGATCCCCGACTTTGGCACAGATTTTTCGGGGTTAAAAAGTAGTCTTATACGCCAGAAAATACAGTAGTAGTAGTAGTAGTAGTAGTAGTAGTAGTAGTAGTAGTAGTAGTAGTAGTAATAATAATATCTAGAGAATTTTATAGAATTTGAAATAAATAAATAGGATTGGATTGGATTGGATTGGAAGGGCGTTAGAGAAGGGTAAGTGCAGAAGTAAGGGAAATTCCTAGGCAAAGAAAGGGCTAGAGGTCAGAGCTTGGTCCACAGCGGTACTAAAGCTCCTAACGGGAAAGAAATGAGGGGAAGGCGATATCTATTTTCATCTTAGCATATTTCTGCTTTGTTGGTGATGCTTCATGGCTGACAGGGTTTTCAGGACAATGCTCTGAATTGCAGATTAACTGCTCCTTTGGGCCCACAGCCAAAAAGTGAGAAGGAACTCACACACGACCCAGCTGGGAATCTACGTTAAATTGGCTCTGTCTCAATAAAGTTAACCTTTCTGGCATCTTGTTCTGCCACTAAACAAAAACAGTTTCAATAATATCTTTAAATGCACACACACAAGCGCACACACAGAGCTTCGATTCTGTTGTTTTAGGATTGTAGGATTGCTCTGAAGAAGAGGGAACAGGATAGCCATGTTCAAGCTACCAGCTAAACCACAGCCATTTTCAACTCACAACTAGTTTTCTCAAAAATCAGTTCAGGACAAAAGGGCAGCCACCTCACACCACATACATGATAGGTGAGTTTCCAGAGCACGTTGGCTCTCGCTTACAGGTATGTCTGTATACACCTTTCAGATGTCTCTTGATGTGTTTGATAGGAAAAAGCAGGGTCCTTCTGAAGGGCAAATTATTTAAAAATATCAAATGACAATTCTGTTCTAGCCTGCTTCAGCCATTGTTTGGGCAAATTCCTCTGCTTAGGACAAATTATCATGTGCCAACAGTTATCATATTTGCTGGCATATAAGACACACTCCTTCCCCTTAACATACACAGGGGGAAACGGAGTGTGTCTTATACAGTAGACCCTCGCATAACGACGTTACTTGGTTCCCCAAGTAGCATTGCTAAGCGATTTTTGTTGTTGTGCAGGTTTGTATGGAGTTTCCCGCATAATGACGTTTTTGTCCAGATAATGACGGTTACTTTAGTGTTGTTGTCCAGATGACACTAAAAACGTTATTATGCGGGGGGAACACATGGTGCATAACGATGTGTTATTAAGCAAAAATGATGCTATCCGACCGCGTTATGTGAGGGTTGACTGTACTCCGGTGTGTCTTGTGCACCAGCAAATACAGTATTTACTAGCGTATAAGATGCACGCCCCCCCTAAAATACACTGGGAAATGAGTGTGTCTTATAATCTGATGCATCTTGTATGCCAGAAAATATGGTATTTTAAACTTACTGGGGAATAGAAAGAGGCATTTGTGCAAACAATTAAGCACCCCTTCCCCGCTTCTTCTCTGCTTTTATTACCCTTGTTTGCGTGAGGTAGAAAATCCACGTTGGCACTCTAATATGTGATTCTGCAAATAAGATGCAGCCCCTCAGGCAGACCAGTTTTCAAATATAAGTGGGGAAAGCAAATTCCCTTTCACTGCTAATTTGGAAGACATCATAATGGTCTTTGAGAGGCATTAGCGGTATTTACAGGCAATGCGCAGTGAAAAGTGGTGAGATGGCAAGGGTAATGGCCGCCTATTAGAAAAAAGGAGGTTCAAAATAGCAATATAACAGGCACGAGGAGAAAACTTTGTGGGCTCTTATTCAGCAAGCTAATGCAATTATGGTCTTAACAAGACTTTGTTTTTGCACCTAGAGAATAGTTTGACGCACAATTTTTACCTTTTTAGTTCCTCCTCCAGGGACATGGGTAATGTTATCTAATGAACCGATTTTAGACTGCACTTTATCTTTGAAATCCAGTTTCTCAGATTTCACCTCTACTTGCCCACCACCTAAAGAAAAATATATAAATAAAGATAGGGTCAACAGACAGCAAAAAGTGCAGACAATGTCTCCTTAAAAACATGTTTCATATACAAAATGCAGAATATATCACAGACAAGGCACATTTGCCCCATAAGCAAAACTCAAGCATGAGATAGTCTATGAATTCAGTATTTTATTTTTTAACAATTTTCTAACAAATATTTTAAAGGTAGAAGGCCACAGGACAGCAAGGATTCTAGGGAGTAGGTTATCTTAATATGCTGTAAACGGCTTCTCTCCATTAAAGAACATCTGGAGCAATTCCTGAGTAAGGCATACATCACATGTGACATTAAGTATTTATTAATTATTCATTGACATATTAAATTGAAAATGACATAGGCTACCATATGTCTCATATCAGTTTTGCACACAGGCTTTTCCTATGAACCAGAATTGATCTGAATCACCTTGACAAGGAAATTTAATGTTTTTCAAGTAGGTACGTCTTACACAGATAACACTGATACCATTGATGTCACATCTCATAGTTACACCCTTTTCCTCCATACTCCTTGGCCAAAATCCAACTGGCTAAAAACCATTTTGTGGAAAGGCAATCATGCATTTGTTTTTCTCTTCCTGTGGACTACCCATTGCACAACTTGTGTGCCTGATTACACAACCATGGCAAGATCAAGTGTGCAAAGGATAGCCTGTTAGATGGGTGTGAAATGTTTACGTGATGGCCCTTATGCAAACAACTAGGATTCTCATTTCTTCAATTCCAACGGCTCAGATCCAGGAAAAGCTTTATGGCAAGAACAAACATTCTTGAGGGTATGAAAGAGCAAAACTAAATTAGAAGATGGAGGAAGGAGCTTACTGGACAAGGAATAACATTAAAGAAGATAGATGAGGAGCTCAGTCTCCTCTAGGTCACTTGAAGGACCCTGAATAGGCTGAGAGTCTTGAGACCAAAATGCTCAAGTGGAGCTGCTGGCAGACAACAACATGCTGTGTGAATGTGGAGATACAGAATCCAGCTCATTTACTGGTCTGCCGATTCATGCCAGAAACATGCACCAACGAGGACTTAAGTTTGGCCACAGACAAAGCCAAGAAAGTGGCTTAATTTTGGCAGTCTAGGGTTTGATCAGGACATCAAAGAAGATGTAGGATTCTGGCCCTTGTACTTAATCCTTGCTTTTCCCCTTTCAGTTTTTACAACAAAAAAGCCAAAAATTCTACCCTGTCTGGCAAGATGCATAGTACAACACTTTTAAAAATAATGTAAAATATAAAAATAAAATGACATATACTTTTTAAAAAGATCAACAGTACACATCAACCTCACCTGGTTTATGATGAATATTGCCCAAGGAGCCACATTTGGACGTTACATGGCTGAGATCCACTGGCTTATAAACAATTTGTATCTGTGAGAACAAAATGGAAAAGTATGCATAGTGTTCCGAGGCCAGAAATTATTTTAGTCTGAAAAAGAATTTCTACTTAAAGAGAAGCAAAGGAAGTGAGAAAGATGACACACAGGAACCCAGCTGGAGAAGAAATGTAGTTTGAAAAGCCATCTGAAAGACTGATCAACCAAGCACAGGCAGAAGAAAAGCTCTCCACCAGAAACTGTGAAACCAAAGCATGTGTTTTAGCAAAGTTTCCTACCACAAGCAAGCATGCACAACCTTTTTATTTGATGGACTTTTTTTATAGCATCAAAAAAAGTAGCAAGGGCTACTATAACATAGTAAAATAAGTATATCATTAGAATATATCAGGGGTTCCCAACCTAAGGCCCATGGGTCAGATCCGGCCCACAGTGCCATTTCATGTGGCACCCCACCCCTCCAAGGGCATTCTAGAAACAAAATGGCCACCCATTTGAAAATGTTGGGACAAAATGGCCACCGCCATAATGCAGGCAGGGCAAAATGGCCGTCCAGCCCTCGAAGCTGACTGAGAGAGAGTGACCTGGCCCCCGGTTTGAAAAGGTTGGGAACCCCTGGAATATATCATCCAAATTCCCCCAAAAGTGTGCCTACTATTAAAAAAATGTGAATAAGTATGTTTTCGTATGATCTTTACTTCTTTCCAATATGTTTGTTTCTTTAATTCATGTTATTTCAAACTTCCAAGTTTGAGATTTTTATTTTTCATCACACTGCACCCCAGCTGATATTGTCATCCAACAAAAACAATCTAATTCTAATCCATATATTTACATGTAAAATATAAGAATATAATCAATAGAAAAATATGATAGCCATAATTACTTTTGTACTTGGAAGAATGTGTATTCATTAAAAACCTCCTGCAGAATCATTTTATATATGGCTTCATAGAATATTATCCTTATTGCATTTCCAAAGCATGCACTAACTTTTGACCACACCTCAAGAAGAGGAAAGTGGGAAAGCTACAGTAACTGAAGGTGCTTAAGTGATAGTGAGGGAAGGGAGAGAAAGAGAGGAATCAAATAAAATATACTATAGAAAAAAGTATAAAAACAGAAGCAGAACTAAATACCTTTTCTGATGCAAAACTTAACGTTTATGTCCATAAAAACTGAAAGAACAGAAATAGTCAATATGTATTGAAAGGGTAGCTTTTTTAAAAGGATTTTTAAAATGTTGTGCCATGACAAAGGTATCTGAAACAAAATGGTGACCGTACTTCATTTATCAAAAATTAAGACACCTTCCTAACACGTGCAGTTACAACATGAATAACACTTCTGAGGAAATTTCATCCAATTCACTGTTTTCCCAACCCACAAAAAACATACACATGTGCAAATGAATTTTCAGAGCTCATAATGACCCAAGGCACCTAGACATCTTGAATACCATCACAAAATTTTGCAACCAAATTTTGGAACACAGGGTGACAGCAGACAAAACATCTGAACCACTGAATTGCATACATAAATTAAGTGTGTACATCATGCACAAAGGATACAGGTAAACGTAAAATGTAGGTTAGTGCTTATTAAGTGACAACAATTATTAACAACACTGTGGGAAAGAATACAATTTTACAAAGACACCAATTATATTCTCAGGGCTACTTTTGACGGGAACTCTACTTCTCAGTCACCAAACAAAAGAGTATCAGACCCTTGGAGCTATGCTCAATGTCTACAGAAGGCATACAGGAAATCCCTCAGTTGCCAATCATTTTTATGGTGCTGAATTACTTGCTTCTACATCATCTTACAATAGGTTAGTTATGCAGACTATATAGAAAGAAGAGGCTTCAGCACGCAACTAGATGTCCCTTAAGCTGTTCTGAGGTTCAGGCTCCTCCTTATCCCAATCTGAGGAAAGAGGAGGCAAAAAAAATGGAAAGTGTGCACACGCAGAAACTATGTTGTAAATAAGCAGAACACAAATGGTCATTCATTACTTTAAAAGACTGATTTGCCATAGGAAAGTGCTCTAAACCTTGAGAATAGCTACTGAAAAGAGTCCCTTCCATGGTCTAAATAAAGAACTTTTGAAGAGCCATCAAACAGATGAAGGCAGTATTTCGGCTATCCTGATCCCAAACCATATGAGGTGTTACCAACATTTACACTGGGCCTAGAAATAAACCAAAAGCCGGTTCAGTTATTTCAACAAGGAAAACACATGTTCTCAGTTGGTATTTTTAGTTACAAACCACATTCTGGGTCCAATGGATAATGAAGTGCAGTAATTCAGATATGATATAATTTAGGTGTATGTTACATATCTGCAAGCGGAGCTAGAACATAAGCATAAGCTGGATAAAGGGTCACAGGTTCTACCAGCGCTATCCTTGGCTTGATTCAAACCAATAGAGATGAGTTGTTGGAAGAACTGACCGCAAGAGGAACTTTGGGGGAAAGTGACCATGTTCTGCTTGAGTTCTTGATTTCAAAGGAAACAAGAACAGATTGTAGCCACACAAAACTGAATAGTCTGAGAACTTCGGGTGACACGATGCAAAGCAAACCTAAAAAGATGGGGCTATATTGATGGTGAACAATATGAATGTGGCGAGAGATAAGACTTTGAACATCTGCATTAGCAACTTGCCTGAACCATGTGATATCAGAGATCTTTTTAAAGCAAATGGCAAGGCTATTCAAATTGCTTAATATTGGAAAAGTAGGGAGAAAATATATAGTTTATGTATGCATATGTTTTTAAATAATTAGTGTTTTTTTAATTCTGTGTGTTTTAAATTTTAATACTTCAGACTCGGATAAATAATATTGACCAGGGGGTTGGACCTCATGGCCTCATAGGCCACTTTCAATTCAATTATTCTATGATCAACTCAATTATTCTATGAATCTATGATCTAGAAAATGGAGGCATCCTGAAGTACCAATTTTTTTTATGTGTCCTGACAAGAAAAGCTACACTATCCAACACCTTGAATCCCTATCCATTTATCAGCAGTTTTATTGGGGTGGGGCCAGACACATCTGTCTCCTCTGCATCAATCTTCAATGTGTAACTGTTGTGTTCTGTTGGTTTTATTGTACACACGGTTTGCAATGTATCTGAGCCAATGTAACCTTACCTATAGCAACAATGTAACCTTCAGCTGTATCATATAAACCCTGTAATAGGACGCGAGCTAATGACCACCAGCTGGCAGCAGCGAGCGTCCAAGCTCTCTTGGTCCAAACTCATCAAAGGCAACAGCGCGGGAAGTTTTCCCGCCACCACCTACACCTGGACAAGAAGGGCGTGACCTGCAATGACGTCACGCAGACAGTAGCCAATGGGCTACCATGGCACCACGTTCAAATGTGTTACTGCTGTATATAAAGAGCTATCGATCCGCCATTACCTCATGTTCCCTCTGCCCACGATGCAATAAACCTGAGTTAACCCAGCCCGAGGCGGTGTCCTGTGTCTTGGTTTGCATACACCAAATTGGCGACGAAGGTGGGATATGGATCCCCACGGAACAGCCAGGGCACAGAGCGGTTTCAACATCACCAAACCGCAAGACTGGGAGCTGCTTGAGATGGATTTCCAGGCAGCCCTGGTGGAACTCAGAGTCAAAGGAGAAGACGAGGAGAGAAAGAGGGCCATCCTCACCAGAATGCTCGGGATGGAAACCAAGCGGACGCTGGTGGGCATAATCGCTCCGAAGAAGGTGAGCGACTTTAAGGCTAGCGACATCATGCAACTGCTGCGAGAGCGGTTCTGCCCCTCGAGGGCAATGTTTCCCGCTCGGAGCGCGTTTTGGAGGCGAGTCCAAGCGCCGGATGAGTCGGTTGAGGCATTCGTGGCCGCCATGAGGATAGCCGCCGCCCCCTGTAAATGGGGCGATATCCTGGAGTTGGTCCTCAGGGACGGCGTGCTGTGTGGCCTGAAAGACAAGGAGGTACAGCGCAGCTTGATGAATAAGGAGCCGCCACCCACGCTGGCAGAGGTCATAGAGGCCGCGGAAGCCGCAGAGTCCACGAATGCCGGAGTGGACGAGATGCACCAGTGGCGTGAGTGGCGTCCTAGAGCCGGCAAGGCGGACAATTCGGTGCACGGGAAGACCGGACAGTCGGTGCACGCGACTCGACGGGCCTCAAAGTCGTCTACGGAAGGCAGCGACGGCGAGGAGGTCCAGAAGGTCCGGAAGGGTGGTCGACGCTGCGAGGGTTGCGGAGCGGCCCACGAGCGCGCGAGATGCCCGTTCAGGAAGGCCGAGTGTTACACCTGCGGCCGTCGGGGGCACATCGCCAAGGCGTGCAGAAAGAGGAAAGAGGGCCGGAGGCAGTCACAAGACCGCGCAGCCAGACCGGACCGTCCAGCGAGGCCCAAAGATGGCGCCCAGACCACGAGGAAGCAGGACGGCGTGGGCCGCGTCTCGGACGGCAGCGAGGACGACGCCTCAGTGTTCAGCGTGTCCGCGGGACAGTCCCATTACTACGTTGAGGTATTAGTACAAGGGGCCCCTATTAGGATGGAAATTGACTCGGGGTCCTCCTATTCCATAATTCCCCAGAAAGAGTTCCTGAAAATCGACCCCCACGAGCGGCCCAAGCTTAAAGCGCTGAGGTCCACGCTACGGGACGTTCAGGGAAACAGCATTCCGGTGTTGGGGGTCGGGAAATTTCGGGTCAAGTTTAAGAGACATTCTGCGGAACTGCCCCTAGTTGTCCTCAAAGGGGGAAGCTGTAGCCTCCTAGGGACACAGTGGTTTCAGCCCTTAGGTTTGTTCATAGGGGGGGTGCATACCGTGGGGGGGGACCCAATACAAGCGGTTTGCGATGCGCATCCCGCCGTTTTTAAGAAAGGACTCGGAAGGTTCAAGGGACCCCCTGTAGCTTTCGACATAGACCCGGAGGTCCGCCCGATAAGACTCAAACCACGCAGGGTGCCGTTTGCACTCAAGGACAAGATAGAGGCGGAACTGGACAAACTGGTGGGCCAGGGGATTCTTATTCCTGTTGACTCCGCGGAGTGGGAAACTCCAATTGTAACGGCTCTAAAGGCTAACGGGGAGGTGCGCATTTGCGCTGATTATAAGTGTACAATTAATAAGGCGATCCGCCCTAATGCATACCCGGTGCCGGTGATCAGCCACCTTTTGGCCAGACTAAATGGGGGAAAGTGTTTCGCTAAACTCGATTTGGCACAAGCCTATCAGCAACTTCCAGTGACCCCCGCTACGGCCGCGGCACAAACGATAGTTACACATAAGGGAGCGTTCCAGGTGTCGCGGTTACAGTTCGGCGTGAACTCGGCACCCGGCCTTTTTCAATCGCTCGTGGAACGCCTCCTAAAGGGCCTGGAGGGGGTGTTGCCTTATTTTGATGACGTGTTGATAACAGGGGGGAGTGAGGCTGAACTGGCGGAAAGGTTGGACAAAGTACTGACCGTGTTCGAGAAAGCAGGGCTGAGATTGAGGAAGGACAAATGTGTTTTTTTCGAGACCGAGGTCGAGTTTTTAGGTTTCCGGATCACACCCGAGGGGATTAAGCCGTCTACATCCAAAGTAGCAGCCATTAAAAAGGCCCCTCGCCCCACATCCAAAACCGAGCTGCAGTCTTTCCTGGGGCTCCTCAATTTTTACCATACATTCCTCCCGCGGAAGGCGTCCGTGGCCGAACCGCTCCATCGGTTACTTAAAAAGGAGGAGCCATGGATGTGGGGTGACGAGCACGAGAGGGCGTTCAAGGAGCTAAAGCAACTCCTAACATCTGAAGCAATCCTGACGCATTTCGACCCCAAACGGCCAGTGGTCCTAGTCTGTGATGCATCCCCAGTGGGGGTGGGGGCGGTGCTTTGCCACGTGTTGGAGGACGGAAGGGAGGCCCCGGTTGCGTTTTACTCAAGGTCCCTGTCCCAAGCGGAGCGAAATTACGCACAAACCGACAGAGAAGCGTTAGCAATAGTAGCGGGGACCAAAAAATTTCACGATTTTTTGTATGGCCGCCCGTTCAAAATCGTGACCGATCACAAGCCGCTGTTAGGAATTTTCACGGCAAGCAAGCCCACGCCACAGATCCTGTCCCCGAGGATGCTGCGATGGGCTATTTTTCTCAACGCGTACCAACATGAGTTGGAGTACAGGCCCGGAAAGGAGATCAGCCATGCTGATGCGCTCTCGAGATCCCCTCTGCCCTTGTCGGCGGACCAAAAGGCGAGAGCAGAAAGAGACCGCCAGGTGTTGCTAATTGAGGTTTTAGACGCACCCCCACTAGTACCAGCCGACATTGCTAGGGCGACGGGCAAGGACAGGACGCTGGAGAAAGTCAGTGCGTGGGTGCAGAAGGGGTGGCCGGCTTCGTCCCCGAGTACAGAGTTCGACCCATTCTTTAGGAAAAAGCTTGAGTTGTCCCTAGAGAGGGGGTGCCTTCTGTGGGGCCAACGGGTGGTGGTCCCTGCGCCCCTGCGGACGAGGGTGCTCGAACTGCTGCACGTCAGCCACCCGGGCATAGTTCGTTCAAAGGCGCTGGCCCGGAGTTACTTCTGGTGGCCGCAGCTGGACGCGGACATTGAGCACATGGTCGGCACTTGCGAGGCTTGCCAGGAATCCCGACCTGAGGCGGCCCGTCTGCCGCATAGGGAGTGGGACACGGCAAGGGGGCCGTGGTCCAGGGTGCACGTGGATTTCGCTGGCCCGTTCCGAGGAACCATGTTTCTCCTGGTGGTAGATGCGTTCTCCAAGTGGCTGGAGGTTATCCCAGTAAAGAGCACGTCCTCCGCCACGACAATTAGCCGGCTAAGGAGAGTCTTTTCCACGTTCGGTTTACCCGACACTTTAGTCAGCGATAACGCTAGTTGTTTCACCTCCGCTGAGTTCGGAGCATTCATGGAGGCAAACGCCATTCGGCATGTCACATCCGCACCGTTTCACCCGGCCACGAATGGCCAAGTGGAACGCCTAGTGCGTACAACAAAGGACGCGCTGCGGCGCATGGGCCCGGGGGACCTGAATCACCAGGTATGCCAGTTCCTTTTAGCGTATAGGGTGACCCCTTTAGCGTCAGGCTACTCGCCGGCGGAGCTCTTGATGCGGCGAAAATTGACCACGATCCTGTCTAGGCTAGACCCGACGAGGGTCGAGGATAAAGGGAGAAACATAGGGTTGGCAGTCTCGAAAGGTTTCGCCGCCGGGGACCCTGTTCACTGCAGGAACTATTCCAGCGCAGGGCCGGCCTGGGTACCAGGGAAGGTTGTAGAACAGACGGGGCCAGTATCGTACCGGGTCGAGACTAACACCGGCCTCCTCTGGAGGAGGCACGCAGACCAACTGAGGCACCGAGTGAGTGGGCCAGTCAGTGGAGCTCAGCAACAGGATTCAGCGTTAGGGTTCTCCCCCACCCGCTTAACCCAAGGGGGAGACAGCAATGGGCCACAGTCCCAAACAAGGGGGGAAGGAAGCAGAAGCAGCGGCCCCGACTCATATCCTTTTGATACGCCAGTCCTATCAGGGGTCGGGGAAGGGGGAGAGGAGTTCGCGCCCGCTGCCCCCGATAGTAATTTTGAGTTTGATTTTGCGAGCCGGGGGGGTTTTCAGGAGTGTTCCCCCACCCGTCCAAGCGAGAAGAGGGGTTTTTCGTTAGCCCCCAGTGCCCCCGGTTCCTCCCTAAGAAAGAGCACACCTCCCAACAACGCCGCGGAGCCGCGGACAGTCACTAACGAGTCTCCCTCTCATATTACAGGACAGGAAACCAGGGGACAAAGAGAAGGTAGCAAACCCGGGGAGAGGCAGCCCGCATCGAGACCCCAGCGTGTTCGAAATAAGCCATCTTGGCTGAGAGACTTTGTCTCCTAAGGGGGGGGAGTGTGTTGAAGTGTGGGCTCGAGACTTTGTCTCGTCCTAGGGGGGAGGGGTGTTGTGTTCTGTTGGTTTTATTGTACACACGGTTTGCAATGTATCTGAGCCAATGTAACCTTACCTATAGCAACAATGTAACCTTCAGCTGTATCATATAAACCCTGTAATAGGACGCGAGCTAATGACCACCAGCTGGCAGCAGCGAGCGTCCAAGCTCTCTTGGTCCAAACTCATCAAAGGCAACAGCGCGGGAAGTTTTCCCGCCACCACCTACACCTGGACAAGAAGGGCGTGACCTGCAATGACGTCACGCAGACAGTAGCCAATGGGCTACCATGGCACCACGTTCAAATGTGTTACTGCTGTATATAAAGAGCTATCGATCCGCCATTACCTCATGTTCCCTCTGCCCACGATGCAATAAACCTGAGTTAACCCAGCCCGAGGCGGTGTCCTGTGTCTTGGTTTGCATACACCAAAGTAACCCTTCCTGGTCTACTACTGTTTCCAAGAATAGGTTCAAAGCCTTAGTGATGGGAAAGAGTGCTAGGGATGCACGTCACCCGCATAGTGATGACATCATATCTCGCTAGGCATACAGCCAAAGAGATACATAGAAAGAACCTCCTTGAAGATTGTGGTACCGTATTTTTTTAACCACAATCAGGTATACTCTGGGCAACGGCCACCTTGTGCTGGTCAGGTGAAAAGAAATGCAAAATGAATTCACCAAAAGGTGGCTTCATTTTGGCAGATTCACGTCTGGCCTAGACACAAAAGACAACGACGACTACAATTCAAAGATGCCTTGTAAAAGTCGTTTCATATAGATGCTAAACTGCATAGGGCAGGGATTCTCAACATGTAGCCTGTGGCACCATTTCATGTGGGGCTCCCACTGCTTCCACCAAACCAGGAAGTACCATGTGGTGGAGGAAGGGGGAAATGGCCGTCCGGCCCCAAAGTTGTCTGAGGGAGTGTGATCCGGCCCCCAGCTTACAAAGTTTGAGAACTCCTGGCATAGGGGATAAGATACCATAGACCCCCAAAAACAAAGTATCTGATGCAGCTCTCCCTTCAAAAGGACAAGAAACAATGTAATGCCATACTGTACCTTCTAAATCTTATCCTCGATGGTCATTCAGAAGGATACCATAAAGGTGCTGAAAGCCGCTGAGATGAACTAACACTATCAAGTATTAACTGGGGACTATTCAACACTGGAGAGCAACTGGATAGTCTACACTGTGGTACTGTTTAGGGATCCTCTCCCTCCCGAGGTCTTATGATTTCTTTTAAACTTTTTGGAATCAGATCTTCCCAAAAGGAGGCATTTACCATTGCTCAATAACAATTCAACTCATCCTGTTGCAAAACAGATTGCAAGGCATGTTTTACTTCCACTTCCGGTGGGAGGAACCACATGACCGGCCCATGGCCTGAAAGGTTTGGGCACCCCTGGCTTAGAGCAAGGAATAAACACAAAGAAGTAAACACAAAGGTACACGGGTGGAAGGGAAGGAATGAACATTGGGGGAAACAGCAAACACTGTTCTCTCACACATCCTACCCCCACTGGTTTAACACTGGAGGGAACTGCTCAGAATGATCTAATCAATTTTGCCTTTTAGAACGCAATGAGGCTTCCTAGTTCAATAGACTTGCAAGGAAGCGTCTAATGCAAAGGTTGCAGTTTTTTCATTTCTAGACTACAACTCCCAGAGTTCTCCAGCCAGCATGGCTACTGCACACCCTCATCTAAAGCTCAATCATTTACTAAATGTGTGATTAGGGTTTTGCTTCAATACATCTATAGATATTTAAAAAGTTATCTTGTATTTATATATATTTCAATAATAAAGGTGTCTTCATCTGAGTACAAGTTTACATCTTGTCTCAACAGATCAGGCTTTCTGCATATCTGAACTATACTTAATGTTCTGTACAAAACCTAAAAAGAAGAGTTAACACCCAAAATCTGTGTCACTATTGGTTCACTTTTAATAGCTTAAAATATCACCAAAAAAATCTGATATGCCTCAATTTATATGTAAATAAATCTTAAGGGGACGCCTTCCATAAAACAGAAGCAGTTTAGCTTTTCCTTGGGAAAACCCAAACTATTCATCTTTTGTTAAATAAAGATGCCTGCATTGTCCTCTGTCTGGTCTTTTAAAATGAAACATGATTTTACTTGGATGGTGTTATGGAAGTGCATTGGACTTTGTTATATAGCCTGTAGTATCAAAGCTTGGAATTTATTTATTTAATAGTTTGGTTAGTATCCTGTTGCCAAAACATCAGGCAGAAGAGAAACTGTGTAAGTATATCAGAGAGTAAACAAAACAAAAGACAAAAAAAGTGGCACCCCAAAGACTAACTCCTGTATTTAAATGTGAGCTTTCATGGAACAAGTCCACTTCATCAAACATAAGATTCTTGTGTAAGTATAGTCTCCACGCCAGCAGGCTCCTTGTTGCAGGATCAATGTTGCAACCAATATGAGAAGAGGCAAATTAAGGGGAGCCTGCCAACAGAAAGGGGAATGTTTAGGAGATTTCTCTTATTTTATTTATATCATACATTTCCCCCAAGGAAGGACTGCATGATGACGTACAACTAAAATAAATACATATGCTTAAAATAAAAATTAAGAAATAGAAGCTGAGGTGGCTCAGTAGTTAAGTATCTTGCCTTGTTAACTGTAAAGTTGGCAAGTTGGCAGTTCGAGACCCGGGTACTGCATGACGGATTGAGCACCCATCTCTGTCCCAACTCTTGGGGACATGAAAGGAGCCTCATTTGGGCGTTCCCTGAGTGTAGTTTCTCCTGCAAAAATCCTTTCAACCCAGAATAATTTCTGACACAAAATTATTATTAATTAAGAAATACAATTAAACCAAAAGAATGTTAAGAACTTCTCTTCTGCTCATTTTTTAGCAAACAGGATACTACTCATGCATTCCAGAGAAAGTGCTCTTTAATGTGCCTTTGATAAGTTCCATTTTTATAGCTGTCATACAGGGCCCTAGATAGTTGCCATAAAAGAACAAAATCAACTATCTTTAGAACACTGCATTTTATAAAACAAAACTCCAGTGCTCTTGGTTGTACAAAAAGCTGGTGTCACTGCCTTGCAAAGGCTCAGTAACCAGCACTGGGCTGGGCACCAGACAACAAATGGCATAAAAGTCAGGTCCTTACTTCTTATTTTCACCACTTCTATTACTCAAGTAATGGAACATAGTCACTGAAAGAGAATGCAAGAGAAACATGCCTAGGAGAACCCAGAGATTTGTAGAAATATGAGACTTAGAAGGCATTCTCTCCTCACAACAGTCCAGGGAGGATGGAACACATTCACCATTTCAGGAACCACTTCACATGTTGCATCTTAGTTTTAAAATACACAAACACAAAAAAATACCCAGAAAGACAAAGGAGGAGAGGAATAATTAGTAGGCTTGCTTGACCCTCTAACAGCTTACAATGTCCTGGAGGAAGGCATGGAAGCCTGAAAAGGAACACTCCTATGTGCAAAAGAACTGTAATGTTGCTTTGTTCCTACTAAAAAAAAATCTATTAATCTACAGTTTCTACCTGTGCTTTTACACTGATTCTGTTTCCTACTGCCCTTAAATTTCAAGCTTTTGCTGTGACACAAATTATTTGACCAGTCAAACTACGGTAACAGGAGAAATGATGTAGAATAAACCGATGGAATCAGTTGGCTTTATTTACCAGCTTTATGTAATTTATTTTGGATACGAATAACATGGCTCACTAATGAAGTGTTTGTATTTCTCCCCTTTCTTTCTGGAACACAGCTGTGCCTAACTTTTTCAGGACACCTTCAAGACTGCAGATCTTTTCGAACTTTCTACCTGCTACACACCACTGGTAGTTTCTTCTTCTGTTGGATGAGTCAGACTGTGTTATTCCAGGACAGCTTCTATGTTGTGCACTAACAAGTGGCAGCCTTAAAAAGATTCTGTTTCCAAATTGGTTGCCTTAAAAAGGTTCTGTTTCCAAATTCAGGCTCTGAGCACATCCACACACAGAGAGACATGCTGCTGGAGGTATAATCAAGCCATATCTTCACTGGGGACAGGTCAAGTCACTGCACACCACCAATAGTTGTCTGACTGTGTAGACAGCATTGGTGCTCTGGGGTTAATGCAGACGTCATGCCACTAATAATGTTATTTTATTATAGCGCATTCAACGGTGTGAAAGTACTCACACTGCCGCCTCCTGGGACATGTTTGACATTATCCTTTGATCCACACCTGGATTGGACATGGCTAAAGTTCAGCTTCTTATTAATCACCTGCACCTTTGATAGCCAAAAAAAGTGACATATGAGTGACACTTAATGCCATGCACAGGAACAAATGCAATAGACTTTTCTATTCAGAATGGCATCTGCTGCCTAGGAAGAAAGAAGGTAGAGAGAGAATTTTCTTTAGGATGAATCTTAATTTTGTGATTTGAAGATGAGGCTTCAAATTTCAGATAAAGAGAGATAAGCATGTAGCTTGCAGGGCTGAAATTAGTATTTACAGACAAATCAGAAAACAAAACCACACAGTTGCTTCATTCCTAATGTGATGCCAAATGTTTGTGGCGAACCTTTTAGAGACAGAATACCAAACTGAAATCCAAAACTCACTTATTTATCGCTAAGTGCCAACACAACAACAGGGAGGGAGGAAATGCTCCCATTGGGCTGCTGGGCAGAGGAGTGGGGTGAACTCTGTACTGGGGGAGGGAGGAAGTGCTCCCCCATTGGGCTGCTGGGCAGAGGAGTGGGGTGAACTCTGTGCTGATGCGACTGCATGGGTGCCCACAGAAAGTGTTCTGAGTGCCACCTCTGGCACACATGTCATAGGTTCGCCACCACTGCCCTTATCCATCAAAGAACTACAAAAGTGAGTGCATACAAATTATGTCAAGGGGTGCTTGGATTAAAAAAAAACATAACTAAACTGTTGGTAGGTATGTGCAGAAAGATTACTTCCACAAACAAAACTTAACACCCCAAGACTCATAGCATTATCTGATAACCACCAGAAAAATCCTATGAACATATTATCTATACTGTCAAAGTGGCTGTGTTTTATTTACTCATCTATGGACAGCAAGGAAAGGATTATTTTTAAATGCTACATGCAGATACAATACACATGGCCAGAAATATTTACTGATTTTTTTATCAGACTGAAAAAGGGTAAATGTGATGCTTCCAAAACAGATATTCACTATACTGTTTGAAGAGTAATTCCTTCTTGATATTCATCAGAACATCTGAAACCTTGTTTGTTGTGTAGTGTATGGCACTGCTCCTTATTTTTCCATTACTTTTTTAAATGAAGAGTTAATATTATGACAATGGCGTACCTTCATTTTAATTTCCGATATTACTTTTGAAAGGTAGTTATGTTACACCCTCACTTGTCAATCCAAGTAACATGACAAGTTAACTAGGCTTCTTGTAACCTGTTAATTCCAAATTCTGCCCAGTGGGTATACCACTTTCTGTGTGTTTGCATCCTGCTACATGGCCAATATGAGCAATGAACACCAGCAACAGGAAGCTCACTGCATTTGTCCATCTTCTAAAGCATAAAGAGTAATCTCAGATGAAGAAGCTACAACTATTGTGGCAGTACTATCACCACCTATTCCAGTCCCCCACATGCATGTGTCTGGAGCTGTCACACTGGGCATAAGAAGAGCAAAAGCAGCAAATAATTTTCTCTATCTCCATCATTATAGCTGGGTGGTAAGTCCAGAAGTAAGGAAGTTCTGAAAACCTTGAAAACCCTATTATAGTTGCAGTAAGGCAGTTGTGACTTGACAGCACATAATAGTAAGGCCAGAAGTGAGGAAGTGTTGTCTTTGTTTGTCTGAGCAACCAAGGAAGAGAAAACCGGAATTGGCCAACCAGATAGGAGGATATATCACCACAGGTAGAACTAATTGCAGGTCCCACTCTCTTAGGTCGCCCATGCTCAAAAGTCAGTCATATCCAACTCTAGGGCTCAGTGCTCATCTCTGTTTATAGCCAAAGAGCCAGCGCTGTCTGCATCTGCAGACATTTCCATAGACACATAGCAGGCATGACTAGACTAGGCTATTTACCTTCCCTCCAAAGTGGTACCTATTCGACTACTTACAATGTCTTGCTTTCGAACTGCTAGGTTGGCAGGAGCTGGGACAGACGAAGGGAGCTCACTCTGTCGTGAAGCACTCGGGTCTTGAACTGCTGACCTGCCAACCTTCCAGTCGTCATGTTCAGTGTCTTAACCACTAAGCCACATAAATACATATTTAAGGAGACTAATAGAATGTCAGGCGCGAGAAAGGCTTAAGTGTGGTTTGAGGTGGAGTGTAACACAGGAGTCAGAGGGTCTCCTTTTCTTTTACCCACCATGTGGGTGGGGAGATACAATGCTGTGGCGAACCCCCAGAACAAGGATCCCCTCAAATGTGAATCCAACCCCACATGTGTGTGAGGAAGGTAAATTACACCTAGGTGTAGCATCTTTAAAGACAGGTTGTACTTACCAGTATCTGTCATTCTTCGAATGTGTTGTTTGTGAATTCACACTTATGGATTCTGCGCCTGCACGGAGCCATTATCAGAGCTGTAAAGCTAACTGGACAAAAGATTTGCAATTAGGACCACCCACCATCTCTACCTGCCCTCGGCGCCATTCGGCACCTCTTTCCTCAGTTGATACTAAAGCTGTACACTGGACAAGAATAGAGACATCTCATCAGTGCAGCTGTCTGAAAGGAGGATGGGTGGGTAGTGTGAATTCACAAACAACACACTCAAAGAACGACAGTTACTGGTAAGTACAACCTGTCTTTCTCCTTCGTGTTGTTTGTGAATGTACACTTATGGGAGATTAACAAGCTCATTTACTCGGATGGTGGGCAGCTGATGACAAGATGAGAAGCGCAGCGAGATGGTTTAATGGTGGGCGGTCATCAACGAAGAAGCTTGGAGACCTGCCATCAGAATGGCTCAACCCAGGCAGGTACCGGACGAGGCTCATGTCCCTCCTGTAATGCCTGACGAAGGTTGAAGGTCTGGACCAAGTCGCATCGTTACAAATGTCTTCCAAGGGGATGCCTTCCAGGAATGCAGTGGAAGCAGCCAAAGACCTGGTCGAATGAGCCCGCACATGTGGAGGAGGTGTCAAGGATGCCAATTCATAGGCCAAATAAATGGTTGCTAAAATCCATTTAGCCAGTCTTTGCAAGGAGAGAGGTTTTCCTTTCGATTTTCTACATAGGCTATGAAAAGGCGGGTAGACTTCCTGAATTCACTAGTCCTTCTGGTATAGAAGAGAAGAGCTCTTCTAACATTGAGGGAGTGCCATGCTCTTTCTTGTGTCGAATTCGGTTCAGGGGAAGAAAGTAGGCAGTGTGATTGGCTATGCCAAATGAAATTCTGACAGGACCTTTGGCAGGAACGTCAAGTCTGGATGCAGAACTACCCTGTCAGGGTAAAACTGCAGGAATGGAGGATCAGAGCGCAGCGCTGCAAGTTCCCCCGCTCTCCTAGAAGAGGTGACAGTTCCAAGATAGTAATCTGATGTCAGCCACTGCCATTGGTTCAAAGGGCGTTTTCATGAGGGCATTGAGGACAGTTGTGAGGGACCACTGAGGCGGTGGTGTTTTCACAGGAGGGAAAGCGTTCTTCAAGCCTTGCAGGAACCTTTTCACAGTTCTGTCGTGAAAGGCGGATGTCAAAGGTGAGTCTTGAGGCGCATGGGCCACCAATGCTGCGAGATGCACTCTGACAGATGAATGAGAAAGTCCAGATTCTGACAGGTGCAACAAACAGTCAATAATTTATTCCAGAGAGGCAGGGTCAATTGTTCTACTTGAGGATTCAAGGAAAGACATGAATCTCTTGAATTTTGCAGAGTAGGACCTCGAAGTAGAAGGCCTCCTGCTCATTGCCAGTATTTTCGCTCTCCTGGCACTACCAGCCACACTGTCAAATGCAGGCTGGGGAGATCCGCATGGAGAAGGTTCCCGTTCTCCATTTGGAGAAGTGACGGATCGTCTGGAAGCTTGATCAAATCAGATGAGAGGCTTTTGAGCAGAGGAAACCATGGTTGTCTTGGCCAAGATGGTGCAATGAGAATTGTATGAGGTCGTTGGTGCTGAAGACGAATCAGTACCCTCTGTATGAGTGGAAATGGTGGGAAGGCATAAAGAAAGTCTCTGTACCACAGGACCATGAATTCGTCCCCCTCGGATAGGTGACCTATCCCTGCTCTCGAACAATACCTTTGCCACTTTGTGTTTAGTTCGGAAGCAAAGAGGTCTATCTGCAGTGTTCCCCAAGTATGGCACAGATTCGTGAACATGGATTTGTCCAGTTCCAATTCATGTATTGTTTTCCTTCTGCTGAGGTCGTCCGCTTGGATGTTCAGCTTCCCTTGGATGTGAACCACTATTGTGTACACGTGCAGTTGGAGACACCACTCTCAATGTAAAGAAGGTTGATTGACTTCATTCCTCCTTGCTTGTTCAGGTACGCCAGGGCTGTTGTTTCGTCCGATGCGACCTGAACCGCTCGTCCAGTGATGGACGGCCTGAACGTCTTCATAACTTTCCAGATCGCAAGCAGCTCCAAAACGTTTATGTGGTGAGATCGTTCCTGTGGAGTCCACACATCGTTGATTTGGAGACTGTTGCAGCAAGCGCCCCAACCGAGGTTGGAGATGAAAGAGGTGGACATAATATTTACTCTCTTTTGGGGGGGGGGGGTGGTAATCATGCCTTCCTGTCACACCTCACCATTTGCCTTCTTACCAGCAGTATCTGCCTCTTCCTCCATGGGGCAACCCCCCTTTATGAGTTCCCCTTGGCTCTGCTTGGCCCAGGCTAGCGAGGGTGCAGGGAATCAGAATTAGGTAGCATAGATGTGGCCGCTCAGCATGGTCCAGTCAACACCCAGTCCCAATTCAATACACAAAGGGTCTATAGTTAATAAGGTTTATTAAGTAAGTTAAGAAAATGAGTATAACATAAGGAAACAAACTTGCAAATATAGTCATTCAAAGTACATACAAAAATAAAGAAAATTTAACTGGCTATCTAGGCCCTCTGGCCCTATCTGACTCACAATTATATTATGTGAGGCCCTCCCATGGCTGGTCCACAGTGAAAGAGAGTGAGCAGTTCCATGCACAGTGGTTTTATTATCCTGATATCAGTCTTCCCACGTGGGGACTTCTAGCCAATTGAAATTAATTTACATTATTCTGTCTCTTATTGGAATGTCATATACAGGGACTCCGACATATGAAATTCTCCATCTTTAAGCACTAAGCAATCAAGTGGCTACAGGGATCAAGGAAAAGTACAGTCAGAATGGGGTTTTCCATGACAGATCTCTCGTATGTCTTTCAAACGTTGGGGTGGAGCGTAGGCTCTCATTGAAATAGAGTCCAGTAGCGCTCCTATGTAATCCATGGATTGGCTTGGAGCGAGCCGTGATTTCTTGTAATTGACTCTCAGACCGAAATCTTCCATCAGTCTCAGCATATAATCCACGTCCTCTAAGGCCTTCGGTTTCAATAGTGAGCAGATCAACCAGTCATCAATGTATGGGAAGACTTGAATCCCTTGCATCCGTAGGTGTAGCCACTGGTGCCATGCATTAGTGAATACCCTTGGTGCAGTGGAGAGACCGAAGGGGAGACAAGTATACTGAAAAATCCATTCCCCTACTTGGAAATGAAGAAACCTGCAGTGGTTTTCCCTGATGGAGACGTGGAAGTACACATCTTTCAGGTCTATCACAACAAACCAATCCTCCATGTCGATGAGGGGAAGAATCGTTTAAAGTGTGACCATACAGAACTTTCTCGTGTGGATATGTTTGTTTAACAGGTGATATGTTTGTTTAACCAGAATGGGTCTGACTCCTCCATCCATCTTCTCTACTATGAAGTATCTTGAATAGAAACAGTTTGTTGTGTTCTGTAAAGCTGTGCCTTTAACAATGTACCATTGCCATGTGTTAACAATGTAACCTTTCTGTGTGCAACATTATAACCATCAGCTGTATCAATGTAAACCCGATAAGGGGACGCGAGCTAGTGACCACCAGAGGGCAGTAGCGAGCGTCCAGCTCTCATGGCTCATATTCACCTGGTTCAGCAGCGCGGGAAGATTCCCCGCCACCTCTTCACCTGGTCAAGAAGGGCGTGACCTCCTACGACGTCACGCAGGCAGCAACCAATAGTCTGTCGACGAGCCACATTCAAATGTATAGCCAGCTGTATATATTGAGCTACCCATCCGCCATTACCACATGTTCCTCCGGATCATCATGCAATAAACCTGTGTTAAGCCAACCCTTCGGCTGTTTCATTGTCTTTGGTCCCTTACACTAAATTGGCGACGAAGGTGGGATGATGGCAGCCCACGGGACCAAGACATGCGCCGGTTTCGAAATCAAGAAACCGGGCGACTGGGAGATCTTCGAGATGGACTTCCAGGCCGCACTGATCGAGTCCGAAGTCACGGAAGAGGCAAAGAAAAGAGCCATCTTCACCAGGATGCTCGGACAAGAAACAAAAAGGACCTTGGTGGACCTGATCGCACCGAGGAGGGTGAGCGAATTCAAGGCCAAGGAACTCATGCAGATGCTGCGTGAGCACGTCCGGCCCGCCACGGCGATGTTTCCCGCTCGGAGTGCGTTTTGGAGGCGAGTCCAAGCGCCCGGGGAGACGGTCGCCGCATTCGTGGCGGCCCTGCGGCTGGCGGCCGGCCCGTGCAAATGGGAGAATGCCGAAATCACCCTCCGGGACTGTGTGCTGTGCGGCCTGAACGACGCCGAAACCCAGCGCACGTTAATGAACCAAGAGCCGCCTCCCACGTTGCAGGAGGTCGTCAGAGCGGCCCAGGCCGCAGAAGCTACGAAGGCCGGGGTCCAAGAACTTCAGGTCTGGCGGCCGAAGTCGAGCAATGCAGAGGCGGCCCGGCGAACTTCGAGGTCGTCCACAGAGAGCAGCGACGACGAGGACGTCCGGGGGGGGGGTCTGGAAGGAGAGCCGGCGATGCGACGGCTGTGGAGCGGCCCACGACCGCGTGAAATGCCCTTTCCGGAAGGCCGAGTGCCACAACTGCGGCCGCCGCGGGCACATCGCCAAGGTGTGCAGAAAGGAGTGCGAGACCCGGAGGAGCTCCGCAGACCGTTCCGCCGGACAAGACCGCCCAACGAGACCCAAGGACGGCGCCCAGGCCACGCGGAAGCAGGACGGCGTGGGCCGCATCGCCGACGGCAGCGAGGACGACGCCCCAGTGTTCAGCGTGTCTACTAGACACCCCCGCTACTTTGTTGAGGTACTAGTCCAAGGGGTCCCCATTAGGATGGAAATTGACTCGGGGTCCTCATATTCAATCATTTCCCAGAGGGAGTTTTTGGGAATTGCCCCCCACAAGCGACCCAAGCTCAAAGCATTGAGGTCCACACTACGGGACGTGCAAGGGAACAGTATTCCAGTGTTGGAGGTTGGAGAATTTCAGATCAAATTCAAGGAGCACGCCGCGTCCCTTCCCCTAGTCGTGCTCAAAGGAGGAGATTGCAGCCTCCTCGGGACTCAATGGTTCCAGCCCCTGGGGTTGTTTATTGGGGGGGTGCACGCTGTTGGGATGCACGCCGTTGGGACTGATCCAATTCAGGAGGTGTGCGAGGCACACCCCGAAGTTTTCAAAAAGGGACTGGGGAAATTCAAGGGGCCCCCAGTGACTTTCGACCTGGACCCGGAGGTCCGCCCAATTCGCCTAAAACCACGCCGGGTGCCGTTCGCACTCAAGGACAAGATAGAGGCGGAACTGGACAAGTTGGTGGGCCAGGGGATCCTTGTGCCTGTAGATTCTGCGGAGTGGGAAACTCCAATTGTAACTGCTCTAAAGGCCAATGGGGAGGTCCGCATATGCGCCGACTACAAGTGCACCATCAACAAGGCGATCCGCCCGAATGCATATCCGGTGCCGGTAGTCAGCCATCTGCTGGCCAGGTTACACGGGGGAAGGTGTTTCGCTAAGCTCGACTTAGCACAGGCCTACCAGCAGCTCACGGTGTCCCCAGCCGCAGCTGCTGCGCAGACCATAGGGGGCGTTCCAGGTGACGCGCCTCCAGTTCGGCGTGAATTCGGCGCCTGGAATTTTCCAGTCACTCGTGGAACGCCTCCTGAAGGGATTGGAGGGGGTGTTGCCTTATTTTGATGACGTGTTAATAACGGGGGGGAGTCGGGCTGAATTGGCCAAGAGGTTGGGGAAGGTCCTGACGATATTCGAAAAGGCGGGGCTGAGGTTGCGAAAGGACAAATGCGTCTTCTTCGCAACCGAGGTTGAGTTCCTAGGGTTTTGTGTGACTCCTGAGGGAATAAAACCATCCATGTCCAAGGTGGCAGCCATTAAGAAAGCCCCCCGCCCCACCTCCAAGCCCGAGTTGCAGTCGTTCCTAGGGCTGCTCAACTTTTACCACTCCTTCCTCCCCCGAAAGGCAGCGGTGGCTGAGCCGCTACACAAACTGCTAAAGAAAGACCAGGCATGGAAGTGGGGCGATGACCAAGAAAGGGCATTTAGCGAGCTAAAAAGCCTCCTGGCGTCTGACGCCATACTGACCCATTTCAACCCCAAACGCCCAGTAGTTCTGACCTGTGATGCATCTCCAGTGGGGGTGGGGGCGGTGCTGTGCCACGTGTTAGAAAACGGAAGGGAGGCCCCGATAGCATTTTACTCCAGGTCCCTGTCCCAAGCAGAGAGAAACTACGCACAGACGGACAGGGAGGCACTAGCGATAGTCGCGGGGACGAAAAAATTTCACGATTTTCTGTACGGCCGCCCCTTCACCATTGTAACAGACCACAAGCCCCTGCTAGGCATCTTTACCGCTGATAAGCCCACCCCACAGATCCTGTCTCCGAGGATGCTCAGGTGGGCCATTTTTCTCAACGCGTATCAGCACGCGTTGGTCTACCGGCCCGGAAAAGAGATCAGCCATGCGGACGCTCTATCAAGGTCTCCCCTTCCCCTAACGCCCAGCCAGGTGAGCAAGGGGGAGCGGGACCATCAGGTTCTCATGATAGAGGTGCTGGATTCACCCCCGTAGTGCCCGCCGACATTGCCAAAGCGACAGAGAAGGACAAAACGTTAGCGACAGTCAGCTCCTGGCTGCAGAAAGGGTGGCCCGCGTCCTCCCCAGCGGAGGAGTTCGCTCCATTTTTCAGAAAAAAGCTAGAACTGTCCCTAGAGAGGGGGTGTCTCTTGTGGGGGCAGCGGGTGGTGATTCCCACTTCCCTTCGCAACGGGTGCTCAAACTGCTGCACGTCAGCCACCCCGGCATCGTGCGATCTAAGGCGCTGGCCCGGAGTTACTTCTGGTGGCCCCAGCTGGACGCCGACATCGAGCACATGGTCGGCACTTGTGAAAGTTGCCAATGCTCCAGACCAGAGGAGGCCCGCCTTCCCCACAGGGAATGGGACGCGGCTAAGGGGCCGTGGTCCCGGGTACACATTGATTTCGCGGGCCAGTTCAGAGGCACCCTGTTCCTCCTTGTAGTGGACGCTTTCTCCAAATGGTTGGAGGTTATCCCAGTCATGAGCACCTCCTCGGCCCAGACCATTAGGCATTTGCGGAGGCTCTTTTCCACGTTCGGCATACCCGACACCTTAATTAGCGACAACGCTAGTTGTTTCACGTCCTCCGAGTTTAGGGCATTCATGGAGATTAACGCCGTTCGGCGCATCACCTCCGCCCCGTTCCACCCGGCCACCAACGGCCAAGTAGAGCGCCTCGTCCGCACCATGAAGGACGCGTTGCGGCGCATGGGCCCAGGGGATCTGAACCTACAAGTATGTCAGTTTCTGCTAGGGTACAGGGTGACCCCGTTGGCGTCAGGATACTCCCCCACAGAGCTCTTAATGCGCAGGAAACTGACCACCATCCTTACTAGGCTAGACCCCACGAGGGTAGAGGACAAAGGAAGGAACATCGGGCTAGAGGCTACCAAGAGTTTCAGTGTCGGCGCCCCCGTGCATTGCAGGAATTACGCCAGCACGGGCCCAGCCTGGGTACCGGGTGTAGTTGTAGAGCAAACCGGCCCCGTGTCGTACCGCGTGGAAACCAGCACGGGGCTCCTGTGGAGGCGGCACGCGGACCAGCTCCGACGCAGGGTCTCCGATGAGCAGGCCACAGACCAAGCAGAGTATAAGTCAGCGTTAGGGTTCTCCCCCACCCGTTCAGCCCAAGGGGGAGGGAAGGGGGACCGCGGGCCCCCACCAAGGGGGGAGGAGGATATCCTCATAGATACCCTGGGGGATCTTTCCGAGGAGGAGGAACCCGACCCCATACATATCTCGCGGAAGGTCCCCACAAATGCGGGTACCCCCACTAAGTTAGATTTTGATTTCCAGAACCGGGGGGTTTTTTCGGAGTGGTCCCCCACCCGTCCAAGCGAGAAGAGGGGTTTTTCGTTAGCCCCGACGGCCCCCGGTCTGCCCACAATGGAGTTTTTCCCTTCCCCTAAGGCCGCCAGGCAGCGGCAAACCACTAACGAGTCTCCCTCTCCCATTTCAGGACAAGGGTCCAGGGAACAAAGAAGCAATAATGCCCCCGGGGGGGGGGGCAGCCCTCGTCACGGCCCAAACGCACATGCAACAAGCCATCTTGGCTGAGAGACTTCGTCTCATCCTAGGGGGGAGGGATGTTGTGTTCTGTAAAGCTGTGCCTTTAACAATGTACCTTTGCCATGTGTTATCAATGTAACCTTTCTGTGTGCAACATTATAACCATCAGCTGTATCAATGTAAACCCGATAAGGGGACGCGAGCTAGTGACCACCAGAGGGCAGTAGCGAGCGTCCAGCTCTCATGGCTCATATTCACCTGGTTCAGCAGCGCGGGAAGATTCCCCGCCACCTCTTCACCTGGTCAAGAAGGGCGTGACCTCCTACGACGTCACGCAGGCAGCAACCAATAGTCTGTCGACGAGCCACATTCAAATGTATAGCCAGCTGTATATATTGAGCTACCCATCCGCCATTACCACATGTTCCTCCGGATCATCATGCAATAAACCTGTGTTAAGCCAACCCTTCGGCTGTTTCATTGTCTTTGGTCCCTTACACTAAACAGTTGGACTAATCTGCCTCTGATCAGATTTCTTGGTGGAGGTTTGTTGTTGAGCATAGTGTTGACAGTTGTGTTGGCAGTGAGGTTTGAAGTAGCTCTGCCTTGGATAGACCTGTTGGTGAGGCTGTTTTTCTGTTGATATTGATAAGGTTGTTAGGATTGTTGGGAATGAGAGGGTTGAACATTCAGCTGTTAATATGAGGAGGCACCCAAATGAAGCTTGTTTGTAGTTGTTATATCCCTGTGCAATTTGTTGAGGGTATTATCCATTTCAGCCTTGGCCATCGAAGGGGAGGTGGAAATGGTGGGCGGTCCTAATTGTAAATATTTTGTCCAATTAGCTTTACAGCTCCGATAAAGGCTCTGCGCAGGCACAGAACCCATAAGTGTGCATTCACAAACAACACGAAGGAGAACCACTATTTCATATGCATTAAAACAGTACAGGTACTGTATTAAAATGCCTGCACTATAGTGCAACTGTATCTATAACATTTAAAATACATGAAAGCAAAGGAAAAATGCATTTAAAACAGAAAGGAATAACAGCGTGGGGGAAATGACGTTGACTGGAACAGTTCTAAAGGCACGCTATTCAACAATTTTTTACAACTCATTTTTTACAACCTGCATGAAAACCCATTAACTCAAGTACTACTGTGTGGCTGCTTTAAGAAATAATGAGCCAAAGTTCAAATGTTTTTACTTAAATGTCCAACTAAAATGACATCTATTGAAAAAGTAATAAAAATACAGTATGTGTCAAAGTATAATGCACCAGAATAGGCTCACCCACCCATTTTAAGATTTGAACATCACTACACTCATCAAAACCCCACCTGTATCAGGTAGCAATGATGGGAGCTACAGTTTAACAACATTGAGAAGGCTACACATTTGTTGTGGACAATATGACCTCTACTAACGTCTTTTCCTAATACTGTGTGGTGATTCAAGACCCAGCATTAGCTTCTGAAACAGATTCCAAGTGCAGTAGGTGGGGTCCTATGTCTAGGCTAAAATTAAACACTGAGGTAGGTTCCACTGTTACGCTAGCAATATAAATAACCTGCATACGTAAGCATAACTGATGCATGTGCTACTTCTTGGGGGTGTTGGGTAGAAGGCATCACTAAACATGTACAGAGTGTTTTTGTTCTCAACATTAAAACTTATTCCATGGCATGGTTTTTAAACAGATACTGTGCAACTACTACATGCTTTAATATACTACAGACATCTCCAGTACAGTACTTCATCAATTTGTTCAGATTCCCTGTTTTCTAACCCGGAGCGGAGAGAGAATACTTTTGGGATTATGAATCTTTGCTTGTTTCATTCTTTCAGGTAAACACAAGGACCTATACTTTTTCCTTCTCATCTATAAGTGGAAAAATATTTTGTTTTATTGATTTGTGGGGGAGGGGAGTTGTTTAACTAGTAGAAGATGTGCAAAACTGAAATAACAATCAACTTGTTGCAGAGAGTTTTAAAAACTACAAGCATATTCTGTTCTTTATCGTCTTTTAAATCATCAGCTAGTTTTTCTGTACTTGCTCCGTGTGTCTGTGTGTCCATGCACACTTTGCTTCTGTGCCAACTATCATAGAGATAAAACTTGGATGAGGGAAAGCGCTCCTAGCCTCATTCTCATACTGAAGGAGAAAAATCTTGTGAGGATCAGAAATTCCTCAGGCAGGTCTCTCATCACATCAAGACTGCCCAGATCAATGAAAAGAAGGAATTTAGTACAGTACTCTACACAAACCTATTTTCAAAGAAAAGAAGGAATTTAGTACTCTACACAAACCTATTTTGCATATGCAAATACATGTTGCCTATTATATTATCTCAAAGCAAAGGTGCAACAATGTCAGAACCAGGAAAGAACACTACTAATTTGACAAAGCAACCAACAAGCTAATTCGCTTAATTGTACCACCAAGGCCAGAACCCTACTAGTTATGTACTCTTGAATTAAGTCAAAGTGTATTAATTTCAACAGTGAATTGCCTCTAGATAAGAAATCCACACTTATATTCCTCATCATATGTCAAATCACAACACTGGTGTGGAATCAGAAGTACTGTACAAGAACTATCTTTTGAATTAACAAGAATCTGCTGCTATGATTTATACAATCTTACTTATGCTGGTGTACAAATATAAACGATTCTCCAACTGCCTTTGAGGAGCTTTGTGGGACCAGATACTTTACCATAGACAATCCAGGGGATTTTCTATAAGAGTAATGAGCAATGTGTGGTCAAGTGGGCTCCATGCACTTCCTCTAGTGTACTGTTTGGTAACCAAAGCCTTCTCAGGGGCCCCCAAGTTTGAAAATGGGAAATATATATAGCAAAAAAAGGCAATTTCCACTCTTTGAAATGCCTAAAAGTGGTAGTCCAAATTTTAAAAAAAGAAACATTGTCCATCTACTTCCTGTTTACATTTTTTTAGTCATGGCAGGAAATGTTCATCTCAAGGCCCAATGCAGTTCAGAGGGCTGACAGCAGGAAAAATGGTATCCCCCAAACTTTCTAAGGTCATTCATCTTTTATTCATTACAGTAGCAGTGATTAAGCACCGCACTGTAAAAAAATGTTATAGAGCTGCCATACGGGTCATATGGGTGTCATGTAGCAATGTGGAAGGCAAATTGAAGACTACTGCATTATATTATTCCCAGGTCAATTTTGGTAGTTTGGCCATGTTATACTGCTATGGTAATAGAGTAGATCAGTGATGGCGAACCTTGGCATGCCAGGTGTTCTTAGACTGCAATTACCAGAAGCCCAAGTCAGCACCCCTGCTGATCAGGGCTTCTGGGAATTGAAGTTCCAGAACACCTGGAGTGCCAAGGTTCCCCATCACTAGAGTAGACCATACTGCAAGCAACTCAATGCCGAGTGTCAGGCGGTGGTTAATTAAACTGACCACCCTGAGGACTAACAGCCTTGGGTGCCAAAGTCCACAGAGAATGGTAATGGTCCCTACATTGATTAAATTCCACTTGAATCCATCTTGATGGAGGGCAGCGACTTCAGCAATACTGGCTTGGGGCTGAGGACTTTGCATACCAGAAGGGCTCAGGAAGTGACTTGCAGAACTGGATCAGTGGTACGGCTGTCATGCTGCAATGCAGAAAGCAGATGAAAAGCCACTGCGTTAAATTTTCATAGCTGATTGCCATGATGATAGCCAATATTCGGAATTGGACATGGCACATGAAGAATGGAGCCATAAAGCAGCACCCTTGGCACTGCTAAAAACTGCAGGCCACAGGTGCTCACCCTTATCTTTCCTGGCCAAACCACAAACTCAAAAAAAAAAAAAAGTTTCTGGAAGTGCTCCTCAAGTGGTTGGAAAAAAAGATTTAATGAACTATGGAATACATTAAAAGCAGAAACAAATGTCACCGCTATTGACTTGTAGAATGTAAACAATGGTCTCCTTTACATGTCTGAATCTGAAATTATGTACAACAAAACGAATCATGCTGCTAGAGTAAGAGCTGGAAGAGCTGGAAAAATCACATTTAGCTGAAGAAATGTTTTAAACTCTCAATTATATGCTTTTTAGTGTAAGAGTCCATAAAACTCTCTACCCATTTTCTTCCAATCCCAGAGAACAGGTAGCAGACCAATCAACAGTTCCTTGTGCACATTCACAGACTATTTTTTTTATTAGACTTATACCCCACCCATCTGGGATGGACTCCCACTCTGGGTGACTTACACTATTAAAAAAAGCAAAACAAACACCATTAAGACAATAAAACAACCACCGCCCACCTAATCAAAAATCAGAACAGAGGACCCCAGACTCTTGTGACGGAAAGGCAACGGGAGGGTCTGTCTGGGTGCATCAATTTAGATGGGTCACATGATGAAGAGATGGGGCTTGGTGGTTCAGAAGACAGAATCCATTTAGAAGAGGACCACCAAAGTGCTGGCATCGATATAAAGTGAGAGAATACACCGCCTAAGTCAAAACCTGTATCTAATCTCTGCTCACGTGCAAATCTATGGTAAACTCGAATTACCTTTCCGCCTCCTGGCTGATGCTTCAAATTTTCAGTGGAACCAATCTTGGACTTAATGTTCTTCAGGTCTGGCATAGGAGCAGGGGCTGTCTGCAAGCGGTTTTTGACAGAAGAGGGGGATTTTGGTGGAGTGCGAACCACTGCTACCTTCTTGGGCTCCCTGTTTGGTGGAGTTGGCAGGGAGGGTGTGCGGGAGCGACTGCCAGGGGTACCCGGAGAACCAGGGCTGCTATAGCCACTCCTATCTCCAGACCTCACTGGTTCACCTAGAGTTTGAGATCAAAGTAATGTAGATAAATACGCATTTTATCAAGGGATTCAAAAGAACTATTCCCACTGTTCAACATAGATGAAGAAATCCATATGCATTAAGGAATGGGGGGTCATAGTGTGGGCACTATTGAGCCATTTCTCGCCTATATAAAATAACTCGTGAAAAATTACAGTAAAACCAGTTTTACGTAAAAACTCTGTTCCATAGCTTTTTACATAATACGTTGTTGTTGTTTTTGCGTAAAATGCGACATTCCCATAGGGATGCATTGAAAAATAAAACCTGGTCCTGACCGGACCAAAAATAATCAGTTCCGGTCTTTGTCCGATGCACGTTCCCAGCTAAAGCGCTCCACAGAGAAACCTTGGACAAATAGCAGAACCGAGCAGTCTTCATCCAACGTGTGTTCCCAGCTAAAGCGCATCGCAGAGAAACCTCGGACGAAGAGCGAAGCACCCAGTAGAAGCAGCGGGGCACTCTCCCAGTGCTGGTAGAAGCAGTGGGGACTCCGGAAAACACGGCAAAACTGCTGCAAATCATCACCACTGCTGCCGCTGCCTCCACTACCGTCATGGTAAGTAATGTCTTGTGACTTCCAGCGGTGGGGGCAGGTGGCATGGGGTGGAATTTTTAAGCCTAAAATGGTGCAGGGCTGCCATTTTAGAGTTTAAAATGGCAGAGTCGCCATTTCGACTTATAAGATGCAGGGAAATTCTGGGGAAACCTGTCACATAAAACAATTTTATTGTGTAAAACAGGACATGTTTTCCGCAAAAAAAGTTACGTAAAACTAATTTTATGTAACACAAAGCATACGTAAATTGAGGTTTTACTGTACTTCACAGTAACTGCATACTGCCACGATACTTTGTAACTAGTGATTTCATAAGGTGCCATTTCATGTGGCCTGCTGCCTTCGCTCCCGCCACTGCTGCCGCCGGAAGTGGCAGAAACAGCCATAAACATGCCCGCAGCAGTCGTAAATGCTTTTCTGACAGCCATGGACGTGTTTTATGGCAGTGTTTACAGTGGGGGATACCACCAGTCTAGTCCACTCAGCTGTCTGGGTGTGTGACCTGGCCCGTGGCTTTGAAAGGTTGAGTATTCCTGGTCTACAACCTTCTTCCACTGTATTGCCTGTTATGATCCTCATGCCACATCCTACTCTCATATTATCTTAGCATTTTGTATTTAAGAATACAGTAAAACCCCTACATATGAATTTTCCCGTTCCACAAGGTTAATTTATGTCAAAAAAATTGTATGTCGAAAACACATTGGATTATCAGAAGAGGCCTCTAGATGTCACCATATTTTTTTTGCACGTCAAATTTTTCCTATTAAAAATTTGTATGTCGATTTTTTTTAAAGCCAGGATTTCTATTTGTATGTCGCATTTTTTGTAAGTCGAAGCATTTATATAAGAACAGCCTTGCTGGAACAGGCCACAGCCACAGCCCATTTGTACGTCGGGGTTACACTGTATACTTGACAATGGCTCATTGAGAGTGAAACGAAATCAGCATGACACTGAAATATGTATCTTCCTATTTAACAAGCTGCATATCCATTAATGGCAATCTACTTTCTTCAGTGCGTGCATGCGTGCGTGTGTGTGTGAGTGCACAGAGAAACACGTGGTTCTCCAAAAGTTCTTAATCCTGCAATTGCCATCATTCTGAAATCATTCATTGACTTGTCTATACATGTGCAGTATGCAAATTGAATGGATGGACGAACGAACGAATTAATTTCCTTCTTTCGCAGCAGTTGCATTAATGGGAGCAGAGACCAATGGCTGCAATGCCATTTGTTTCCCATCCTAATGCAGAGCTTGTAAGTCAGGAATAAGCAACTTTAGGATGTCTGCAACAATATTCCATTCCCAGGATCTACCAGGGATGCACTGGACCCTGAAAATGAGGATAGTGTGTGTATGTGTATGTGTGTGTGTGGGGGGGGGGGGGCGCAGCCACTTCTGCTTTCTGGGATTATACTGAATGGGCAAAATCTTAAAATAACCTATTAAATAAACATATAAGATCAACAAAACGTAGCCTGATGGACAGCAGTACACTATTCAATCAACATGTGCTTCGAGAGCCCTCTGAAATCACTGTTTTATTACTGACTGGACAAGAAGAACAATCCTGGGTATGGGGAGATATACCCTGTTTCATTGAAAAACTACTCTCCTGGAGGCTTGTAGGAGCCATATATCATAATTTCCACCCCTAAAAGGAAGTCTGGAAATTAAAAATGGTTGTAAAAATGACTGAAGCACATGTGGCCTTCGGGCAGTGTTTCCCAAACTATGTTCCATGGAACACTTGGTGTACGTCAATTCCAAGAACCCTAAGTCAGTACATTGGCTGACCAGTGCTTTGGGGAAACTGACTTAGGCTTCTGGGAATTGAAGTCCAAAAACCAAAGATTGAAAATGCTGCCTTAGGGCATAGTTGCCCACTTCTGTTCTAAGTGTTGAATAATGTAGAATTTAAAATATGTACAGTAATACCTCGGATAACGACCAAACTTGGTTCCACAAGTCTGGTCGTTATCCAATTTTTAGCGTTATCTGATGCATGCATCGGATATCACTAAAAAAAGCCGGTTGCCTCTAGGGAGGGAGGGGGACCCGATCCGCACTGTTTCCGATGTCCCTCGAGCTTCCCAGGCACTGCTGCAAGGCAAAACCTGCAGTCAAGGAAGGAGTTTTGCCCGGCGTTTTGCCTTGCAGTAGTGCTTGGGAAGCTCGAAGGACATCGGAAATAGGGCTGATCGGGTCCCTCTGACCCTCCCAAAGGGGGAGGTGACGGGGGATGGATCTGCACTCACCCACCACCACCGCGGGCAGGGAGCTGGTCAAGCGCTTGACCGGCTTCCTGCCTGCAGCAGCGGCAGGTAAGCACAGAAAAACGATGCATCGCATAATGCTAAAATGGCGTTATCCAATGCAATTTCACCCCCCAAATATCGGGTCATTATCCAATTTTAGTGTTATGCAATGCAATCATTATTCGAGGTACTACTGTACCTGCATGATGAATGAATGGAGTTTACAGCTGCATGTCTGTGAATCGATGTAGCGTGCAGTGTGTATGCAGACTTGCCTGTGCATTAATGCATCTGTGTGCATTAAGAGCAAGGACTACGCTGGCTTTTTATTGACTCATCAATCGATCGATCAATTGATTGTCTGATTTTATTTGGTGCAAACAATACTCAGAGGGGCTTACAACATTAGATAAACAGACAAACATAAATTAAAGCAAATTATATCAAAACAGTCAAATTAGACTAACATATAATAACAGAAATAAAATACCTACCTAGATGTCATCCATAGATCAATTAATACACCTTAAAACTAATACTGTACATCATAAACCAATATAGAAGGCTTGATGGGAACATATTGGTTCAATAATTTACTGAGGTCCATGAGGCTGTATTCTTTCAACTTTATTTATTTATCTAATAGCTCACTGATGATGTTGCCCTTTTTTGAGAAAAATGCTATACCATAATTTCTACTGTTTTTCTTAATGACATCATTTTCATTTCCAACAGGAAAGTGATATAGAAATAATGTCACTCATCAGGAAGCATGTTAAAGCAAATATCAAGGATTTGTACAGTTTTTATGCCAATACCAGAAGAATTACTTTGAATACTTTAGAAACAAAAAACAATCTTAAATTTTCTTTACCTCTCTCAGATTTTGCTGCTGTGTTATGGGGCCTTCTTTGCTCCTTCTTTGCAGCTGAAAGAACAAAGATAATACTTCAGTGTGGCCTATATTTAAATGGCTGTTTTCTGCTGTTCATGCAACAGAAATATAAAACAGTAGAATAAAAACATATAATGGACATGTATGGGATCATTTCCAGAAAATTAAATACAAAAAAAAGTACTGAATTCATTTCTGTTAGGAAAGTCAGTTCACCATTTGGATGGCAATACTCTAACAGAAAATATGGCTGTTTCCAGCAGATTCATTCATAAGTTTATCTTATAAGAAAAAAGAGCTAAGAGTTATCCAACTGGATAGCTTCCATTACTTCCAATCAAGACATAGTGCAGTGATTCTATCACTTCCTCCTTAATTTTTTTGCGATTAAAAAAATTAAATTGAAGTAGTTGTGGAAAATCTCAGAAATTTTAATAGAGGATAAGGACAAGATCTAGAACATTTATGCAAATTCTGTACTTCAGGTATGGTAACCCTACAAAAAAAAATCCTCAACAAATCCACTCCACTTCTCATGGCACTTTCGAAGATCCCTGTCTTTAGGATAACCATCAATTTCACATTGTAGAGCAGGGATTCGCAACCTGCAGCCCGTGGGCCAAAAGCAGCCTGCAGCACTATTTCACGTGGACCTCCATCGCCTCCACCACACCAGGAAGTACCATGTGGTGGAGAAAGTGCAAAATGGCTGTCCATCCCCCGTAGCTGTCTGAGAGAGCGTGATCCGGCCCCCGGGTTTAAAAGGTTGAGGACTCCTGTTGTAGAGGTTACACTGAGACTATTTCCATATGCATTGTTCTTGGCCATATCTATTACCAAGAACAGTACACTTGGGAAAGTCTTCTGTTATTTTAACCCAGGGGTGGCCAACCTATGGCCCGTGGCCTGGACCTGGCCTGCAACACCATTTCATGTGGCCCACCACCATCCTTGTCGCTACTGGAAGCTTACGGCAGCTGTTAAACATGTCCACGCATGCGTAAACACTCCCACGCCTGCCGTAAATGCACCCGCAGCTGTCGTAAGCACGTTTATGACAGCCACAGATGTGTTTTACAGCAGTGATTACAGCAGGAGGAACCATGTGACCAGCCTGCTCAGCTGTCCAGGGGGCATGCTCCGGCCCGCGGTGTGAAAATATTGGGAACCCCGGTTTTAACCTGAAATACTATGATTCAAAGTCAAATCTTTTTATCTTTATTTTTGCAACCAGAAGACACCTCAACAAAACTAACAAAGGGAACATTTGTATTCTGAAAGTGACACAAAAGCTATCTGGGAGTGAATCAACCTACAACAAACCCCTGGCCATGTTATCCTGCTATGGTAATAAAGTAGACCATACCGCCAACAATTCAGCACCAATCATCAGGTGATGGTTGACTAATCTGACAACCCTGAGGACTAACAGCCTTGCGTGCCAAGTCCAGGGGAAGGGTGATGGTCCCTTAATGGATTAAATCCCACTTGAATCCAACTTGATGGAAAGCAGCAGCTTCATCAACACTGGCCTGGGGCTGAGGACTTTACATGACAAAAGGGCTCAGGACCAGAAAGTGACTCGCAGAACTGGATCAGTGGTACGGGTGTCATGTTGTGATGTGGAAGGCAGCTGAAAGGCCACTGCATTATATTCACAGAACAGCCTTCATGTCTGATTGCCATGAGAATTGCCAATACTGTATTCAGATTCAGATATGACAGAATAAGACGAAGAAGAAACCCTTACCTAGGCTTGGTGGTGTCTTAGGAACACTGGGAGTTTTGGCAGGGATCCGTGAAGCACTGGCTGGGCTCTTCTGGTTCTGGACCACAGGAGTTCGTGGAGCAGCTATCTTTGATGCACTTTTCATATCCGGGCCCTGATAAAAGAATCAAGAAATGACAACATTTTGTTGCACTGGTCATAATCTAAATTAAGAAAGGTAAATTCCTATGGACAAGGGGATTGCACATTCTCATGCTAAGCTTCAGAAACGTAACACAAATTAACTCACAACTTTACAGAAGAGTGTTGAACAAGTTTGTAACAGTTACATACACAAGAATCTGGAAGAAGCATATGATTTGAACATAAGCTTATTAACATGTCTTAGATGAAGGTTTCAATGTTGGGGAAACTGTTCCCCAACTGTTATGTGTATGCATTTTACCTACTTTCAATCTTTTAAAAATTGTTTTGAAGTTCATGGTCTTTCAATATTATTATGTGCTTCATTACTTTTTGTTGTTCAGTTACACAGTTGAGTCCAACCCTTTGAGACCCAATGGACCACAGCACGTCAGGTTCCTCTGTCATCTGCCATCCTCTGTAGTCCACCCAGATCTATGCCCATTGCATCAATGATGCCATCTAGCCATCCCATCCTCTGCCACCCTATTCAAGTACTTGAGCTTCAGCGTCAGTATTTGTCCTTCCAGGGACTCTCAAGCGTCTTCTCCAGCACCCCAGTTCAAAGGCGTCTATTTTTCTGCACTCAGCCTTCCTTATGGTCCAGCTCTCACAGCCATACATTACTACTGGGAAAACCATTGTTTTAACTATGTGGACTTTCATTGGCAGAGGGATGTCTCTACTTTTTATTATACTGCCAAGGCTTGCTATAGCGTGCCTCCAAAGAAGTAATCATCTTTTTATTTCATGACTGCAGTCACCATCTGCAGTGATCTTAGATCCCAAGAAGGTAAAGTCTGTCACTGCTTCCGTTTCTTCCCCTTCTATTTGCCAAGGGGTGATAGGGCCGATGCCATGATCTTGGTCCCCCTTCTACCTTTACACTACTACGTATCTATAATTTCCTCTATCCCTATTTTGCAAATGGCATTAGCTCCTTGAAATGGGAAAAAGGTGGAAAGGAAAGAATACTTATTGACTTTCTTTAAGTCATGTCAATAATATGAAGACAGTATCAAAAACAAATCAGGGAAGGAGGAGTTAAGCTGAATAGAAAATGTTGACTAAAGTAAGTTTATATTGGCTTCTCTAATTTCCTTCCTATGTTGCAAAGTTTTTAAAGAAACTTTAAGCACTTTCAACAGCCACATTACTGAATTAAGCAGCAGTTTATTTGGCTTCATTGAAAGAGAATTGGAATTAAATGAACACAATTTAAATGTACTGTGAGGTTTGTTTACAAATTTCTCAACACAATTTTAAAGAATCATTTATCAGTTTTAGCTTGGTCCCTTAAAATGCCAGAAAAATTTAGTGAAGTGGTGACAGCTAGCCACATAAAGCATATTTATAACTTTGCTCTTAAGAAACAGCAGGGAAAGAACAAAATAGTTGTCAATATGCATACAAACAAAATAAAAGGCAGCTGATCAATTATAGTATTTGTTTTAAGGAATTCTGACTTGTAGTGCACATTTGGCTTTTGGGAAATTGAAGAGTACAACACTGTTCAAGGATAACATTTCATAGATAGGCATTTTGGATAACCCAACTACCATATATACTCGAGTATAAACCGAGTTTTTAGCCCCAAAAATGAGGTCCAAAAGTGGACTTGGCTCATACACAGGTCAGCAACCACGAATGTCTAAAAATATGAGGGGTTTTTTTTTAGTTATTCGGCACTTTAAAAGTAAGTTTCAGGACTTCTACCATGAAAGAATCTGAGGTGCAATTACACAACTAGCCACAAGAGGGTGCAAATCGTGATTTTCTATTAGAATACATTGAAAATCAAGTTCTCCTATTCTGAAGTTTGTTTTCAATTAATTCCTATGGAAAATTGCAGATGAAGAAAGAAGCTCTACATTACAATTGTGTCTCCCTTCCAAACTGGTGTGGAAAAAGAAAGGATTTCACTTACTGGTACTGTCCAAGATGGAGGAGAAAGCCATGCTTCTTCCTTGCAGGGGGAGCAAGAGGCTATGCTAGAGCAACACTTCCTGCCTCAGTGCAATTGACCTGCCCACCCACTTTACCTGCAGTGCCACCACTGGTGGGTGGTGGAAATACGTTTTAAAAAATCGCTAAAATGCTTAATTTTACTGTATTTTCATGTATTTTAATTACTGAAACTCACTAACAGCTGCTACATTTCCCAGTCTCGGCTTATACTCGGGTCAATCTATTTTCCTGGGTTTCCAGGTCAAAAATTAGGTGCCTCGGCTTATATTTGGGTCAGCTTATGTTCGAGTATATAAGGAGTGAGTGTGTGTGTGTGTGTGTGTGTGTGTGTGTGTGTGTGTGTGTGTGTGTGTGTGTGTGTACACATATATACATATATAAACTTCTAGAAAATTGTAAAGAATCTACTCCCTGAAAAATCAAAAGAAATATTTTAAGATAGAGCCAAGAATCTGGAGAGCAAAAAGTGTTTCATTACTAATGCAACTGACAGCTTACCTTTGATTTGAGCTCATCAGTTCCAATCTCATTTTTATCTTTGTTGTCCATACGAGCTGATAAGAAAAAAAAATACAACTATGTCTATTTGTGAAATGCAAAGGGATGGTATGTGAGCTCTAAAATCCCAAGCATGGCAAACTACATAGGGTGCTTACAGATGGACAGTCCCAGCTTTATCAAGGAAAAGGCACTATGCAAATATGGTCTTTCTCTCATTTATCAAACTTTTACTGTTAAGAAAAAGAGACAGACAGACATGGGGGGGGGAGCCACAAGATAGCTGAAGTATAAACACTGTAGAATAAAAGATTCATCTGAAAGCAGCCTTAGATTCGAACTACAACATGCAGTACATTTGCTTGTATATGCTTATATCTCTACTTCATTAAATGATTTGTACTCTCTTTCAAGCTGATTTTAATACAAAAAGTAAGCAAGTTGTAATCCAAAGAAACAGCAAAAAAGTTTTTTTTAAAAAAAGAAGGCCAGCTGTAAATGGGAGAAAACAAAATGTTATGTGTTCCCATCCAATTAGTACAATTTCTGGCATCTCCCTCAAATGTTTTGTATGAAGCTCTGTTAGCTATGTGATGTCAGGAACTGGCAAGACAACTCTGGACTATAAACACTGAACAAAAATCACTTAACAGCCTCTTATATTATGCAGACACAAGTAATACAATATCTTTAGTTCTATGCTTGTCTGTATATTTCCCTAGAAAGGAGAAAAGCAATTGTTAGTTTTTTCATCTTAATTTAGACCAGCTAATTTGCATGCTCCTAATAGCAGATTTTTAAAATATATCATCAGAGAGAGAGAGAGAGAGAGAGAGAGAGAGAGAGAGAGAGAGAGAGAGAGAGAGAGAACAAAAAAATGCAAACATCACGTGAAATATTTCAAAAGCTTGCATATGACCTTTCCACAGACTATTCTGTCTCTCTGGTGCAGTTTGGACATTTAAATACATCAGAGTTTTATTCACTTGTTTTTCGTAAGCACTGCTCATAATATATTTGCACCCAATGAACCACACTTGTTTAGTTTGTTAGAAGGAAATCCACCTCAAATCTTATATCATGAAGTATGTTTGTTTTAAACCCATTAAATCACCACAGGCTGTTGACTTCAAAGACAAGCTGCAATTTACAGTAAAACCTTGGTTTACGAACGCCTCAGTTAACGTTTGCTGCAGTTTATGATGGCAAATCCTATGGAATTGATGTCCTGATTAACGATGTTTTTTCAGTTTATGACCGGGAAATAGATCCCCAGCACCATTTTAGACTCTAAAATGGTAGCACCATGCCATTTTATAGTCTAAAATGGCGGCCGCCCCATTATTGGAAGTCACAATTTCTCACTTGCAGCAGCGGAGGCATTGGTGGCATTTTTGCCACTTTCCACACTATTCACCGCTTCTACCAACAGCGGGAGAGTGTGGGGACCATATCCGTTCCATTCGTCTTCGTCCAAGCTCCCTGTGTGGTGCTACAGCCAGGAATGCATGCCTCCCCCAGGGCAGCGGCGTGGAAAGGGTAGGAAGATCACTTTGTCCCTTTTGTAGGGGTGGGAGACAATCATGTCTGGCATTTTTTGGATTTTTTGATGTTTTTTTTAATTATTATTATTTTGTATATTTTTTGTCCTGTTGGGACTGGCTTTTAATTTTTTAGTGCATTCCTATGGGAAAACATGCTTCGGTTTACAATTTTTTGGTTTTCGACAAAGGCTGTCGGAACGGACCAATGTCGTAAACTAGGGTTTTTACTGTACTTGTTTTTAAACTGCTGAAAGAAGGGAGAGCAAACCAAAGTCCTGATATAGCTTGCTTTCAAATCCCTAGTCTTCATGGATCTTCAGCCTGGACAAAGGTTCTCTTACATAAAAAGATTTCATGGTAATCAAAGCAAAAGCTATTGTAAATGCTTTTTCAATTATTCAGAAATTGGCATGTTTCTCTAGATAACTGTGAGTCCGCCTGCCAGGTAAATTTAGCCTACCAAAGCAGGACACAATTGCAGAAACTATTCCCAAAGAATAAGATCTTGGGTATATGCTGGAGAGCTAAACGAACTATCTTAACAGGATATTACCGTATTTATTCGTGTATAACGCGCAAAATTTTATACCAAAAAAAGAAATCAAAGTTGGGGTGCGCGTTATAAACGAGGACTGGTGAGGCAGTGGCGGCCGGTCCCTTGAGGGCGCGAATGGTGAGTTCCCGCGAGTTCATGTCACCTTGTCGTGTACAGTGTGCGTCACAAATAGGGTTGTGCCGCTTCATTTCCTCGCCCACACGGGAGACTCAGTGAGCGCATGACGTCACCCACCCTACAAGGACGGCGCCGGCGTGGTTTTCTCCAGCAGAACGAGGCGTGGCCTCCGCCTCCAGCCATTTCCCGCCATACGCCTCCTCACTCCCGGAGTCCCACCCCCGTCGCAAGCCTCTTTTACTTCCTTTTTAGAATTGGGTCGGCTGTCTATTGCTGCGGCGGGTGAAGGGGAGGCGGGGGCGTGGCTTTGAAGAAATTGACGGGATCTGATTGGGTGGCGCGGGAGACGAGGCGTGGCCTGGAGGTAGCTCTTATGAACAAGCTTTTTCACCACGCATTCAATTACAATGCGTGGTGTGAAACAAAATTTTATACCGAGGTTTCATGGAAAATTAGGGGTGCGCGTTATACACGAGTGCGCGTTATACACGAATAAATACGGTAAATGCAAAAAGGAATTGCCAACAAAACACACCAAAATTGTACTGTAATTAGGAAACATGTGCATTGTGATGGCTGACCCAAACTTACATGCCTTGAGATTTTACTTGCTGAATATAAAACTACTTTATATTACCTTTAGACAGTAATTCCATCAAAGTTTGAATTATCTTACTTGATATTTAAGAATTATTCATTCATTCATTTACTGTATTTATTTATTTACTCACTGTATTTATACAGTATTTATACTGTATTATATTTATATATAATTATATTTATATATTTATATTTATGTCCAGTTTAATCCCCTAATCCATGTCCAAAATTCTAGATGAATTAGGCAGCCCTCACCAGAGGTAGGGGAAGCAGTATCTGACCAGTTTATTGGCCAATATTACATTTTATTTTAAGGAAAGAATCAAATGGGTGTGGCTGGAAAAGTGAGAGTCATACTCTCCATATTAAGTAACACCTATATTGTACATGAACAGAAACCTTAACACTAGAAATAACCAAGCCTTTTCTAATATGCCCACATCAACTCCAGAACAAGAATTTCCATAAACAATTAAATAAAGTGTTTGGTGTAGGGAAAAAGGAGGAATGCATCTTTCAAACAACACTTTTAAGGAGCTAAATCATTCAAGAAATAAAGACTATTTTGTAAACTAAAGGACAGCCTGCCTTTCATTTTCACACTTTAGTAATCAGTTCAGTTACAAGTTTGCAATGGTGCTTACAGACACCACTCTGGAATCTTACAGTAGCTCTGAGGTAAATGGATACTCTCAACCACCACACATTTTGCATACACCATACACACACAACACTTTCCTACTCAGCTCCTTCTCAAAGTTGCACAACCTCTTAGTCTTACTTTTACCTAGATCAGTGTTTCCAAACTTTTGGTTTATGGACTTCAATTCCCAGAAGCCTAAGTCAATTCCCTAAAGCACTGAGCAGTCAATGTACTGATTTAGGCTTCTGGGAATTGACGTCCCGCTGTGGGGTGCGGGCCCCACATTGGGAACCACTGATCTAGATGCTTTTATTTCGATTGCAGGCCTTCCTTGAGCAGTAAGGCTATACGTACACATGCATACAAATTTATAAAGTGTTTATAAAATAAACATGCATCTATGGACAAAAATGTGGGTAGGATATGTGACTACACAGAATACCATCTGAAGAGCAGTAGTTAACAGTCGTTCTTATTTTTCTCTGTGTTTACTCTATTTAGTTCCTTGTACAGGAAACTAGCAAACTGACTTAGCTAAATGTGATAATAATTTAATTAAACAATGTAAACTGAAGAATAATCCACCCACCGCTTGTTCTGCAGCATTCTTTGATTAAGGAGTGCTCTGAAGATGTTAAGGTGGGAGTCTACAATGTCAATTCGCAAATAATCACAAGCGCTACATCTCTTGAGACAGAAATGCAGCAGGAGGTTCTTTAACTAACAGATGACAAACATGAACAAGTTTGTATCATTTAAGAGAGCTTTTACTGCCTACTTAGATAAATTGTAATACTTATACCTCTTTTCCGTCTATCAGGAGACCAAAGGACAGTCACATAAATTGTCAGTGCACATACGCAAGACATTCTCATAATAAGCAAATGCAATACAAAGGATTTAAAGAGTTTCTCTTTTGTAAAACATGGCTTTGACAGGCTTCAACCGCATTTATCTCCCTAGGGTAAACATGATTATATGTAATGGATGACAACAGGATCTTTCTTCCAATTAGATTGTCCTCCAACCAGCCCTGAGAGCTACTCATGAGTGACAGTGTTCACTGACAACACAGCTGAGAGCATAGACTTGAAGTAATTTCAACACTGAAAACTATCATGGTGGTAATTCTGAAAAATATTTAGAAGAGTAGAAACATAAGACAGAACTAACTCTCCACCCGCTTGCCTACTATGCAAGATGCAGTCTTCTTCGTATATGCAGTAGAGCAAGGAAGAATATCTTTTTTATATATTATTTATTTTATTTTATTTTATCTATATCCCCGCCCTCCTGGTGGGAAACACCACTCAGGGTGGCTAACAACAAAAAAGGAAAAAGAAAGAGGGGAAAACGAAAATAAAAATAGAATACAATATAAAATAATTAAAAACATCCACAGCTTAAAAAACCAGCTAAAATCCACATTAAAACATATAAAACCTGTATAAACATTCAGAAAACAACCCTCTCCACCCACCACCCACATTAAAACCAAGATCCAAGACAGGACAGGTCCATCTCCCCAGCTAGACAAGCCAGCGGGCCTGAGAGGTGGGGGCACTCATGCCCCACCCATGCTGAAACAACCATGTCTTCAGCATCTTCCTAAAGGGGAGTAGTTCCGTCTGGAGATGCACCTCAGGTGAGAGAAGGTTCCACAGGGTTGGGGCAGACACGGAGAAGGCTCTCTTCCTGGCCCCAATCAGATGTACCTCTCTCATTGATGGGACCACCACTGAGCCCCTTCTGTCTGCCCTGGTAGGACGGGCTGAATTTCTTGTGATGATGCGGTCTCTTAAGAAGCCTGGTACAATAGTCTTTGCTTCCAATTTCTCAAAAAGGTTCAAAACTTCAACATTACAATTTTTATTAATTAAAAAAATATATTCTGAAATATCCTCATATGAAATGACAAGGACTATATGAAGGAAAAAAACAAGGTTCTAAAATAATGTACATATTTTGCACTCATGCAGCTCCTTTGTAGCAAAGAGTAGTTGGAGACTGAAAATACAATTTCATATTGTGAAAGCAGATTTTTTGAAAGTACAGTAAATGCAAAGTTGTTGATGAGGAACATAACAAAGGCAGTTTCATGGAAGGATCTACTGTTAAAGGTCTTCTGACATCTCCCTTAGGTTGCAACAGCCATCATCTTTGCCTTCTCTATCACCCTCCCTATATCTCCTTGATGCACGTAAAAGAGAAAGGCAAAGCAAAAATCCTTTTTAACCTTTTTGAGTTTTCTTGTGCACTGTTTGTGCCATATGTGAATGTGTGATGAATTACATAGGAAAGAATGCAAATTATAGTCAGTGGACATTAAATATTTGCATGAGAGATTTAAACAGAAGCTTACCAAAGGAACATAATTAAAGGAAGATATAGCTAAGGAACGCAACCTCCTCTACATCACTTGTTGTTGTTTGTTGTTGTTGTTCAGTCGCACAGTCGATTCTGACCCTTTGCGACCCTATGGACCATTGTCCTCCAGGCGCCTTTGTCCTCCACCATCTTCATCAGCCCTCCCAGCTCTGTGCCCATTGTGTCTACAATACCATCTAGCCATATCATCTTTGGCCTCCCCCTTCTTCTTTTGCCCTCCACCTTGGGGAGGACTTGTAGGACCCTGGACTTGTAGGACCCTGAATAGGCTGAGGGTCAGAGTCCCTAAATGTAAGACCAACATGGTCAAGTGGGGGCTGCTGGCAGACAACAACACAGTGTGAATGTGGAGAGATTCAAAATTTGACTCATGATCTGCTGATTACTGCCAGAACATGCATCAATGAGGACTAAAGTGGCTTCATTTTGGCAGTCCAGGGTTTGATCGGGACACGAAAGAAGACCAAAGTGAAAAAGCATGATGAGATGCACCCATAATGGTCTTTGATGGGTATCAAATAAGTTAAAATAGCAATGCATGATGAGACTAAGACTTGCATGACTAATAAGACACAACTCATAATATCAGGTTCCAAAAACGGCCAAAATCAATTAGCCCTATTTGGTTTTTCCAAATAAAATCTATTTTACTGGTTATTAATTGCTTACACAGCATATGAAATGAAGCAAACAAATTTAAGGTGGAATCTCACAAAACATAATTTGGGTTGAGATTAGTAAAAGAATAGCAATATCCCCACACAAACACAAAAAGCATGAAGCCATTGCATGAATAGACTGCACTCACTCATAATGTCTAAATGCAGAAGCAGAGGATACAAGGTAGTGCCACACCAACTTTTAAAATTTCTGTCAGTCTGACACATGAATCACAACAGCAGCATGATTCAGCAATCAGTGTGCAAGTTCATCTAGTGGTTTCAGCAGCTTTGCCTTCTTTTAGCACAAAAAAATGAGACAGGCACAACACATACCCTTCAGGCATGGCAATCGGCAATTCTTCTTCTCTGGTGAAGTAGCATTTTTCCTTCCACAAGTCTTCTGCAGTTCTGTGTTTTGCACTGTATCCATCATTTCCTCTTCTAGTGAAATGTTCTCTCCCAAAAGCTTACCTACTTCCAGTTCATTTTCCAATACTGTACTTTACTCTCCTTTTGGTTATTAGCATCAACTTCAGCTTGGTAAAAATTCTTAGTGGGCTCCAGTTCTGTAACCATGACATGCCTTTCTTCTGATAATTTAATTTAATTTAATTTAATTTTCACGCTTATATACCGCTCACTCAGGCGAACCCGACTCAGGGCGGTTTACATAGTGGACAATAATACAAAATACAGTAACATAACATACAATAAATACAGCAAAAAATCAATCACCAAAAGTACAATTGCAAATCTCGGTCCGCAAAAATTACAGAAATATATATATACTACGATATGCACTACATGTGCACTACAATACAGTTTCTAACAATACATCAAATAAGGTACAATACAATAAAATCCTAAACATCAGTTAATCACATCAAAGAGTACACAATATTAAAAAAAAATCAAAACGTCAAATCTTAACCTATAAAACCAAGGGTTAACCGTTGGAACTGGCTATAGGTTGCTATGCCTTGCCCTACTTGCCTGCACTCACCCTTCCTGCACACGGCCGATCTGGGTCCGCAGGTCAACGAAGGATTGAGAAAACCGGCAGTGGGGCAATAGCCCCACAAACACGAAGAAAGGGAAACAACTTCACTTCCCAACATTCCTTGCGCTGCGCCGCGCCAGGGCCAATCAGGCTGAGAGGCTCTTGCACGGCGTAGCGTTCGGAAACGCGCCACAGCCAATCAAAAGAAAACCATTTTTAAAAAACGCAGCACAAACACAAAGCACCAACCCATAACTACAAGCCCCAGCCTCCTGAAGCTCCTAATCGGAGTTTCCCCTTTAATATCACTGGGTGGGGGGGTGTTGTGCTCCCCCTCTCTATTGGCTCCCCTGGGGTTGAGAGGGTTGGGGGGACCAAAGGAGCCTTTCTCCCCAACCCTCCTGACCCCAGAGGACCCGGCAGAGAGGGGATTCCCCTCCCCACACACACACACACGCCCCATATTAAAGAGAAGAAACCAAGCGGTTACTTCTCTTTAAAAACGGAGTTGGGGGGGATCCCCCTCTCCGATGGCTCTCCTAGGTCCGGAAGGGTTGGGGAGACAGACCCCTTTTCTCAACCCAACCCTCCCAAACCCAAGGAAGCCAGCGGAGAGGGGGAATCACAACCCCCCCCCACTGATATTAAAGGGGAAATCACAATTGAGATTTCCCTTTTAATATCAGAAGGTGGCCTGGATTCGATCCCCTCTCCTGGGTTCCATTAGTCTGCAAGGTTTGGGGGGACAAAAGGAACCTGTCCCCCCAAGCCTTCCAGAGCCAGGGGAGACGGCAGAGAGGGGATCCCCCCCCCGTAGGACACCAAAAAACACAGAAACAAACAATCAAAAACATTTAAAAATACACAAAAACAAACAAAAATAACACAAAAAAGTAAACAAAAACAAACATTTCCAAACACACCCAGCATCCAGCCAAACACCACAAAATCCAAACACCACCACCACCTCAAATAAAGAAAAACAGCCAACTCACCACCAGACGACCTCACACAACAACTACTGGAAAAGAAATGAATAAAGAAAGAGACTACTTACTGGAAGAAGCTCCACCCAGAGGCCACGAGAGAAAAAACAGTCAAAATACAAGATAACCCCTACCAGCAGCACTTGCTGCCCACAATAATAAAAAAATTCAAAAAGACACAATAAGGCCCCAAAAGGCCCCAAAAGTTTTTCGAAAAAGTATATCATCCTTTATTCTTTTTTTCATCCACAAAACCAAAACACCAAAGAAAACTCATCACAGTTTATAACAGGCCATCAAAAAAAATTTGTATAAATAAAAATTTAAAAAATTTCAATTGTAGACTAACCTCTTCTTTACAAACATTAACAACAACAACAAAAACTTTCCAACACCATTTAAAACAGCCCGGCAACGCCGGGCAACCTTTGCTAGTAACAATATAAAAATATACCCAGCACAGTCCTTTTAGTCCTTCCAGAAGGGGGGTGGGTGGGACAAAAGCGTGCACAAGTCCTGAAGCTCCAAGCCAACCAGCCTCCTCGCCTCCACCGAGGCCCAGACCATGGCAAGTCCAGCCGCCCGCCGCGGCTGGCCCCAAGTCCTAGCCAACAACAAGAAGATGGTAGCGAAGCATCCCAGGGGGCCAACCAGGACAACCCGCAGCATCTCCCACCTGTCTCCACTCCCGGGATAAGAATGGCTCTCACACACAGAATGTTCTGCTGAGCTGTTTCATCTGTGTCCCTATCTTGATTCCCCCCTGTCCAGAGACATCTTCTTTCAAAACACCTCTGAAGTAGAGGGAGCCATCAGCTGTCGGAAAACAACCCTTGTGAGAGTGGATCCAATAGGCCAGTGGTGAACCAATGGCATGTGTAACAGAGGAGGCACTCAGAGCCCTTTCTGTGGACATGCACACTGTCACCCAGCACAGAGTTCACCCCTCCCTTCTGCCCAACAGCCCAATGGTAACATTTTCTTCCTCCCCCCAGCACAGAGTTCGCCCCACCCCTCTACGGCAGATGGCAGCCTGTTGAGTTTGGGCACCCAGTCTCTAAGAGGTTTGCCATCACTGCAATAGGCTGACTGCCAAACTAAACTAGGTCTGATGGAGTGGACTTGATCCACAAAAGGTAACATTAAAATACAGTAAAACCCTGACTTACAAATGCCTCAAGTTATATAAAATTCGACTTGCATAATGATTTTATGCTAAAACCATGTCCCAATTTACACGATTTCCTATGGGTTTGCTTCGAGTTACATAAAGATTATTTTTCCTATGGGTTTGCTTTGATTTATGTAAAAATTCATTTCCCTATGGGTTTGCTTCGAGTTACGACAAAAAAATTTTTCCTATGGGTTCGTTTCGAGTTACAAAAAAATTTGATTTAAGCAAAAGCCTATGGAACCGACTTTTTCCCGTAAGTAGGGGTTTTACTGTACAGCAGTTAGTTATTAAAGTGTCACAGCGTTTTTTGTATTTTTGTTTCGTTTACTCTCTGATAAGCTAAAGCAAGGAAAGTCTCATGAAAATTCCTATTTAAAAAAATATTATCCATTTACTGATACAAATTCTGCATCCATTTGTAGACATTGGTGTCATATGCATTCCAATAGTTTCTTTTCCCACAAGGTCCTGCAAACTTATGAATTCTGAAGACAGCCTCCTCCTTCAGCTGTAGCAGAACCCAATGTACCTGTTTGGTATCTCTGACATGGTGGCTATTTAAAACAAGTCCATACTATCTCTTCTTTTGGGTTTATCTAACTGTAGAGAGCCTCTTTCATCAGGTGATAAACCAGGGACTGTTTTCATACTTTCAGCCTCTAGATTTTCCACAAAAATTTGAAACTCTAGAAAAATTAGGGCTACCACAGTTTGCTGTAACTAATTTTATAGGCTTCCAAGTAAGAATATGTACAGATGGGCATCTAGCTCACTATTTGGACTGCTTTTGGTGCTATTTGGTTTGAATCAAATGACACCGTCCACACATGTTTTGGCTTAAAAATGATCCATCCCATCTCTTGTTAGAGCTGTCCTGCTCCTTTCTGTCACAGCACAAGGGCTACAGTTTTTTAACATGATTAAAAGCATTCCTGATTATCCATGTGGATATTTTAGTTTGCACCCAAGTAGAGTTGTGATCAGTGACATGATACACAGTACATCATTCAGTTTCCATTTCAGAGAGTTGAGTTGATAGTAATTTTTAACACAAGCTCAACTAATAAGTCATGTGTTCAAATTAACAACCAATGGAGTTTTATTTTTATAACACCCAGTAGGGTATACAGTATTCAATTACCCTACTGTTGTATGTATCCATCCATCTTCAAAAACTAAGCTGACAGAATTGCTACACGATGATTTTATATCCTCTTTTCTGCATCTTTGCCTAATTCTCTAGCATCCTTTTCAAGATGGTTTCCTTTCTGAGCTGATAACCAGCATTGTCTTGCAGATGTGGACATAATGGGTGTTTTCAAGGGGAAATAAACAAATGTTTATTACTATGTATACTAGTATTAGATAAATTCCCTTTTTGTTGTCCTTTCTAGCTACTAGAACTTTTTGACTCCAATTTAAAATTAGCCACAGCTTAGCACCAAATGTAACACTCTTTTTAGCACAGTAACTCTTAAAATTATGCTTTGGCTTACTTCAAATAACGATAGTTAAAACTATAACTATAGTTAAAACTTACAGCAATTGCCTATGTTTTGACATAATATTTAAGTGCTGTTAGTAAAAAGCAAAGCCAAATAAAGCAAAATGTATCCGATGTAAAGAAACATAACTGATGTAAAGAAATGTAATTGTTCAGCCTCTTTAGGTTCTTGTCTTGGCTATGAAAATGATTACTCTGAAATTCATCATAAAAGGAGCTGTCCAGCAGCAAATTAATTGTGGGCTGGGCGGACATTAGGACTGTTTCTCTAGAAAAGAGATAATAGTTGATGATAAATAGGAAAGAAAAGCTACTGAGAAATAAACATCAGTTTTACAGCGGAAATGTTTTCTCTCAAAAATGAGTATGTTGCGAGGTTTACCCATATTTATGGGTTGTAAGGTCGCCCTTGCCCGAAAGCCAGTCGTATCCGACTCTAGCGTTCAGTGCTCATCTGTTTATAGCCAAAGAGCCAGTGCTGTCTGCAGATGTTTCTGTGGACATGTGGGCAGGCATGACTAAACACCACAATGCACGGAACGCTGTTTAACTTCCCACCGAAGCAGTAGGAACTGGAACAGACAGGAGCTCACTCCATCATGCAGCACTCAGGCCTCGAATTGCTGACTTGCCGACCTTCCATTCATCAAGTTCGGTGACTTAACCACTAAGACACCACAGTCCTAATTTATGGGTTGTACTTCAACACAAACTGTTACTCTTATTGTATGGCAACTTCTGCACAAGCAGTACTACAGCGCTCACCATTTTAAATTCTGCAAAAGAAAAATGCTATGCTTACCTTGGGCATCTCCCGCGGCATGATCCTCATGGTTAGCAGTAGAGACTATGTCTGCTTCCTCGGCTACATTTTTCAATATGAGGATGGGAAAATGGGTTCAACATTAACAGTGGCACAAGACAAATGGTTCTATGTTTCTACTACCAATGTTCTTAATGTCATATGGTTACAGGGATTGCAGGTAAATTTATTGCACACATAATATTAAGCGCATGTTAAGATGCATTTATATTATGTGTCGCAGCACATTTTAATGAAAATGAGATTCAACAATGAAAAAACACCTCCACTGGAATGATCAGCCATTGACCTTAAATGCTCTTGAATCATATCCAGTAATGAAAGCGACAGCTGCCCAAAGAAAGATGCAGCAAAAACAGACAGCTTTTGTAAAATAAAATCTGCCAAAAACATTGAGGGCAGCGAAAGAGAAAGCAAATATCTCACCATTATATCCTGACACTTTGAGGAGCTAGGTTATGCCTAAAGGTAAAAGCCACCCTTGCTCAAAAGCCAGTCGTAACCAACTCTAGGGTTCAATGCTCATCTCTGTTTATAGCCAAAGAGACAGTGCTGTCTGCATTTGCAGATGTTTCCGTGGACATGTGGCAGGCATTGCCTAGACACCGGAGTGCACAGAATGCTGTTTACCTTCCTATCAAAGTGGTCCCTATTTATCTACTTGCAATGTCTTGCTTTTGAACTGCTAGGTTGGCAGGAGCTGGGACAAAGACAAGAGCTTACTCTGTCGTGTAGTACTTGGGTCTCAAACGTCTGACCTACCGACCTTCCAGTCGTCAGGTTTGGCATCTTAACCACTAAGCCACTGTGGTCCCTGCTTAGGTATGCCTAAAAACAATCAATTTCCCTAGGCTTAATGCCCTGTTGCATTACAAAGATGAAGACTTACACTATTTCTATCAAACACAGATGCTGTCTATATCTTTGCCAAGCTCAGGAATCTAGGACAGAACAGCTGTGCTCACTCTGCAGCTGGGTCAACTGATGGTACTGGGAACAAAATAGCTAATGCCCACCACAACTGCCTCATTCTCCAACCCCGTGATGGTGAACCTTGGCACTCCTGATGTTCTTGGACTTCAATTCCCAGAAGCCCAAGCACCCTGTGAATTCACATGAATGGGATTACTGTGTTTCATCCGGCCCACGCTGCCCTCGTTGCTCCCAGAAGCAGAAGTAAAACATGCCCATATGGGCGCGTTTTATTTCTGCTTCCGGGAGCGACACGGGCCAGATGAATTGCAGTAAACCCATTCGTGTGGATTCACAGGGTGCTTGGGCTTCTGGGAATTGAAGTCCAAGAACATCAGGAGTGCCAAGGTTCGCCATCACGGCTCTAACCTCTTTTAGAGAATGCCTCTTTTTCAGCCACTGAAGCTCATCTGTCATATCTGCCTCGTAAAGTGACCTATTTTGTCAACCCATCTTTGTAAAACACATTTGACAAGACTGAATTATCTGACTCCTGAATTGAAGACACTCACTAGGGGCTTCTTTAAAAAATATATTATGAGTCTGCACTATTCTTGAGTTCTAAATGGAAGACTCATTGCACCTCTGGTCAAAACCCATTGTGGAACTGTTCCAATTTTTTTCCTTAATGGTTTTTTTTTTAGGTAACAAAGAAGTAACAAGAAATGGTTACAAACAGAAAAGGCCATTGTCTGGATGCTCCACCTGTGCTGTAATTGTGAAAATGAGGCAGGATGATTGCACACACTTTCTCCCTCTGATTAATATGAACTTTTGAAGGGCCATCGAATGGGATCATGACACTAACAAAGTATAATTAATGCTGCTCAGTGACCTGGAATGTTATGGTTAATGGGACTGCGGTGGCTCAAGTGAATAAGACGCTGAACTCGCTGACTGGAAGGTTGCAGTTCGATTCCTGGGTACTGCATGATGGAGTGAGCTCCCGTCTCTGTCCCAGCTCCTGCCAACCTAGCAGTTTGCAAGCAAGAAATTTACAAGTAGATAAATAGGTACCACTTTGGTGGGATGGTAAACAGCATTCCGTGCACTCGAGTGTTGAGGTATCCCTGCCTCATGTCCACGGAAATGCCCGCAGATGCACCCAACACTGGCTCTTTGGCTATAAGCAGAGAAGAGCACTGAATCCTAGAGTCAGATACAACTGGCTTTCAAGCAAGGGTCACCTTTACCTAATTGTCTTTAGCCCTTCCTTTGGGAATATGTCAGTAATCAGAGCTGCTGAGAAGGGAAGATAATAATTTAATTCTCTGAATCTAATAAGGTTAATTAGAAGTTGGGCTAGAAGAAATGGGATATATGTGTGAGAAGGACAGTAGTTTTTTAAAATATATCTTTATGCATCTAATTGGGTTTTTTAAATCTGGCACAACAATATATTTCTACCCGGCACTACAATCTATGAGTTTCTAGATGCTGTTTTCATATTTGTAAATGGAAAAACAGGTTGCTTACCTGTAATTCATATTTGAGAGGTCTTCTGTGCATCACACATGAATTCTATACCTGCATAAAGCAGTATCTCAGAAATCTAAATTTTATAAAGCAGAAGAAGCTGCTAACTGCCCCCTCCCAAGGGACTGTCATAAAGAGCCCTGGTGGCACAGTGCTTAAACCAGTGATGACGAACCTTGGCACTCCAGGTGTTCTTGAACTTCAATTCCCAGAAGCCCTGATCAGCCGATGTGCTGACTTGGGCTTCTGGGAATTGAAGTCCAAGAACACCTGGAGTGCCAAGGTTGGCCATCGCTGACTTAAACTGCTGTATTGCAGCCAACTGCTGACTTTGTAAGTTTGATCCTAACCAGGCTCAGGGTTGACTCAGCCTTCCATCCTTCCAAGGTCAGTAAAGTGAGTGCCCAACATGTTGGGGGCAAAATGCTAATTACCTTGTGAATCGCCCAGAGAGTGCACTAAGCACTATGGGGCAATATGTAAGAATTATTGTTATTGCTAACATAAATTATTTGAATAGGTCTGGATCCATTCCTCATGGAAGGAAAGAGCTGCCGTTGAGAAGAGGGTAAGAACAGAAAACATTATAAAATGATGCCATACTCTTCTGATGGAATGCCAGACTTCTCTGAACATTTGGAGAATGAAAGGAAACATATTTATATTTAAAATTTCTGTATCACTTCCCCATTGCCAAAGACTACCTATATATAAAGATATAACAATTATAAAAATGAAACAGATGCATGTAAAAGGCTACCTGTGGCTGTTGTTGTTTTTTTAACCCAGGAGACACAAAGAGTAATGGAACTCCCAAAATCTGGCTCCCTAGGCCAGGGGTGCCCAAACTATGGCCCATGGGCTAGATCCAGCCCCCGAAGCCAATTCATCTGGCCTGCACCGCCCTCGTCGCTCCCAGAAGCAGAAGCAAAACACGTCCGTGAGACCAGTATGACTCTCAATGAATGGATCTTGCACGCAGATCAAAGATTAAAAGCTGACCCATTTCAGACAAACCAAGTAGGCCAAAGAAGTGAACTGCTGTATCAAGATGTAGAGAAAGAATGGTGTTAAGACTGCCACTAGTAGATTATTAGCCACAGCAAGAAATGTTATCTTTTGTTATGTAAGCAGATGGTGATAACATATAAGTTCTGTAAAAGATCTGTAGATCACTAACAAGCTGTATGGAAAGCAAGGAGCACATTCTTTACAGGGCTTCCACACTTGTAGTTGACTGTGAAGCTGCTTTTGAGTTTGGATCTGTCCCAAATCTCTCAAATGCTGTAGATTACACTTAGCCTGTAATAGCTGTTATGGTGCCATTCGCCTCCATAGAAGTCTCCAAGCCAGTCGGAGATTCAGCAGCTGAAAATTACAATCTTAGTAATTTTCCTTTCTTCACTTCAAAATAAGATGGAGGGTGCCACCTGCGGTCACAGCCAGACCACATCCATCTCTATATATCTTACCACTAACATGTAAGAAGAGCAAAGCCTCAAGTGCTACACTGGAGTGATCTAGGTGATCACACTGCAAGAGAATTGGCTTTATTGGGACTGATTCTGATCGTTGCAAATAAACAGTGAGCTCCAACCCTTGACCAACCTGGGATGCATTGGTCCTCATTAGGGGTAGGTTGGAACGCTCTAACAAGGAAGTTGTGTAAGTCAATGTTTTCATAGAGTGATCCCAACCATTCCAGTTGGAGGCTATAATGTGGGATAAACTCCTGTGTAATCAGCCTCTAATTGTATCTTGTCAAAGTATGAATTTGAGCTATCAACCCTGGTTATCAGCATCCACTTTCAAATCTGCAGAAAATCGGTCTATCACCAGTATCTCTTCTGTGAATTTAATGCAAATTTCCAGAATATAGTGCTTCATATGAGATTACCCACCTGCTTAGGTTTTAAGAATTTGTGGTCTATGAGTCCTACACAGTGGGATGTTTTCTAAGTACTTTGACTCGATGGAAGAGGAAAAGGCCTGCCTACAATTATAGATCAGAAGCTTCTGAAAAAAACACAGGCAAGATATATATGAGCTTCTGGGCTTAATATTTGGTGGTTGTTATTTTGTGAATGAAATGCCAATTAAATGTCTGTGGTTTGAAGAAATAAGATACAGTGTGGTTGTAAGAGCCAAGTTAGTTGCTGTCTGGTGCCAAGACAATTAAATTCATGAAAATAATACTTTTGTTAGTAGGCAATTTCTTCTCTTCTCCTTTCTAACATTTTATTCTCTAATGGAACTGCATTAGAAGGGTTATTTTTGTCTACAAGGGCCGGTGAACAAACGCAGGCTTTGATAAATATAAAACGCCTTCATTCTTCTTGTTGAATAGAAGCAAAACTCTTGATACCCACCACATATCTGAATATGTCTGGCTGTTTTTTCATGTGTTTCGCATAACTCACTGTAACATGATGTATATATGCACTTTTTTGTCTAAACTTTCAAGTGTATTTGTGCTTGCTACAATATATTTAACAATTATCACTATTTGTATTGACTTTATATACACACTGAACACGTTTTATGTATTTTCATTTACAATGTTGAGTTAGACATTCACATTTGTTAAAACAATAAGCGTGGCCTCTATGACAAATGTTGTGCATAGCAACTCTTGAGGAAACAATCTGTGCACTTAGTATTTATGTTTACATGTTAGACCTCATACTTCTACCTAGTGTGAGTCCTTTCTGGAATAGGACTGATCAGGAAATGGCTATTTGTTAATTAATAGCTGCATGTATGGCAATTGTTCTGAAAAGGAAGAGAGGCCATCCCTCTGCAATTAGTGAGTGGTACATAAGGATCTGGAATATCTCATTCATGATCAAACTAATATAATAAGAGCCAGGGAATAACTGGTTTATAGAAACATGAAATCTTTTTATTTTATATTGGAATGAAATGAGAAAGTCCAAGATTCACTTCAGCTTTATTCATATTCATATTTAAGGGCTACTTTATTTAATAAATGTTTAAGCATCTGAGTGAACCTCCATCCATAAATGTATATAAAACTCTATGTATCTTTTTTGTGCAACTATATTTTGTTTGTACACACTGTGTTATATCCTTTAGATCAGATGTTCTTGGATTAAAACTACAAGAAATCTTTACTATTGTCCAAGGTTTCTAGGAGTTTTAGTCCAAGAATATCTGGGGTACCAATGTTTGGAACCACTGCTTTAGATGGTTATGATGGGAATAACAATGAATCAGTTAAACAGATGGAAACTACTAACAGAATTAACTCAGAGGATGAACACACAGCCTGCTTTCAGCCTGCTGTGGGGAAGAGCTTGTTCACTCCTAAAGATGATGACCAAGGTTCTTGCAGCAGCAAAACAGGACTATAAGAGGTATAATTTTCTGTGATATGAAGTTGGAAAGAACTTGTCTATCTTTGAGAAATGCTCATTTTTTGGTGGGGTCCATCCATTCAAAGGGAGAGGGCAAATGCTAGATTTCAATTTACAAAGCACTACCAAATTTGAGATGTTGCTCTCTGTGGGTGTACAACTCATGTGTGACTGCACAGAGGGTGTTTTTTTTTTAAGGAATGAATACTACAGATGTACCACAGGCATTCTAAATTTCTTCATTTTAGAAAACAAAACCTTGGGGTGTTGCATTGAACATCTCACTTAGGGATGCTTGGAGAACATAAAACTGGTTTAGGAAGGGGTGGGCAAAGCTTGGGATGCAGGTAGCAGGTGAGCCTCATAGCTTCCACTATCCCACCCAGTTCCCCAAACTTTTTAAAAACATTCTTGCTTGAAATGTTCTGTTGTACCTACTAGAAGATATGATTGGCTTTTCAGGGAATTTTTATATCACATGACCTGAGGACAACAGGATCCTCCTCCTTGAGAAAAAACCAGATATCAGAGATATATGCAGGGTTGTGCAGGGCACCTTGGGAAGGTGCTGGACGGGGAATGGGGGGGGCGCCTATTGGGGGAATTGGGGAGAATCCCATACATTGCTAATGGCACCCCAGAAACAAAGCCCGATTGCCTGCAATACCAGCATGCTCCTGTAGGGGAGAGAGGCCTCTCCTGGTTAAAAGTCAGTAAATAGTATAGAAGGGCTGGGATAGTATAACAGTTTTCAACCTAAGCAAATAGATATTTAATCAGTGCTTGGAGTGGAGAGCACTGAAGAGTTATGGTAACTTATTCAAGAAGAGGGAGCATTAGCATGAAAAACACATACACACAAATATTGTGCCAGCAGTAAATAACATATCAGAATTGTTGCTTTCACAGTGCCTGGCAAAAGATTTTCCTACCACATGAGGTTTGAAAGGAAGGCTGCAGTTTACAGGCAGGTGCGCTGTTCATCAGTAACACAAAACACATATTTTATTAAAATCATTAAAAAAAGAAAAGCTGTCTTGTATGAAGTGGCATTAATTCTAAGAAGCCTTACCTGTATTTCTTACAGGTGCCTCTACATGCTGCTGAGTTGCAATCCGATTTTCATGTGCTCTCTCATCCACTAATGGTGCAGTAGCCTCTGAAATAAAAAGTCACATAAGGCAACTTTGACTTAGGAGCACAACATATTAAAATTCTTTGCACATTTGTTATTTGAAAAAACTGAATAATATCCTGTTGTAAAAGGTTAAAACAAAAGAGTAGTGACGCATCCTTTTTTGGCATCCTATATGATACAAGAGGAACTCATCTTAAATCTGAGTACCACGAATTGCTCAATGCCACATCAGTAAACATCAAACTTTACCAGAAATTTGAACCAAAACTCATATCCAAGCTCCTTGTTCAATACATTCATCTTCCACAACTTCCCACCTAGAGGGAGCTTAAATTAAATCCTGGCACACGTAAGCAGAAACCTGCACACTAAATGATCAGATTTGGAAGCTGGTTATCCATACAGTAGAGTAGTGTTTCCCAAACTTTGGTTCTTGGGCAACAATTCCCAGAAGCCTAAAACGGTACACTGGCTGATCAGTGCTTTTGAGAATTGACTTAAGCTTCTGGGAACTGAAGTCCAAGAACCAAAAGTTGGGAAACACTGTAGTAGAGGATTAGCCAATAAGTTTGTAAGCCGTCTGATATTAGAAACAAAAAATGTCACTCATCATGGGGACATAAAAACCTCTGTACTCCTCCCTGACCTTATTCAAGTAGTAAAGAATATACAAATCAAGACTTTGTCCCTCCCCTCCAGACCATTCGTACAATGACAGTAGGACAATAGACAGAACACAGACAAGACAATCAATGAGATAGATACAAGGTGAAAAAAAGATTATTTCCCCCTTAAACCTTTAAAGAAAGATTTATGGAATTGAGGGGAAACAGTCTTAAAAGAATTTAGTGACTTAACTAAAGCTAGAGCAAGGAGCATTGCCCATTTTCACTCTTTCCCAAGGATGAAAACTCAAAGCCATTATGATTCTTTAGCCAAACATTTTTAGAATGGACCATTCCGATACAAAAAAAATTACAAGTCTTCTGTAATAATTATTCCCCAGTGCTACTGATGCCAGAAGTTTGAAATGTTGGATATAAAATAACAATAAATAAACCAAAGGCATGTTCCTATATGATGCAGTTCCAAGGGTACTGCTGCCATATAAATTATTTTGCTTCTGTTTTGCATGCCATTCACATCCTTGCTGGAGTTCTGTATACTTGATTATGAATAGGGAAAAAAACAATTATAGAACTGCTTACCTTATGAATTGATTCTTCAAGATGCCAGATACAGAAGATTTCCCTTGACAGAATCCACAGATAACATTTTTACCAAATACACAATCTCATGAGAAAAGCATGTGCAAACCAAGGTTGGCTTTTCTATTTGCCACAAGAGTGTTTCCAGCCCAAGAGAGAAAATTATGTAAGTTTTATGAAAATGTCAAGCTTTTTGCAAACTTAAAAATGAAAATCACCATCGCCAAGCTTTATTTCTACAATCTAATGTAGCTGTAAATACAAGTACAGCGGTACCTCGAGTTACGAAATTAATGCGTTCCTCGGGACATTTCGTATTATAAAAAATTCGTAACTCAAAATGCGGTTTCCCATAGGAATGCATTGAAATCCTTTTTTCTGACCTCCGGAACAGATTAATTAGTTTTCAAAGCATTCCGACTCCCAGGCAGGATTTCAGCCTCCCCTCTCGCCTCCCCATTGGTGGAGGGAGAGAGGTGGTGGGGAAGCATCAATGGTGCGGTGCGGGGCTTGCCCACAACAGGGCATGTGTTCACAGAAAGGCCTGTGCGTGCCACCTCTGGCACGTGTGCCATAGTTCTGTTTACACTGCTACAGATGCTGTAAGAGGGAAGTCAGTGAAATAAACTTGTGTTTGGAAACGACTAGATGCAACGACTATACAGTGATACCTCATACAACGTCCAAACTCGGTTCCACAAGTTAGGACATTGTATGAATTCCGACTTTGTATGAGGCATGCAAAATCCTAGCCGCGATGCCTCATACAATGTCCAAATTATTGCCACCGATGCTTTGTATAACATTGTTCCCATAGAGATACTGTACATTGTAAGAGACGCTGCCGCCACCCCACCACCACCCCACAGCTGATTTCGCTCTCTGGCCTGGCCCGCCCGGAGAGCAGAAAAGCGAGGAGGACGCCGCCACTGCGAGAGGCTCCCTGTCTCGCAGCCGGGGGGTGAGGAGGAGGACCAGCTGAGCAGTGGGGAAAGCCATCTACCGCCGCTGCCGCGAGGCCACTACAGCCAGGGGAAGCCCGGAGACCACCACCCCCAGTCTCGCGGCAGCGGTGGTGGATGATTTCCCCCGCCGCTCAGCCATTCCTCCTCCTCATCCCCCAGCTGGGGGTGGTGGTGAGGAGGAGGAGGAACGGCTGAGCAGCGGGGAAAACCATCCACCACCGCCTCAAGGCTGGGAGTGGTGGTCTCCGGCTGGCCCCTGGCTCCGGGGGCCTCGTGGCGGCAGCGGCAGATGGGTGGCGGCGGTGGATGATTTTCCCCGCCGCTCAGCCGTTCTTCCTCTTCCTCCTCACCCCCCTGGCTGGGGGTGGTGGTGGTGAAGAGGAGGAGGAATGGCTGATCGCCGGGGAAAATCATCCCCCACCGCCGCCACGAGGCTGGGGGTGGTGGTCCCAGAGCAGGGCAACAAAGCAGTGCTGCAAGTCCAAACTCCCGCCGGGGAGAGGGCTGAGGCGAGGAGGCAGCAGCGGCCAACTTCAGAGTCTTTTGCCACGCCAGGGGACCTTATGCCTCATACAACATCTGGCGACGTTGTATGAGGCAACTTTTTTCCAAGAATTGGGCGACGTTGTATGGATCCGACGTTGTATGAAGCGGACGTTGTATGAGGTATTACTGTATAGTGGTCAGTCTAGATTTTCTCCAATGGGCTGTAAAAGAGCTCTTCACAAATGAACGGTTTTGTTTAAAGGTTTCTTAAATCCAAACTCTATTTTTTCTCCAAGCAGTACAGAGGTGAAAGAGGAAATGTGGCTATTTAAAATTTTGTTGAGGATCTTGAAGAAGCTGGAGTACATCATCTACCTGACAAAAGACATGCTGAAGTTGAGCACACAAGGAGAAAACATGAGTAAAACTAACCTTATATATGGCAATTCTAACCAGAGCAGCTGGCAAAATTAAATGCAAACTATTCTGGATTAGCAGGAAAAAATGTCAGAAAGCCTTGCCTTACTACGAAAAATAACCTTTTTTAGTAGGTTCATAAAAATCACGTGTTGATGTGCTTGTAAAACATGTTCAAGAGCTGGGTGCTGTAAATATCAAAAAGAATGAGACAAAGAGTGCCCACCTTCCACAGTTGGGGTACTCTTAGCATCAGAAGCATCAGACCCTTGTTCATCAGATCCATCATCAACTGGTATGTGGAGGGGAGAGCCTGGAAATACACACATTCAGCACTCAGCAATACAGAACTCAGCTTTGGAGTATGGCCTCCCAGCTATGCAAAAGGTTCCTGAGTTAAACATTGTTCTCCCCTTTATTGGAAAAAAGTGGGCATGCACAGGCAATGCTGGCTTTGCAATAACCACAGGCATTTGGAAGAAAAGCCAGTGGCAGAAAGTTCCAGATGCAAGTATATTTGGCAGCAAAAGAACAGCTAAGGTGAAGCTACTAAGAGCACTAGATCCACCATGCAGATCAAACAACAAATAAAAGCATACAATCAGAAAGTCCAAATGCAAGAAAAGCCCTTTTTTCCAGAGTAGAAATCATTATGAGGCCATTTTAAACAATGCTGCAGGTTGTACTTTGCTTATAAAAAGTATATTTTAGCATAATGGAATGTGACAATAGTACCATAAATGATTTATTTTTTGGCAAAAGAAATGTGACAATAGTACCATAAATGATTTATTTTTTGGCAAAAGAAATAAAACAAAATGTTTACAGCAGAGATTAAAAGAAAGCATTTCAGCATCACAGTTGATCACTGGTGGGGGGGAAATTCTTCAGAACTATACTTTTCATCATAATCAAGAAAAGCAGACATCTCCTTTTTGTGATATTCAGGGAAAATGTAAAGAGGAGCAGAAATCTAATTCCCTTTTCCCAATTCATAGGTGGAAAAGTTAATGACCAAAATGGAATCCTGAATTATGGAAGTGTAAGGAGACCTTTACTTTTACCTTTACCTTAGGAGACACAATCCTTTCTTTTCAAGGTCTCAACTTATTTAAGTTTCTGAAGAAATATGTGATTAAAGAGGGATGGTATGTGTGAAGCTCTTGGGCATTTGAACCTGATAATGGAAAGTAGAGGGAGGGGTGATTTGAGAAGGTCCTCTTGTGGATCTTTCTTGAGTGCACTATATGTGCATCCAAAAAAAAAAAAATGACAGACCATGGCTACAACTAAAAAAAATCTGATTACTATTATACTACAAGTACTATTCTGCACAAACTAGGTGGTAAATAATTTCATTACGGAAGACTGCAGATGTCTCTATACAGAACACGATTGTTTCCTTCTTCTTTCATGTGCAGGCCAAACTTTAAACTGCTAAAATGAAGCTTTATCATAAGCCAAACTTAAATCTTCATTGGTACAGGTTTTTGGCAGTAATCGTCAGACCAGCAAATGAGCCGGATTCTATATATCTCCACATTCACACAGTATGTTGTATTCCACCAGGAGTCACCACTTGAACATGTTGGTTTTGCATTTAGGCACTCTGATCCTCAGCCTATTCATAGTTCTCCAAGCGCCATAGGACAGGTCGAGTTCCTAAGCCGTATACTTCTTTAATGGTATTCCTTGTTCAGTGAATTTCTTCCTCAATCTTCTAATTTGATTTTGTTCTTGCATACTCTCAAGAATGTTTGTTCTTGCCATAAAGCTCTGCCTGGATCTGAGTTGGCGGATTTGAGGCTCATACCACATGCAGAGGATGTCAATGGTCATTCTCTTGCTTAGTTCTCTTGGCATCCAATGATACTTCTCTCTTTATCTTAAGTGGAACGATACCAACAAGAGGATCAATTTTCTCTCCTGTGTAGGTTTGAACCAAAGGAACATGGCTGCTTATCCACATTATCCAATCTTCCAAGTGAACAGGTTAATGATTCAATATTTTAAAATATATATTATCTCATACATTATCTTTCCAAATAAAAATCCAAAGTCAAATCAGAATTCAATTCTGGCTTCAACCAGCCATGGGGTCAGTCGATTGATACTATGGAAACAGCAGAGAGTAAAGCCTTCTTTTTATTTTATTTTAATTTAATTTTTCAAGTTGCATAGTATAACATTACTACAGTATTAAATACAAAAAAGAGTAACAAAGAATATCAAAAAACCAAACCAAAACAGTCAACAGATTTTTTTAAAAAACTGGATTGTGTTCTACGTTTTTCTGTGTCAGTCTGAAGATGACCTGTACAGTGATGTATCTGTAATCAGGCAAACATGTCTATTTTGTTTCTGGATGAGAGACCAATTAGGAGAAAGATAATATAATAAAGATATACGGTCTTTTCTGAGGCTTAACTATTACCTCAAAGATTAAGAAGTAATCAAAAGAAGGACAATCTGAATAGAGGAAATAACAAGACAGTGATGGTGAGGTGAACCTTTTAGAGATCGAGTCCTTGTTTCCATGGTATTATATTGTAATTTGAATGCACATCACCATTTAATGTTTGCCCAGAGACAGTAGGAAGGAATGTAACTCCAGTCTTTTAATGGGAACTGTCATAAATGGCATGTAGTAGTTTTTAAACTGCTGCTATTTTGTCATTTTAATCTGCTTGTATGTTCTTTTTATTGCTTGTTAATTTTACTTTACAATTTTTATCTTTCACAGTACAAATAGCACGTATATAAGATAGATGTAGGTAATTTAAATAAAGATTTTTTAGAATATTTTCAGTCAGCTGATTAGTGTTCACTCTTAGACTTATGGGATGCTTCTCTTCCTTATGTTTATATTCCGTATATTTATCCAACACCATCAGCCATGAAGGATCAATAGCTTCAGTTTCCATAATACCACAAGGCCTTATGTTTGATTCTTTTACATTTGGACTGAAATTAACTTTCTAAAGGCTCATATGGTTCGTCTCTGACTGTTCCACTGACTTATCTATCTCTGGGGATGTAATGAATTACTAAATCATGTGCTACCTCTTTGATTTCAATTTATGGTTATCTTCCCATGGTTTTCTAGGTCTAAGATATGCAGAAGTGATTTACCAAACCCTCTTTCTAGTGATGGAAATTTCTAAGGCTGCGAAAGTGCACACACATTAACAGCTTATGCTTTACATTATCTTGGGTGGCCCCTCACCTAGGACGTACAGCGAGGATTAAAATTCCCAGTCCAGTCCCTAGCTGTACAGCCAGGTATTCCAACCCACTGAGCTAAACAGTAGAGCCATAAGAAAATGTATAGTGAAAAATACAACCATAAGAAATGTCTCCATTTCAATATAAGCATTGCCATGTTGTTGATCCAATATTGGCCCAAGTTCCCCACTCATCTGTAGTCCTATGAAATACTTCTGCTAGAGACCAATTTCTTTTTTGGACGGCATCCCATGTACTATCTATCTATCTATCTATCTATCTATCTATCTATCTATCTATCTATCTGCGTCTCCAGATGGAGTTGTTGCCCTTTAGAAAAGAACTAAAAACCTGGCTGGCGGGCCAAGTTTGGGGTGCAGGTGGAGGGGTGGCTTCCGTTGGGTGGTTAATATTTATTTATTTATTTTTCACGCTTATATACCGCCCACTCAGGTACAACCCAACTCAGGGCGGTTTACATAGCGGATAGTAAATACATAAAAGACACATGATAAAACAAAGTTAAAAGTTAAAAAAGAAAACCACCCCTAAAAGGTGCGCAAGAACCGAAGGGACCTTGGGGGAAGGCACACTTCTCTATACCAACCACCCAACGGTACCCCCATCCCCACCCGCACCCCAAACATGGCCCGCCAGCCAGGTCTTTAGTTCCTTCCTAAAGGGCAACAACTCCGTCTGGAGATGCAGTTCCACAGGCAGGAGGTTCCAAAGGGCCAGTGCGGACACGGAGAAGGCCCTCCTCCTTGTGCCAGAGAGGCGAGCCCCCCTGGCTGATGGCACAATTAGAGAGTCCCTCCGGTCCGCTCTGGTTGGACGGACAGATGTCCTTAGGGCGATGCCTAATATAGGGGAGGATGCCTGCCCCATGGTTTCTTCGGTTCCTGCACCCCTCTCTTTTTTAGGGGTGGGTTCTTATTGCTGGTTTTTATCTGTTTTTATTTGTTTTTATCTGTTTTTACCCACTGTGTGAACCGCCCGGAGTCGGCTTTGGCTGAGTGGGCAGTATAGAAATTTAACAATCAATCAATCAATCAATCAATCAATCAATCAATCAATCAATCAATCAATCAATCAATATTTATCATATGGCATTTGTACACATTAAGTCAACATATAACAAGAAAGTATATATAAACTATATAAAACAAAACATTAATTTATAAACAAACATCTAAACAATTTAGATATTCAATTGCACCAGGAGTCACCCTTAAAAATTCTTCTCTATTACCCACATATGCTCTAAGGCAGTGGTGGTGAACCTTTTAGAGACTGAGTGCCCGAACAGGGGGGTGGAGCAAACTCTGTGCTGGGGGGAGGGAGGAAGCACTCACATTGGGCTGCTGGGCAGAGGGGTGGGTCGAACTCTGTGCTGGGGGAAGAAGGAAGCACTCCCATTGGGCTGCTGGGCAGAAAGGGGAGGGACAAACTCTGTACTGGGGTGATGGCACGCATGCCAACAGAAAGGGCTGGGAGTGCCACACCTGGCACGCATGCCATAGGTTGGCCTACAATTTTCTAAGGCTACATTGTTGTATAATATGTTGCACTGCCTGTCGTGGTGCTCACATGCTGGCGATGGTAGTTTCTCCCATTTATGCACATCTACCATGCCCTGTACATATTCTATTAAGGCTAGTCCATATCTTATGAGGTTGATCAAAACCGGGCACATTGAAAATTCTGGTACTGTTATGGTGCTTTTCCCAACCAATCTCTTCTCCTTGCATCCTGCAGTTTGAACTCTTCATTGCCTCCAATAGTGGCGCTAGATAAAGATGGATGTCTTGAGCATAGTCTGTGGATATTACGGTCTAATATGTCAGAATTTACCCATGAACTGTGATAACAGAAACAGAAGTCATTTCTCATGCTGTTCCTAGTATTGCAATGTAAAGCAAGAGGATTCCTAAGAACAGGAAAAGTGATGGTGGCAGTAAATGGGAGTGGCTGTTGTGCTTGGAGCACTAGAGACACTTCTAATAATGTTTAGACATCTTTCTTAAAAAATATTTCTGTTGTGTTCTGGGATGGAAAAAAATAACCACCCAAAAGAATGTGCTTGCTGGTCAATTCAAAGAGGAGAATAGTAATTTAGGCTATGGAGCAGTGTGGTCACATCACTGTCTCTAACGTAACTGACAAGAGAACTAAGAAATGAGTCCAAGTTTCATAGTTGTGTTCCATATCTCACCATCCACATTTTCATCAGTACATTCTCTAAAAAGAGCATCATCAATAAAATACCCATCCTCACACTATAGGCACCTCACCATTTTAATTAATAATTCAGTGAGACCTTGGTGTTCAGTATGACTAGTTCCCAAAGAGTTAAGTTGAACATACTTGAATCAATTAGTTCAAAGTCAAATAGAGTCATTTAATTCATAATTCAAACCTTTTGACTACATAGGCAGCAAGCGGGATCAATACAATTTTATGATTGCAGAATGAATAGTTGGTAAACTCACTGAGACAGCGAAGGAATGGGATTAAATATTTGTTGAGAAACTACAGTAAACACAGATATATTGTTTGCAGAGATTTGAGTGGCAGGAGGAGGTTGCAGTGGTACCAGTACAAAGAACATCAAAGTAAATTTTATTTTAGGTTGATTGTGTAATCTTATGCCAATTAACTTTGGTAGAAATTAAGGTGTTTTTAAAAAGTATATCCATAGTTCAAAGCAATGGCTCTTGATCTTACCATGAGCACATCAAATTTACCATCACAGTTACCATGACATAAATATTTAGCAGTGGTTGTCATCAGACCACCGCCGGCGTTCCTGGGACCCGCCACGCCTCCAGCTGCCTCCGGCCAGGACTTGGAAGGCCGTTGAGGCAGCGAGACTTTGCCGCCGCCTCCGGCCCTCCTGGCTGGGTGGAGGGACCCCGGCAGCGCCGAACGCTGAGACCACCGCCGGCGTTCCTGGGACCCGCCACGCCTCCAGCTGCCTCCGGCCAGGACTTGAAAGGCCGTTGAGGCAGCGAGACTTTGCCGCCGCCCCGGCCCTCCTGGCTGGGTGAAGGGACCCCGGCAGCGCCGAACGCCGAGACCACCGCCGGCGTTCCTGGGACCCGCCACGCCTCCAGCTGCCTCCGGCCAGGACTTGGAAGGCCGTTGAGGCAGCGAGACTTTGCCGCCGCCTCCGGCCCTCCTGGCTGGGTGGAGGGACCCCGGCAGCGCCGAACGCCGAGACCACCGCCGGCGTTCCTGGGACCCGCCACGCCTCCAGCTGCCTCCGGCCAGGACTTGGAAGGCCGTTGAGGCAGCGAGACTCTGCTGCCATTTCTTCTTTCTTTTGTATTTCTTTTGTATTGTATTATTGAGTTATTATTTGCTATTGTATTTTTGCTATATTGAATTTGTATTGTATTTTGTTTGATGTGTTGTGAGCCGCCCTGAGTCGGCATGTGCTGAGAAGGGCGGCATATAAATCAAATAAATCAATCAATCAATCAATCAGAGGATGTGAGTAGTGCAGTGAACAGCAATGGTGGCAATGAATAGCTACAAGGCCATTATCTTCTTCTTGTTCTGCCATATCCAAATCCAAATATTGGCAATCAGCCATGAAGACTGTCCTGAGAATATAATGCAGTGGCCTTTCATCTGCCTTCTGCATCACAGCATGACACCCTTACCATTGATCCAGTTTTGCGAGTCACTTTCTGAGCCTGAGCCCTTTTGGCACACAATGTCCTCATTGGCCCCCTTGATTAAGCTGCACTGCTTTCCATCATCATTGATTCAAGTGAGATTTGATCTACTTGGGGACCATCACCCTTCCCTGTGGACTTCAGCACCCAAGCCATTAGTCCTCAGGGTTGTCAAGTCAGTTAACTGCCACCTGACACTTGCCGTTGAGTTGCTGGCAGCATAGTCTACTATATTACCATAGCAGGATAACTTGGCCAGACATCGAGGCCAATATCACTATTTGAAATTAGGGAATAAAAAAAATAACCACTGTTGCCTGATCCTAAAAATGATCGCTGCCTGAAAGGTGAAGATGCAAATTGATTCATCTAAGCAACAATCACTATTTGAAAGTGGGAGAAAGAATAGAGCTGTCAATGTTATATTGCTTTTACAAATCTATGGTGTTAGGGGCCATTCAACAATTACGTGATCCTTTTTTGGGGGGAAATCGACCCCCCTATGTAATCCATCCGTAATTTTCACTTTGACCCCTTCCCCCCTTAAAATTACATGGTCTGAACCAAATAGTACTGTATTTTGCACCACCAACCAGTGGTGGCGGTGCAGGCCAATTGCACTGAAGCAGGAAGTGATGCTCTAGCCTAGCCTCTTGCTCTCCCTGCAACCAGGAAGCATGGCTTTCCCCCTCCATTTTCACCGCATGGAGCAAGGCACAAAGTAAAATAAAACTTTCTTTTTATGCACAGGTTTGGTTTCCCACAGTCGGTTAGAAACAGCTCCAAATGGAATATGTAATTTTGACCTGACCACCACCCCGACCCCACATAATTTTTCTGTAATTCGGATGGCAGACCCCCTCCCACCCCCCTTTGAGGATCACGTAATTGCTGAATCACACTAGCAATCAAATATTTGATATATGAATAAAATCTTCAACTTTTATTTTTAACTAATTCTATTTCATTAAAAATCCCTTGAAGAAGGCCCTGAAAGGAATACAATGCCAAAATGCAGCAGGCTTTATCAGAATGAGAAGGTAAATGACAAGAAAATTAATGTCTGGCATTCTTAAGATTTTCCTCCTTGGTTTATATTTTTTGCTTTGGAGAACATAACAATCTGGTTGGATTATGACTGAGTTCTGTAATGGTAGTTTGTTTTAACATTTACTCAGAACTAACTTTCCACTGATCTCAAGAATCCATTTGATGAAACACTGGTCCTTTTATCTAAAATAGTACATCCTCATGAGAAAAAATATTGTCTCTTTAATTCAAATGTGAGGCTGCCTCAATTCTCATTTGCTAAATCAACTTTCTTTTGTTTGGTAATTGGACAGCTGGGAGACAGAATGGCTCCATTTGCATGCCTGATGTCTCAGGCACACAGCAAGGAAAGATTTCCATGCCTGGGCAATAACATTGTAAAAAGGGGAAAATAAGCATTTGCCTTAGTGCATTATCTCATTCTCAGTGAAGATTAGTTTCAATCATAAGTAAAACTGCAAATGTATCCTACTGAAACTTGTTATAGGAAGGTTGTCACATCATTTCTGCTTAGCAGTAAGTGTTGACCCAGATGTTCCTTTAAAATCCCTAGTATGTAGCATTGCATAAGAAAATAACAGAAGATGCACAAACTCACACTTACAAGATGCAACTCCTGGTTTCTGGGGTGTGACACCTAGATTTGCTCTTTCATGTTTCTCCAAAACAATTTATATTTAACATAAAAACTCCTATTTCTTGAGTGTACAATTACAGAATCTATTAAGGGTCTGCAGGGCCACCATCAGGGCAGTGCTACCAGCACTGCCGTATAGGGCCCAGAGCTGACAGGGGCTCTGCCGCGGGCAGCCATAACTGTGACATTACTGGGGGGGGGGCTCAGTATGGGGCCCAGAAATTTCTGATGGCGGCCCTAAGGGTCTGTCTGTCTGGACATCTCGCTATGGTAATGGAGTAGACTGTACAGCCAACGACTCAATGCCTAGTGGTTGGCAGCAGTAAATAACCTGACTCCCTAAAGGGGCCGATGGCTATGGGTGGATGAGTCCCTTTAGGTGGGGTGAAAGCACCCCTCAATGGAGGAAATGCCACTGGAAATCATCATACTTGGCCAAACGGCAAAATGAGCAGAGGAGGAACTCTGATTCCTAACAGTCACGGAGGTGGAAAAGGCCATGCCAGATGGACTGGCTGTGAAGGCACATCTTGATAATATCCTCAAGGCTGTGACAGTCCATTGCAGTCCCAGTGTTAAATCCTGCATGTCTGATTTCATGTGTCACAGGAAATGGCTCCGTGATCACAGTGTGTGGGGTAACTTCGTGGCAAGCTGGGATCCACCTTAAACAAATTCACACCAACGTTTTTTCTGCATCAGGAAAAGAAAATACATCTTGGATACGAGTTGCAGACGCCGCGGCCGACAACTACAGAAGAATAGGTTGTAGCTGCAGAATATCAATTTGCACATAGGAAAACAATCCCAGCTAAATTCATCCATGAGAAGGGGAGGAGTGACAGGACACAACTATCTGGACATGAAAAGTGAAATTTACATAATAAAAATAAATCTCATGATTCTTAAATACATATATCACACAAAGGACATGTTACACACATTCATCACAGCCCCATCTAGTGAATGTTATTGTATTTCCAATCTAAATGAAGGGGAAAACATTTTAATTTGTAGATAAAAAACAAGTCTGTTGGAACAGCTTACAGGCAAATAGCTGTAAGCTATATTCTGACTGGACTTCTCAAGAGCAGGAACAAGAATACAAATTATCACTTATTAGGATGTATGTTATATTCAAGTTAAGCCTAACAATCCAGTCATGATGGTTCATTTTCCAGGTTCATTATGATCAGTTCAATTTAAACTAATTTCCTCATGCATAATCTTGATTATCTCACCTCCTGCTGTGCCACAACAGATCAAGCTGTCTCCCAAATACTCACTAACTTCTTTTTCTTCTTGCTGTAAAACACACATACTGTATAACTACTCTTCTATGATTTAAAACCATATTTACCACCAGTTTTCTGATTATAACTACAACTAAATGTGTTAAGTGACAAGGCTCCAAAGAGAGAAAAGCCAACTAATAAATGAAAAGCATTAGCAACGAATGATAATAACATGCATAAGAGTACCTTTGGCTAGGATTCATGACTAACCTTTCCTCAACCCAATTACATCTGCAGGTTTCATTCCCACTGATAGCTTTTATCCATTCTTTTTGTATTGTACACCATCATCTTCCTGAATCCCACCCTGTGGAAGAAGCTCCTTCCTATTTCCCACCTGATAAGGCTCACCTGTCTGGTTCCACCTAGCGTGGTTCACCAAATGGTCATCTGTCATATTGAAGTCCTGGTGCTGGTCAGCCATCCTGTATTAAAGATTATCTACAAGAGAAGAAAATAAATTATCATAAAATGAAAGTAATACAAACTAAGATTTCTGTGTTAGCACCTACTGTTTGGCTACACAGGTTTTTACTTGTAAGTTGTAATATTTTAATCTTTTACAACTTTCTACTATCATTTGATGAAGTGGGTCCATGCATCAGAAGTAGTTTTCAAAGATTGAGAATTTGACTCATACAAAGATTTCTGAGATCGATCAGTTAGTGTCTGTTCACGTTCCATGGCAAATAAAGGCACCTGGTATGTGCTTTTGGATGATAGCATCAATATTTTTGTTGGGAACATGGCAATTACAATTCTGCATGCAATGGATTAAAAAAATTATTCTTGAGAGGAGATAGTTTTCTGTTACTGGGATTAATTTGTACTTATTTCAGTCAGAGGAGGTGGGAGCACAGCTGAGCCGCATCTTTCCTGTGGCGGGGATGTGAAAAGCCGCCGCCACCGAGCCATCAGACCACCTTCGGCTCCCTCCCCTGGCCCATCCAGTCAGGGGAGGTGGGAGCACAGCTGAGCCACATCTTTCCTGCAGCAGGGCCATGAAAAGCCACTGCCGCCAAGCCGCCAGACCACCTTCGGCTCCCTCCCCTGGCCCGTCCAGTCAGGGGAGGTGGGAGCACAGCTTAGCCGCGTCTTTCCCACTGCGGGGCCGTGAAAAGCCACCACCGCCGAGCCACCAAACCATCTTTGGCTCCCTCCCCTGGCCCATCTGGTCAGGGGAGCACAGCTGAGCTAGTGCACTGCCCTTCCCCGTGACCCAAGCCACTCAGTCCAGGGATGTGAGGCAGCTGCATCTCCCCTGCCTCTGAGCCTCGCCCGCCCAAAGGGCTTCAAGAGGAGATGCTGGAGTCGCCATTGCTGCCGCCACTCGGTCCGGGGATGTGAGGCAGGTGCTCACTCGAAAGGTCCCAAAAAGAACGATGCTGCCGCCTCCCGAGGACTTTCTAGCATTGAGCCCTGAACTCTTTTGTGGGTTGAGTCTAGGACTCCATGGGGAGTATGAGCTGGGCACCATATTGGTATTTACTGTTATTGCTATTATATTTTTATTGTAATTATGTTTATGGTATTTTTGTATATTGTGTACTGTATACTGCTTTTTTCCATGTTCGCTTTTTTTTCTGCTGCTGTCTGTCGTGCAGACAGCATGCATTGGTGTAAACCGCTTTGAGTTGCCTTCAGGAGAGAAGTTGCCTCAAGTTGCCTTCGGGCTGAATAAAGCGGCATACAAATAAAAAGTGAAATGAAAAGTGAAATGAAATTTAAGTTCCTTCTGGTTTATATTGAAATACGAGGAATTCAATCCTGCAACTCTGTCCTGCCATTGCTAGTACTGTAGTCTGCATTCAAATGCAATGGGCGCTACATCAGGCTCATTGTTTGGACTATGCGCTTTCTCCTCCACATCCAAATTATATTTCACTTTTGCCTGATGAAGTGTTTACCTTGTTTGTAACCGTTTAGTGATCAAATGAAGATACAGTATTTGCAATCTTTGTTCTTATGGTCACAAATGACATATTCCTAACAGAATACTTTCTACAACACAACCCCAACTACAGTATGTGTGTTCATATTTTGTTCCAGTAGGTAACTCTCCCCCTGCTAGGTGAAAGCCTTGTCAGGGTGCAGGGGCTTTGACTGTCTAACTAGGCGGTGATGTCCATCTCTTGTTAATGCTGTTAGGCTGGGACTAAAACTCACCAAAGCATCTTCCATCAGATGCCTTGGGCAAGGTGAAAGCGGAAGGTGACGTGATATCCAAATGGCTAAAAAACCACATGTGGGTGGACTTGATTTCTCAAGTCCATTTGCATGTGCAGAACATCATCACGGAGATGTCTACCAATGTGCGGATTCCTCGCTGAATAACAACTCCAAGGTATCCAAAGTAGAAAACACTTATACAATGTAATTTTTAGTAGGTAACACTAAAGTGAAAAAATGTAACCAACAACCAACTTCTACATGTACCTGGAGCCAGCTTCTTCATAACCAGAACACAATAACATTTAGCATTGGGTTGTTAAAAGGCAGCTACAACTGTGAATTTTGTTTTTCCCCTCCTTTGCTTTACCTGTCCTTTGGCAGTCTGTGAACTGAGCAGGGAGGAAAACCTCATCCTAAAAAAGTGAACAGAAGACCCCTCTCCCATCATCCATAACAGAATCTCACATACGTGAGTGGCTTATGTTTTACTTTTATGAATTCTTTAGTTTTCATTTCACAACCCATTCACAATGTAACAGTATTAAAATAACACAGAACAAAAGAATTTTGATCGCAGACCTGTATGGGTAAGATTCACACACTCTCTCAGGATTGATATATGTGGAGAGGGTGGGGTTACAAAACATTTGCCATGCTAGAAACATTGGATGAATTATTACACCAAAATTTTAAAAACAGGACAAGATAAGGACTAACAAAAACGTACCAAAGAATTTCAGAAAAAGATCAGTTTATCTTTATAGACTACTGCAAAGCCTTTGACCATAAGAAACTATGGGTGGTTCTGAAAGAAATGGGTGTACAGCATGGTCAAGAAGCTACCATTAGGAAGGATAATACTATTAGTACATTACTTTAAAATAATCCCAACACATGTTCGCCTAAGCAGATTTGTTCCATAGTCCTTTCAAAGTCTCATCACTGATGACACAGCCTAATAGTTTTCTTATACTTCTTCAGAGCCTATGATATGACCAAACAGTGCATTAATTAATATGGTGTAAATTTTAGAAGTTTAGACCCTTCTGACTCGTTTAGCCAGCAATACACAATCTTCTAATGTGTCTCAGTTAACATAAAAATCGCAATCGCATAACAAAAGGAAATCCATAGAAAATAGTGGCTCAGATTATGGAATATTTTTCGGAACCGATTAATTAGTTTTCAATGCATTATGATGGGAAACTCCATTTCAGTTAAAGTATTTTGGTTTTCAATGCTTTCCTATGGGAAATTGAATTCAACACATTCCTATTGGAAATTCAGTTAAAGTAATTTTTGCTGTAAGAAAAGTCCTGGAGAACGCATTAATTATGTTAACCGAGGTCCCACTGTATTGTCTACTACTAGGTCCAGGATATAAAATAAGGATTCTCAAACTGTGGTCCATGGGCCGGATGCAGCCCACGGTGGCTTTTCATGTGGCCCTCCACTGCCTCTAGCACACCCAGAAGTGTTGTATGGTGGAGGAAGGGGGAAATGGCCATCCAGCCCCCAAAGCTGTCTGAGAGAGTGTGACCCGGCCCCCGGCTTAAAAAGGTTGAGAACTCCTGATATAAAAGGACAACATTTTCTCCGCTCCTTGAATTGTAGACACACTGTATGTCTTAATCAAATAATGGGACATGGATTTGGGATGATTCTAATGAGACCAGCATAACAACAGCCTAGCTATCCATCTATCTGAATTCATAAATATTTTTAAAAACAGGTTGTCTATGTATTCTTTAGAAATCTTTCCTACAAGAAATGAAAGCTCAGCAGTTCTCTAATTCCCCTTTCAGAGTCACAAGATGCAGCCATGTGAACTCATCATCAAGATTAATTTAATCAGTGAAGATGTCTAATTTGACAAATTGTTAATCTTCTACTTAGAAAATCTTGGCAAAATTCAAAATATATTGGAGTTGACTTGTTGGCATGCAATAGGTTAGTTAACTTAACTTAATGTACACAAGTAATTATTATTTAATTAGCAACAGATTTGGAATACAAAATCAATCCTATAATACCCCTACAATTTGTGGATTTTGATATCCTCACTTGTTTCCCCATTTTGATGAGTTAGTTGTTGCCAGTATTTAAGGAGACCATCCAATAAGCCAATAGAAATCATGTAGAGTAAGTACAGTGGTACCTCGGATAAAGTCAGATTCGGATAAAGTCCGATTCGAATAAAGTCGCGGTTTTCATGCACACGTGATGCATCGCATAAAGTCCAAACCCGCTAAAAATGGACGCTATCCAAGACATTTGGTATAGGAACCTGGGATAAAGTCCATTTTTGGACGTTATCCAATGCATCACCCATTTGATTTGAATAAAGTCCAAATTCAGATGACAAAATCGGATAAAGTCCAAACTTGTGGAACGGAGTTTGGACTTTATCAGAGGTTCTACTATAGCACAAATTTTGGGAGATTTGACATTTTAACAAGTACTATTTTCTATAGTTAGCCAATTTAAATTTTTGCAAATTATATATGGAGCAATGTATTTGATGAATCTGAGACTTAAGAGTTTTGGCAATTTGTTTAGAAGAGCTGGAACAACCACTCTTAAGATATCAAATACATATGCTGTTCTTGGACCGTAATAAAGATTGATTGATTGATTGATTGATTGATTTAATTCAAATACAAGACCTCAAATAAGCAAATCTTGTTGGTACTTGCAACAAATACCCTATTCCCATTCTGTCATATTGAGTCCCAGGATGTTCAGTTTCTCGGTAGTAATCATAAAACCCAACACTGTTCCATATTCAACAAAGTTGTCCATAATCCTAGAAATCTTTATGAGGAAGAAGGAAACAGAAATAGCAGCATCTACAAAAATATGCAGCAAACATTTATGCCCATTATTTATAATATCGTCCTAACCTAACATACATAGTGGTTCTATAGCAAGAGTGAAGGTGACAGTAGGCAGCTATGCTTTTGTTGTTGTTCAGTCGCACAGTCAATTCCGACCCTTTGCGACCCTATGGACCATTGTCCTCCAGGCTCCTCTGTCCTCCACCATCCCCCTCAGCCCTCCCGGTTCTGTGCCCATTGTGTCTACAATACCGTCTAGCCATCTCATCTTTGGCCTCCCCCTTCTTCTTTTGCCCTCCACCTTTCCAAGCATTAAGGCTTTCTCAAGTGAATCCTCTCTTCTCATCTGATGTCCAAAGTACTTCATCTTCATCTTTACTATTTGACCTTCTAATGAGCAGTCCGGGTTGATTTCTTCTAAGATTGACCTATTTATTCTCCTCGCTGTCCAGGGGACTCTCAAAACTCTCCTCCAACACCACATTTCAAAGGCATCTATTCTTCTGCATTCAAGCTTTCCTAATGGTCCAGCTCTCACAGCCATACATCACCACCGGGAATACCATTGCTTTGACTATTTGAATTTTTGTTTCCAATGTTATATCTCTACTTTTCACTATGTTCCCCACGTTTCTAATAACTTGTCTCCCAAGAATCAGTCGCCTTTTTATTTCATGGCTGCAATCCCCATCTGCAGTGATCTTTGATCCCAAGAATGTAAAATCTGTCACTGCTTCTACTTATTCCCCATCTATTTTCCAGGAACTGATTGGGCCTGTTGCCATTATCTTGGTTTTCTTGATATTGAGTCTCAAACCAGATTTTTCACTCTTCTCCTTCAACCCAATCAAGAGATTATTTAGGTCTTCCTCACTTTCTGCCATTAGGGTGGTATCATCTGCATATCTCAGATTATTGATGTTTCTCCCAGCAATTTTAATCCCATATTGTGATTCCTCCCTCCCTGCATCGCGCATTATGTGCTCTGTGTATAGGTTGAAAAGGAGGGTGATAAAATGCAGCCTTGTCTTACTCCTTTTCCTATTCCAAACCACTCTGTCATTCGGTATTCTGTCCTAACTGTTGCTTCTTGATTCATGTACAGATTTCTCAGGAGGCATATGAGGTGCTCTGGTATTCCCATCTCTTTAATTACTTGTCACATCTTGTTGTGGTCCACACAGTCAAATGCCTTAGTGTAGTCAATAAAACAAAAGTAAACTTGTTTCTGGTATTCCTTTGTTTTCTCCATGATCCAACGTATGTTGGCAATGTGAGCCACAACAAGAACAGGCCCATCAAATTTGTTTGTTTGTTTTGGAACTCTAGGCCATCAGCTGGAGCTAAGTGCCTCTTCTGAAACTGGCCTGCAACTCTGGTAGTTCTCTCTCCACATGCTGCTGAAGTCTAACCTGTATTATCTTCAGCATTACCTTGCTGGCGTGTGGGATGAGCGCAATTGTTCGATAATTTGAACATTCTTTGGCATTGCCCTTTTTTGGGATTGGAACATATACTGATCTTTTCCAATCCTGTGGCCACTGTTTTGTTTTCCAAATCTGCTGGCATATTGAATGCAGTAATTTGACTCCATCATCTTTTAGAGCTTTGAAAAATTCAACTGGGATACCATCAACTCCACCAGCTTTGTTGTTTGCAGAGCTCTTTAGGGCCTTTATGACTTTGCTCTCCAGGATGTCTGGCTCAAGTTCAATTTCCTCATCAATGTGATTATCAGAAGTGTTGAGGTCCTTTTTGTAGAGTTCCTCTGTGTACTCTTGCCATCTTTTCTTAATCTCTTCTGCATCAGCTAACTTCTTTCCGTCTTTGTCCCTTATCATGGTCATTTTTGCTTTGCTTTGCCTTACATGTAACTGATACTCGGAGGGAGTCTAGGCCATTAGCTCTTATACTCATTTTGTGAGTAGAAGAAGTAATCCTCAGTCTTGATAAGAATGGACCTAGAGTTATTACCTCATCAGGAAAAACTGTACTCTATCTTATTGAATGCTCTGGTGGAAAGGGGGGGGGGAGAGACACACTGACACATGGACTAAAATCCTGTTGATCAACGCAGTAAGTCACAACAAGAACAGGCCCATCAAATTTGTTTGTTTGTTTTGGAACTCTAGGCCATCAGCTGGAGCTAAGTGCAAAATAAAAGCAAGAAGGTGCAGGTATGTTTATATTATGGTTTTTTTTTTTTTGGTTTGGCCAGGTTATCCTGCTATGGTAATAGAGTAGACCATACTGCCAGTGACTCAACGGCAAGCATCAGGAGCAGTTAACTAACCTGACAACCCTGAGGACTAGAGGCCTTGGTGAAGTCCATAGGGAAAGGTGATGGTCCCCAAGTGGATTAAATCCCACTTGAATCCATCTTAATGAAGGGCAGCAGCTTCATCAATACTGGCCTGGGGCTGAAGAGGATTTTGTGTGCCAAAAGGGCTCAGGACCAGAAAGTGACCCACAGAGCTGGATCCGTGGTACAGGTGTCATGCTGCAATGCGGAAGGCAGATGAAAAGCCATGGCATTATATTCTCGGGACAGTCTTCATGGCTGATCACCATGATGATCACCAATATTCAGAATGAGATAGGGCACAATAAGATTTTTTTCCTCTTGGAATTTTTTTAAAAAATTAAATCTATTCCATTTCTTTCCAAACTTCTTGCCTAACTTGGGAGAGCGAAGACCTCTGTGTTGCTTTTAATGGGAATTGGAAATCTTTTTAGACTTACTTTAAATCATTCAGAGATAGATTAGTTGCTCCTTGCTTTAGTGGTGACTGCAGTAGACCTCAGAAATAGTTCAGAGGCTAGATTACCAATAAGAAATTGCTGCTGAAATTAGTGAATGAACATTTTACATGAATATGTATTGTACAAATAAAAAAATTACAATCAGCACAAAACGTGTATTAATGGAGCTCAGATATTCCAAACCTCAGTTGGAATGAATTTTTAATGTAACATCTGCATAGCTTTTGGCAAAAAGGAAATATAAAGCAGAGAGTCGCACAGTTCTATTAATACTGAGTGGTACCAAAATCATACTATTTCTCAGGGCAGACCAGTCACTTCACTGGCTATAGAACACAGAACATGACACACTGATTTTTTATTTATTTATTATTAAATTTGTACCCCACCTTACTCGCACAAGTGCGGCTCAAGGCAGCTTCCAACATAAATAAATACAATATCCAGACATTATATACAACAAACAATAATGCATAAGTTATACTATATACTTTACAGATCAAAAGAATACAGAAGCACAATATAAAATACAATACAATACAAAAACAAAAACAACAATAATAATAATCATCATCATCACAGAACATCAGAAACATCACACTGCAGAAAATATATTTCAAAATATTACACACACACCCCTAAACAATTACAAAATCACATCGTTATAAAGTATCTCAACCTTAACCCACCCCCTAAGTCCGTAGAACATACAGTCCTTTGAGCCGTAGCTGCGGAGTCCTTCAGCCCCATGGTTGCGTTGCGGGCGCCTTTTGAACCCTCCCGCAAGCAGGGCTGGGAGTGGGAAAGACGGCATCCACAAGCAGCTGCCTCGAATCCCTGGCCGGTGGAGTGGGCTCCAGGGGGAGGCATTACTGATTTCACCAGTAATGGCTGGAGTTCTTTGGTATATATCACTGCTCTAAAGTTAATCCATCTCAAAACAGAGATGCTATGAAATAAACTTTCTATTTAGAACACAAGGTCATTTACAGATATAAGCACAAATGCTTTGTGAATGATGGAATGGAGTAATTTATAGCTAACCCCAAAACATGTTTCTCTGAAGTCTCATGTTACTAAAGATTTATTCATAGTTTTCATAAAATTACACAAGTCACTCAATGTCATTAGCATGGTAGCTAGAATCAATTGGTTCTTTCATAAGTAAACAAGAGTCAAACCGATCTCACAATATAAAAGAAGAAAAATCGGGGGGGGGGGGGGTTGGCCACAAATTACCCCTAAAAGCAAAGTTTTGCCAAGGCTAGTTTAAAGGACAGATTGACTCAGGAATCTGAACTCTAAATACAAAATTAGAAGACCAAGATTCCTCAGATTAATGCAGTTTTGGATTATGCCACAATTTCAGCAAAAAAATAAGATTCAAGTCTTATTACAGGTTCCTCCACCCTCCATGATCAGTATCTGCAGTTCCAGCTATTCACGAGTCAAATAAATTTAATTTTTAAAAAAACTCTGAAAGCTGACCACTAGAGGCCATTATCTAAAATGTAATGTTAAGAAGGAACAGAAGTGTTTCCAGCAGTCATTTTCTGAGCATATGGGAAAGACTGACAGAGGCATTTGCAGCACATCCACCCCACTTGTATGACTAAGGTATGTGTGCTGTAATATGTGGTTCACTGCTTTCCATGGCTTTGGCTATCCATGGGAGATCTTGGAGGGTTGTACTTATCTTATTTTTTTAAAAAAATCATTTATAATTTCTTCTTTGCATTTATCATTGCAACAATGAAGGTCAAAAATTTACTATTCTTCACCACCGGCATCACATATTCTATGAGACATGTTGTCCCAAAGTGTTTTAATTAAACAGTCCCAACTGGAAACTCTTAGACATTATTTCCCACTACATTAGGTACAGATCAACATAGAAAAAGCTGTTTTATCACATAAAATTTAAAGCTGAAAGAAGTTGCTTGATAGAAAGGCACATACTATCCAATGGCACAGGAAAGATAATCTATACAGGCTTTGATTCAGTGAGGATTTACTCCACTGTAACTTTTTCAATAGCTCAGTGAGTTAGGAGGAACGAGAAAGAGACTTCTATTCTCCATTGTGCACCCCACTGAGGAAGAACAGTCCCAAGATCCTGGACTCAGCTCTCTCTATGGAGAAGCAAATATCTACTGTGGACTGGCCTGACTTTTTACACTATATGTAGATCTCTCAACGTCACCCACTCCTATACTGTATAAGAGGTCGTTCCTGATACCAGTCCATACACTTGTGAATTGATTACTGTAATGTACTCTATGTGGGTCTACCTTTGAAGACAGTACAGAAGCTGCAGCAAGTACAGAATGAAGCTCCAAAGCTGGTGTTAGGTGTGCAAAAATTTGATTACATTTCCCCAATGCTAGCCCACTTGCACTTCCTACCTCTAAGCTTTTGTGCCCAATCCAAAATTCTGGTGTTACTATAGGTCGCCCTTGCTCGAAAGCCAGTCATATCCGACTCTAAGGTTCAGTGCTCATCTCTGTTTATAGCCAAATAACCAGTGCTGTCTGCATCTGCAGATATTTCTGTGGACATGTGGCAGGCAGGGAACACCGTTTACATTCCCACCGAAGTGGTCCCTATTTATCTACTTGCAATGTCTTGCTTTCGAACTGCTCGGTTGGCAGGAGCTGGGACAAAGACGGGAGCTTATTCCATCCTGCAGTACTCGGGAATCGAACTGCTGACCTTCCGCCTCCCAGTCAGCATCTTAGCCACTAGAGCCACTGCCCTAAACTGTTTAAAACCTTGATACTTGCTGGCATGCCTCCGCTTGGTGAAACATGCCCAGAAAACATGTAAAAGTTGCCCTTGCTCGAAAGCCAGTCGCATCCAACTCTAGGGTTCAGTTCAGTGCTCATCTCTGTTTACAGTGGGACAAAGACAGGAGGGTCTGGGAGGGGCTATTCTGCACTATTTCTGCCTTCCTAGGACCTTCCTGTGCCGAGCAAAAGCTGATAATAGTTGTGGCCACCATTTTGCTTTTGTTTTGCTTGGGCTTCTGGGAATTGTTGTCCAAAACAAAAACAAAATGGCGGCCACAAATATTATTAGCTGTTATGCAGCACAGGAAGGTCCTAGGAAGGCGGGAATAGCACGGAATACCTCCTCCCAGCCTCTCCTGGGGAGGCAGAGAGCCAGAAACAGGGACACAAAATGGTGATTGTTTTCATCCGCTATCAGCGTGAAAAGGAAGATCAAACACGATGCATCGGATAACAATGCAATGTCGTTATCCGGTGCATAACTTTTCAAAAAATATAGCATCGTTATGTGGTTTTGATGTTGTCTGATCACGTCGTTATCCTGGGTTCCGCTGTATTTTGAATGAGTTCAAATAGCCAGGGCTCAACTGCATCCGAAAGTTTTGAAGGAACTAGCTAAAGAACTGTCAGAACCACTGTCTATTATTTTCTTGAAATAATGGGAGGATGGGTGAAGTGCCAGAAGACTAAATTAAGGCTAATGTTGTCTTTACCTTCAAAAAGGAAGAACCTGGGAACTACAGATAACTCAGCCTAATATAAGTCCCCAAGAAAATTATGCAGCATATTATAAAGCAGTCACTCTAAAAACACCAGAAAACAATTGAGTGATAACATGAAAAAATCCTACCAGTCTAATCATATCCCAACTTTTGATTGGATAATCTCTCTTGTAGATGGTGGGAATGTTGTAGATGTAATATACCTTGACTTCAGCAAAGTTTTTGGCAAAATATCCCATGATATTCTGATTAGCAAGCTAAGAATGGGCTGGATATAACAACTATCAAGTAGATACACAGTTGGTTATAGTATCATACTCAGAGAATGGTTCACAATGGCTTCTTTTCAGATGAGGAGAGAGACCACGTGGGGCACTATAATGTCCAGTTCTGGGCCTGGTGCTCTTCAACATTTTTACTAATGCCTTGGATGAGAAGATGAAGGGAAAGCTTATCAGATTGCAAATGACACAAAATTGAATGGAAAAGCTAATGTGCTGGAAAGATGAACAAAATTCAAAGAGAATAGGCATCAATTCACCCCCACCCATTTCCCTGCAAGCAGCCATGCACTTAAATGAACTGCTCCTGAGTGCTGGAGCTGAGTATAGAACACTAGGGATCTTAGTCCAATTTTTTTTAGCATGCTAACATCTGAGCAAGAATACATTAATCTCATTTTGTTAATCATGATTATTTCACCAGCAATGCAAGAACTTTCAAACTACAGTATAGCCCATGTGTTAGGTGGGATGGGGGAGAAACCAATTGTTCAACTCTTGTAAACTCAAAGCTGTTACTTCTTTATGGAGTCTATCTACCTCATATTTGGTCTTCCTCCAATACTTGCATCTTTCTACGAAAGGGCTGTGGGGCTCAGTGGTTAAGAAGCTCACCTTGTTAACTGGAAGTCCAACAAGTTGGCAGTTCGAGACCTAGGTACTGTATGATGGATTGAGCACCCATCTCTATCCCAGCTCTTGGGGACATAAAAGGAGCCTCATTTGGGCAGTCCCTGAGTGAAGTTTCTCTCTCAAAAATCCTTTCAATCCAGAATAATTTCTGACATGAAATTATTATTATGTTTCTATGAAAAGTCAATATACATTTTACTTCTTGGATGCTTATCAATGAATGCAGGTTTTTAGAAGAAAGGAAATACACAAAAGGCCTGCACTTAGCTGAATATCCTTTGAAACGGAGGTCCTTCCTCTGTATCTGTCCTCATAATGCACTCTCTATTTTAAGAAGAGGAAAGGCATGTTTGATATACCACAAGATAGTTTAAAACACTATACCTTAAACATTCAGTCTGTGGGCACTACAAAATAAGTGCCTTTCTTATTTTTTGGAAAAGGATTTCACTTCCCTTCAATACAGAAAATTATGCTACTATAACAATTAGGTTAAGTAACCTAATGCCTACAGACATACCAGCTTTTCAACCCAAGTCCATGCAATAATACTATGAAATCCCATCATGTCATAGCCTGAATTTTTTACTTTACCTTATCTCAGTAATCCTCTCATTCAACCATATATCCTTTCTGCCTGCATGGGTGGGTGGAATTCTGAATAAATGAATCCTTTGAGACATGAATCTAAGCAGTAAGCACTTGTCCTACTCAGCAACAGAATTAAAAAAAAAGCTTATCTATGCAGCACTACCACCACCACCACTACCACCACATGTAGAGGTTCTGAGTAACCTAAAGGAAAAACATCCATTGACTGAGCAGAGTTTTGTCATTGGATTGTTAAGGTTTCAGCAACAGCAATTTGCATTTTGAGGTATTAAAAGCAGGAGCCATAGGTAACAGGAAGACCATCTATAGCAGTTGACACCAGAAAACTCATTTCACAGTCTCAAAGAGAGGTGGAACAAGTACTTTGGAAGCCTACCCCCAGTCTCTGCTACCAGAATCCATCCCTTTATTAACCTTATCCAGAAAATGTTATGATTTAATCCTACACACCACAAAAAAAGTGGTAGTTGCCCTTCCTTAGGCCCCATCCAGATGAAGTTGAAGTATTTTGGACTCACTTGAGAAAGCACTGATGCTGGGAAAGGTGGAGGGCAAAAGAAGAAGGGGACGGCCAAAGATGAGAGGGCTAGATGGTATTGTGGACACAATGGGCACAGGGCTGGGCGGGCTGAGGAGGATGGTGGAGGATAGAAGTACCTGGAGGGCAATGGTCCATGGGGTCGCAAAGAATTGAAGCCGACTGTGTGACTGAACAACAACAAAAAAAGGACCCATCCAGCAACATTTGGCTTCAGTCCACAACTACACATGCATGCCTAACTCAATAAGCCTTACTGGCAAATAAATTATTTTTTCTTTTTTAAAAAATAAGCAAAAATGTCAATTACACCTTTTTATTGCAAAACAACAGACACAGAAAAAACTGAGTAGCCTTTTTTTTACAGATCTGAATCAAATTATCAATGTTCTGCAAAACATTAGGGTTATTTTTTGGTTTAAAAAACTATTCAAGGCACACATTTAGAGTGACGTCTAGGAACTCAAAAATAGCATAACCTGTATCTATATGATACAAACAATTTGGTGAAAAGCTAGAAAATGTTGATGAATTTGAGTTTTGATGTCTTTAAGATACCACCACTAGCAGACAATGCTTCAAACACATGCCCGGGATGGGGTGGACGTGGGGTATGCCATTTAGCTTACAACTCTTAAGAATACTTACTGAAAGTAAGTCCCACAGAACCCTAGGGAAAATGACTCCAAAGAAGAATATGACTGCTGTATTACTTTTGCACTGAAGAATACCTCTCATCCCCTTGACATTACAACAATGGATGCATTTGTTGGAAGTCTAATATAGATCAGTCAAAATAATTAGAGTGTTATTTAATATATTGATGAATTGCAACACCTGCCTAATAGTGGCTAAAGTCATAAGCAACAAAAGAAAATCCCTACAATTGTCACCAAACAATAACTCTGGAATCTCAATCACAAATAAAATAAAATCCAAGGGCTATGATTAAAATCAAAGTTGAAAAATGAGAATTCTATATGAAGCAGCTCTCTTTTCTTAACATCTAAAATATAGTAACAAAGGAAACAAAGTCACCTTGCTCCAGGATTCTACAATCCAAATACTGTTAGTAAGAATGCTCTCTTCTGGGTACTTACCACCTCACTAGGTAAAGGTTTCCCTTGTTCGAAAGCCAGTCGTATCCGGCTCTAGGGTTCAGTGCTCATCTCTGTTTCAAAGCCGAAGAGCCAACGTTGTCTGCTTCTGCAGACATTTCTGCGGTCATGTGGCAGGCATGACTAGACACCAGAGTGCACGGAACGCTGTTACCTTCCCACCGAAGTGGTCCCTATTTATCTACTTGCAATTTCTTGCTATCATACTGCTAGGTTGGCAGGTGCTGGGACAAAGATGGGATTTAAAAAATAGCCTCTGGCAGTTGTAGGAGTGAACCCTGAGAATCTTTCTGCACTTTTCCTATATATTCCGCCAAAATAAAAAATAAAAACACTTTTCCTAGCTGATAACTGTGTTAGGTGGTAGCAGGATTTCCCTGTAAATTACTTCTAAGATGTCGAGTAAAATGGAGGAGACCTGTAAAACAGGAATTTAGGTGAACTCCATCACCATAAAATAAACAGAATTCTACCCAAAAAATTAAAGATTATTTAATAACTCCAAGAGGATTAACAAGACAGAGAACGTTCATTTTATACTATTCCATTCACATGTGAAGTATAAAGGTACAAAGGTCTTAATAAACGATGCACATATTTAGCCATGAAGCAACTAGGTAGCTTACAGAAGCCAGTCTCTCAGTCTCCAACTGCAATATAAGATAATACTGGTTTACCACACAGGGTTGTTTAAAAATTAGTGACTATATATGAAGCCCCTTATAGATCCTGCAGTAACATACGAGTCCTAAATTGCAATAATCAGCCACATATCAGTCAGTTAATTATAAATTATGAAGCTATACATAACTATTTAAAGGCCTGAGGAATGAGACCGATGATCCACAAAATCCTTTCTATTTTAGGTAGGTGGGTGCTAGAGAAATCGAATGAATGCATAAATAAAAGATTATGATCTCATCTGCCCTCGCATTTAGTGCTTGCTTGGGAAGAGAATGATACATACCTACTACTACAGGAGCTTGTACTGTCTTTGCAAAGTATGATTAGCCTTCTCCTCACTGAAAAGAATGGAAGCAAGCGCCTCAATTGTGGTTAAAAAAAAAATCCTTAATAATTTTTTACAAATTAATTCTAGTAAAAACCCTGTTTTAATGCTAATTGTGCTGGTAGACAAAAGAGGTTTTTTCCCCAATGATCCCCACCCAAAACTACATGAGCATACCACAGTCTTTACCCAATGAGAACTGCACTTTACATCCTTGTATTCTAGTCTAGCAGGGGCGTGACCAGCTGCTGCTATTTCACTCAGATCCATTTTTTCCTCTCTCTGAGAAAGCCACTTCAGACAGAAAGAGAGAGGAAAAAACCCCAATAATGAAGGCACAGAACAATAATACTGAACCATCCCTGATTCTCTAAAAAGCTAAACTCCACAACATCTAGATCCAGAAACACATGCTTGGATATTATATTTCTGCTCCCGATCAGGTGCTGATCTTGTTATGCAAAGCAGGACATTTTCATCTAAGGTGGGGTTGGTACAGCAGAAGAAAGGAGTGATTCCTTTTCTCACCTAACTCACTGGTTTTAAGTCTGCTGTCACGCCCGAAGAATTTAAAATCCAGATCATGACATCTCATAATACTGACCCACATATGGAACAAAGCAACACACCTCCCAAGTTAGATGACCTACATAGTATTCTCTCCCTTCTTAATTTTCACAATGTAAATAGGTTGACACAGAATTTTTTTCCCTTTCTTAAGCTGTCAGTCTATCTCTCTCCCCCTCTCCGCCCCCCCATCATAATGCTCTAAGCACTACTGGAAATATGACATGGACTGCAAAACATGGCACCACCGATAGGAAGGGGCGGGGTGAGAGCCCGTCCTTTTCTCTCTCTCCAAGATCCACACCTACTGCAGCACGATCATCCTATCATTCGCCATCTCTCTCACACTCACTCACACTCACAATCAAAATCAGCCTTCCAAACAGGAAACCAAACCTACAGGAGAGCTGAGAGAAAAGAGGAAAGGGGAGCCAAAAAGAAGACAAGCTTTAAACCACCCCCTGTAAGAGCAGGTGCACTAGGAGATAAATGTCCTATATTTTATTAAAGCATCCCCGCCCCCCCAAAATATGTAAAACCTGCCAAACCTCACACACAAACCCAAGCGCCAGGAGACACATCCTTTTTTGAATGTCACATTTCCCAAAAAGGTCCCAAAATTGCCTGAGACTTTTCTTTTTAAATTTTTAATTTTATTTATTTATTTATTTCAGTTTCTTGGCCAAGGCCAACTCAGGGTGGTTCACAGCATAATAAAACATAATTAAAACTGCTTTTTGCATCTCGATCCTCCTAGGCAGTGTGTCGCATTTTAAACCCATCCCTCAAGCTTGTGTGATCTTTTTTTTAAAGAAAAAATTCCTATTTCCCAAAAGGTCTCAAAATGGCAATAAAATGACTTATACAGGTGTTTTTTTTTAATTGCATTTTGGACACTATTTCTTTCTAGGCTAGGATCCAGCCCTCAGGCTTGTGTTTTATTATTATTATTATTATTATTATTATTATTATTATTATTATTATTATTATTATTATTATTATTATTATTATTATTATTATTATTATTATTATTATTATTTCACATTTTCCAAAAGGTCTCAAAAATTGCCAGACATGCACAAGCACACACACACACACACACGTGTGTGTGTGTGTGTGTGTGTGTGTGTGTGTGTGTGTGTGTGTGTGTATCACACACTCACACACACACTGTATATTTTTTTAAAAGAAATGACATTTCCTCCTAAGCAGTGTCGCATTGTAAAATCCATCCCTCTGGCTGATGCGTATGTGTCTCTCTTTTAAAAGCCTTGATAAAGAAATGTGTCATCTCTCACACACAGCCAAGCCGATCCTTGATATTTCGGGGACACACCCCTAAAAAGCCCCATTTTGCATTTGAAAGAACACCTTTGCGAGCCAGAATAACGGCCGAGGGATGGCAAATGGAGCCCAAGTTCAGCTACAACAGGAGGAGGGGAAAATAAAAATAAAATCCTCCTCTTTGCCATTTGCCCGGAGCGCTTTGCATTTTTGCAGCCGAGCGCACCGTGCGCTGTGCACATTATTTCTTTGCAAGAGAGCCTCTCTGTGCAGAGGGAGGGGTCGGCGATGTTAAGAGGAGAAACGAGAGGGGGGGGGGTGGCGGGTGGAAGAAAATGCTATTTAAAAACCTCATTTGGATGCATAATAAAGAAGACCCCCTCGGACCCGACATTAAAAAAATAAATTATTTTTTACATATTTATTGCATTTCTATCCTGCCCATCTGGGATATATTTTCCCCACTTTGGGGATTTTTTAAAAATAAAAAAACCTCTTTTCAATACAAATTAAACCAATGGCATGAATTATGGATGCATTCCAACTCTCCAAGCGCAGTGAAGCAGAAGCAAAAACCAACTTGGCAAAGCCCCTGTGCAAACCGCACGCCCATTCCAGCCATGGCTCGCGCGCTCGCGTAACCACATGCACCTGTGCGCCCCCCCCCCATCCCCGCCTGCCCCAATCCCCAAGACCCCAAACCTTTGCAGGGGGGGGAGCTGAGGCCCCACCGCTCCACTTTGCTCTCCCTGAAACGCGAGAGGGGGAAAAACCCACCCTACCTGCTAAACGCCGCTGCAGGGAGAGCTCGCTCCGAAGTCTCGCTCGCCAAAGCCGGGAGGAGGGGGAGTGACAGGAGAGGCAGCAAAGTGAGCGAGCGCGAGCGAGCAAGCAAGTGAGAGTGCGCGCGCATGCCCTCCCTCGCTCCCTCCTTCCCTGGCCGCGCGCACCGGCTCCGGAACCTTCCCCGGGAAGAAGGCAAAGCCAGGCGCGTTCTCGAGAGGCAGCCCCGGCCAAGGCTTCTATCGCGCATGCGCACGGAGGCTGGCCCGTGTCCTCCCGACACTCATGGGCGCATGCCTAGAGCTCTTTGCTTTTCCTTCCAAACCTGGCTCTTTGTCTGCCCTTTTTTTTAAAAAAAAGAGGGTGGGTTCCCCCCCCCCAGAGGGTCCCTCCCCTCTCCAAACTATTTTTATTTTTGTTTCCCCTCTTTCCTCTTTTGTTGTCAGCCGCCCTGAGCGGTGTTTCCCCGTCAGGAGGGCGGGATATAAATTACATAAATAAATAAACTCCATGAAGCGATCTTTTGCAAAAGAAAAGCAAGGTCATGTCTTCAAACACATGGGAGAACAGATTAATGTAACGTGTTAGGCTCAAATGACAGTCGGTCGACTGCAACTCAGGTAAAGGTAAAGGTTTCCCTTGCTGGAAAGCCAGTCGTGTCCGACTCTAGGGTTCAGTGCTCATCTCTGTTTCAAAGCCAAAGAGCCGGCGCTGTCTGCTTCTGCAGACGGTTCCGTGGTCATGTGGCAGGCATGACTAGACACCGGAGTGCACGGGACGCTGTTTTACCTTCCCACCAAAGCATACCTGTCAAGCGCAGCTCCGGAGACTACGGGTCCTGCGCAGAACGTTTCTGCGCAGATCCATTCTACCCACGCGTAAAAGCCTTTACACATGCATAGAAGCGACCTGCGCAGAAACGTTCTGTGCAGGTCGCTTCTATGCATGCGTAGAAGGCTTTTACGCATGCGTAGAAGGCTTTTACGCATGCGTAGAATAGACCTGCGCAGAACCATTCTGCGCAGGTCACTTCTACACATGTGTAGAAGGCTTCTACGCATCCCCTTCTGCACAGAAGCCTACGCAAGCGTAGAAGTGTTCTACGTATGCGTAGACAGGACCTGCGCAGAAGGGATGGACAGTAACTCCTTTCCCCCGCTGCCAAATTACGGGATAGCAGCAGCTCCGGGCAGGAAATGGAGAAAATCGGCACGGAAATACAGGAAATCCCGGCCAATCCGGGATACTTGACAGGTATGCACCGAAGTGGTCCCTATTTATCTACTTTCAATTTCTTGTTTTTGAACTGCTAGGTAGGCAGGATCTGGGATAAAGACAGGAGTTCATTCCGACCTGCAGTACTAGAGAATCGAACTGCTGACCTTCATGCATTTTTTTTTCCTAAAGCAGGAAAAATGCCATTGGTGTGAATTTGTTTTAAGGTGGATCCAGTGGTGGGCATCAGCAGGTTTGCACCAGTTTGCTAGAACCGGTAGCAAAAATTCTGGCTGGCCCCGTCCATCCAAGTTTTGAAATAAAGTACAGTGGTACCTTGGATAAAGTCCGATTTGGATAAAGTCCTATTTGGATAAAGTCGCGGTTTTCATGCTCATGTGATGCATCACATAAAGTCCAAAACCGCTAAAAAATGGACGTTATCCGAGGTATTTGGTATAGGATGTTATCCGATGCATCACCCATTTGATTTGGATAAGTCCAAAATCAGATAAAATCCAAACTTGTGTAACGGAGTTTGGACTATATCTGAGGTTCTACTGTAGTCCTAATTCGGGTGCAACACAGGGCTTTTCCCCTGGCCACATCCACCATACCACGCCCACAATGTGGTAGTAAATTTTTTTGGAGCCCACCACTGGGTGGATCCCAGCTTGCCATTAAGTGACCCACACACTATGATCATGGAGCCATCTCCTACTGCACACATGAAATGAGACATGCATGATTTAACACTGTGACTGCAATGGACTGCCACAGCCTTGAGGATATGGACAAGGTGTGCCTTCACAGCCAGTCCACCTGGCATGGCTTCTTCCACCTCCATGATCATTGGGAATCAGAGTTCCTCCTCTGCTCATTTTGCCATTGGGCCCAATATGATGGTTTCCAGTGGCATTTCCTTCACTGAGAAGACCATCACCCCACCTAAAGGTGCTCATCCGCCTGTAGCCATTGGGCCCTTCAGGGAGTCAGGTTAGTTAACCACTGACTGACACTCGACAAGTTGCTGGCTTACGGTCTACTCCATTATGGTAGCAGGATGTCTGGCCAGACATGCCTGCTATGGTAATAGAGTAATAGAGTAGAAAAGTGATTCTCAACATTTTCATACCATAGACCACACCTCCTGGGCAGCTGATCAGGCCATCAAATGGTTCCTCCCACCTGGAAGCAGAAGTAAAATACAGAACATGTTTTACTTCTTCCGGAGTTGCAAAGCATCGGGGGCTGGATGAATTGTCATCGGGGCCAGGTCTGGCCCACGGGTCATAGGTTGTGAATGCATGGAGTAGACCTTACTGCCAGCAACTCAACACAGAATGTCAGGTGGCTGATAATTAACCTGACAACAGTGAGGATAAATGGCCTTGGGTACCAAAGTCCTCAGGGAAGGTTGATGGTCCCCAAGTGGATTAAATACCACTTGAATCCATCTTGATGGAGGGCAGCAGTTTCATCAATACTGGCCTAGGATTTTGTGTACCAAAAGGGCTCAGTACCAGAAAGTGACACACAGAGCTGGATCAGTGGTACTGGTGTCACGCTGCGATGCAGAAGGCAGATGAAAGGCCACTGCATTATATTCACAGGACAGTCTTCATGGTTGATCGCCATGATTATTGCCAATATTCAGAATCAGATATGGCACATGAAGGAGGAGGAGGCTAAAGTGAGATCTGTTTTGGAGCTTTGACCAAAATCTATCAATGTCCCTCGTCCTAGAAACATACAACAGTTTATCATAAGATAAGACAGTAATGGCAAACCTTTTAGAGACTGAGTGCCCAAATTGCAACCCAAAATCACTTATTTATCGCAAAGTGCCAACACAGCAATAGGGGAGAAAGGAAACACTCCCATTGGGCTGCTGGGCAGAGGGGTGGGTGAACTGTGCTGGGGGAGGGATGAAATGTTCCCATTGAGCTGCTGGGCAGAGGGGTGGAGTAAACTCTGCTGGGGGGATTGCACGGGTACCCACAGAGAGGGCTCTGAGTGCCACCTCTGGCACACATGCCATAGGTTCACCACCACTGAGATAAGACAAGTATCATTTGTTATGCAGCAGAGATCTGAATCTGGCCAGGTAATCCTGCTAGGGCAATAGAGTAGACCATACTGCCAGTGACTTACAGCCTAGGGCGGCGAAATTCATAGGGAAGGGTGATGATCCCCAAGTGGATTAAATCCCACTTGAATCCACCTTAATGGAGGGCTGCAGCATCATAAATACTGGCCTTGGGTTGCAAAGAGGACTTTTTTTATGCCTAAAGAGCTCAGGACCAGAAAGTGACCCATGGAACTGGATCAGTGGCATGGGTGTCACACTGCAATGAAGAAGGCAAATGGAAGAGTACTGAATTATATTGTACCCAGGACAATCTTCATGGCTGATAGCCATTATTATTGTCAATATTTGTAATCAGATACAGCAGAAGAGGTGATCAAATTCTTGCTATGGCAATCTGAATAGTGAGATGTTACATATTCCCAGTGTTGCTATATGGCAGTGATGGCAAACCTTTTAGAGACGGAGTGCCCAAACCGCAACCCAAAACTCCCTTATTTATCACAAAGTTCCAGCACAGCAACAGGGGAGGAAGGAAATGTTCCCATTGGGCTGCTGAGCAGAGTGGCGGGGGAAACTTTGTACTGGGGGGCGGGAGGGAGTGCTCCCATTGGGCTGCTGGACAGAGGGGCGGGGCAAACTCTGTGCTGGGGTGACTGCACAGGTGCCCAAAGAGAGGGCTCCGAGTACCACCTCTGGCACATATGCCATAGGTTTGCCACTACTGCTATATGGAGTCGAAGCTTGGACACTGACTAAAGCATCTGAAAAGAAAAGTGAAGTTTTTGAAATGTGGATCTATAGATGGCTGCTAAGGATATCATGGGTTGACCATGTGACTAATGCAGAGGTGGATAAAGAACAAGAACTGTTTAAGACAATTCAACAAAGAAAGCTGCAATACCTTGGGCATATCATGAGGAAGAACATTAAGGTAAGAATACTCTAACTCGTTCTGCAGGGCAAGATCCCTGGAAAGAGAGTCCCTGGACTTAGATGGACCTCATGGCTGAAGAACCTGAGAGACTGGTGTGGAATGTCCTCGGAAGAACTGTTCAGAGGAGTTAAGAACAGGAAGACTATTGCCATGATGGTAGTCAATATTCAGAATGCATATGGAACTTGAAGAAGTAAGCAGGTACTGCATTACCATTTCTACCAGGTTTGTATAGTCTATAGTTTTAAAGAAATGAAGACAAGGACTGTATACTGTTAACCAGCTGCTGACTTTACACTTAAAATCACTATCTGACCCTAGAGCCTGCTTCTCTCTTATGCTATTTATTAAATGCTGCACAGTTAGGTCAGAGTAGAAAGGATAGACCAGAAGTTCTCAACCTTTTTAGGCCGGGGGCCAGGTCAAGCTTCCTCAAACAACTTCAGGGGCCGGACGGCCATTTTGTCCTTACTCCACCACATGGCACTTCCTGGTGTGGTGGAGGTGGTGGGGGACCACATGAAATGGTGTAGTGGGCCACATCTGACCCACGGGCCGCAGGGTGAGAAACCCTGGGATAGAGGAACATTTTATGAAGCAATTGAGAAAGCCTTGATGCTGGGAAAGGTGGAGGGCAAAAGAAGAAGGGGGAGGCCAAAGATGAGATGGCTAGATGGTATTGTAGACACAATGGACACAAAGCTGGGTGGGCTGAGGAGGATGGTGGAGGACAGAGGTGCCTGGAGGACAATGGTCTATAGGGTTTTCTGTGACCGAACAACAACAATGGCTATCTCAATTTTTTTTAAAGTAACTTTCACAGTCCCTCACTATTGGTTATGCAAATTAGGGCCATAGTTGATCATTCCCCTTGTAAAGTACTATAGATGCATAAGTGGTAGCTCAGAACCATGGACAGAGCACTATGAAGCAGCTAGCTCTCTACCTAGTGTGTTCTATCCCACTGAAGGGAGGTCTACAAATTCCACATGCTGTCTCAAATGTTACGAAGGCTGACATGATTGATCAGTCCTGCTTTTGGATCTGGACCCTCAAAGAGCCATCTGTACCCTTATGGAACTGCTGCTTTGTTCAACAATCAGTGGCTCATCAGATACTGAAGTACTGAAATTGAATTGGAAATGTCTTTCATATCAAAGCGGTATTCTCTTTTCCCAAAAGACTTGAAGTGGGAGACAGAAACTCTTCCGTTGATGGCTCTTCCCCATTTTTAACGTCTTTATGCATGCAGAGCTCAAGTTCAGGGAACATAACAAAAATGATAAGAAAGATAAATAAGAAAAAGAGAAGTATTATTATATTGCATGTAGAAAAGATGGTTACAGAAGTGGTTAGAGAAGTGTAGAAAAGACCAATTGAAACACTATACAGTAATGGTAATTTCTTAATAGATAAGAGCGCCGGTCTGTTTCAGCATGTAACAAAAACCAAATTGTTTCGAAGTCATGTGACTTGTTTTTTTAGACTATGTACAGCAGTGATTCTCAACCTGCGACCCATGGGCCAGATGCGGCCTGTGGCACCATTTCATGTGGCCCACCACCACCTCCACCACATCAGGAGGTGCCATGTGGTAGAGGAAGGGCAAAATGGCCATCCGGCCCCTGAAGCTGTCTGAGGGAATGTGACCCAGCCCGGCCCCTGGATTAAAAAGGGTGAGAATTCCTGATGAACAGTAACGTTGTACTTACAGTAAATGATGGGAAGTTACTGACAGATAGATAGCCAGATGAGATTCACTACCTTAACCTCTCTTGGTTTTCTGTAAGTGATAATTGTAAATTATTCCACTTAAGTCACTTCTTCCTTAAATAGGTTCTACTCTTCTTCAAGGAAAGTTCATATACATAGTGTAAATAATCCATTCAAGATGGTATGAAAGAATAAACATACATGTAGACAGAAGCACCGGGGGGGGGGGGAGAACAAAATCAAAATCTGGTAATATTTTACAGCAGAGAAATGACAAGATCCAACTAATGCTGGAATCTGAGGCAGACAAAGAAATTAGTAATGAATTTTTAAAACTAAAATTCTTTATCTTAGGGAGATTGAAAAATAACAAAGACACATACAAATAAAAGACAAAAATATAAACATGTTTACAGTGGCATCTAAAATGCTAGTAGATTTGTTACAGTGTAAACTTTCACAGACTAAAATCTACTTTCTGAGACACATGACGTGAAATATTTAGCCACGTGTTCCTAGTAAATATATGTTGTGGGAGTAGGGTTCCATTTAAGATGAAAACAAGTATGGAAATTCATTCATTCATTCATTCATTAAATTTATATACCATGCATCGAGTGAAACCTATTGCTCAATTTCTAGTAATTGTCCTTTCAGTTTTTCTTGGTGCAAGAATCCAAAGATGCAAAGCCAGTGAGGATGAGGTAAGATGGGTATTCGATCCATGAAAGAGACACTCTGACAGGTAAGAAGGTCCCAAACCATGCAGGGTTTTATATGCTAGTACCAAAACCTTGACCCTGACATGGAAGTGGACAGGGAGCTGGTGTGAGCCAGGATTGGGGAGATATTTACTCACTGCCTTTGCTGTTGAAGCTTCCATATCAATTTCAAAGGACATCTGACACAGAGAACAGTATAGTGATTGATTTTTGAGACTACCAATGCAAGCGCTAATGTTGTTATGGACCTCCTATCTGGATGAGGGCATAGCTGGGCAATTTGCCAAAGTTGATAAAAAGTAGTACAGATCAGAGAAACCATCTGCTGTTCCATAGTAAGTGCTGGGTCCATAAGAACCCTCAAATTACAGACCTGATCTTTATGGAAGAGAGTAAATCCATCTAGATTGGGAAAATCCCTTCAAGTGGTCAGGAGGAGCCTGTAACAGTATTATCATTTTTTCCAAATTCAGTTTTATCTTTTTAGCTTTCATTCAATCTATTACTGACATCAGGCAGTGTTCAAGGCATTGGACCGCACACCCTGCATATGGAGGCGAGACAGAGCTGCATGCCACCAGTATACTGGTGACAGCACACTCCAAATCACCAGATGACCTCTCCCAATGGTCTCATATTAAACAGTACAGTATTGGGAAGATGATTAACCCCTATGGGATTCCACACTCTAAAGCCATGGGTGCCCAAACTATGGCCCATGGGCCGGATCCAGCCCCCAACACCAATTCATCCAGCCCACACCACCTTCATTGCTCCCACAAGGGTATGTTTTACTTCCACTTCCAAGAGCAAGGAGGGTGGTGTGGGCTGGATGAATTGGCAGTGGGGGCCAGATACAGCCTGTGGGCCATAGTTTGGCCACCCCGGCTCTAAAGCAGTGGTTCCCAATGCAGGGCCCATGCCTCACAGGAGGACGTCAGTTCCGAGAAGCCTAAGTCAGTACATTGGTTGCTCAGTGCTTTGGGAAATTGACTTAGGCTTCTGGGAACTGAAGTCCAAAAACCAAAAGTTGGGAAACACTGTTCTAAAGCCAAATTAGCCTCCCCAAGATGAGCCATTTGGGAACAACCGCCAAGGAAGGATCAGATCCAGTTTGAAGCAAGACCTCCAATCCTCAACCCTGACAGTCTATCTAAAATGAAATGCAGGCAAAGGACATGAAATTTCAAAGTAGCAATAGCATTAACACAAGTAATGAGTTTTGAAATATAAATTACATTAACATTCTACCATTGCTGGAACATTTAACAATACAGTAATCAAAAGGTCAAATTGAAATAGATCTACCAATCTTTAGGAGATGCAGAGGTGACCAACCTTGGTGTTCCTGCTGTTCTTGGACTTCAGTTCCCAGAAGCCCTGATCTGCAGGTGTGCTCACTTGGGCTTCTGGGAATTGAAATCCAAGAAGAGCAGGAGCACAAAGGTTGGCCATCCCTGGGTACTTCTGTTCTATCTAATGTTGCCTATGGAAAGTATTTGGAAACCTCCGGGGGTCCAAAATGCTGCAGCCAGATTGTTAACTGGGTCTAGTTATAGCGCTTGCATAACTCTCCTGTTCAACACCTCCACTGGCTATTGATCTGTTTCTGGACATATTTAAAAGTGGTATTTTCTACTTATAAAAAGCTGATGATTTGGGTCCCAGCTACTTAGAAGACTGTCTTCCCTTTTATTATCCTGCCTTCTTGGTTTTAAAATCATCAGAGGAAGCCTTTCTCTTTGTCTCATCACTCTCATATGGTATGGTATTTTGTGCAATAAACAGAATTGGCCACTTGAGGGAACCAATGAACATTTTTGTGCATTTCCCCATGGCCGACTTAGCAATGAGGAATGGATGGCAGTTTCACGTCTGGCCTAGACACGGAAGAAGTAGCAGCAGCAAGGAACATAAATGTGTTACTTCTGCAGACAGGATAACTGTGCTGGTAACGACCTCAGTGCCGCAATCAGGGGAGGACAAGTAGGACTCCCACCCTGGGCCCGGAGATGACAGGGGGCCGTCGGCGCTGGGAAACCACCAATGTGTGCATGCGCAAACAGACCACGCATGCGCAGAAAACCATGGGGGCGTGGCAGCGCCGGGAAACCTCCTATATACGCATGCGTGGAGTGCACGGAATGCTATTTACCTTCCCACCAAAGTGGTCCCTATACCTATTTGCAATTTCTTGCTTTTGAACGGCTAGGTTGGCAGGAGCTAGGTTGGCAGAAACGGGAGCTCGCTCTGTCGTGAAGCACTTGGGAATCAAACTCTGACCTTCCAGTTGTCGAGTTCAAAGTCTTAATCATTTGAGAGTTACCCTTAAAAAGTAACATTCTGAATCTAGACCTAACATGAGATAGACTGACTCTAGTTAGGATTTTTTAAATTCATAGGTAAAGTTAAACGTTGACCATGCTCGAAAGTCATCCATATTTGACTCTAGGGCTCAGTGCTCATCTCTGTTTATAGGAATCAAACTGCTGACCTTCCGCCTCCCAGTCAGCGTCTTAGGCACTTGAGCCACATGGTAAAGCTTGATAAAGTGGTACATGGTGTGGAAATGTGGACAGAAAGATATGATTTTTTGCCTGTGTTAAATGCTGCAACCTAGGATCATTAAATGAAAAATAATTGCAGAGAGTCAGCAAAGAGAAGGGGAGGAGGCAATACCTCATATAGTATACAGTTGAGGTGTAGTCTGGCCAGAACTATGGTAATACAGTAGACCATACAGCCAGTGACTCAACGTCGAGTGTTGGGCTGCAGTAAATAACCTGACTCGCTAAAGGGGCCAATGGCTTCAGGCGAATGAGTCCCTTTAGGTGGGGCGATGGCCCCCTCAGTGGAGGAAATGCCACTGGAAACCATTATATTGGGCCTAATGGCAAAATGAGCAGAGAAGAAACCATTTCACTATTCTGATTCCCAACAGTCATGTAGGCAGAAGAGGCCAAGCCAGATAGACTGGCTGTGAAGGTGCATCTTGTTACTATCCTCAAGGCTGTGGCAGTCCATTACAGTCCCAGTGTTAAATCCTGCATGTCTCATTTCATACGTGCCACAGGAGATGGCTCCATGATCACACTGTGTGGGTCACTTCATGGCAAGCAGGGATCCACCTTAAACAAATTCACACTAATGCCATTTCCCCTGAATTTTCAGGAAAAAATGTATACTCAGATATGAGTAGCAGCTGCTGCTGCGATACAGTTGAGGTCCAGAATTTGCAACGACAAGTTTTAATAATGACCACCAAATGTGATGGCTTTAAAAGGAGAATATAAAAATGTATGGAAATAAGGCTTTCAGTGACTGGTAGCTATAATTTTGTGCCAGAGATTACTCTTGGTTGAAAGGATTTTTGTTGGAGAAACTCCGCTCAGAGGAATGAAGCTATTTTTGGTAGTTTGACACAGTAGCACAGGCAGGTTGTCTCTGAATACTAGTTGCTGGAGAACAACAACTGGTTACACATAAACCCCTTAGGTCTTGTTATTGGCTTCCTGTAGATGCCTGGCTAATGGATGTAGAAATCAGGATGGACTAGACATGTATTAGCTCTAATCCAGGAGTTCTGAACCTTTTAAAACCAGGGGCCGGGTCACACTCCCTCAGACAGCTTCGGGGGCCGGATGGCCATTTTGCCCTTCCTCCACCACATGGCACTTCCAGGTGTGGTGGTGGGCCACATGAAATGGAGCCATGGGCCATATCCAGCCACAGGCCGCAGGTTGAGAATCCCTTCTCTAATACATCAGAGTTCTCCTTGTTTTCTCAGTAATGCTGCGCTCAATGGTAATGAATGTTAGATTTTAGGGAAGTGGTTGATTATTATTATTTTTGACAGGAAAGTTAGGCATTTTGTGTCTGTAGGGAAAGCATTTGTGAGGATGGCTGGAGTTCTTTCAAGCATGAGGGAGCAAAGTGCAGCCCTCCAGCTGGACTGCAATTACCCACTGTCCTCACACAGAGGCCACAATGAGGAATGCTTAGGGCTGTAGTCTAAACACGTGTCAGAAAACATCCAGAGAGTTGTGTTTTGCCCACCTGTGCTATAAATAGATATTGCAGCCAAAATGGTGGGAAGGTTTTATACTGTGGCAAGATAGGCTTGAAATGTTATTAACCATGAAACTGCTGTGCTGGTCTATAAGTAGAACTAGGGGGAGAGGACGTCAAACTGTGAGACATGTGAATCTGGTGGACAAAGGGGGATATGCACTATATCAGTTTCCCAAACCATGTTCTGTGGAACATTGGTGGACTTCAGTTCCCAGAAGCCTAAGTCAGTACATTGGCTGATCAGTGCTTTGGGGAAGTGATTTAGGCTTCTGGGAATTAAAGTCCTAAAACCAAATATTGGGAAACACTGCACTATATAATGGTTTAACAATTGTCTCATTTATTTTGTGATCTACATTTATTGTAACTACTCAAACACTCTGAGATTAAGAAAAATACAAGCTCAAATGAACTGCAAAAATCATTCCCACCCCACCCCCATAAGATGAATGCTCAGACTAAGGCAGTGTATTTGGATTTCTTTCCCTCAGACAATGTTGTTACAATTTCCTAGTAAACCTCTTTAATCACTTCAAATAACATCAGAGAGGTACTTACTTCTTTCTCTAAATGCTTAATTGCCTAATCACAGCACTTAAGTCCTACTTGAAGCATTATCACATACATATATATTTGTATCTTGATACTCTGGGGATTGAGAGAGAAGCACTTTCTAAGTTCTTTAGTCCTTTGGCAGAGTGTACACCCCTAATTACGTTTCCAAGCACTAATTGATAAGTGTAGCAGAGAATTATTAATATAGAAATATGAAACAGGAAGGACACTACTATTCCATTGAGATATTGCTTCTAATCAATTCTCCATCACTCATATAAGGCTGTATTGATTCAGAATCTTCTCTTTGCCTTTAAAAACATGGTAAGATACACTAGTTGTCTAACAAAATCATGCTTATCTCCCTTTCAAATGTAGCCAGAAGTCAGTAACTTTGGACTTAAAAAAAGAAAAGAAAAAATATAAACTGTTAGATTTGTACTGAAATATTTTTTACATAAGAACAGCCTTGCTGGAACAGGCCACAACCCATCCGGTCCAGAATGCTGTCTCACACAGTGGCTCACCATTTGCTTCAGGGTATTCCCATGCAGATGCCTTCACCTGCTTAGGATTCCCTGGAAATGGCATTGAGAGATATCCTGCCTATCTCTCCAACCCGGAGGTTGTCCTTGGGTATCCATAATTATAGCAATTGATACCCTTGTCCTCCATGAACTTGTCTAATCTTTTCTTAAAGCTGTCAAGACTGATAGCTGTCACCACTTCTTCTGGCAGGATAATAGTGCTAAAGGGGAGGGGGGTTTATCTATACGTCTTCTTTTTAATAGTTATAAAGGGGAGGGGGTTTATCTACACATCTTCTTTTTGCCAATGTATATCACTTAGCAAGAGTATATTCAATCTGAATAAAACCCACTACAATAATGAAATTCTGCTATAATAATAATAAAAAGCAATGTCAATCTTATATTTAATCATTTTCCCAAAGAGAGCAATTACTTTGTTCCAGGTCAGTTTCTGTGTAATCTGCCTTACAAGCTACATTGTGACATACAGTTATCTCTGGATAAATATTTGCATCCTCAAAAAATGTTTGTCACAGAGAATGTAAACATGCACACCAATATTTCTATTACTACTTACCTTATACAGTAATAGGTTTTTCTGATCAGTTTTCTCCAGGATTTATCATTTAAGCTCTCCACAGGTTCTGTATCCTCCAAAATCAGATTCCATGCATGTGAACCACGTTCTCCTTCTTCTATGCACAGAAAATTATCAGAAAGTGCTTCAGGTATTTTTTTTAACCCACGGGTAATGTAGATACCACTTAGTCGATATATAGCACTTAGTTAATATTATTTGTGGGAGAATGCAGTCATCCCTGTGGCACTCAGTTCTGTAGCAGCACCAACTGAATATAATCCACAGCCCCTAAATTATGTTCAGAAAGAAACACTCTCCCCATTGTATAGATGGACAAACAAAGGGTTAAGTGATTCCCTTAAGGTTCCACAGTGAGTCTGTGACAGAACTGTCAGCATAAGTTGGCAGTGTAGCCCCTGTCACCATAGCAGCCAGCTTGACAACTAACCTCACAATTGAGGTATTTACAATCTTTCCTTAATAGTATTATCTCCCCTTTTACATTACAAAGAAGGACAAAGTCTACAAAAATGAAGAGTCTGCAAATTAGATCTCTCCCATATGGACTAAGAAAGATTTCGTGGGAGTAACTATGTCCCATATTTTTACTGTTATTCATGCATGTAAGACATCTGCCATAGACCATTTCAACCAATTTTCATTAACATGAACTTGCAAACATATTAATACACTCAACAGATCATTCCCAATCTATCAAATACATAGAATGAGGTCAGACCAGAGAAAACTACTTGGAGGAGGGAGATATCCTAATTGATCCTCATGCTCTTGCAAGTAAAATATCAATGAAGAAGAAGCAATAATACAATTTATGGTTGAAGATTCTAATTTGAAGCATATGTAAAGCACAGCTATCATACATTTTATCTGAACAGATGCTACACATACATCAGGGACAAAAAGCTATATTTTAAAAGCTGCATGTGTTGGGGGGGGGAATCTGTACTGTAAGTGCTGGGATGAGGGGACATTACAGCCTAATGTGATTATCTTTTCCACTAATTTAGTGGAATTTGAGGCAAGCTCCTGGTCCCTCTCCCTATTTGCTTCTGCCTCCATTATTTTATTGATAGTCTCTCTCTTCCTTTGGCCATTCTTCAAGCATCAAGCATAGAGTTTCTTTCCACGTGTTGGAGACTCCATTTTCTTATTTTTCCTGCAATTTGTAACTATGGATGCAACTGTAAGTAAACATACCTTTTTCTGCTTGAAATGCTTCTAGGGATTACAAAGTGTTAGTCAATGGGAGTAGAGGTTAATGAGAACTGAGCTAATCTCTCCACATTTTTTCAGCACTGGTGCATGTAGTTTTTGTACCCTTTACTCTGCTAACTAGTAGGAATGACCAAAATTCTGCAATAGGTTATGGGCCCAGACAGACTAGCTTGGCTCAGAGAGATAGCTAAGCAGCAATTTTCAGGTTTTTTAAAGGATTGCATTTTTTCTTACCTCTCCCACTAAACCACAAACTAGCTGAAAAGAGAGTTGTTCTTTGTTCTTTTCTTGAACTCCATTTTCTGAGATCAATAACCAAACTCACTCAGGAATACATGGATGGATTTTGATGAGAGCAGAGGTTTTTCTGAAAAACTTACTTCTGCCAATTTTCTCAATGAAAGACTAGATTAAAGATTAATTTAAGGCCCTCCAAGTACATGACTGTATTGAAAATGATGAAGCAGGAGAAGCAGAAGGAAGAGCTTGGATGTCTTGCAAAAGAATGATTCAATTGCAAAGGATATGGCATGTGAAAGTTTAACATATCAGCAAATTGTGTACATAAAGGAACATGAATCTGCCAAACAGATGTTAAATGCTCTAGGGAAATCCTATGATATTATGTTTTAAATCACAAATTGTCTGAATCAGGGAATTTGTGAAATAGAGGCTTAATTCTAGGCAGGACTGTGAAAAGCACGTACTGTAATTGCTTCGTTAACTATTGGCATAATCCTAACTCCAAGTTAAGTATGATTGAGATAGGTTTGCGTAGAGTGCTGGCACAAGTGTCCATAGATTGGCTTCACCTCTTGTGCTGGCTGCTAGCTGTTGACTGGTAGTTTCCATGGTGATTGTGCTGGGCTTGTAGTTTTTAATGTTTTTTCTCTTCTGCTATTTTCCTCTTAGGCCATTTGAAGTCCTGACCTGGGAAGGATTTGGATAAAACATAGCCAAACAGTTTTATGGGTAGATATATAAATAAAGATCAAGTTGTGTTTTTAAAAGGTAGACATATGGCAGACTTAATGAGGAGAGCACTTGATTTATTAGATATGGCCAATAGGAGAAAGGAGAAGATAGGATTGTTATCATTGGATATCTTCAAAGCATTTGATTCCCTTCAATGGACCACAATCAATGAGATAATTCTATTTTATGGATTTGGGACAAAATTTAAAAATGTTATAAAACTATTATATCAGCAAGGGAATGCAAAGGTTAGAGTTAATGATGTTTATACTGAAGATATTAGATTAGAAGCTGGTACAAGACAGGGGTGTCTGTTATCTCCAATCTTATTTATAATGGCTATGGAAGTGTTAGCAGAAATGATAAGAAGGGATGATAATATAGAAGGTCCGGTGGGAAATAAAATTAGTCTGTATGCGGATGATACACTGGTTATAATGAAATACCCGAAGAAGGCACTAGAAAGGATTCAAGTGCATTTAAATGATTTTGAAGATATGACGGGGTTGAAAATTAATTGCGAGAAATCAGAAATGATAATATGTAACGTGAATAAAGAAGAAGAACAAGAAATTCGGCAGGAATATAAAATTCAGATTGGAGATAAATTAAAATATTTGGGAGTTATTCTATCAAATAAATTGGAAAATATTAAAACATTGAATTATGATAAACAATTGAAGGTGATTAAAGAGCAAATTTTACAGTTTAATAAATTGAAATTGTCCAGGTTTGGTAGAGTGGCTCTATGTAAGATAATGTTATTGCCAAAAATAAATTTCTTGTTTGATGCCTTACCGATCTACCTTAAGGATAGAGAAATTAAAGATTTCCAAGATATAATAAATAAATTTTGTAATGGTGGGAAAAGAGCTAGAATTCCTAAAAGCTGTTGGTATGTACCACAAAAAGAAGGAGGTTTAGGGATACCTAAATTAAAGAGTTATTATAATGCCTTCCAGGTTTAAAATGTTGTTAAGATTTTGATGAAAGAGCAAGTGATTTGGGAGGATTTAGAGATGGAGGATCTCCAACAAATAGGGAAGGCAGCTTTTTTTGGACAAAGAATGGGGAAAAGTAAATATTAAAAATAAAATGTTAAGAGCAATGTGGGAAGTATGGAAAAAGATGAAAGGAAAACTGGCCCTTGGGATTTCTCTTTTAATAGAGATTGAGGATATAAAAGATTTTCCAATTAAGATAGATGAGGAGTTGAGATCAGTATTTATAGATAAGGATGTTTGTATGCTGAGATGTTGGATTCAAATTTGCATGGATGAGCAGAAAAGAGCAGCGATTTATTGAGATTTAAAGCTAAATTGGTTTCAAATTGTGAGATTAAATAATTGGAATAATAAATACAAAAAATGATATAACTTGGAAAGGGACATGACAGAATTTGAAGAGTTCAAAATAAGACAAGGGAAGATTGGCTTAAAGGGCTTGGTTGCTAAAATTTATAAAATATTAAATAAAGAGGATAATATAGATATTTTGAGAACCTTGTGGGAGATGATCTAAACATAAAGATTCCACAAATAAAATAGAGAGCTTTGTGGAAACGGAGAATAATGAGAACACTGTCAGTCAGAGTTAAGGAACATAATTATAAAATGATGTAGAGGTGGTACTTGACTCCGGTGAGACTGAATCAGATGGATAGGACTAAAAATAAGTTGTGTTGGAGATGTAACAAAAGTGTGGGAACTTAGAAACACATGTGGTGGAATGGTAAAGAAATAGAAGATTTTTGGAAAGAAATTGAAAAAGAAATAGTTGATATGTTAGGGGAAAAGTTAAAGATTTGACCGAGTGCTTGCGGATTTAGATAGTTTAAAGTTACATAGGGAGGAACAATAATTAATTGCGATATTTATGTCTACCGGAAGACAGTGTATAGCAAAAAACTGGAAGGATTCAAGGAAAATAAAATTGGATTAATGGTATAGGGAAACGTGGCAACTGGCCCTGAATGATAAATTGACATGGGAATTAAATGAAAAGAAAGGAATTGTAAGAGAAAATAATTTTGGGGAAATTTGGAAACCATTTCGATTATACATTAAAGAAAAGAGGAGGTTATATGCTAGTACCGGATCAATTGAATTTTTGGTTATAATGATAAGAGACAGGATGCAGCTCCCCTTTGGCATTGTAATATATTACATGGTGATTTTTTGTTTTTGTTTTTCTTCTTTTTTACTCTCACTAGTTGTAGAATTTGTTGAGAAGGTGAAGTGTAGAGGAGAGGAGGATGCTTAGTAGTAATGTAATTAAGTTTATTACTATTAGAATGTTGATATATGTTAGAGAATGTATGGGGTTTAGCTATCAATTTTATATATTCTCTCCTTTGAATTACTTTTTTTTATAAAAAGAGTGCTTAATATTTTTTATGTTTTTGTTAGTCAATGTATGCCTTATGTTTTTTTTCTTGATTTTGTGTATTAGTAAAAATCAATAAAAAAATTTTTTTAAAAAACCATAGACAACCTAAATCTGCTCAGCCAGCCTAAAGTCAACATAGTTAGATAGGATTGCGCCCTATATTTGATAATGTAAGCCTGACTGAACTTCTTCTTCTTTCGTGTCCTGATCAGATCCTGGACTGCCAAAATGAAGCCACTTTCTTTGCTTTGTCATTACCCAAACGCAAGTCCTCATTGGTGCATGTCTCTAGCAGCAATTGGCAGACCAGCAAATGGGCCGGACTCTTTGTCCCTCCACATTCACACTGAGTGCTGTTGTCCGCCAGCAGTCCCCACTTAAGCATGTTGGTCTTGCATTTAGGGACTCCAATCCTCAGTCTATTCAGGGTCCTCCAGGTGACATAGGGGAGATTGAGATCTTCAGCTATATCCTCATTTAATGGTTTTCCTTTCCCAGTGAGCTCCTGTTGTGTGCAAGCGTTATTTGTTATAACCGCTTGAGCACCGTAAAGTCTACAGTGATATTGTGCGCCTTTTGCAAAGGCGCCATTTTCAAATGTCTGTCAAAATAGCTGATTTCGTCAGTACAAACTTCTCCGCTTCTCCAGAAGCCCACCGAAATGTATCAACCTGTGTAACTGCCATTCTCACTGTATATAAGTTGGCTACCTTGTACATGTTCCCCAGTCTGGTATTATGAGCTGAATAATAAATCACTGTGTTTGACCCGATCCTGCTGGTCAGAATACTTCTTTAAGTGCCGGACTCAACAGCTCCTTCTTCCATCTTCCAACAAAATTCATTGATAGCATATTAGTTCTTAACATATCAAATAGGTCTACCACCTACCACCTCATATCTTTCCTACTTCTAGCTTCACTTGGAGACCAGAGGAATTTTGGAGAAGGTACTAATAACTGAAACAGCTTTATCTGAAGAGCATCACCATGTTGTAATTCTATAAAAACTGTAAAATAAGGCTTCCCAGCTACGGCGATCCTTAACACATCACCAAAAAGAAAGAATCGATGGAGGTCTGTTTTTCCTTTTTTTAAAAAAGGTGTGTCATCCTAGCTCAAGTTTTTGTGACTGAATTGCACTTGCTAAAGACGAAAAAAATACTCGTTACACAAGCTTCAAGTGAATCAAGTTTTGTACTTATGCAATATTTACTCTATTTCTGGATGTATGCTTTAAACACCTTTATGAACAAACAATTAACAATGCCTATATTGTATGAGCTGAATGGGAAACTCTATGGATGGACAGTTGTATTTATAGTGGTTCCTAACCTTTGGGCCCTAAATGTTATTACTGCTCTCAGAAATCTTGGCCAGCACAGCTAATGGTGAAGGTTTCTGGGATTTATCATGTCTTAACATATGTGAGAAAACTATGTTATAAGTTAGTATGAGCCTAAACTCTATGAAAGATGAATGTAAACAAGTTGCAGGAATGTAAAGTAGTAGTCTGTGAGGAAATAACAAGGTCTAAATTGGAGTGCATTTTACTCTGAGACTGCATGTGTAAAGATAAATGGTTCGTTGTTAATTGTATGAGCTGAGGTCTTGTGAAGTCCTTTGACAAAGAGTGTCTATAAATACAATTCTTCAGCAAAGGCAATGAGAATAATTTTGACACGGGTGAAAAAGTTCACAAGAATAAACATAAGCCCCAGCTGTGAGGATATCTGAGGCAATTTAATGGCAACAGTGAATTAAGGCCCTAGGCCTAGAAGTATGTCAAACCTGTTGGGAGATTACAAGAGGCAGACATGAATTTTGCTAGAGTTTAGAACTGGTGTTTTTTTTAAAAAAAGACTATGCTAATTTAGGATTCTGGGAACGGTAGTCTAAAAGGTAATGTTTCCAAGCTCTAGATTTATCATGCAAAACAAACCAAAATAGGAGTTCAAAAAATATGAGGTTAATGTGACTTTCTGTAAAGCAGTGCAATGAACCAAGGTTATCTGAGGAAGAGCTCTGTTTACATAAGGTATCAGCATGACATATATGAAAGCACATGTCAATATATGCCACTGCTGACCTAGAAACCCAATTTTTAAGAACTGCAAGCATTTTGCAAGGTATTGTTCTGGGCCATAGTATACCTGTACATGTGTGTGTTGATTCCCTGTCAAATGAATTGTGTGGTTTTGAAATAACATAGTGTAACTCAATTCTTCAAAACCTGTTCATGAAGTGTGAAGGTTGAGTACCTGTATATATGGCAGAAGCAGAGATTCCTCTTTAAAAGTTGTACTGTATGTTGTAGTGGATAGCCTTTGCTATTTAAATCAGAGTAGAGGAATTTCAGCTTAGTCAATTCCGTGCATTCCGTGTGCTCTGGTGTCTAGTCATGCCTGCCACATGACCACGGAAACGTCTGCAGAAGCAGACAGCGCTGGCTCTTTGGCTTTGAAACAGAGATGAGCACTGAACCCTAGAGTCAGATACAACTGGCTTTCGAGCAAGGGAAAGCTTTACCAATTCCTTCCATATGCACAGGTATTTTACCCAATAAAATGGTTAAATGGAATCACCCTCCTCAGCTATATAGGGTAAGGAAGAAGCCTAGTGTCTTTAAAATGTTACCTCATGTATATCTACTCTTCTTCAAGTGCCATATCTGATTCCGAATATTGGTTATCATCATGGCAATCAGCCATGAAGATTGTTGTGGGAGCAATATGATTCAGTGGTCTTCCATTTGTCTTCTGCATCGCATCATGACACCTGTACCACCACTGATTCAGTTGCACAAGTCACTTTCTGGTCCTGAGCCCTTTTGACACATAAAATCCTCATCCACCCTAGGCCAGTATTGATGAAGCTGCTGCTCTCTATCAAGATGGATTTAAGTGGAATTTAATCCAATTGTGGACCATCACCCTTTCCTATGGACTTTGCCACTCAAGGCTGTTAGTCCTCAGGGTTGTCAAGTTAGTTAACCATCACCTGACACTTGGCAGTATGGTCTACTCTATTACCATAGCACAGTGGCGGCGAACATATGGCATGCATGCCAAAGGGGGCACTCAGAGTTCTCTCTGTGGGCATACGTGTCAACGTCCCATCACAGAGTTTGCCCCACATCTCTTCCCAGCAGACCAGTGGGAGCACTTCCTCCCTCCCCTGTTGCCATGTTGATACTTTGGGAGAAATTAGTAGGGTTTAGGTTGCAGTTTGGGCACTCGGTCTCTAAAAGGTATGCCATCACTGCCATAGCAGGATAACCTGGCCATATATCTACTGAGTATATCTACTCAGATATAATAATTTCTTGGTAAGGAGGTATATGAATGCACTATATAATTTACCACTTCAAATAAAAAATAGAACTAAGAACTAAGCAGAAAGGCTCCTGAAGCTGTCTGATGTGAGAACATGGCAGGAGTGCTGGAAGTGAGTTATAGAGACAGAGTAAGGTAAAGGTAGAGGTCACCCTTGCTTGAAAGCCAGTTGTATCCGACTCTAGGGTTCAGTGCTCATCTCTGTTTCATAGCCGAAGAGCCAGCGTTATCTGCTTCTGCAGACATTCCCATGGTTATGTGGCAGGCATGACTAGACACCAGGGCGCACAGAACACTGTTTTATTTATAATTATAATTGTGAGATATGCAACACTAAGGAGAAGCAGCCTTTAGGGCTGTAAACGTTAGAGCTCCAAGTCTAAGGTACCTGCTGCAAGAGAGGACATGAACCGCATTAACAGCAGCTTAACAAGGCGGACAAATGACTGTCCGCCCCGATAAACCATTAAATCCCTTTTAAATCCTTCAGCTAAACACCTTGATTGGGTTGAAGGAGGAGAGTGCAAAAGATGGCTTGAGACTCAATATCAAGAAAACCAAGATAATGGCAACAGGCCCAATCAGTTCCTGGAAAATAGACGGGGAAGAAGTAGAAGCAGTGACAGATTTTACTTTCTTAGGATCAAAGATCACTGCAGATGGGGATTGTAGCCATGAAATAAAAAGGCGACTGATTCTTGGGAGACAAGCAATGAGAAATCTGGGGAACATAGTGAAAAGCAGAGACATCACCTTGAAAACAAAAATTAGAATAGTCAAAGCAATGGTTTTCCCAGTGGTAATGTATGGATGTCAGAGCTGGACAATTAGGAAGGCTGAATGCAGAAGAATAGATGCCTTTGAAATGTGGTGTTGGAGGAGGATTTTGAGAGTCCCCTGGACAGCGAGAACAAATAGGTCAATCTTAGAAGAAATTAACCCTGACTGCTCATTGGAAGGTCAAATAGTAAAGATGAAGCTAAAGTACTTCGGACATCAAATGAGAAGGGAGGATTCACTTGAGAAGGCATTGATGTTGGGAAAGGTGGAGGGCAAAAGAAGAAGGGGAAGGCCAAGGATGAGATGGCTAGATGGCATTGTAGACACAATGGGCACAGAGCTGGGAGGACTGAGGGGGATGGTGGAGAACAGAGGCGCCTGGAGAACGATGGTCCATAGGGTCGCAAAGGGTCGGAACCGACTGTGCGACTGAACAACAACAAACACCTAAACCAGGGGTTCTCAACCTTTTTAAGCCGGGGGCAGGATCATGCCTCCCCCCCTGCCGCTGTCACCTTCGCTGGTGGCAGGACCACCCCGAGCCTCCACCATTCACCCCATGCTGACGCTGCCACCAATTCTCCCCACCACCACCAGTCCAGCCCACCAATACTTCTCTGCTTACTGGCCTACCATGGGTGAAGGAGGGGTCCTACCTGTCCTTGCCCACGCTCGGCCAGAGTGGCACCTGGGAAAGATGCAGGTGGCTGCAGGCAGCTGCCAATGGAGGCGCCATCCTTGTCCCTTCCGTCTGTCTTGGCATGTCCCTAATGCCACTCTGTAGCAGGGCGGATGTTGTAAGCCTTACAACATCTGCTATGGAGCAGTTAGGGACATGCCAAGACAGGTGGAGGGGGAAAGGACAGCAGCAACGGAGTGAGGGCGTGGCCCGGATTCGGCCCACAGGCCATACGTTGAGAACCCCTGACCTACACCTACTCATTTATGGCTGTTGTAAATGTGTTTGCAACAGCCATAAACGAGTCCACAGCCGAGGGGGGCTGGATTATGTGGCGCCATAGGTTGGATCCAGCCCACAGGTTGTAGGTTGCCTACCCCTGGACTAAACAAAACAAAAACACTGATTTGTAAACTTATCTGTTATGCCACCCAACCATTGTGTGCTTCTGTACCTGATGTGTACAAACTGATGCCATGAAGTCTCACTCTTGTCTGATGAAGTGAACTTAATCCATGAAAGCTAACATTAAAATACAGCAGTTGATCTTTAAGGTGCCACAATTTTATTTTTTTACTCTCTGATAAAGTATACAGTAATAGTATTTAATTAAGAACAGAGCTGAGGATGCCACTTTTAAGAAGATGGAACCAGATGGAGTTCAGTAGGTAAAGGTTTCTCTTGCTCGAAAGCCAGTCGTATCCGACTCTAGGGTGCAGTGCTCATGTTTCAAAGCCGAAGAGCCAGCGCTATCTGCTTTTGCAGACATTTCCGTGGTCATGTGGCAGGCATGACTAGACACCAGAGCACACGGAACACTGTTACCTTCCCACCGAAGTGGTTCCGATTTATCTACTTGCAAATTCATGCTTTGTTTGAACTGCTAGGCTGGCAGGAGCTGGGACAAAGACGGGAGCTCATTCCCGTCCTGCAGTATTCTTGAATCGAACTGCTGACCTGCCACCTTCCAGTCAGCCTCTTAGCCACTTGAGCCACATGGGGTAGAAGGGGAAGCAAAGAAGAATGGATTCAATGTTATTCTTGAAAGCCGCTTGACAAACTCAGCTGCCCTCTAAACAAGCACAAAACAACAACAACAAACAAACAAATAAATAAAATTGCACGAGAAAAACGCGACGGCTGACGCCACTTCGACTTGGACACGGGCTTGCACTGGGCGCCACCAGACACCAACAGCCCCCTCCCTCCAAACCCAGGACCTCCCCCACCACCATTTTCTCCTCCCCGTCCCCGTGGCTCCCTCCCTGCATGACCTGACCCGGAAGTAATGCTCGAGCCGCTTCCAGGCGGCTGTGATCTGGGGGTGGGCCGCCCGTCCTTTGCCCTGAGTCAAGCAACCCTCCCCCCGCTCCTTCCTCCCCCATTGCCTCGTGCCTGCTTTGGGTCTGAATGGGACTTTTGCAGGGGTTGTTATAGCCATTTCTGGGGAAGGGGGTGGGGGAAGAAGCAGGGTTTATTATATATCCCCATTAAGGAGGAGGAAGCCAATGGGATTCCTTCAAGGCGCTGCCCCTAAAGATGCACCTTCTGCCTTTTTAAGCCTACCTGGGGACGGGGAGCGAGAGCAAGAGGCGCGCCCATGGCTGGGATGAGCAGGTGAAGAAGGTGAGTCGAGCCGCAGCGATGGTGGGCACATTGGGCTGGGAAATGAATGGTTGCCTTGAGAGGGCGAAACATTGCACCTTTGGAGGTGTGAGGGACACGTGGAGAAACCTGCTGGATTCGGGTCCTATCCTCTGCTGCCCCATTTTTTTAAAAATAATAATAATAATGATGTCTTCATGAAACCCACAAGCATTGGGATGGAGTTGCTGGCTTCTCTCCACTGGCCATTTCCCAAAATTTTCCTGACTGTTGCTTTGGAATAAGGGCAGTACAAAAATTATAAAGCCCCCACTTGCTCGAAAGCCAGTTGTATCCGATTCTTGGATTCAGTGCTCATAGCCAAAGAACCAGCCTGCAGACGTTTGTATGGTCATGTGGCAGGCATGACTAGACGCTGGCGCACATGGTCCGCTGTTGCGTTTTCCGGCCGGAGCAGGACCTATTTATCTACTTCGGGCCTCCAGGTAGAGTTGCTCCCCTTCAGGAAGGCCTTAAAAAACGTGGCTATGCCAGCAGGTGTGGGGTACAACTGGTACCACAACCCAGGCCTGTTGGCTTATTTAGCCCTGCCCTGATTTTTTATTTTAATTTTTATTTACTCCTGCCTGGGTGTCCTTCTTTTAGGGGGATTGGGGAGGTTTTATGGATGTTTTAGTTCGATTCCCGAGACCTGCAGGACGGAAATGAGCTCCCGTCTTTGTCCCAGCTCCTGCCAACCTAGCAGTTCGAAAGCAAGAAATTGCAAGTAGATAAATCGGGACCACTTCGGTGGGAAGGTAACAGCGTTCTGTGCGCTCCGGTGTCTAGTCATGCCTGCCACATGACCACGGAAACGTCTGCAGCAGCAAACAGCGCTGGCTCTTCGGCTTTGAAACAGAGAGGAGCACTGCACCCTAGAGTCGGATATGACTGGCTTTCGAGCAAGGGAAACCTTTACCTCATTATAGAGTTTTATAGTATTTGGTTTTAACTGGTATTGGGTATGGGTTTTAATCGATGTTGTGGTCGCTTAGGCGAAAAAGGCGGTTATATAAATCCAATAAATAAATAAATCTACTTGCAATTTCTTGCTTTGATCTGCTAGGATCTTTTTTGGTAAAGGTAAAGGTCGCCCTTGCTCAAAAGCCAGTCGTATCTGACTAGGGTTCAGTGCTCATCTCTGTTTATAGTCAAAGAGCCAGCGCTGTATGTATCTGCAGACGTTTGCGTGGACATGTGGCAGGCATGCCTCAACACCGGAGTGCACGGAATGCTGTTTATCTTCCCACCGAAGCGGTATCTTCTTAGACCTCACTAATAACCCATTTGTTAGAGTTTGCCATTGTGAATGTAATGAATGACTGATAGAAATGTAAAGATTTATATTTCATTTACCGGTAACTTACCAATTTTTGTTCCAAGAAGTAAGTGTAGACACTGGTTTAGATATATTGTTAGATTTATGTAATTGCATGCCTTCTGAGATGCTCCCTATAGGTTGGTGGATATAGTAATGAGTTAGGATTTAGGAGATGAGTCTGAATCCCAGCTTGGCCATGAAATTCACATGTATGTGTGTAGCACTGAGATGGCCGCCACTTAAATATTTTGAAAATCTGAAGGTTGCTATAAGGCAGTTCTGCCTTGTCATGTAACACATGCCTTCCATATAATTCATATATATTCTGCACAAGATTATATTTTAATAAAGTGTTTAAAGGGTCGGATTTAAGCTTTGATGTAAAGTGGAAAGAGAAAAGTGTTGTGAAGTTTGTTCACAAAAATATCCACGTGTCTTCATCTTCAGGAAATACTTGCAGCCTGAATACAGTGTGTCTCATTTGCAACTGGCAAGGTCATATGACAAGGAAGAGCGAGTTCTGCTTAGTTTCCTATGCCTAATGTCACAAAGAGTCTTGTCTAAGAATCAAAGTACTGTATTCCATACCTAGCCCCTTGCAGCATGAAAAGTTATGAGTAGGAATTAATTAGGTTTCCTTGGTAGGGCAACTGCATAGTGGGGAATGGAAGCCCTTAGTTAAAAATGTTTATTAAAGAGTGATAGCATAGGTGGAGAGATTGGTACTTGTAGTATTAAGGCAAGAGTACAGTAAAACCCCGACTTAAAAATGCCCCAAGTTGCATAAATTTCGACTTACATAATGATTTTATGCTAAAATTCATGTCCCAATTTATATAGATGTCCCAATTTACATAAATTTACGTAACACGATTTCCTATGGGTTTGCTTCGATTTACACAATTTCATTTTTCCTATCGGTTTGCTTCGAGTTACATAAAAAATTTTTTTTCCTGTGGGTTTGCTTCGAGTTACATTAAAAAAAACGATTTTAGCAAAAGCCTATGGAACAGACCTTTTTGCGTAAGTAGGGGTCTTACTGTAGTAGTATTGTAACCTCAAGAGTTTGGATGACCCCTTAGAATAGCAAATAAATAATTGCTTAAAAGAGCTTTTTACCCAGTAGAGTCACAACTTACACAGAGTGGGGTTGAAAACCCAAATCACTCTACTTACCTTGTCGAGTGGAAGATGGGAATTTTTGCTGCAATACAATTAATGAATTAGTGGAATTTTTAAAAAAGTTGTGATAGAAATATATTCACATACCCTATATTACGTAGAATATAAACAATGTAGTTTGAAAGTAGAGGCACTTTGTCTCTCAGAATATTCTTTGAATTCATGGTCTCAAGAACTCTTCAAAAAAGGAAGTACAGTGGAACCTCGGTTAACAAACGGCTCGGTTAACATAAAAATCACATAACAAAAGAAAATCCATAGAAAATAGTGGCTCGGTTTACATCCCCCCCCCCGGAACAGATTAATTGGTTTTCAATGTATTCCTATGGGGAAACCGCATTTTGGTTAATGTATTTTGGTTTTCAATGCATTCCTATGGGAAATTGCATTCAATGCATTCCTATGGAAAATCTGGTTAAAATAATTTTCGCTGTAAGAAATTCCCTCGAGAACGCATTAATTACGGTATATTAACCGAGGTTCCACTTTAGTTAACATTCTACTAGATAAGCAGTGGGTTGGTTTTAATCTTCTGCACTATTGTTTTGTTCTTTTTTATCTTACTGTTGGAACCTACTGATGGACTAACTAAGGTCAAAATCTGTTAATAGTTAAGTTGTGCTCTTGTTTATTGCTTATGAATAAAATTGGCTTACTGAGCAGATCACGGGTCATCTAGTCCAGCATCTGTTGCAAGAATCCCAGCAACCAACAAGCATTACTTGAGTTGCCCAAAAAGGACTTCTGTAATCCAACAGTGGATCACAATCTATCTTTTAACATATCTGCTTTGATAAGAAAGTTTGTCCTCTAGGAAATGGTTGACTCTATAACTCCTTTGCCAGCACTAGGCAGTACAGTATGGCTGATGGTCAAAAGAATGATGGGAGTTATAAGTCAGTAGCAACCTGAGGACTAATGGCCTTGTGTGCTGATGTCCACAGGGAAGGGTGATGGTCCCCAAGTGGATTAAATCCCACTTGAATCCATCTTGATGGAAGGCAGCAGCTTCATCAGTACTGGCCTGGGGTTGAGGAGGACTTTGTGTGCCAAACGGGCTCAGAACCAGAAAGTGAATCACGGATTGGATCAGTGGTTCGGGTGTCATGCTGTGATGCAGAAGACAGATGAAAGGCCACGGCATTATATTCTCAGGACAGTCTTCATGGCTGATTGTCATGATGATCACCAATATTCGGACATGGCAGAAAAAGAAGCATCTAAATTACCATAGATTCCTTACTCTTACTCCAAGCAATATTAGTAGTTGGGAGGAAGGGAAAAGAGACGTTAATATAAAGATGTGGCATAACTTGAGCTGGAGAGAAAAAGTGATTATATTTGGCTGGCATTTATTTCTATAATTTTTCCACTGTTGATTAGTGGGGTTCTTTGGCCTCCAAATAGGCGGTGAGTTATAATTTATGTTACAGTAAAAACACTTCAAGGTCATTATTAGGGGAACATGCTTTTTGCTTGGAGGGAAGCCAGTAGGGAGAGCTGGAGGAGGTGTTCAGCTAGTGTGTAATTGTTCTTTGACCCTTGAATGCAGGGTAAAAGTTTACTGTGGTTTGATAACATTCTCATGCTTTTTATTATGAGTGATTAATTTTGTCTTTTCTGTAGTGCCTTTTTTAAGGTCTGGTGAAAAACCTAAAAGCCTTAGCTACTACGGTATGAAACAATGAGAGAAGAGTTGTCTTCATATAAAACCCAGAAACAAGGGTGGGTAATACTTTTATAGGATCATTAAAATGTTAGAAAGAAAAGAGCTTTAGAACCTAACAGGACTCTTCATCAATTGGCCATTGCAGAACCTGAGGTGATGGAAGGAGAAACAATAATCCAAAAACTTATCTTGATCAGGTATTCCATGGTCAGGGTTTCTGAAAAAACAGTGTTCCAAGATGTTGGTTTAATTTCCCATGCATGCAAAATGGTACTCTGGGTGTGGCAACAAATTTTTTCCCTATATGGAGAGAGAAATTCATGATGTTCAACCTGGATTCTGAAAAGGAAGCGGCAATCAACCCCCCCCCCCCCAGGGGACAGTGGTTAAACTGCAGTACTTCAGCCCAAACTCAGCTCATGATCTGAGATTGATCCTGACAGGCTCGTGGTTGATCCAGTTTTCCTATCAGTAAAATGAATACCCAGCTTCTTGCGGCGTGGGGGGGGGATACTAATTACTTTGAGAATTGCCCAGGTAGTGCTCTAAGAATTATGGGGCAGTATATACAGTAAAACCCCTACTTACGTAAAAAGTCTGTTCCGTATGCTTTTACGTAAATCGGTTTTTTACTTAACTCGAAGCAAACCCATAGGAAAAATGAATTTTTACATAACTCGAAGCAAACCCATAGGAAAAATGCATTTTTACTTAACTCGAAGCAAACCCATCGGAAAATGATAGATATGTAAATCGAAGCAACCCCATAGGAAAAACAATTTTTCTACGTAACTTGAAGCAAACCCTTAGGAAATTGTGTTATGTAAATCGAGACATTTATGTAAATCGGGACATGGTTTTAGTGCAAAAATCATTATGTAAGTCGAATTTTATGTAACTCAAGGCATATGTAAGTTGGGGTTTTACTGTATTAAAGAATTTGTCTTAAGGCTCTCAAAGGCTTGTTCAAATTTAAGGGGATCCCTAGGGAGACTTGGAACCTGGGGGCAGTGGGATAAGAAAAATGAAATGTTAAAGTCCATGGCTGCTGACATCGCCAACTTTTACGTGCATGGAATTGCACAGCAAGATTCCAACCATTGTAACTTTAGAGTAATTGAACAATCATATAACTCAGGAGTTCTCAACCTTTTTAAGCCTGGGCCCGGGTCACGTTCCCTCAGACAGCTTTGGGGGGCGGGCGGCCATTTTGCCCTTCTTCCACCACATGGCACTTCCTGGTGTGGTGGAGGTGGTGGTGGGGGCACATAAAATGGTGCTGTGGGCTGCATCCGGCCTGTCGGCTGCAGGTTGAGAATCCCTGATAGAACTAGTCTAGTGAGTGTATGGAACATCTTTCTGTATCTAATTCATTTTCTAATAAGGGTTAGATGGCCAAACAGTAAAGGGTATCCCACCTTGAGTTTGAGATTGAACCAGACGATTCCTTTGATTGTTTCTACGCATTGCTCCCCTCATCTTAATAATTTGGTTTAAAAACTGTCTGAGCTACTGCTGCAGGTGGGAGAATCTTTGAGTACTTACATACCGTATTTTCCGGCGTATAAGACGACTGGGCGAATAAGACGACCCCCAACTTTTCCAGTTAAAATATAGAGTTTGGAATATACTTGCCGTATAAGACTACCTCTCTTCCAATGCACACCAAATAAAAATTAACCCACACTCAACCCGAAGATGCGCAGCCCTCCGAGTCGAATGGGCAGGTTCTGGTGGAGAGCCAATCCACGCTCACGTTCTCCTCCTCGAGGTACAGGAAGATGTGTGCAGCTTGCTTCCCCTTGCTTCATACTCCCCGCACAGAGCAGGGACTCGGCCGCGGCACCCCCCACCATATGCGCCGGACATATGAAGCAAGGGGAAATAAGCTGCAGTTAAGTACCTGTCCTATAAGACGACCCCCGACTTTGGCACAGATTTTTCGGGGTTAAAAAGTAGTCTTATACACCAGAAAATACAGTATTTAAAATATTCAGTTCATATAAAAAACTAGGATATGGGGTGGGAGGCTAGGTTAGAAACTTTCCCTCTTGACATGTGGTTCCCACCTCTTCCTTTTGTGTGTGTGTGTGTGGAAGAATGTTGAATCAAGTGATTTCTACATTGCAAGTCTATGCATAGTTTTGTTATGTCAGTGAGATCTAGGAAAATAATTCTTGAAAGAAGAGAGGTGTACATATTGTTCGTCTGGCCTCTTAATTATCTAGGTCAACCAGAATGTGTACATTACGCATTGATTTCATTTGCATCTGTGAACCTTTGGAATTCAATGTGACATCTGTAATGGTGGTCTTCTTTCTTCTCTAGCTGACTATGTGGAACTAAGGCATCTTGCAATTAGATTTTGATCTTATGTGCGAATGAGCGTCAAATTAAACAGTGAACATGTTGGTCAGGCAAAAATGCACATAGGAAATATTAAGGACAAGGTAATGTAGAATGTCTTACCCCAGTGCCATCTGGCAGAGAGGCAAATATCTGTCCCCTGTAAACTGGAAAGACCAGAAAGGTACTTATATAGTAATAACAAAGGGGAGCTGGCAAGAGGTGATCTGCTTAGCATTTCAGGAGTTTGGATATTCTTTCAGTCTGTGACTTCCTGGAAGAGGAACTTTATATAGTTGGTAAGGGAGTTTGGAAGCCATTGAGATGAAATGACCAATTGTTCTAGAATAGTGGGATTCCCAGGGAGGGAAGATATCATTCAACCACTTTCTTTTTTAATAAAACTTATAAAATCAATTCTAGCATTTGGAATTAGATTTGGTTAAGGGAAATCTTGTACTCAATCTTGCACCATTGGAGTACTGTGCAACCTACCAGGATACACATTGGTTATTAAAGATTTTGGTCTTGATAAGATAAAGACATGGTGGTGGTGACTAAGTTTGACGCAGGGAAACCCACTGTGAGCTGGTCAATGACATTAGACTGGCTGTGTATCTTCTGTGAATTCCTTCAACCACAGAGCGAAGGAACACAGGCAGATGGGATAGGCATTGGAAAGGCACACCGAGTGCTGTTTTTCTTGGGGATGAGTATAGAGATTGGAAACATGGTGATACAGTCTTCTTTAAAGAACTAGATTCACTACGATGGTGAACTTTGGCACTCCAGCTGTTCTTGGACTTCAATTCCCAGAAGCCCTGATCAGAAAGAGTGCTGACTTGGGCTTCTGGGAATTGAAGTCCAAGAACACCTGGAATGTCAAGGTTTGCCATCACTGAACTAGAAAGTTAGGAGCTAAGGATTTCTTGCATATAGTAGTTCAATATAAAACTTTCACAATTTCTGCTGTGTTATTTGTTGAGGATTTATGTCATACAGAGAATTGGGGTGGCCTTACCATTTGCTCCTTACTACTACAAGGAGTGCCAGCGGTTGAGTTGCATCAATCTACTTTCCAGTTTGTACTGTAGGGCTATGTTAAATGTCCTTGGGTCTGATGGTATTCAGCACTATGCGTGAAGGTCTTTCTGAGATAGAAATCTACATGGTGTTGGCCCTGAGAAGATAAGGAAAGAATGCATTGTGTGACCTTTCCATTTCCCAATATTCTTGTGTGTGAGTGAGTTAATGAGGAAGACAATGGAGGAAGGATACACGCTTGCTGAAGCAGTAGACTCAGAAGGACATAACAGTTACTGTGGCCTGTGGGCCGGATGCAGCCCACAGCACACTTTTATGTGCCCCCCCCCCGCTCCACTGCCTCCACCACACCAGGAAGTGCCATGTGGTGGAGGAAGGGCAAAATAGCCATCCAGCCCCTGAAGCTGTCTGAGGGAGCATGACCTGGCCCCCAGCTTAAAAAGGTTGAGAACTCCTAACATACAATATGTGGCCTCCTGTAGTAAACATATCTGTCTACTGCTTGCCATACAATATGTGGCCTCCTGTAGTAAACATATCTGTCTACTGCTTGCTATACAATATGTGGCCTCCTGTAGTAAACATATCTGTCTACTGCTTGCAGTTTGCAGCCTTATGCAAGTACTGTACACAACCGCTCTGACTGTATTGAGGCATGTCATCCTACTATGCAGTGTTCCCTAACTTTTGGGTTTGGGACTACAGTTTCCAGAAGCCTAAGTCAATTCCCCAAAGCACTGATCAAGGCTTACTGACTAAGGCTTCTGGGAATTGAAGTCTCCCTGTGGGGTGTGTGCCCCACGTTGGGAACCACTGCTACTATTTAATTGACAGCTTTCCTTAAAAATCCCAGTTGCTGCATCGCAAAATAGAAATGTTCCATTAACAAATCATGTGATGGCACTTCTCTTCCCCAAACTCTGCACATTGAATTCCCCCTCCCCCCCCCTTTTTTTTTTTGCATAACAACATTGTACAGAAGTTTTTCATTTAACCCATTTTTCTTCAAACTCCTCAGAGGCTGTTCCTTATTGTGAGTCAACTACCATCTACTTGTCACCTTCTGAAATGCTGATTGTATAAGGAGCTTGTATAAGATGCCACTCCTCTTTCTGCAACTAGAGATAACAGCTTTGAACCTGCAATGCACATAACAGCTCTGGTTGGGTGTGGCTGTTACAGGCCTCAACAGCAGTTGAATAAGTCTGGCACGAGAAATGTGCTGGTATATATCTGGGCATGTTGCAGAGGATCCCATGTGGCATTCAGAATTTGAAACCAAGGTCATGTTCATTAACATGTGATTTCCAGAACATAAGTCTGTATTCCTCCATCCACAAATTATTGTGAATGTCAGTTGAAATTTATGTCAACTTCTTTTAAATATATGTCTAGACCAGGGGTTCGTAACCTACGGCCTGGGGGCCAGAAGCGGCCCACGACACCATTTTATGTGGCCCTCCACTGCCTCTGCCACACCCAGAAGTGCCATGTGTGGCAGTCTGGGCAAAATGGCTGTCTGGCCCCCAAAACTGTCTGAGGGAGCGGGACTCGGCCCACTGCTTGAAAGGGTGGAGAACCCCTGGTCGAGACTCTATAACACCTATAAAAGGATGTATGAAAACTTGTTATTAGATACCTCTACCTCAGTGGTTCCTAACCTTTTTTCCATCATGTCACACTTAAGCATCTCTAAATTCCTGATGCTTCCCCCACTGTGACATACAATTCTTATTATTCAAAAAGTGAACTCCTATTCACGTGGAAGAAGCCTAAAAGGTTGCTAATTTGGTCTAACTCATTCTCAAATTGTCCCCCTTAAAAATCAAATTGCCTCCCTATGGGGCGTGTGCCCCACATTGGGAACCATGTTTCTAGCCCATTATACTACTGTTATTGTCTATGATTGACTCCGCTATAATAATAATAATTTTGTGTCAGAAATTATTCTGGGTTGAAAGGATTTTTGCAGAAGAGATTCTGCTTAGGGAACACCCAAATGAGGCTCCTTTCATGCCCCCAAGAGCTGGGACAGAGACGGGTGCTCAATTCGTCATGCAGTACCCGGGTCTTGAACTGCTGACTTGCCAGCCTTCCAGCTGACAAGGCAAGCTTCTTAACCACTGAGCCACTGCAATCCCTTATTGACTCCACTGTTTTATAGTGAGGCTTACAGTGCTTGCAAATTCAGGCAACCCAGTCTAAATGATGATGTGCTAATTGAGTTCCTTTGCTTTTGGAGATTCAACACCAACATGGCTATTCTGCCCATAGGGGCCATTCCACAATTACGTGATCCATTATTATTATTATTTGGGGGGGAATTGACTCCCTCCCCCCATGTAATCTGACCGTAATTTTTGCTTTGAAACTCCCCCCTTTAAAATTACATAATCCAGAGCTTTTGTGTCGAACCTCTAATTTTTAGAGCTTTTCACTATTTGTGAAATAGAAACAGACTGCAGAAACAATTCAATAATCTCAAATTGGATCAAAATTCCCAGAGATCATTTTTAAACCTAAAAAAGCGCCATGTTTCGAAACCACAACAGCTCCAAATTGACTATGTAATCTTTGACCTGCCCCCCCTGCCCCCACGTAATTTTCCATAGTTCAGATGGCAGACCCCCTCCCCCCTCGAGGATTACATAAATGTTGAATGGCCTCTTATATATCACAGTACTAATTGCCACCAAATGAGAATCCTAAACTATTCATTTCTCTTCCTTCCTGCAATAATTACCCCATTATTTTACTTTGAATGGTTACATGCGACATTCTGTTTTTAATTTTTCATTACATGCGCAAAACGTTCTGGGTTTCTGTACTTCATGTTTTGTGTGTCTTCGTGGGTTTCTTTCATTTGTCACCACTTCATTGGTCACCCTTCTAATCCAATAAATCTTTAGCTTCCTGTAATAAAGCCATATTTCAAATATTCCATCTTTTTTTAACTCCATGCTTCCATGCCTTATAGTAGGACTGAGGGGAAATACAGAAAGAGCCTCCATGAAGATTGTGGTATTTTTAAACTACAATTGGGCGTACCCTGGTAACGGCAACCTTGTGTTGCCGGCTAATCTTTCACACACTAGGTCAGGCAAAAGGAACTGCAGAATGAACTCACCAAAATGTGCCTTCATTTTGGCAGTTTTCACCTCTGGCCTAGACATGGAAGAAGAAGGACCGAGAATACATAACACTGTACCCATATTACAATGTACAGTATTAATATTGCATATTGCATTCAACAGTTTAAGGATGATGCCCTGAGCCATTTCTAATCTGAGTTACCGTATTTTCCGGCGTATAAGGCGACTGGGTGTATAAGACGACCCCCAACTTTTCTAGTTAAAATGTAGAGTTTGCAATATACTCGCTGTATGACTACCCCTCTTCCAACGGTGGCGTCTTCGGAGCTTCCCGGTCCGGGGATGGCTCCCTTTACCTGCTGGGGGTGGTGGTGCGGAGGAGGAGGAGGAGCAGCTGACCGGGGAAAGCCAGCTTGGGGTGGGGGCTGGGCAAATGGCCCAAGAATCCCAAGAGCCTTATGGGAGGAAACTCAAATCTGGAGACTCCCTACCTAGGAAACCATGGGAAGGGTGGCCATAAATCAGGATGCCATTAGTACTATCATCATCATTTTAATATTAATATTTAATATTTTAATATTACCTTTTGGTAATAATAAGTTTTATTTCTATCCCGCTTTCCTGACAAGTGTCACTCAAAGCGGCTTACAACATATATAACCTATTCCCCTTCACCAGCGGGGAAGGTAAAAGGAGCCCCGTCGGGCTCGGAGACGCCTGACGGGGCTCCTTTTACCTTCCCCGCCGGTGAAGGGGGCGGGGAGGCGTGGCTCGCGGCATCTCCGAGCCCGACGGGGCTCCTTTTACCTTCCCCGCCGGTGAAGGGGGCGGGGAGGCGTGGCTCGCAGCATCTCCGAGCCCGACGGGGCTCCTTTTACCTTCCCCGCCGGTGAAGGGGGCGGGGAGGTGTAGCTCGCGGCGTCTCTGAGCCCGACTGGGCTCCTTTTACCTTCCCCGCCAGTGAAGGGGGCGGGGAGGAGTGGCTTGCGGCGTCTCCAAGCCCGACGGGGCTCCTTTTACCTTCCCCGCCGGTGAAGGGGGCGGGGAGGCGGGCGGCCCCTTGCTCCAGAGGCCTCGTGGTGGCGGTGGCTGGCTTTTCCCACCGGTCACCTCCTCCTCCTCACCCCCCGGCTGGGGGGGGGTGCGGAGAAGGAGGAGGTGTCCGGAACAAGGGGCCACCCGGATACCACCACCCCAGCCGGGGGTGAGGAGGAGCAGCAGCAGCTGACCGGCAGGGGGGGGAGCCAGCCGCAGCCATGAGGCTGAGGGTGGTGGTATCTGGGTGGCCCCTTGCTCCGGAGGCCTCGTGGTGGCTGGCTTTTCCCACCGGTCAGCTGCTGCTCCTCCTCCTCACCCCCCGGCTGGGGGTGGTGGTGCAGAGGAGAAGGAGCATCAGCTGACCGGCGGGGAAAACCAGCCGCCACCGCGAGGTGTCTGGAACAAGGGGCCACCCAGATACCACCACCCCAGCCAGAGGTGGGGGGGGTGTGAGGAGGAGGAGCAGCAGCTGACCGGCGGGGGGGGGAGGGAAGCCAGCCGCAGCCACAAGGCTGAGGGTGGTGGTATCTGGGCGGCCCCTTGCTCCGGAGGCCTTGCGGCGGCTGGCTTTTCCCGCCGGTCAGCTGCTGCTCCTCCTCCTCACCCCCCGGCTGGGGGTGGTGGTGCAGAGGAGAAGGAGCATCAGCTGACCGGCGGGGAAAACCAGCCACCGCCGCCGCGAGGTGTCCGGAACAAGGGGCCACCCGGATACCACCACCCCAGCCAGAGGTGGGGGGGTGTGAGGAGGAGGAGCAGCAGCTGACCGGCGGGGGGGAGGAAAGCCATTCACTGCCGCTGCTGCAAGGCTGGGGGTGGTGGTATCCGGGCGGCCCCTTGCTCCGGAGGCCTCGTGGTGGCGGCGGCGAATGGCTTTCCCCGCCGGGCGTCCCCTGGCTCCAGAGTACCCGGCGTATAAGACGACCCCCAACTTTGGCACAGATTTTTCGGGCTTAAAAAGTCGTCTTATACGCCAGAAAATACGGTATATTATACGGCTAGGTTATTACTGTTTATTCTAAATCATTTGTATTTGCCAATATGCTCCATGTTTTTCATTTTAATGCTCTAACTGCATTTTGTCGGTTGCTTGTATCTTACCTGCTTCCAGTAGTAAAAAGCGAACATGCCAAGAGATACAGTTAGTCAACATCTACATGAAACAGTTTTGGAAATAGAGGTGCCATGTCACTGTTATGCAGGTTGTGGTTAAAATGTTTCTCAGAAGATAAACTGCAATACTCCAACACACTCAGTATTATTTTATGTTGCATCCAATGTGGGTTTAGTGCAATGCAAAGAGGGGTTTAGAAAGAGCCTCTTAGTGCAAAGGCAAGACACATATAGAAATAGGTTACATTTTAAATGAAATACATATACTGTAATTAAAATTCTATTTCATTAAACCTCAGATTTCTGAAGGTAAGGCTTGCAAACAAAGCTTGTGGTTTCCTGTACTCAAACTGCAGGATAGCCTTTTCTAGCAGACTGACGCATTGCTTAATTCTTATTGGTAAAAGCTATGTCCATTCAAGCATTACAACTGCATTTAATATCAGGAACAATATACTTGGTAAGTATTGATGAGAGGTCCGTGGTGGCTTAGTGGTTAAAGCATTGAGCTTGATGACTGGAAAGGTGGCAGGTTAGCAGTTCAAGCATGCTACATGACGGACTGAGCTGTCATTTGCCACGGCTCCTGCCAACCTAGCAGTTCGGAAGCAAGAAGTTGCAAGTAGATAAATAGGCACCGCTTTGGCGGGGAAGCACCAGCATCTAGTCATTTGTGCCATGTAATCACGGAAACATCTGCAAATGCAGACAGCATTGGCTCTTTGGCTGTAAATGGAGATGAGCACCACACCCTAGAGTTGGGCATGACCTGCTTTCGAGTAAGGGAAACCTAAGTGTTGATGAATATAAGATACATTCTGTCATCGCAAGGTGACGTACAGCTGTAATGCCGTTTTCCTTCTATTAAATTTCAGCAGATTTGTTTATATTTATAATCATATTTATAATCATAAATATAAACAACCCTCCCAAAATCTAGAAATTAATAAAAGGAAGAAAATTGTTATTGACAGTATCTGGGAGATTCAGTTATTAAAGGCAGCTTTTAATTGGTCTTTACCATTTTCCTAAAACTAAGGAGGAAAAGTGTCTGGTGCTTCTCTGTGGACATTTAGGAATCTTATATAGTGAATAGGCTCTGCTAGATTGCTGCACACATGAACATAACCAGGTTTTTCCATGGCTGGCTTTAGGATGTTTGGGAGATGCTTGCAGGCCAAACAGAAATGCTGCCGGAAAGCACTGTTGTATAATCTGTAACACTGAATAAAGTGTAATTCCTAGCATGTAGACAAAACACTAACCTTATATTTTGCAGGTGAACTATGGCTGAGAATTCGTCAGTAACTGTAGGGGGCATCACCCCTGTACAACAGATGCTGGCATCGGGGACGGGAGCTGTCTTCACCTCTCTTTTTGGTAGGCATCCTACATTTATTTTGGATTTTGTTCCATGCCATTTAGTTTGTGACACCATATTAAAATATGTACTAATTAGTGACAGGTTATCCAAATGTCTGTATGGGGCTGGAATTAACCTGATTCTCATTCTCTACCTTGTGATGCCTAATGTTTTGGAAAAATCACGTAACAAAAACCTTTCATAATGTGTTCTCAGTCACGCCTTTGGACGTGGTGAAGATCCGACTGCAAGCCCAGAAGACCCCGTTCTCTAAAGGTAAGTAATTCCTCTTTTGCAAAACAGGGAGCTAATGGGAAGTCACAAATGTTGCTTACTGAGAATGTTGCCTCAAATTCTAAAATCATAAAGAGGTGCAGTGAGGATTTGGAGCCGGCCTTGAAACTACAGTGGTACCTCGCTTAAAGAGCATAATGCGTTCCATGGGATTGCTCTTTAAGCGAGTTTGCACTTTAAGCGAAACACCATTGTAAGTGACCAGTTGTGACTTCTGGCGGGGGGATTGCAAACCCTGATTTAGTTGTTAAGCAAGTTTTTGGTTGGTTTTAGTTGTTAAATGAGGTGACCATTCAGAGACAATTCTGCTCTTTAAGCAAGTTAGTCTCTAAGCGAGGTGCTCTTTATGCGAGGTTTTACTGTACTTAGTGCAGTCATCCTAAATCTGTGCCAATTCAGAATACAAATGTGGGATTGCATGCACAAATGCTTTCCTAGCCATTTGTGCTAATAAAGGAGAGTGTGTTTATCTTTCCCTATTTTGGCTCCAGGACTATTTCTTCTTCTGTATCTAAGCCAGATGTGAAACTGCCAAAATGAAGACAGCTTTTGGTGAGTTCATTTTGCAGTTCCTTTTGCCTGATCTAGTGTGAGAAAGATTAGCCAGCAACACAAGGTGGCCGTTACCAGGAAGCTCTTTCTATGTACCCCTCCAGGACCATGAAAGCTAGACACTAAAATCTAGTACAGTAGAACCTCGGATAAAGTCCAAACTCCATTCTACATGTTTTGGACTTTATCTGAATCAAATGGGTGATGCATCGGATAACGTCAAAAAAATGGACTTTATCCGAGGTTCCTATACCAAATACCTCGGATAATGTCCATTTTTAGCGGTTTTGGACTTTATGCGATGCATCACGTGTGCATGAAAACCGCGACTTTATCCGAATCAGGCTTTATCTGGATCGGACTTTATCTGAGGTACCACTGTATGTATAATAGAGAGAACTAAAGAACGAATGCTTGCGAATATCTGGCTTTCTTTATGGAATGATTAATTTCAACAAATTTTTAGATTTTTCCGTCGCTTGAGAACATTTTCAGTTACTGGATAGCAAGGCTTTCTATAGTGAGGACAAAGGATGCTGATTACAGTGGTACCCCGTATAATGAACACTTTAGATAACGAAAAATGCATACAACAAAGCGTTCGTTAGGCAATTGCGATACCCCGCATAACAAAAAAAATCGTTATACGGGGTTTTTGTTATACGGGGGTATACCTCACTTAACATAAATCCTGTATAATGAAGTTTTTTCATTATGCGCTGTATCGCCAATTGGATCCGCATAATGAAAAACACCGCATAACAAAGAGCTCCATGAAACAGAGCTTTTTCGTTATGTGGGGTACTACTGTACTTGCGTAAAGTACAGTACTTGCAGAAGACCTCTAGGAAGTTACACATGGATGAGAATGGGAAATGGTTGCTTTCTTCTGCAGGACCATCAAGTTCTTTAAAAGTGGGGCAGGAAAGATTGCAGGGTCTGTGAACAAAGAGACTGAGTGCTGAGGAGAGACAACAACTCTCGCTTCTGACAAAATAGAGGGTGCTAAGGTAGATGTGGGAAGGAAACAGTATTTGGGAAAGTGGGGATAAAAGGACAGTGTGGTGAGTGAGCTAAGAGATTTCTAACTGTTGTAGAGCTGAGTGTCTCTTATTAAAATCACAGGAGCCTTATTGTTGCAGACTAAAGGTCTTATCTAATCTGGTGTTTCCCAACCTTTGTTTTTTTTGGACTTCAATTCCCAGTAGCTTAAATCAGTTCCCCAAAGCACTGATCAGCCAATGTACTGATTTAGGCTTCTGGGAATTGAAGTCACCTGTGGGGTCTGGGCCTCACATTCAGAACAGATTACTGATGTAATCCAACGTTTGCATCCTGTAGGGGTGAACTGCTGGGAAGCTGACCATCAAATGTGAGGGCAGTAACACCCTACCACTTACGCTCTTTGCAACTGGAGCTGAGAAGCATAATGCCTCTGATCCTGAACTTAGCACATAGTTGCCATTGATAGCTTTATCCTTTATGAACATGTCTGTTCCCCTTTTAAAGCTAAGCATGTTGGTAGTCATCATTACATCTGAGGGTGGAGAATGACATAGTGTCAGAGTCAATTCTCTTTTTCCTGTCTCCGTTTACGCAAAAATATATTCTCTCTACACTTTAAAAAGAATAACCTTTCCCTCTATTTGTTTTCCACAGCCATAGAGCTTTGATGCAGTGGACAATTTAGATATTCATTTCCCAGTTTCTCTTCTCAAATGGTATTGCTCAGGGGGGCAGCACTGTAATGACTGCTTTTCTTGAATATAAAAATTAACCCTACTTGCAGGACAGAACTGCGGAACAGATCAAAGCTTTATTTGTAGTGTCTCATGCTGAGTGGATCTGAATCTAACTGTGGTGCTTTGACTCTTGCCAAGCCAATAACGTGTTTATACCTTTTTACCTATGGGATTGGACAACAATGTTTAATCCTCTTTATATACAGGTGAAACTCGGAAAATTAGAATATCGTGCAAATTTTCATTCATTTCTCTTAAAAGGTGAAACTATATTAGATTGACTCACTACATGCAAAGCGAGAGATGTCATGCCTTAATTCGTTATGATTGTGATGATCATGGCATACAGCGTATATGAGATTATGTGATGATTATGGGGTACATAAGATGGGGGGGGGGTTTGGGGTTTTTCATAAGCTGTAAGCCATAAGCATCAATATTATAACTAAGGCTTAAACTATCTCGCTTTGCATATAATGAGTCTATCTCATATATTTGTTTTCCCTTTTAATTAATTTAATTTAATTTTCACGCTTATATACCGCTCACTCAGGCGAACCCGACTCAGGGCGGTTTACATAGCGGACAATAAATACAAAATACAGTAACATAACATACAATGAATACACAGCAAAAAAAAATCAACACACTAACCTTTTAAGTTGCATTACTGAACTAAATGAACATTTGCACGATATTCTAATTTTCCAAGTTTCACCTGTATAAAGCCATCAACCTATTTCAATTCTCAGTACAGTGGAACCTTGGCTAACATAATTAATGTGTTCTCCGGGACATTTCTTACCGTGAAAATTACTTTAACCGAATTTCCCATAGGAATGCATTGAATGCAATTTCCCCATAGGAATGCATTGAAAACTAAAATGCTTTAACCAAAATGTGGTTTCCCATAGGAAGGCATTAAAATTCGGGGGGGGGGGGGAATCCATAAACCGAGTCACTGTTCTCTATGGATTTCCTTTTGTTATGTGATTTTTATGTTAACCAAGCCATTTGTTAGCCAAGGTTCCACTGTATCTTAGTTATATTGCTCTCATATCTTGCTCTGGTTTGCTGCTTCTGAGATGTCATCAGAAACCCACTGCATGTTAACAATTTTACAATCACAAGCCATAATGACTTAAAAACAATTTTTGAGAATACATTTAAACCAATTATGTACATGGGAGAAGCAAATTGTCTATTATTTTTCTGCAATCAAGCTCTTCAGAAGGCAGACGTTCTGCCTTAGCTGAAGGTGTTCCTTACGCAATATCCATTTCCTATCCCTCACTCTATCACTAAGTATGTCCATGTTGTGTCTTTCAGTGTTGTCAGTACAGTGTATACCCTGGAGCATTCAGCAGTCCAAATGTGAGTATTTCAGGTACTTCCCCATGTAAGCTGCTACTGCCAGCTCTATATGGACACAATCTGACTCCTTTATTACTCACATTCCCAGAGGAGAGTGTGGCGGGTCCTTTTTTTCCTTCCTCTTCCCTCCTCTCTGCTCTAATGGGGAAATGTTCATATTCTTTCTCCATTGCAACACTTAGTGTTTGCTTGCCCATCAAGAGCTGCTGTATAGCCTTGTTAGCTAAGATACTGCTACAAGTTCTTGGTTTGAATTATGCTTCTGTTGCAAACACATGAAATCGCCTTAGTCAAGCCAATTTCTATCAGCTGTAACCTCCTATCTCTATTATCAGAATCCTTCTGTCCTACTTCGCAGAGTTCTTATAAAAGGCTTCCCATAATAGGGAATCAGAATGATGTGTTCTCCAACTAGAAAAATGAAGATCTCTGGTTGCGCTAGCCTTATGTTACTAATGTCTTTCATTGTCTCCACAACCTCCCATCTTTCAGCCTCACCCCTTTGCTTAAGATGGCTGGTCTGCTCCTTTTGTTGTTTGCGATCTGTCATTGCTTAAGGATGGGACTTCTGCCACAAGTGATGCTTGCTGGTTCTGACATAATCATTTCATTATGTAAGAGAACAGCATTCTCTGGTTTGTTTTCCCTTCCATCTGGAAGGTCTGCTGCAGCTCTCTCACTTCTGTGATTTTTCTGTCTAGTTTGCAGGGCATGTAATTGTGGTAGTGTATACTCAACATACACTCCTTTTGCTCAAATTTAAATTCTCTGATTAGAAGGTTTTTTAAAAAAAACACATGTCAGAAGCTTGCAAAGGTGCTTTCTGGGTTGAAAGGGTTTTTCCTGGATGTAAAGGGATGCCCGAATGAGGCTCCTTTCATGTCCCCAAGATCTTTTCCTACCAAAGTGGTCTCTATTTATCTACTTGCAATTTCTTGCTTTAGAACTGCTAGGTTGGCAGGCATTGGGACAGAGACAGGCGCTCATTCCATCATGCAATACTCGGGTCTTGAACTGCCGACTCGCCGACCTTCCAGCTAACAAGGCAAGCTTCTTAACCACTGAGCCACCACAGCCTCTGATTAGAAGTAATAGTGGAGACTGCTTTCAAATATATTTGACTTCAGCCATTCTATTGCTATACTCTGAGATATTCCATTCTGAACCTCTTTTTTTGCCTTCTTTCCCCCTCAGCTGGGAGCAGGAGGTGAGAAGGGGGATAAACTTTCCATGTTGGTGTCCAACCATGCAAGCTAGAAAGCCAATATTCTACCTTTTTAAAAAATGAAAGTTGAGCATACTGGATATGGAACTGAACATTGACTAGTACAGAATACAGCCAGCACAGTTTGTAATAGAGGTTTATTTGTCTGTAGCTATTAGGCTTCCCATGAATGTTTTGCCTCTGTGACTGTCTTCTCTCTGCTCCCCCCCCCAAAAAAAAATTTCATTTTACGTGCCCTGTCTTCCTTTAACTTAGTTGAAATCCCATTAAACCTATAATCATGAAAATGTTTTGCACAGGACAGGATAGCCTGAGTGTCTCGCTGGGGTAAAAGCTGGGTGGAAGTTTTCACAGTATCTATGAATATTGAAGTCCTGTGAATTGATGGATTCAAGAGAAACCATGTGCCAGAAACCTATTGCTTTAGCTAAGTTGTTACTACTATAGTACTTCCATATCTAAGCTAGACGTGAAACTGCCAAAATGAAGCCACCCTTAGAGACTTCATTCTGTAGTTCCTTTCACCTGACCTAGTGTGAGAAAGATTAGCTGGCAACACAAGGTAGCTGTTACCAGGGAATGCCCGATTGTGTCAAAAATACCACAATCTTCAAGGAGGCTCTTTTTGTGTACTCCTACTTTGGCTGTATAATAATTCATGTCAGAAATTATTCTGTGTTGAAAGGATTTGTTTCTGGAGAAACTGCGCTCAGGGGAAGCCCGAATGAGGCTCCTTTCATGTCCCCAAGAGCTGGGACAGAGATGGGCGCTCAATCCGTCATGCAGTACCCGGGTCTCGAACTGGTGACTTGCTAGCCTTCCAGCTAACAAGGTGAGCTTCTTAACCATTGAGCCACCGCAGCCCCTACTTGGGCTGTGATAGGCTCCTACATGCTATCACCTTTGGTGTGCCAGCATCCTAGGTCTCATGCCATTTATAGACATGGGCCTAGCTTTCTCAGAGCCACTAGTTCATGCCATGAAGGTCACTGGGCAGCATATGCTTTTTGTTAGAGAGTTAGAGAAGCAGCAAATATTTAAACCAGGGGTTCCCAACCTACGGCCCGTAGGCTGGACCCGGCCCGCAGCACCGCTTCATGTGGCCCATGGCGGCGGCGGCACACCTGGAAGTGGAAGCAGATGCGTTTACATCAAACGTAAAACATGCCCATGCATGCGTAAACGTGCCTGTGACTCGTAAACACATAAGTGGCCGCATTTCCGAGAGCCGTAAATGCGTCCGCTTCTGGGAGTGTGGTCTTGCCTGCTCAGCTGTCTGGGGGGCACGGTCATGCCCATGGCGTGAAAAGGTTGGGAACTCCTGATTTAAACCAAATCAGTTTTCAAACTGTCATAATTTAATCTTTTCAACAGTTCCATTCTATTTGATATAATTATACCCAAATATTTCAACTTATCTTTAATTTGGATACTCCCCGTTCCTTTAAACTTCTTCTCCCATATTACAAAGCATCATTTCAGATTTGTCTCAATTTATCCTCAAACCAGTAACATCCTCAAAATCCTTTAATTGTGCTCTGATTCTATGCATAGCCTTCTCGGGGTGTTTTACAATTATCAATGTGTCATCCGCATACATACATGGAAGGCTTGTCCGAAGGCTTGTCCGAATGAGGACAGCAGGCAGAAACATAAATTCTGGCAGAACAAATGCAAGGCAACAATCAGGAAAGCAAACCAAGACTTTGAGGAGCGTATAGCTAAAAATACTCAGAGAAATAACAAAGACTTATTTAAGTACATTAGAAGTAAGAACCCAACTAGGAAGGCTATTGGACCATTAGATGACAATGGAAGGCAAGGGGTTATTAAAGAGGAAACAGAGATTGCAGAGAGACTCAATGAATTCTTTGCTTCAGTATTCACTGAAGAAGACAGAGACCACATGCCCAAAACAGAGCCTATCTTTGTAGGGAGGGAAACCGAAGAATTAAGCAAGATAGAAATAACCAGGGAAGAGGTCCTTGCATGTCTTGTTAAGCTAAACACTAACAAATCACCAGGACCAGATGGCATCCATCCACGAGTTCTCAGGGAACTTAAAGATGAAATTGCTGATCTCCTAGCCAAAATATATAATATTTCCCTCAAATCAGGCTTTGTTCCTGATGACTGGAAGGTAGCAAAAGCGAATGTAACACCAATTTTCAAAAAAGGATCCAGGGGTGATCCAGGAAATTACCGACCTGTCAGTTTGACATGTGTTCCAGGTAAAGTGATGGAAACCATCCTAAAAGATAGAATTAATAGGCACATAGAAGAGAAGGCGCTGCTAAAGGAGAGCCAACATGGCTTTTACAAGGGCAAATCATGCCTCACTAATCTGTTGGAATTTTTTGAGTGTCAACAAGCATGTGGATAAGGGGGATCCAGTTGACATTGTTTATCTGGACTTTCAGAAGGCTTTTGACAAGATCCCACACCAAAGGCTCTTGAATAAACTTACCAGTCATGGAATAAAGGGACAGGTCTTGTCCTGGATCAGCAACTGGCTAAGGGACAGGAAACAGAGGGTAGCACTAAATGGACACTTCTCCAAGTGGAGGGAAGTAAAGAGTGGGGTCACCCAAGGTTCAGTACTGGGACCCCTGCTTTTCAACCTCTTCATAAATGATCTAGAGGTAAGAGTAAAAAGCAAGGTAGCCAAATTTGCTGACGACACTAAATTATACAGGGTAGTGAAAACTGTGAGAGATTGTGAGGAGCTCCAGAGGGATCTCTTGACACTGGGGGAGTGGGCAAAACAGTGGCAAATGAGCTTCAACATTAGTAAGTGCAGAGTGATGCATGTTGGGGCAAAAAAAACCAATTACATTTATAAACTGATGGGTTCTGAACTCTCTGCGACAAACCAGGAAAGGGACCTTGGTGTCCTGGTGGACAACTCAATGAAGGTGTCAACCCAGTGTGCCTTAGCAGTGAAAAAAGCAAACTCAATGCTAGGGATTATTAGGAAGGGTATAGAAAATAAGTCAGCAAGTGTCATTTTGCCTCTTTATAAATCTATGGTGAGGCCCCATCTGGAATACTGTGTACAGTTCTGGTCGCCATACCTCCAGAAGGATATTATGGAGTTGGAGAAAGTGCAGAGGGGGGCAACCAGAATGATTAGGGGACTGGAACACCTTCCTTACCATCTGAGGCTGCAACGGTTGGGCCTTTTCACTCTTGAACGACGGCGTCTAAGAGGTGACCTGATTGAAGTTTATAAAATCATGCACGGTGTGGACAAAGTAGATAAGGAAAAACTGTTTTCCCTATCGCACAACACTAGAACTAGGGAACACTCGATGAAACTTTTGGGTACTAGTTCTCAAATAAGAGAAAGTACTTTTTCACCCAGGGGATTACTGGTCTATGGAACTCCCTGCCAGAAGAAGTGGTGACAGCTGTCAGTCTTGACAGCTTTAAAAAAGGATTAGACAAGGTCATGAAGGACAAGGGTATCAATGGCTTTAATTATGGATACTTAAGGACAACTTCGGGGTTGGAGAGATAGGCAGGATATCTCTCAATGCCACTTCCAGGGAATCCTAAGCAGGTGAAGGCATCTCCTTGGGAATACCCTGAAGGAAATGGTGAGCCACTGTGTGAAACAGAATGCTGGATTGGATGGGCTGTGGCCTGTTCCAGCAAGGCTGTTCTTATGTTCTTATACTTATTTTATTTTCCATAACACACTCTATTTTCCCATCCTCTCATAGCTTTAGCTAATATCTCCATTGCCATGATAAACAATATCGGGGATAAAGGACAGCCCTGTCTCGTACCTGCCTCTAATTTCACCTCATCAGTAACCTCATCATTTACTCTAACAGTAGCTATTCCTTGCTGATATAATTGATCTATTACCCTTCTAAATTTCTCACCAAATCCATAACTTTTAATTATTTCCTTAATTGACATCTATTGTAAAGAGTCAAATGCCTTAAAAATATCCAAAGATATTAATCCCACTTTTTCTTTTGTTTGACTCACAATATCAATTAAATCTACCACTCTTCTAGTCAAGTCAGACATATGCCTCCCTTTCAAAAAGCCGACTTGATCTACATTTATATAATTCTCCATAAAATTATTTAAACGATTGGCCAATAATGCTGTGAAGATCTTGGCATCTTGGTTTATCAGTGATATTGGTCTATAGGATTCAACTTTTTCTAAAAATTTTCCAGATTTTGGCAACAGTACGATTGTAGTCCTATACCATGAAGTCGGAATTTGCCCCCATCCAAAATATAATTACATAATCTTACCAACTTAGGTACCACTATATCTTTAAATTCCTTATAAAAGTCGGCAGATAATCCATTTTCTCCAGGGGCTTTCCCCAGTTTCAGACCTGCAATTACCGTATTTATTCGTGTATAACGCGCAAAATTTTATACCAAAAAAAGAAATCAAAGTTGGGGTGCGCGTTATACACGAGGACTGGGTGCGCGTTATAAACGAGCCTCTTTTACTTCCTTTTTAGAATTGGGTTGGCTGTCTATTGCTGCGGCGGGTGAAGGGGAGGCGGGGGGTGGCTTTGAAGAAATTGACGGGATCTGATTGGGTGGCGCGGGAGACGAGGCGTGGCCCGGAGGTAGCTCGCAGTTCGAGCGAGGCTCCTGGAGGTCGGAAGTGCTCGTTTCGGATTGCATTTTCTGCAACAGGTGGGTCTGATTATCCCCCCCCTCCCTCAATATTTTAAGGCATGCTCTTTTTCACCGATATAACTGGTTCCCCTTTAGATGGCATCTCAGGGTATCAAGCGTAAACGTTGTGCATATGACGCTTCGTTCAAGCTGAAAGTTGTTGATCATGCTGAAATGCATGGAAACCGAGCAGCTAGCCGAGAAAATTTTATACCGAGGTTTCATGGAAAATTAGGGGTGCGCGTTATACACGAGTGCGCGTTATACTCGAATAAATACGGTACCTCTTTTACTTCCTTTTCTGACACTTGTTCTTCCATCCTGACTCTATGTTCCTGTTTAATTCCACTAACTATTTGCTTCTCTAATTGCATTTTAAGCTTTCGAACATCTATATCTTTTCTTGCATATAAGGCCTGATAAAATTCTTTCACAATTTTGCATTTGTCCTTAATCTTATTGCATCTTATTCCTTATTTATTAATCAAAACTCCAATTTCCCTTTTATCCTTTGCCGCTTCTGCTAATAGTTTTGAATTTTTATTACTATATTCAAAATATTCTCTTTTTAAATAAACCAAATCTCTTTTCAGCTTTTCTATATTTTTACCTACCAATTCAGCCTTCAATCTTTGTAAGTTAGCAAGAACGTTCTTATCCTTCGTCTTTGAGTGTTCCTCTTGTAACTGTTTTATCTCGTTTTCAATTTTATCCTGTGCTAACTTATTCTTTTTATATCTATTACTTGCCAACTTAATACATTCCCCTCTAAAAACCAACTTCATGGCATCCTATACCATATTAAAATTTACCTCATCATTATCATTCCATTGCCAATTTTCTTTCCAACTCTCCATAATTTGTTCTTTATACTTTTGATCTTTAAGAAGATTAGCATCATATCTCCAACTCCTTCTCAGTCTATTTTCATTCTGTATTCTCAGCTCTAAAACCACCTTGGCCTGATCTAATTGCTTAAAGATTCCAATCTCAGTATCCTCCATACTTTTAACCATACTTTCAGTTACAAATATATAATCTATTCTAGAGTATGAATTATGGACCTGTGAAAAATAACAATATGCCCTTTCTGACCCCTTAATCTCTCTCCAAGAATCTCTCAGACCTAAGGCCGCCATCCAATTGTCCAAAATCCGTCCTCTAATACCTTTTCCACATCTTAATACGTTCGTACAATCCAAATTTGATTTCACTAAATTGAAATCTCCAGCCACTATCATTTTTGTTATTTTTTCTTTTATCAAAATTGTATGCATTTTTTCTAAAAAATCAGCTTGGTGATCATTTGGGGCGTATATATTCACCAAAATTACTTCATCATCGTCTATTTTTCCTTTTACTATCAAATACCTACCCTCCGAATCCGAAGTAGTATTTAATATCTCAAACCCCAATCTAGTCGAAATCAAGATTGCAACTCCTCTTGCTTTTGATGTACCAAACGACTTTTCATAATATTGCATACCTCCTTTTAAAAAAACTGTTTTTATCTTGGGATTTTTGATGGGTTTCTTGTCGAAAGACTATGTCCGGTCTACCTTTCCTCAAAGCGGATTCAATCCTCCTCCTCTTAACCACTGATCCTGTACCTTTCACATTCCACGATACCACTTTAATGCCCCTCATATTCAAAATTATCCCCCTCTTCTACCACTTCCGGGTTCTCCATTAGGCGTGCTACCCACCCACAGTAACTAAAACAAAAAATAAAACAAAAAACACTCATTGTCAACCTCCCCACTTTCTTCTTCAAAAAAGTCGCCTTCGTCTTCCAAAGAGGGAAGGGGGGAAACATGTAGGATGTGCGTGGTAGTTAACGCTCTAGCGCTCCCTCCACTTTGTAGAACACAATCTTGTAAAACATCCTCTTCTATAAAAATTCTTAATTTCCATCCTTTAACCTTCTAACCTTCACTCTGCTCTTCCTCCATCACAATCAACGATAAATCGTCTCCTGTTGCATCTGGTTGCCCTCCTCCTGCCACCCCACTTTCATCTGCTCCCTCATAATCTCTTCTTATAGCTCCCGAGTCCAACAGATCTTTCCTTAAAGCCAACCACTCTTAAAGCCAACCAAATCGAGTAGACTCACATACTCCAATGCGTCCGTTCTTGCATCAATCACCTGCATTTTTCTATCATAAGAAAATCTTAGCTGTTGTGGAAATCGCCAATTATATTTTAATCTGGGTAAGATGGTAAATAAAAGTACCATGATGAAAGGATTAATGAGTGTATGGAAGAAAGTGAAGAAGGATCTGGCCCCGGGTATCTCTCCAATTTTGGAACTCTCAGACATGGCGAGCTTCCCGATTAAGGTGGATGATGAATTAAAGGAAGTATTGGATAAGAATGGAATTTTCTTGTTGAAGGAATGGTTACAGTTTTGTAGAGATGGTATTAGTAGGACAAATTTGTTTGAACAATTAAAATTGAATTGGTTTCAGATAATGAGGATTAGTAGATGGAATACTAAATATATGAGAGAATATGAATTGGAAAGAGAAAAGACGGAATTTGAAGAATTGACTCTAAAAATTAGAAAGGGTGATAGAAACATTAAGGGATTAGTTAGTAAATTGTATACATTATTAAATAAAGAGGGTGATCCACAGGAGGATTTAAAATTGAAGTGGGAACAAGATTTGAATATAAAGATAGAAAACGGTACATGGAGAAATAAAGGAAAAAGAGGATAATGAGAAATGTCGGTTAGAATAAAGGAACACAATTATAAAATGTTATGGAGGTGGTACTTAACCCCAGTGAGGTTACATCAAATTGATAATAAAAAAGATAAAATGTGTTGTAGATGTAAAGACACAATTGGAACGTATGAACACATGTGGTGGAGCTGCACTGTGGTAAAAGATTTTTGGAAAAGAATTGAAAAAGAGATTGGCGAAATATTGGGAAAGATAATCAAACTGGGGTCGGGTACCACCATGCTAACAAATGTGGAAGGTATTAATTTAAACAAGGATGGGAAAGAGTTATTAGAGATAATGCTTACAACGGGTAGACAATGTATTGCTAGAAATTGAGAAAATGATGTAATTATACAAACTGAAGAATGGTATAAAGAAATGTGGAACTTAGCATTGAATGATAAATTGACCTGGGAGATAAGAGAAAAAAGGGGTAATGTGAAAGAAAATAGATTTTGGAACATTTGGAAGCCTTTTGTGGATCACTCTCTTAGTGGAGTTGAAAGAAATAGACCTGTAACTGATCAAAGTGGCTTTTGGAAGTAACACAATGTGACTTTCTGAGCTCTCAAGGGCATTGTAAATAAACACCTGGTGTAATGTTAAGTGTAATTTTGTTATTGGTGTAGCTTCCCATCCAAAAGAATAATGAATGGTTTAACTAGTACAAAATTAAGCGAAATTACTATTCAAGGTGATTTTAACTATAAGGATATGTATAAATCAGTAAACAGGATGGGCAGTTGATATTTTTTTCTGTTTACTGTTTTGTTCTTTTTCTTCTTTTATATTCTTATTGTGAGCTAATGCTGTATTTTAGTTATTTTTCTTTATTATGTATTGTATTAAAAATTTAATAAAAAATACCGTATTTATTCGAGTATAACGCGCACTCGTGTATAACGCGCACCCCTAATTTTCCATGAAATCTCGGTATAAAATTTTCTCGGCTAGCTGCTCGGTTTCCATGCATTTCAGCATGATCAACAACTTTGAGCTTGAACGAAGCGTCATATGCACAACGTTTACGCTTGATACCCTGAGATGCCATCTAAAGGGGAACCAGTTATATCGGTGAAAAAGAGCATGCCTTAAAATATTGAGGGAGGGGGGGATAATCAGACCCACCTGTTGCAGAAAATGCAATCCGAAACGAGCACTTCCGACCTCCAGGAGCCTCGCTCGAACTGCGAGCTACCTCCGGGCCACGCCTCGTCTCCCGCGCCACCCAATCAGATCCCGTCAATTTCTTCAAAGCCCCCCCGCCTCCCCTTCACCCGCCGCAGCAATAGACAGCCGACCCAATTCTAAAAAGGAAGTAAAAGAGGCTCGTTTATAACGCGCACCCAGTCCTCGTGTATAACGCGCACCCCAACTTTGATTTCTTTTTTTGGTATAAAATTTTGCGCGTTATACACGAATAAATACGGTAAGTTAAAAAAAATGAAAGTAGTATACAGTGATACTTCATACAACGTCCAAACTTGGTTCCACAAGTTTGGACTTTATACGGATTTGAACTTTGTATGAGGCATGCAAAACCCTAGCCGCGATGCCTCATACAATGTCCAAATCCTTGCCGCGATGCCTCATACAACGTCGTTTCCATAGAGATACATTGTACTGTAACAGCACAGACTTCAGGGCAAAGTCAAGGAAACAGACAGGAAACTGACAGAACTTTAAGAAATCATTGTTTAAAGGCTAAAAACATTACAAAAACATGTCAAACAACCCTGATTGTCCAAGAACCTGAAGAATGCTGCAAAAATCCCAGGAATGCTTCTAAAAATTATGACGAAAAAATCAAAAAAAAAATCCACAAACGTGCTCAAAACCACTCCTAAACACTCTTTGCCTCCTGCAAAACCCACAAGAGCAATGCATGCATGTGTCCTGCCTTTTATACTGCCCAGGCACAATGCAACCTGGGAAAACCCCAATGCCTCATACAAAGTCGCACGACTTTGTATGAGGCAACTTTTTTCAAGGAATTAGGCGATGTTGTATGAATCTGATGTTGTATGAAGCTGACTTTGTATGAGGTATTACTGTACATGTATATTGTGACCATGCTGTACCTATGATTTATTCAAATTTGAATTCTGAACCTTCTGGCTAGTCTGAGCATTCTGAGTGTGGAAAAGGATGGTGGTGAAATCTTAACTCCAGCTAGAAGTACTCCTCAGCCTTGCCCATTTCCCCGTTCTATACGCTTGAGCGACAGCATCAATTGCTAGCTGCATGCTTGGAAGCATGACAGCTCGAAACGAAAAAAGGTGGTGACGTAAGTTACTAAAGTGCTGAGTTACACTCAAGAGTGCTGAATTTCTATGCTTATGTGGATATATTGTTGGGCATGAGAGATTCATGCAACAGCGTTTTTTGTGGATGGTAACTAGGGAAGGCAAGTTGTGTGGTGTGTGCAGGGCCAGCATCAGAAATTTCCGGGGCCTGGTACGCGCCCCCCCCATTTTGGCCACACCCCTGTGGTTTCCTGCGCATGCGTGGTTTGCGCATGCGTACATCGGTGGTTTCCCGGCGGCACCACACCCCTGTGGTTTCCTGCGCATGTGTGGTTTGTTTGGGCATGCGTACATCAGTGGTTACCTGCTGCCGCCGGGGCCCCGTCATCTCCGGGCCCAGGACGGGAGTCCTGAGGGTGTCCCCCCCCCCCTGATGACAGCCCTGGGTATGAGTTTGAGCGTAGGTAATTGAAAATGGAGAATAAATCTTCAAGTACATATGGTGGGGTGATTTCTCTCATCCTCTTAGCACTATTCCTTTTTGTTTCCCCTTCTTCAACAGGGAAATGCTTCCTTTACTGCAATGGCCTGATGGACCACCTGTATGTGTGTCAGAATGGCAACGGCTGCACAGCTTGGTATAAAAGCCCTACTCACTTCACAGGAACTCTGGTAAGGAGCTAACAAGTTAAGGCAGGGGGTTCCCAACCTTTTCAAGCTGGGGGGCAGGTCACGCTCTCTCAGTCAGCTTCAAGGGCCAGATGACCATTTTGCTCTGCCTGCACGATTGAGGGGGGGTGTAGCTATTTTGTCCCAACAGCTTCAAATGGGCAGCCATTTTGTGTCTCAAATGCCCTTGGAGGGGTTGGGGGGGCCCACATAAAATGGCATCATGGGCTGGATCCAGCCCACAGGCCTTAGGTTGAGAACCCCTGAGTTAAGGGCTGAACCATCAGTAAAATGGGAATCCTTGCAGGTCCACAGTCACTTTGAGTGCCCTTAGTTTCCATCAGGCAGAGTGTTCACTGGGATTTAAACCTGGTGAGATCAAAGGTGGCATGGTGACCTTCACACATCTCCACTGGCTTTAATTCTTTGGATGCATTTGCTTTGTGCTAAAGGTCACCCTTGCTCGAAAGCCAGTTGTATCCAACTCTAGGGTTCAGTGCTCATCTCTGTTTACAGCTAAAGAGCCAGCACTGTCTGCGCTTGCAGACATTTCCATGGTCATGTGGCAGGCATGGCTAGATCCCAGAACACACGGAACATTGTTACCTTCCAACCAAAGTGGTACCTATTTGTCTACAGTGGTACCTCGTACAACGATTTAATCCGTTCCACGGGGCTTGTTGTACAAAAAAATTGCTATACGATGCATACATCATATAGTGATTTTCCCTATGGGATAGATCGTACAACGAATATCTCTATGAGAAAAATCGTACAACAACAAAAATTCGTTGCACGATTTTTCTCCATAGACAATTTTAGTTGTTATATGGGACACAATGTTTTTTCAAATCCTTGTTGCTGTACAATTTAATTGCTGTACAAGGCATTCGTTATACGGGGTTCTACTGTACTTGCAGTTTCTTGCTTTTGAACTGCTAGGTTAGCAGGAACTGGGACATAGACAGGAGCTCACTCTGTCGTGTAGCACTTGGGTCTTGAACTACTGACCTGCCAACCTTCCAGTCATCAAGTTTAGTGTGTTAACTAGTAAGCACCACAGTTCCTGTTTGTGGTAATCCCAGTTAAATATATCCACACAAGTTGCTTTCTTGAAAGGGTTTGTTTATTGCTTCAGTAAGAGACTAGCAAGTTAAAGAATCCTTCTTATATGACCAGCATGGTAGATAAAGGCAGCTACTTTGTACAAGATTTGTAAAATAAAATGCAGTGGTACCTCACAAAATGAATGCATCGCATAGCGAAAAATTCACATAACGAAGCGTTCGTTATGCAAGGGTGAAGCCCTGCATAACAAAAAAAATGTTAGTTATGCGGGGGTTTTGGTAACCGGGGTATACCCACTCAATGGGAACCCCGGTTAATGAACATTTTTCTCCGTTATGCGGGGTATCTAGGAACCGCATAATGGGAAAAACCCGCATAGCGAAGAGCTCCGTGGAATGGAGTTTTTTTTCCGTTATGTGGAGCTCAACTGTACTATCAAAGAAACAGAAAAGAATTTTCCTCTTTGCACATTTTCTTGCATGTGGCAAGCAAGCAAATTGTTGAGCATAAGAGTGAGTACAGTCCAAAAGCGGTACTGATTTAACAGTTTCAATCAGAGTTAAATGAAACTAATGAAAGAACATATGTCTCTTCCTAATACTGTATTAATTTAGAGGAAGGATAAGGGCCCTCTTAAATTATATTTCACAGAGTTTCTCAGGGCAGGGCAGGGCCAGTGGTGGACAAGGATGAAGGCAAAAGTTTAGAGCTGAAAATGGCAGCAGATTTTAACGTACATTAATATACTTTTTGCTAGTAACTGACCAGTAAATAGGCATTTCAGCCTTTTGAATTCAGAAAATCCTGTACAGAGGCTTGGAAACCCTAAGACAATAGTGCTATTGGAAAGGGAGACATTATTATTTGGGGATGTCCACAAAGATAAAATTTGATCTTAAGGGCTGAGGATTTTTCCCCCTCTCATCTAGTTTTTTTCTTGCTAACGACCCTCTCTAACTGTCCTTCCTTGCCTTTTACTCACTCTAGGATGCTTTTGTGAAGATAGTACGCTACGAGGGTATCCGATCTTTATGGAGTGGACTTCCACCCACTCTGTGAGTCTGACCTCAATCGATAAATGCAATTAAAATAACACCCCCATCAATTTTAAATTGTTCTTGTTTTAAAGCATGGTTACCTTTTTATTGTTGCAATACTAACTTACTGCGAAACGTATCCTACACTTGCTCTAAAGCCGTGGTTCCCATCGTGGGGCACACACCACACAGAGGAGCAATTTGATTTTAAGGGGTGAAATTTTTGCACTGTCCTTTCGTTCTTTTCCTTTTTCATGGATGCCATGTTCTTTGGAAGCTTGTTTAGATCCAAGTTAATGGCCTTAGGCTTCCTCCACATGAATAAGGTAAAGGTTTCCCTTGCTTGAAAGCCAGTCGTATCCGACTCTAGGGTTCAGTGCTCATCTCTGTTTCAAAACTGAAGAGCCAGCGCTGTCTGCTTCTGCAGACATTTCCATGGTCATGTGGCAGGCATGACTAGACACCGGAGTGCACGGAATTGTTTATTTATTAGATTTTTATCTCGCCTCACTGTTTCCTTCCCACCAAAGTGGTCCCTATTTATCTACTTCCAATGTCTTGCTTTCGAACTGCTAGGTTGGCAGGAGCTCGGACAAAGACGGGAGCTCATTCCGTCCTGCAGTACTCGGGAATCAAACTGCTGACCTTCCGCCTCCCAGTCAGCATCTTAGCCACTTTAGCCATTGCAGTCCCTGGCAGTAAGGTTAGGAACCCCTTTTAGAGCAAAGGCTTGAGCTGGCTCTGTATTCATCTTCAAGAAACAAATACCATGTAGAAACAATAACATTCCCCACCCTAGCTTAAGTCCTTGGCAGAAGATTTTGTAATTATTTTGGGGAGAGTGAAAACTTTATTTCAAGTGATTGCACTCCAGATGCCATTATATAGCATACTAGCAGGGGTGCCTGGCATTGCCTGGGTGGTCCCAACCCGACTAGCTGAGTGCCAGTGTTCCCGGGAAAACCACTGGCCAGGGGTGGGCCTGTGATGTGAGCTCAGCGATGACATCACAATCCCCCCCGGTTGGCCTAGTACTGGGGCAGACACAAACCCTCCTTTCGAATATGCCTCCCTTTGCAGATAATTTTAGGGGGTAACCCCCCATGGGCTTCAGGACCCTGACAGTGACCTGCTCACTTGTGCAAGGTACATGTGTGCCGAATCTCATGGGGTTTGGTCAAGGGGTGCGGCAGCGCATTCCGGACACTGAACCCACACCATTGCTTTATAGGTATAGATTAATCTCAGAACAATTAGTGCTTGTTATAATAATTTTGTGTCAGAAATTATTCTAGGTTGAAAGGATTATTGCGGAAGAAACTCGGCTCAGGGAACGCCCAAATGAGGCTCCTTTCATGTTCTCAAGACCTGGGACAGAGATGGGCACTCAAACCATCATGCAGTACCTGGGTCTCGAACTGCTGACTTGTCAGCCTTCCAGCTAACAAAGTGAGCTTCTTAACCACTGAGCCACCACAGTCCACAGCATTTGTTGAAATCACAATGATGGTTAATGTTCTCAACTTTTCAACAGAGTGATGGCTGTCCCTGCCACTGTGATCTACTTCACAAGTTATGATCAACTACGGGAGCTCTTGTGTGCCAGGTTGGGCAGCCAAGGACACTACATCCCATTAGTGGCTGGAGCCATTGCTAGATGTGAGTCGCGCCTTCCTCTTGTTTTGATGATGCTTCCAGGAGTTGTTTCGAATAGCATGCATAGATGCTGTAGCTACCCATTTTTAAGCAGTCCATTTATAAGTGGGTTCAGCTTTAGGATAACAATGCACGTTTCTTTTCTTTTTCTTTTTTTAGAAAAAAGGGATTTGATGTAAATAAGGCATTTAATGTGAATATCCTACCAAGTTGGGGGATTGAGAGACTGTGTATGGCAGTGGTGGTGAACCTATGGCACACGTGCCAGAAAGGGCACTCAGAGCCCTCTCTGTGGGCACGTGTGCGATCACCCCAGCACAGCATTTACCCCGTCCCTCTGCGCAGGAGCCCAAGGGGAACGTTTCCTCCCTTCCCCAGCACAGTTTGCCCTGCCTCTCTGCCCAATAGCCCAATGGGAACGCTTCCTCCCTCTCCCCCCCCCCCCCCCCACATGCAGTATGCACTGCCTCTCTCCGTCGTGGACAGCAGCCTGTTGAGTTTGAGCACCCAGTCTCTAAAAGGTTCACCATCACTGGTGTATGGCATTCAGCATAGCAAAGTTTGGATGATAAATGTGTGTCTCCAGCCGCATAATAGAGACATATCTTAGTAGCCTTGATTGATTGACGGGCTCAGAGAATTCTGCATGAATTTATTGTAATAAACAATGGCTTTAGAAGACTTTCGGAGGCGGTAAAATACTAGTGTAGCATTTATGAATTATAAGCCAACCAAGCCATAGTTCATGTGTCACCTCAGTCCTAAATACTCTTACCTCCCAACCTTGGAACCCCAGATGTTCTTATACTACAGCTCTTAGAAGCTGTGGCCATTGGCCATGCTGGCACTGACATCTGGGATTTGTTGGCCATGAGCATCTGGGGCCTCAAATTCGAGAACTATGGCTTTAGGACGGTGCATAATCTTAGCTTCCCTTCCTTGCCATCTTCAACATGGAGATAATATCACTGCTTACTTTACAGAGTGGTCATAAGAATTATTTCTTATTACACAGGTGAAACTCAGAAAATTAGAATATCGTGCAAATGTTCATTCAGTTCAGTAATGCAACTTAAAAGGTGAAACAAATATATGACAGACTCATTGCATGCAAAGCGAGATAGTTCAAGCCTTATGTTGTTATAATATTGATGCTTATGGCTTACAGTTTATGAAAACCCCAACCCCCCAATCTCATGTACCCCATAATCATCACATAATCTCATGTATGCTGTACGCCATGATCATCACAATTATAACGAATTAAGCCATGACACCTCTCGCTTTGCATGTAGTAAATCTATCTCATATATTTGTTTCACCTTTTAAGTGAAATGAATGAACATTTGCACGATATTCTAATTTTCCGAATTTCACCTGTATGTTCCAGTTGTTCTACAGGTGGGAAAGGCACCTTGAAGACTGTTCTCACCTGCTGTTCTGAACTCTCTTCTCTAGTGGGTGCTGTCACTGTAATCAGCCCCTTGGAACTAATCCGCACAAAGATGCAATCTCGCCAGCTGAGCTACCGTGAGTTACGTGTCTGCATCCAGTCTTCTGTGGCCCAAGATGGATGGCTGTCTCTCTGGAGGGGTTGGGGCCCCACGGTATTGAGAGATGCTCCCTTCTCAGGTATGTTTGAACCAAAGGGAAAGGCAATCAAAGGCCATGGTTAAAAACTAGGGCTGAAGATGGTTAGCTCCCTCATGGCACAGTGGTTTGACTGTTGTACCGCAGCCCAAACTGTTGATGTTCTGAGTTTGATCCTTGATCCTTATGGGGATCAAGGTTAACTCAGCCTTCCATCCTTTTGAGTTTGGTAAAAGGAGTACTAAGCATGTTGGGGGCAAAATGCTAATTATCCTGTAAACCACCCAGAGAGTGCACTAAGCTCTACGGGGCAGTATGCAGTAGAACCCCGCATAATGAAAAAACTCTGTTCCACGTTGCTCTTCGCTATGCGGTTGTTGTTGTTGTTGTTGTTGTTGTTGTTGTTGTTTTGTTATGCAGTTCCCTATGGGAGATACCCCGCATAACAAAAAAATGTTCATTAACCAGGGTTTCCATTGAGCGAGTATACCCCAGTTTCCAAAAACACCGCGTAACGAACGATTTTTTTCATTATGCGGGGTCGCCCTTGAATAACAAACACTTTGTTATGCAAATTTTTCACTATGCTATTCATTATGTGAGGTACCACTTTACAAGTGTAATTGCTGTTGCTAAATACTAGCTGAGTGCCTGGCCTTGGCCAGGTAGGAGGGGGTGTATTTATGGTGCTTGGAAGGCACCCCAACACATACCAACCCAGACTTCTCCCTGTGATACACACACACACAGACACGTGTGGACATACCGTGGTTGTTTGGAGGCTGTGTGTGTGTGTGAGTATTCCTCCTCCTGAGTTGGTTTTCCTTCTCCCTGCCCTTCGTGTGTGTGTGTGTGTGTGTGTGTGTGTGTGCGCGCAAGACAGAGAAAGAGAGAGAGTGTATGTAAGAGAGAGGGAGGTGGACTGTCCTGAAGGAAGGGGGGTGGATGAAGGGTTGGAAGTTCCAACTGCCACTCAGGCCCCAGCCCCTTCCCTCTCGTGCCTTTTGGTACGCAAGGCACTATGGGGGTTGCAGTTTCTGTAGTTTTTGCCATTTTGTGGTGCCAACGGCCCCCCCCCTCTGGACTCGACATCCCAATGTTGACCTTCTCCAATGCGCAAGGCAAGTGTATGCAAAGTGTGGTTGCGGATAATAAAGGGGTGTAGATGCATATTCAGCACGCGCAAGGGGAAATCTATCTAGACATAGATAGATATAGAGATAGATAGAGATATAGAGATAGATAGATAGAGAAGTAGAAATAATAAGGTATGCTTTGTTTTAAGACAAATTATGCATCAGATGATTCAATACCCAACGATCTTAAAAACTAGCAGTTTACTTTTTCCTTCAAAAGCTTTGCCTTGCAACAGAGACATCTTACCCAACCCGTTGATACAGCTGTTAAAGGCAGTAGGGCACCAGCAGTTCAGATTATCTCTGGAATCCGTGCAGTCATCATATTTGGAGTTGCCATCAATTTTGTCTCTGGAATGGAGAGGGATAATTCTGCAACATCATTTCCTCCATTCAAAGGATAGTGAAATAGACTTTGCTAAATAACGTGTCTCCTGACCAAGCGGCCATTTTAGGCAATTCCCTTGTCTTCCCTGCCTATTTATCAGTTTCCTATCCATGGATCAGGAGCTCCCAATATTACCAGTGACTGATCAGTATACTGTATCTCATCAGCACGTGGAAATTTGCACCTTTGAAATTGATGCACAAATAGGATTGGCTTTAGGACTCCATTCTGCTTCTAGCTGGGCAGTGATGTCCTCTCTAGTAATGTCTATGTTGAGTAAAGCAAGAACCTTTGGGCATGAAAAAGGGTTCACTGATAGGAATCCTGATTATTAGAATTGTAGGTCTAGCAGGTTCCCCATTTTCACAAGGAAATTTGGTGAATTTCTTCATTGCTCTCTCTCATCTGACCTTCCTCTTGTCTTTCCACAGCTTTGTACTGGTTCAACTATGAACTGGTGAAAGACTGGTTTTGTAAACTACTCCATCTAGACAAGGCCACCTTCATGGTCAGCTTTACAGCTGGTGCCATTTCTGGCACGGTGAGTAATTCAGTTTTCAGGTGACGCAGAATGACTGCATAAGAAGAGGAATGCAATGGCCTCCAGGATCAGTGTTCTCTTACTAGGGATCCTTCCTAATCAGCTTGGTTTCTGTGACCAGGAAGATTGCAAATATTGTTGTCATCTGTTCTGTTTGACTACATTAGCTGAAAGAAGTAGGCATGGCCTTAGTGTAAACTCAATGGGGATACATCAGTTGTTTTTAAACTAGTAACTCTTATACAGTGGAACCCCGGATAACGACAAAACTTGGTTCCACAAGTCGTGTCGTGTCGTCCGATTTTTGTCGTTGTCTAGGGCATGCATTGGCTAACGTAAAAAAAAAAAAGCCCGGCTGCCTCCGTGAGGGTCGGGGGAGCCATTCCACGCTTCTGCCCACCCCTACAAAAAAGGACAATGTGATCTACCTTTCCACGCTGGTTGGGGATGGAAAAAAATCACCATTTTTGGGTCCCTGTTTCCAGCTCTCTGCCTCCCTAGGAGAGGCTGGGAGGAGCTATTCCACGCTACTCCTGTCTTCCTAGGACCTTACTGTGCCAAGCAACAGCTGATAATAATTGCGGCCACCATTTTGATTTTGTTTTGCTTGGGCTTCTGGGAATTGTGCTTTTGGGGTTGCAGTTTGGGCACTCGGTCTCTAAAAGGTTCGCCATCACTGCACTAGGCCATACCATATTCTTTTCTAGTAGCAAAGGGTCCCAACTCATTATTATTACCCTGCTTTCAATCATATAACCTTCTCTGCTTGTCTTCCTCCATAGGTAGAGAAGGAATAGAAGCAGGTTGTTCTCATTGCTCAGCAAAAGCTGTATTCACACACACATTATTCTTGAGTTACTTTGCTACTTATAGAATAGGGTAGTTTTGTCAGTTGACTTTCAGGGCTCAAGGCATCTAATTTTGCAACACGATTGAAACCTTTTGTTGTGTTTCCTTGATAATATCATAGAACTGGAAAATAACAGGTCTCTGCACATGACAGAAAGCACCTCCTTAATTTACATAACCTTTACCTCTAGAGCAGTGGTTCCCAACATGGGGCCCACGCCCCACAGGGGACGTCAATTCCCAGAAACCTAAGTCAGCACATTGGCTGATCAGTGCTTTGGGGAATTGACTTGGGCTTCTGGAAATTGAAGTCCAAAAACCAATGGCTGGGAAACATTGCTGTAAGAGTAAACACAATATACTTCTTTTCCCAATGAAAATATGCATTTTTGTAAGTTTCAATATTGCAGTCAAGTGGAGATAGCTGTACACAACCCACCTCCCTGAACCAGTATAGTCAGTTGTTACCACTTCGTGCATCTTTTGGTGACTGAGAGATGGTCCCTCCTATTTCCTAGGTTGCTGCTATCCTGACATTGCCCTTTGATGTTGTAAAGACCCAGCGGCAGATTCAGCTGGGAGATATGGAGACAACTCCAGGTAAGACATGGAGGAGGCTACTGTCATAAGTCTGATCAGTGGCCAGTAGGTCTTTTAATTGTGTAAGCATATACTTGAGCTTGTATTGAGGAAACCTATTCATAACAGGCAGATGCCTAAAAGTAGTGGAGCATGAAAGTTATAAACAGGGGGGTAGGGGTTATGCTGAAAAGAGCAGAGCAATCCTTGCTCGGTGAAAGGGAGAAACTGACGTACTTCTAGACAAATTGAATTAGTTCCTGGAAGACTCTTGAGCCCATTGGAAAGTTTGGGATAGGAACCAATTAGAGAACAAGGCATCTTTGTTCTACGGCCTCTTGGTTTCCTTTTACCAGGGAGAATCTTTGCCTGTAAGTAAACCCAGAAGGATATTACAGTAAAACCCCTACTTATGAAAAAAGTCCACTCCCTAGGCTTTTGTTTAAACTGGTTTTTTATGTAACTCGAAGCAAACCCATAGGAAAAAAGGAAATTTTTATGTAAATCGAAGCAAATCCATAGGGAAATGATTTTTACATGACTCGAAGCAAAGCCATAGGAAAAAAATCTTTATGAAACTCGAAGCAAACCCATAAGAAATCGTGTAAATCGGGGCATGGTTTTAGCACAAAAACATTATGTAAGTTGAATTTTATGTAACTCAAGGCATATGTAAGTCGGGGTTTTACTGTATATCTCTTTCCCCAAAAATGGGACACTGATGTCAACCTCTTAACTGGATACTAAATTTGTAGGTGCCAATGTAGTAAATGTGTAGGTAGAAGTGCCATGGATAGTGCTGGATTTCTGAAACACATCCACCTTGTCTTGTGCAGGTGTGTGTGTGTGTGTGTGAGAGAGAGAGAGAGAGTCACATGTTTGCCACTAAAACAGCCTTTGTACTAAAATTCAGGAATGGCTTTAAATATTGTGCAACAGCAACCCATGAATTCCACCTTGTGTGCCTGTGATGCAGAGCCACAGTCAGTCCTAGTGTCTTGCCATTGGCAATTCTTACTTTTCATCAAATAACTAGAACATTTTTGTTAACTATTTTTTAAAAATACATATATAACAAACCGTTATGGTTGGGTTAGTGAAAAGTGGTATTTTTGAACCACAATCGGGTGTACCCTTGTAACGGCAACCTTGTATTGCCGGCTAATCTTTCTCACACTAGGTCAGGCGATAGGAACTGCAGAATGAACTCACCAAAAGGTGCCTTCATTTTGGTGGTTTTACGGAAGAAGAATGCTGGAGAGAAAGAAATGCTGTTCATCGTTTTGTACTTGTGGTGTATTAGAAAACAGGTGTAAAGCTATGCTGTGTATAGCTAAATTGAGGTGGGACAAATTCCCATTTTAGCGCCTCTGTAATGCAATGGATGGAGCCACTTCCCATGCTCATTTGGACTGAAGTCTTCTACCTGTACATCAGAAACAGAGGAACAAAGGTTTCCCATCTAACTGCAAGCTTCCTTTCTTATCTCTCATCAGAGAGATAGCGAAAGAGGTTGTGTAAGGTCAAGAAGCTGTTCTGTAGCATTAAACTATGCTTTCTGGAATGGGAAACTATTGGAGTCGGCATGTATAGACACAGTCTGTGATGTATATGCTTGATGGAGAAATGTCTAAATCAGGGGTGCCCAAACTTTTTGGGCCGGGGGCCAGTCACGTGGTTCAGCAGGCCAGTCACGTGGTTCCTCCCACTGGAAGCGGAAGTAAAACGCGCCTTGCAATCTGTTTTGCAACATAATGAGATAGATTTTAAGCTGTCATTTTCTCTGCTTAAACCAGGGGTGCCCAAACTATGGCCTGTGGGCCGAATCTGGCCCCTGATGCCAATTCATCTGCAAACGTCACTCTCATCGCTCCTGGAAGCAGAAGTAAAATGCGTTTGTACAGGTGTGTTTTGCTTCCGCTTCTGGGAGTGACAAAGGTGGCGTGAGCCAGATGAATTGGATCCAGCCCACGGGCCGTAGTTTCACCACCCCGGTTTAAATTGATAAGAATTACATCTGACCCCACCCACTTCTGTTTGGTTCCAACTATGGTCTTAGCCTTGTCTGTGTTGCTCAACTGTAGCCCTCAATACCTTAACTGAATTAAAATTTACCCCAAGACAAAAAAGATTTCCCATCACTACTGTACATTGTGCAAACATGCCTAGACGGAAGTCCTGCGAGACTTGCTTCAAAATAAAGTTGCATTGGGTTGTGCTGATTACACAAGCCTAAGCAGTGAGCATTGCATCTCCTTTCTCCATGGATGTTGTAACTCCACAGGATGTGAATAGTACATTTTAGAAAGCCACCTCTTCCCTTATGACTCCCCTTGCTTGTTAGGACTACTGAGAAAGATCCTGTCCTGTTTACCGTCTTTAACGGGAAGAAGAACTGCTATGGGAAGGAATGGAAGGTATTTAAGATTCCCAGATGAAAATTGACATTATACTTCTTTTATACTTATCCAAATAGAACATTAGCTCCATCTGTGTTTTCTGGTACAAAGTAGAAACTAGGGCTGTTGTTTTTCCTCCCAGTAGAAATTTTAAAAATGCTTAATAATTACTGGATTTTTATGGAATTGTTAACAAACTATCTCATTGATGGATTTATACTGATAATTTGATTCACTTCAAAGGTAAATGGAATCCATATTTTAAATGATTTTCTTGCTTGTTCTGTCACACATTCTCTTTCCTTCTCTCCCTATTCAGTTACTGCTTCCAAACATTCATCTACTTGGTTGTTTATGCAGAAGATTCGGGCAGAATCCGGCACCCGAGGACTCTTTGCAGGTGAAATGTCTTCCCCTTTCTGGGGATTTTTCTCTATGCTGTGTGATAGTTTAACACCTAAATAGATCTAGAGATTAGGAAAATCACATTTTTTTAAAAAAAAAATTAGATTTACAACATAAGCCTCAATTAGATTCTCTTGATAGCTTTGGAAATGTATACAGGTGGTTTCTTGGCTTCAGTTACCTGTAACCACACTCTACTCCAAAGTCTGAAATGGGAGTCTTTCATTATAACATCTGTTAACATGTCCTTTTAGTTCTGGCTGGATAGTCTGCTATGGTAATGGAGTAGACCGTACAGCTATCAACTCATTGCCGAGTGTTGGGCGGCAGTAAATAACCTGACTCCCCTAAGGGGCCAACAACTATGGGTGGATCAGCCCCTTTGAGTGGGGTAATGGCCCCCTCAGTGGAGTAAATGCCACTGGAAACCATCATATTGGGCCCAACAGCAAAATGAGCAGAGGAGGAACTCTGATTCCCAGTGGTCATGGAGGCGGAAGAGGCCATGCCAGATGGACTGGCTGTGAAGGCACACCTTGATAATATCCTCAAGGTTGTGGCAGTCCATTGCAGTCCCGGTGTTAAACCCTGCATGTCTCATTTCATATGTGCCGCAGGAGATGGCTCCGTGATCACAGTGTGTGGGGTCACTTCTTGGCAAGCTGGGATCCACCTTAAACAAATTCACGCCAGTGAAATCTTTCCTGTTTCCCATTCTTTTTTCACATCTATCAACGGTAAAAATGACTTCCAGGAAAAAAATGTCTGCTCAGATACGAGTAGCCGCCACCATGTTCTTTACAAAAAATGTGATGTGGTCAGATGGTGTGCTATGTGAACCTAAGTCGTCCAAGGAGTTGTCTGCTCTTTCTTATCTACCTTGGCTGAGCTAGGCAATGAACACTGGAGCCTAATAACAGCATTTTGGAAAAGGATAGAGCAGTGATGGTGAACTTTGGCACTCTAGCTGTTCTTGAACTTCAATTCCCAGAAGCCATGATCAGCAGGAGTGCTGACTGGGCTTCTGGTAATTGAAGTGCAAGAACAGCTAGAGTGCCAAGGTTTGCCATCAGTGGGATAGAGACACTGGACAAAGTCTGTCTTTCTATTCCTTTTTCCATTTAACTGACACCTTTAGCTAATTGGCTGTGCTGGGGGAAAAACAAGATACAGTAAAACCCTGACTTACAAATGCCCCAAGTTACATAACATTCGACTTACATAATGATTTTGTGCTAAAACCATGTCCTGATTTACATAAATGTCCCGATTTACATAAATTTACATAACACGATTTCCTATGGGTTTGCTTCGAGTTACATAAAAATTCATTTTTCCTATGGGTTTGCTTCAAGTTACATTAAAAAACAATTTTTCCTATGGGTTTGCTTCAAGTTACATTAAAAAAACAATTTTTCCTATGGGTTTGCTTAAGAGTTACATAAAAAAAACGATTTACGCAAAAGCCTACGGAACGGACTTTTTGCGTAAGTAGGGGTTTTACTGTAGTTGTATACTTTGTCTGATGTGTTTGTTTGTTCTTTGCTCCTTCCTTTCCTCTCCTCCCTCCACACCTACCAAAACCTATAGGTTTCCTACCTCGTGTCATCAAAGTGGCCCCGGCCTGTGCCATCATGATCAGCACTTATGAATTTGGAAAGAGTTTCTTCCAGAAAATGAACCAAGAGCAGCAGCTCAACAGCTTGTATGGTCCATGAAATAAAGCCTCCTGTGACCAAAGCCAATGTGACAGCGGTAGAAGGGACATCTTTGGTACAGATGGGGGAGGAAAACCACTTTAGGATCTCTGCCTTTGAGAAGCTAGGTATAGTGAATCCAGGAGTTTGAGAAGACCATGTACAAGAAACATTTGGCTTGCTTTTCTTTAAAGATTTGGTGCCTTCCAGAGAGAAGTTTTGCGATTTGAAGTCTCTTCGCTGTATCCCCCACCGTCATGTTAGGACAAGTCTTGACGCTTTGGGTGATGGAGTTTTGCAACTTTTCTACACCTCGCATGACAAGCAGGTGCCCTGGTCATCTGCATCTTGCCCCCAATTAAAAGAATCTGCGGCTGCTACCCCCTGGTAAGATCTAAGAAGAGTGTGGTTCTCATTGGCTGGCTGCAAACGAAAGAGGAGTAAAACTAGTCTTCGCATTCCAAAGCAAAATCCTCCTTCTCAGTGAATTTTATTCCCCCTGAGCCTTCAAGGAGTTGAAATTGTTATAACCAGAGGCAGACCTCTCCTCCATCCCTGCCTTAAGTCTCTCTTGACCTGCATGCCTGCTGTTTCCTCACATGAACTTTCCTGTGCACGATGAACACTGCTGGCTCAAGTTGTAGCTCCTCACTGGACTCTTCGGGGATTCTCGATAGAAACATTCATTTCAAATGCTCAGGACTTGCCCAGCTCTTTTTCACTGTACTTTTGTCGTCAGCCGGGACTCTTTAAGTCTTCATGCCTTACTTAGTGGATAGCTTGGGTGCAAAGAATTTTAAATACATTCTCTGTTTCTTGGGAAAGGTACCAGCCACGAATGGGTTAATTCCCAGTGCTGACAAGACAAGGCAGAGGTCACGTACAACAGTATGTGTTTGTTGCTTATATTCCTGTGGAAGGAAAGAGGTTGAACTCTTGTGTCTTAATAAAGTCACCTATTTTAAAAAGATGTTGTGGCAGAGAAAATTGAGAGTATCTCTCACCTTCTGTATTTCTTCCTTGCACTCATGAGACAGTCTTCTCAATAAGGAGGGCCTTACGTGCTTCTTGTCTCCAGTGGCCACTCCCATGACCAGGGTATGCCCATTTGACCATGTGTTTGTTTCTTCACTTTTGCTACGAAATGCTAATTCTCTGGATTTGCCATGAACATAAAAGTCCCTCTCACCCCGATGGATCTTAAAACAAGTCCTTAGTAAAGTATAAATATGCTGCCTCTTAGTAACAATATATAACACTGCATCACACACACAAAATATTGTCTGCTTCTTGGTCTAATCCATGTGTCCTATACTAAATCAAGTGCGCTGAATCCAAATCTGAAGTCCAATTCTGCCTAGGACATCAGGATTTTAAGTTAGCAAAACTCACCCTCTTGGTTAGGTTCTTGCATAGATCATGCAGGTAATATTTGCCACAAATGTAGCAAAAATTGTCCGGTTTATTAACACAGCTGCACCTACACCTCTTTAGATCAAAACAGACTCACTATGGCCTTGCTGTACTATCTAATAAGATGGTTTCGCACTAGAGACAAACCCTTGGTCCATCTCGCCTTATGTACCTATTTCTGACGTCAGCTCACTGACTTGCCCAGAGATGCCCAGCCGCTGCTGGAACATGCATGCCACCAGGGGACGTTATTCAGCTGAGATGGCAGCAGGGATAGTGGTAGCTGCAACTGCTATAATGTTCCCATGTAAAAATACATTACCCAATTACCAACCATTTGAACAGCTAAGGCACGCCTTAAAGTCTGTACATGATAGGCAAATTCTGAGTTCAGATTTGGAATCGGCACACTTGGTATCAAGTAGATCACATGTGTTATTCCCAGTAGCAAAATCATTGTGCAGTGTAATAGAAAGGATTGTTCCCTGTACCAGGTAAATACATTCTGGTTTCAAAGGATATATGGGGTTCTGACTTTAATACAGTGATTGTCAGTATTCCTAGCCTCCTTACATTTGTGTAGTAGATTTTTGAAAATTTATGAGGATCTGAAATGTGTTGTTTTTTTCTTTTAAAGAAAAAAGATTGTCAGCCTTACATACAATATACAAAGCAGTTGGTAAGGAAGGGCTGCCAGGAAAGGTATAGGAGACCATTGCAAAACTCATGTAATGTGGTGATGGTGAACCTTGGCACTCCAGATGTTCTTGGACTTCAATTCCCAGAAGCCCCGTGAATACACACAAATTGGTTTACTGCCCACACTGTCCTCGTCACTCCTGGAAGCGGAAGTAAAACATGCACATAAGGAAGTCCAAGAATATCTGGAGTGTCAAGGTTCGCCATCACAGATGTAAGAGAATTAAGGAAAGGGAATATGTGAATAAAATGGATGAATGGCATTGCATGTGTGAGTGAGATGGTGCTTGGTATTAGGTTTATGGAGACTGCATAAATGCTGGTAGCTTTTTGTGTCTCTCCAAGCCTATACTTCACCTTTTTAGATGCTGGACATGATTCAAAGAGCTGCTTAGATACAGTACTTACTTGACTTTGCCTATCCTTAGCTGTCGTGATGACTTTTCCTTCCTTTCAGGAGCACAGTACTCTGCCGTGACATTAAAAGCAGCTTTGGAAGCTTCCGTTGGCCTCAGTTATGCTTTGTGGTTGGACACGAAGAGGCCTTTTTTTGCCCAAGAAGTATAAATTGAAGGCCAATATTAGATTTTTTTAAAACAACGAGATCGTTTGTCAAATCTCAATCTTGGAAATTAAGGCTGGGTTAGCTTCCTGGCTATTACTATCCTATGTATCTCTAAATTTAGTGAATGTGATGTGACCTAATTCTGATTTAAGCATTAGAGGATCAGACTGAATTAGTATAACCCAGAAAGCTGTGTGTCTGACCTTGTCTCGGCCGTTGGTTTATTAGGTGTTCTTGGGAAAGCCACCATCTCTCATTCCATTTGCAACTTGGGGTCGAGACTAGTTTATAGTACAGGGTTATTGTGGGACAATCTGTACAAAGAGTTTTACACAATTGAAATATTTTACATAAATGTGAAATACTGTACTATCTTTGGCTCCAATTACTGAAGTTTCGGTTGCAGTTATTTGTAGAGTCCCATGTCATGTCTTTCACATGCAGCTGCTGGAACACATATGGAGTTATATACAGTTGAACCCTGTATAACGAATGCCCCCTATAGCGAAAAACTCGTACAATTGGGGGGGGGGAACGAAAAACATGGTGCCCTGTATAACAAAAATTTGTGTTATATGATACACAATGTCCCTATGGGGAAAATTGTACAACAAAAATCTCTATGGGAAATTCCCCCCCCCCCCCATTGTACGATTTTCCCCATAGAGATTTTCATTGTACAATTTTTCCCAAAGGGATTTTCGTTAGTATAGGAAAAAATCATATAATGAAAAAAAATGTATAGTGCCTCGTAGAACGGATTGTTTTTGTTATATGAGGTTCCACTGTATCTGTTTTTAATTGGAGGTGAAGAAATAGGAGGATATTCATTGTTTTTACTGAACCTTTAGCAATAGAGTACAGTAAAACCCCGACATATATATTCCTCGAGTTACATAAAATTCGACTTACATAATGATTCTGTGCTAAAACCATGTCCCGATTTACAGGATTTCTTATGGGTTTGCTTTGAGTTACATAAATATTCTTTTTCCTATGGGTTTGCTTTGAGTTACATAAAAAAAATTTCCTATGGGTTTGCTTCGAGTTACATTACAAAATGATTTAAGCAAAAGCCTACGGAACAGATCTTTTACGTAAGTAGGGGTTTTACTGTATTGTACAAATGGCTGATGCCAGCAATAATTGAAATTGGGTTGTATCGGGGAGTGGGGGAAGATGTAGCCATGTTTCTATACAAGGAAATTTGAGTCCCAAAAAATTTGAAGAGACTCAGTCAGCCAGCTTCTTGGTCTGCTTTTAATTTTTGTTCATTAATTTAACAACTTTCCTAACTGCTGCACGTAACAGTTTTTCCATTTGCGGTAATTGGTGATCTTGTCCCATAACGGAGCAACCTTAAGTCTGCGTTGCCTCTTCAGAATTTCTGGCAGGGAAAGAATCCAGCTGTGCAGTTTTTGTCACATCCCCAACTTCCAAGTCTCTTCCTGCTTCGGTTCCTGGGGTGGGAAATTTCCACTGGGATAGCAACATGCAAGAAAATCTTGTAAGGAAGTAGATTCTTTGTCAGTCTGGTTGGTCTAAGGAAGACACGGGTGGCTTCCTGAACTTAAATGGAAATACAAGCCAAGACTTGAAAGTGAGTCTCTCCCCATGATGGAGGTAGAACCTTTCTCCAAAAGAGGCCCTGGGATTGTACATTGAAATGCATGAGTGACAAAGAAGATGAGAAATTAATATTCACCTTATCTAGGCACACCTCTACTCAACACAGGCGCAATGTTTCTGCACTTTGTTCTTCGTAATATGCCATCCATTCTGTTTGTTTTCTCGCCCTGATAATTGAGTTCAGAAGGCTTTTTTCCTAAGGCTCTACCCCACCCCACCCAGAGGCAGCTGCCTTTTGCCAGTCTCAGTTGTATACATTATGTATACATCTATAGTACATATACACAGCATCATTTTACAAAAGTGCTTTAGGCTGGCAATCCTTCCGAATCTTAGAAGCATGCCGCTTTTAAAAACAAAGTCCTGATCGGGAAAGAGATTCATTTAACATTTTCCTGTTCCCAGTTGAAGGACGAAAGGTGTATTTATCAAAAAAAAAAAAATGTTCAGTTGAAGGTGTGGCTGTACCACGCCTTTGCATCAGACTGGGTACAGGGTTCGGCGCCTTCTCCCCATAATAGTAACCAAGCCAAAAGGACCCAATTCTCAGTTCGTTGTTTTTTTGCCTGCCAGACAATCTCTGTCCTCCCCCCCCCTCCCCGCTTTCAGGCATCTCGTGGTTTGTGGGGATGGCCATCTGATGTCTCAACTGGGGCTGTGAGCAGGGCTGGGCTCAGTACTGTCGCTCACCAGGCACTCATTGGATTTTAGGCTGGCTAAAGACTTGCAACTAGGCAGGGAGGCCAAGGACCCGCAAAGGCCCAACATGGATGGAGTCGGATCCTTTCCTGCGGAGAAAAGGAAGGAGACAGGTTTTTAGAGGGATGCTCCAACAGAAGCATAGAAGGTCATTCAAAGGTAATGGTCATCCTTGCTCGAAAGTCACTCACTTCCAACTCTAGGGTGCGAGGCTCATCCCCGTTTACAGCTGTGGTTCCCAACCTTTTTTTTGGGCCATGCCCCACCTAAGCACCTCTAAAATTCTGAGGGGCCATTCAACAATTACGTGATCCTCAAAGGAGGGAGGGGTCTGCCATCTGAATTACAGAAAAATTTCGGGGGGCGGATGTGTTTTCAGGTCAAAATTACATAATCCATTTGGAGCTGTTTCTAACCGACAGTGGGAAACCAAACCTGTGCATAAAAAGAAAGGATTTTATTTACCTTTGTGCCTTGCTCCATGCGGTGAAAATGGAGGGGGAAAGCCATGCTTCCTAGTTGCAGGGAGAGCAAAAGGCTAGGCTAGAGCATCGCTTCCTGCTTCAGTGCAATTGGCCTGTCTGCCCATTTCCCCTGCAGCACCACCACTGGTTGGTGGTGCAAAATACAGTGCTATTTGGTTCAGATCACGTAATTTTAAAGGGAGGGAGGGAGTCAAAGCTAAAATTATGGTTGGATTACTTGGGAGGAGGGGGTCAATTTTTCCCAGAAAGGGGATCACGTAATTGTTGGATGGCCCCTGATGCCCAACCACCCCCATGATATAAAATTTTTATTATTCAAAAAGTGAACTACTATTCATGTGGAGGAAGCCTAAAAGGCCATTAACTTGGTCTAAACAGGCTTCCAAAGATAATGACTCATTGTCAAATTGCCCCCTGTGGGGCGTGTGCCACGGGTTTACAGCCAAAGAGCAAGGTCTGCAGACATTTCTGTAGTAGTGTGGCAGGTATGACTAGATGCCAAAGAACACAGAACTCTGTTACCTTTCCTGCCCAAGTGGTACCTATTTATCTACTTGCAAATTCTTGTTTTTGAACTGCTAGGTTGGCAGGAGCTGGGACAGAGAAAGGGCGCTGACTCTGTCGTGTAGCACTAAGGTTTCAAACTGCTGACCTGCCGACCTTCCAGTCGTCAGGTTCATTAGTTGGCTTCAAAAGTTAAAACTTGTGCTTAATCCTAAAAGGGCCATGATTTGCATCTGCTTATCGGGTTCTACCATAGATCCCCTTTCTGTTGTCACTGCATGATCCCTACTTTTCCAGAACATGTTTGTAGAATAATATTTTTCACAAAGTATGCATGTTTCTCCTGACTAAGGCCACTCCGACCCACCCCGCAAAAACTGGGAGTAATGACCATAGTTTTGTAGGCCAGAAAGTACTACCTGCATCATACCTGTCAAGTATCCCGGATTGCCTGGAATTTCCCATATTTCCACGCCACTAACTCTACTTTCCCGCCACCATCCCGTAATTTGGCTGGCGGGGTATCCACTATTTTGTGGGTTAGAATATGGACAGGCAGAATATTTGGAGTCTTCCAAGTGTGTTAGAACAGCTACAACGTTTGCAAAACAATTTCCCCCACTAAAATTATACTCTGAAAATGAAAAGGCTTGGGATAACCTAGCATGGAATTTTGTGTGAATGAACAGGAAACTCAGTCTGGAAAATAAGTGCCAGCCTGATGTCTCAGGCAATTTTGAAGTGACAACATGCCTTTTTCAAGGAGACACTGTAAATCTTGTAATAAATATTGCCTGCTTCTTGGTCTAATCCATGTATCCTATAGTAAATCAAGTGTGCTGAATCCAAATCCGAAGTCAGATCCTGTCTAGGACATCAGGATTTTAAGTTAGCAAAACTCACCCTCTTGGTTAGGTTCTTGCATTGATCATGCGGGGAATATTTGCCACAAATGTAGCAAAAATTGTCTGGTTTAATTAATTGGTTTATTAACACAGCTGCACTTACTCATCTTTAGCTCAAAACAGACTCACTATGGCCTTGCTGTACGATCTAATAAGATGGTTTCGCACTAGAGACAAACCCTTGGTTCATCTCGCCTTATGTACCTATTTCTGACGTCAGCTCACTGACTTGCCCAGAGATGCCCAGCCGCTGCCGGAACATGCATGCCACCAGGGGACGTGATTCAGCTGAGATGGCAGCAGGGAAAGGGGTAGCTGCAAGTGTCTTCAAATTACTGTACTTCAAAACTATAATTTAATTAACAAATTCATAAAAGTAGTTATACGAATTGAACAGTTGACAGCAAATGCTTCTCATCTTTTATGTTTAACACCCCTAGGTAGTGTACCAAGCTCTGCTTAAGCCCTTGTGCTGCCACTAAATGAAGCCCTGATTTCCCCTCCGTGAGTATGAAATGTCTTTACCCAGTGGCCCCCAGGGTTCTTCGTGCTTCCCTTCACCCATCCTTTGGGAATCTGAACTTAGGCTGATTTCTGCTGAAAGCTGATCTGTACTCATGAAGCTGTGCCTGGCAGGAAGAAAGAACGAGAGGTCATCACTTACATCCTTATCCCAGAATTCAAAACAGGTTCTCAGCCACAATGGATGAGACAGATAATAGTAGAATATTGAGCAGTCTATACCAGGGTGCCCAAACCTTTTGGGCTGCAGGCCAGTCACGTGGTTCCTCTCACCAGAAGCGGAAGTAAAACACGCCTGTACATGTGCAGAACACTGCCGTAAATACATCCACGGTTGTTGTAAATGCATTTATGACAGCTGCGGGTGCATTTATGGCAGCATTCTGCGCATGCGTAGGTGCATTTTGCTTCCACTTTCAAGGGTGGTGTGGGCCAGATGAATTGGCTTTGGGGGCTGGATCCGGCCTGGGGGCCATAGTTTAGGCACCCCTGGTCTATATAAATTCTGAGACAGAAGGCTGTTTTCATATTCAAATAAGGTAGCCTAACTGGTTACTGAAGTGACACTTTTTAAAATGTCCCTTGAAATTTAAAAAGACTGTCTTTCCCCCCAGAAATTAACCCCTCTTGGGATAAAAAAAAATGACTGCTGATGTATGCTTTTTTTTTCTTTAAAAAAACACCAGGTGCCCACTTCTCATGGAAACTGACACAGATGACCATTTTGGCTAGAAGTGTACAAATTTTAAAGAACCCGAATAGATTTACTGTGCGCCTTTTTAGGTTATTATACCTTTTATAGTGGAGGAAATCCCTTCTAGCTCTTGAGTCAAGTTTTAAGGGTATGCATTTTAAACACAGCCACACAGCACAAACATATACTCTCACCTTCTCTTACCTTCTGTACATTTTGGCTTCCGAGCGACGTTGATTACCAGTCAACGTACCCAATGAGGGCCACTGGTTCACCAAAGGTGCAGCCATTTCCTTCGAGAGTTGAGTTAATTGGCTGTTGTCAGAGGGGATAAGGCCCGTCCTGGGGGCAGAGCGGAAGGAGGGAAGTCTGGTCAAGCAGGAGGGAATGCAACCTGTCAGCTCAAGGCAAAGGAATCAAATAACATCATTGCTGTGTTCATCCTCCTACCTGTTGGTGTGCCTCTCCCGAAGATCTACTGCCCAAGTCCTTTCAAACCATGCAGCTCCAGGTGCCAACACCAAGAAGGGCAAAGAAGGTTATAACTAGGAAGAGAGCCTTTTCAGTGTTGGCCCCTACTTTTTTGGAATGCTCTTTCTGTAGATCTGCCTCAAACTCCCTCTTTGGACCTCTTCAAAAAAACACTTAAAGACAGAACTTTGCAGAGAAGCGTACAAGGACATCTCACCTCTTAGCTAAAGATTTATTTTATATTTTTGTTTCCTTTTGTACCCAAAGTTTTGTAACTTGACTTTTCTCAATATTTTATGTTCGCTCCTGGACCGGGACTCCCTGCTCATGGTCACACATGCTCTGGTGACCTCCAGGCTAGATTATTGCAATGCGCTCTACATGGGGCTGCCCTTGACGACCATTCGGAGGCTACAGCTGGTGCAGAATGCAGCAGCCCGGGGGGTGATGGGGTGCGGGCGTAATGCTCGCGCCTCACCATTGCTTCGGGAGCTGCACTGGTTACCAGTTTGTCTCCGGGTGCAATTCAAGGTGCTGGTTTTGACCTTTAAAGCCCTACATGGTAGTGGGCCAGGATACCTAAGAGACCGCATTGTCCCAAGAGTGTCTGCCCATTCAACCAGAGCGGACTGGAGGGGCTCTCTAATTGTTCCATCTGCCAGAGGGGCTCGCCTCTCTGGCACACAAAGGAAGGCCTTTTCCGTGTCCGCACCGGCCTTGTGGAACCTCCTGCCAGTTGAGTTGCGGGAGCAGACAGAGCTGCTGCCTTTCAGAAAAGAATTAAAAACCTGGTTGGTGGGGCAGGTATGGGGCCCGATGGAAGAGTGGCCCCCGCTTGTTGGCTTATAAAATGAAGCCTCCCCATCTTTTTCATGCGGGCAGTTTTAACGTGGTTAGTTTTTAATAGGTGGGTGGGTATGTTGGGGTTTTAATTGTTTTTAATATGTATGTTTTAATCCTGTTGTGAGCCGCCCTGAGTCGGGTTCGCCTGATTGGGTGGCATAGAAATTTGAGTTATAAATAAAAATAAATAAAATGTTGCCGCTAACAAGAGTTTTTGTGTTCTCTATTGAGTTTTGTTTTGGTTTGTTTATCAATTACTGCAAACAGCCCAAAGTGATGAATTTTCTTTTTACCAGATGGGCAGTATAGAAATACACTTACTTAAGTAAATAAATAAATAAGTAAATCCATCTTCCCTCCCATGTAATCTGGTTTCCAATGCTGGCCAAATGTAACTTTCCAAAACACAGAGAAGGGCAATGGCGCTCTGATGGGAATCCTTCAGTGTCTACCTTCTTCCCCTGTTTAAGCTCCCTTGGGTCACTGATGAGTTTAAAAGTTGCAAAATAGCCTCAGAACTTTCTAAAAGAATCAATGCTCAAGGGGTGTGCTGGGCAACTTGGGAGGGCGGTGGACAGGAAGTGATGGGGGCACCTATTGAGGGGGTTGGGAGGAGAGAAATCCCATACATTCCCATTAACTCTGCCTGCCTCTGAGGGGCACCAGTTACTGGATAGCACCGGGATGAGTCCCTGTATCCCTGTGGGCCAGCACACCATTGTGCTCAAGTGTGTTTCTATTTTAAAAATGCTGTGTTGAATCACAAGCAGTCTGGTCTAGTCTACTGTCAGAAATACTCTAGTACTTAGTGATCTATTATAAATTAGCTAGTAAATGTTGCAACATGTCATAAGCAACCACGTTGGCCCTAACAGCCATAAAGGAGTGGCAATAGTTTGGGGCCTGCATGCCAGATGTGAATAAGTGATAACTTGACCCTCTGGTAGGTGGGGACTCCCTTACAATGTCTTTCCTAGAGTCACACTGACTCATAAAGACATCCACTTATCTTTCCTTCCCTGGAACAGCTGGGTATCAGGGGTGACACACATTGGGATTGGTCCAGACCCTCTGTTTTCTTCTCTACTTGGTGTCTCCCTGTTTCATTCTGCTGCCGAGTACCAGAGGCATGACATAATTGCTGTGATCCCATTGTATGCTTATACACACTGCTCACTGACAGGCACTTTAGAACAGCTGTGAAGACCACAATGATGTGCATTTTCAGTTATATCCACCATTAGTTACGTAACTAAGGAAATCACAATGAAATTAGCTGAGGGCTTTTTGCAACCTATAGGCTTATCCACATGTCACGGATGGGGAATCTCAGGATTTCCAGGCCTAGAGCCCTCATCAGGTCTTCTGTTCTGCCATCTTTTCATCTACCCAGGTTACAGACTTTCCTCTCATTGTCAGTGAAAGCTCTCGGCTATGGTTCTGAAAGCTGAAATTCAAGCTCCAATTTCCAAGATAAAAAGATACTTTTGCATGTCTGGTTAGGGAGACATTGGTTCACTGGAGAAGAGGTTGAAAGGAGAGAGAGGTGTGTAACTTCCACAAAGTGCCAGGGTCAGAATTTTTTTTTAAACTTGCAGCTCCCAAAAATAACGCATTTCTGGGGAAATTGCATCGATCCTTATTCTTCTGGGAGAAATATTTACACATCTGACCTAATTGTTGCTGGTTTCAATATTAAAAATTAGTTCGAAATTGTTGATTCTTCTAGACAAGGTGCTTATTGCCCAGTGGTACTACTTCCTTCACAGAATTTCACCCAAAAGTCATTTGTCCTATTTATAACCCTTCCAATTTCTCATAAAACTACACACATAGCCTCTTTCCCCCTTCTACAAAAATAAAGAAAAAATCCATAGAGAAAAGAAAGATGCAAGGATAGGGAAGCAGTAACTTGTAGCACGTTCAAGTAGCATGATAACATTGCAAAACAACAACATATAGCATTTTTAATAAAATCTGAAATTTAGAAGGTAAATTCAGTACTGTAATGTATTTAGACTATAATTTGAGGCCTTAAACCAGTGATGAAAAACCTTTTAGAGACCGAGTGCCCAAACTGCAATCCCAAAGCCACTTATTTATCACAAAGTGCCAACACAGCAACAGGGGAGGAAGAAAAGGCTCCCATTGGGCTGCTGGGTAGAGTGGCAGGGCAAACTCTGTGCTGGGCAAAGGGAGGAAGTGCTCCCATTGAGCTGCTGGGCAGAGGGGTGGGATGAACTCTGTGCTGTGGAGGGAGGAAGCACTCCCATTGGACTACCGGGCAGAGGGGCGGGGCAAACTCTGTGCTGGGGTGACTGCATGGGTGCCCACAGAGAGGGCGTCAAGTGCTACCTCTGGGATGCATGCCATAGGTTCGCCACTACTGCCTTAAACTGTAGTTAACATAGATTGTGCATAAATCTGACATTAGAAAGATGGATTAGGCTCACAATGTCTTTTTACTGTCAGCAGTAGCAACCCTCTACCTGGATATACAGTACTCATATTTCCTATATTCTAGAGAGGATGAATGTATGTTTCCTTCACCTGACAACAGTTTTAATGCTGACTGGCAAATTACAGAAGATTATTATGGGTTTTAATTTATTAACCTGATAGCTTTTACCCCAAGAATCATATCAGTGGTGGTGGACCTATGGCACCCGTGCCAGAGGTGGCACTCGAAGCCCTCTCTGTTGGCACCTGTGCAATCACCCCAGCACAGAGTTTGCCCTGCCCCTCTGCCCAGCAGCCCAAAGGGAGTGTTTCCTTCCTCCCCTGTTGCTGTTTTGGCACTTTGTGATAAATAAGTGGGTTTTGGGTTGCAGTTTGGGCACTCATTCTCTAAAAGGTTCGCCATCACTGATATATATGACATAAAAGTGAAGATTACAGAGAGTGTATGGTGAGAAAGTAGGGTTACCAGGTCAACAGCTTATCATACTTACAGCTGTTCTTGTAGTTCCAGGATGACCCCCTCCAGCTCCCGTTTCTCTAACTGGTTCTGTACTTTCACGTCCTCTAGTCTCAACTGCAGGCGCTTGTTCTCTGCCTCCAGGTCTTTCAGCTGTGACTCTCGCAGCCGAACTAGCTCTTCTAAGTAAGCCTATGAGGTAGAAAAGAAATACAGTAGATTATTGTGGGGAAGGAGAAAGGGCAACTCCATACAGGAAGCCATTAAGGCTAGCTACTTTTTCAAATCTAAGGGTTAATATTCTACCCCATAACCTCCAGGAGTGCAAAAGCTGCCAAAACTGTATCAACCCAACCCAGATCCCCCAAATTAAACTAAACTACCAGCAGTCCAGTTAAGGAAAAAATGGCATGTGGGGATATGAAACACTGCTGAGTTCATGTGACAGACTGGAAATTGAGAGCCGCAAAGTCCAACGTTTTTGAAATGCAAGGCCTCCTCCCAATCTGCAGAGGAGAGAATTTTCCTAGGACATATAATCATTTCATGTCAGAAATTATTCTTGGTTGAAAGGATTTTTGCTGGAGAAACTCGGCTCAGGGGGCCGCCCGAATGAAGCTCCTCCCATGTCCCCAAGCTTTTTCCCCCACTGAAGTGGTCCCTATTTAACTGCTTGCAATTTCTTGCTTTCGATCTGCTACATTGGCAGGAGCTTAGGCAGAGATGGGAGCTCAATCTGTCATGCAGTACCCGGGTTTCGAACTGCCGACTTGCTAGCCTACCAGATAATAAGGCGAGCTTCTTAACCACTGAGCAGCAGGTGAAGAAATGGTGACATTCTAATACCATTTCCATGATTCTGTTAATTACCACTAAGTCCCAGATGGTAATGTACAGGTGAAACTCGGAAAATTAGAACATCGTGCAAATGTTCATTCATTTCAATTAAAAGGTGAAACAAATATATGAGATAGACTCACTACATGCAAAGCGAGAGATGTCATGCCTTAATTCGTAATAATGGTGATAATCATGGTGTGCAGCGTACATGAGATTATGTGATGATTATTGGGTACATGAGATTGGGGGGTTGGGGTTTTCATAAGCTGTAAGACATAAGCATTAATATTATAACAAAGTAAGGCTCGAACTATCTCGCTTGGCATGTAATGAGTCTATCTCATATATTTGTTTCACCTTTTAAGTTGTATTACTGAACTGAATGAACATTTGCACGATATTCTAATTTTCCGAGTTTCACCTTTATGTATTATTTAAAATATGCACATTAAAGGTCCCATGTAATTTGAGGCTTACAAGGCATGCAGGTGTTTGTGCCTGAGATTCAGATACCTTCTGTGCATACACAATGCGAAACTTATGCTCCATTTTGCGCCATTTATTGTACCAGCTGTCTTCAGTGGTCACCAGCGGTAAATAGGGGTGATCCGGCGAGCTATCTTCACTCGTGCTGCTCTCCAAGCTCCTCCGGTCCTCCTCCTCGCTCAGGTAGTCATAGCTGCATGCGGAGATAGTAATGTTAACAGGGGCAAAGCGACTCAAGTGGAAAGTCTATTTGCTCTCTAAAAATATCTTTTATTTCTATAACTCATGACTAATTTGCATAAAGAACTATGCTATTTTAGTGGTCATGTGGCAATTTCGTGCTTTTGAACTGCTAGGTTGGCAGGAGCTGGGACAGAAATGGGAGCTCATTCCATCATGCAGCACTTGGGTCTTGAGCTGCTGGCCTGCTGACCTTCCAGTCATCAAGTTCAGCATCTTAATCACTAAGGCACTGCAGTCCCATTTCAACCTCTGAAGCACTTCAAAACTGGAGTCTGATCATGCCAGTTTTTAATACTTCCCTCCTCCAATCAGCCTTTAAGTAAAAAATTAGCATTTTTCTTTATTTGTTTAAGAGTGTTGCACAACTTGAAATGATGGTCATACAGTATATGATGAAATACAGTGTGTGTGTGTGTGTGTGTGTGTGTGTGTGTGTGTGTGTGTGAGAGAGAGAGAGAGAACAAATTAAAATGGTAAAATTATTAGACTATTTTTGACCAGAATTAAACCTCCTTAATAGCATTATCTCAGCCATTTACTAGATCATCTTTTGTACACAAGTTGGGGCATAAATGGCATGTACATAACTACACATTCTCCACATTCATAGGAAATTTGTCCTGTATCTAAGTAGCATAGCTGTCAAGTATCCCTTATTGGCCAGGAAAACCCCTTATTTTCCCCTCTTTCCCGCCACCACCCCTTATTAATTAGACTGCAATGCCCTATTGCCACCATTGGAGGGCAGCACAGGATAAGCATAGCTGTCAAGTATCCCGTATTTGCCGGGAAATTTCCCTTATTTCCAAATCCAAAACTTGACAGGTATGCTAAGTAGCAACATTTTACTTGATTATTTTTAGATCTTCCTACTTCACTTCAAAATCTATTAGGCAACTTCCTGATGGTCCAACTAGAATCTTGTTTTGGTAAGAGATGCTCCTTGGCATTCATCCATTTGGAAAAATGTCTTGGTTTTTACTCTCCATAGGTTTAGCCTAACTTCTTCTTTTTTAATATTTAGAGCTTGAGAGTTACATAGAACACTTTGCCTCAGTTTTATCCATTGTCCATGAAGTGGGTAGGTTTGGTCCGTGGTGGGCTTCAAAAAGTTTTACTACCACAGTGTAGGCATGGCCAACTCTTAGGGTGTGGCCAACTCTGTGGGTGGGGACAGGTGACTGGGTGGGTGTGGTTAAACTGCTGGATTTTAATGTGAGCTTTTGTGGATCGAGTCCACTTCGTCAGATCATTAGTTAGCAATTACACTTTGATGCTCTAATTTTCCTTTAAAGATCAACTGCAGCAGAGTAACTGCTGGCTCAGCCTCACCCTACTCCGGGTGCTCAGACCCAGCAGCAAGGATGATGGAGTCACATCCGGAGTGGGGTAAGAGGAGGAGGTGAGCAGTGCAGGGCAGGGCAGTGGGTGGTGCCAGCCAGTTTTACTACTGGTTCTCCTGAACCTGTCCAAACCTCCTGGAGCCCACCAATGTTTTTGGTACTATATTTCTTTATTTTGTTTGTTATTTTCTAGCATCTCTTGACATATTTGCAATGCCTGCCAAATAATAGACTTTTCCCCCTGAGGGTAGGTTTCAGGCAGCCAGTAATAATCCTGCATCCAGCAATAACCATACCTGTCAAGTTTTGGATTTGGAAATAAGGGAAATTTCCTGGCAAATAAGGGATACTTGACAGCTATACTTATCCTGTGCTGCCCTCTAATGGCAGCAATAGGGCATTGCAGTCTAATTAATAAAGGGATGACGGCGGGAAAGAGGGTAAAATAAGGGGTTTTCCTGGCCAATAAGGGGTACTTGACAGCTATGGCAATAACTCCTTGTAGAACGCCATTTCTTTGATTTCTCCAGCAACTGTGCCTCCCTTGAAATTCTACAAAGAATATTTTCTTTCTGAAGTAGAATGGTGACCCTTTCTATTAATCCATGATCTTTAGTAAGGAGGTCAACAAATGCTGCTCCAGTTATTTTATGTGTTTCAAAACCATCTTCTACAGCCTGGGTTAGATTTAAGATTTAAGCTATACAGCTCTTGCCAGATCTAAAGTCTGCCTGTTCTGGAATTAGAAACATTGTACTGTGAAAATTAATATGATCATATGGACAAGTTATCTATTTGCAATTTTGTTTTCTCTTGTGTGAGGAAGCATTCAAAACTGGTAACCCTATAAACACACTTGAAATGTGAAGTGCTAGAATCCATTCTAGTATGTGAGGTTTCTACTACACTGTCCTTACTACATTCTTCTGTATGTAGAGACCCGGTCCCAGTTTAAAATGTTTACATTTTTAATTACAGTTGTCAGAGGACAGAAGAAAAGGTGGCTTTACATTAAATCAGGGATTCTCAAGATTTCCCCACCGTGGGCCGGACCACACCCCCTCAGACAGCTGAGTGGGCCAGACACATGGTTCCCCCTGCCATAAACGCTGCTGTAAACAGCGTACATGGCTATCGTAAATGCATTTACGACTGCCAAGGGTACATTTACAGTGTGTTTTCAGCAGCAGCAGTGCCACTTCCGGCATTTCTTGTGGTGGCGAAGGGAGCAAGGGCAACAGGCCATATGAAATGGCACTGTGGGCCGGGTCTGGCCCACAGGCTGTAGACTGTGAACCCCTGCATTAAATGAATGTATCTAGCCAATATAAATTTGCATTTAAAGCACCGACACATTACCATTGACTTATGTTTTGGATATGAACACAAACATGGGCCAACAAAAACTAACATCTAGTTCAGCTTTAATCTTACTCAAAAGAAGAATGTGTCTTGGCTGTTTCAAGGGCATTCTAACATAGCCTTCCTGTTCCTTAACATCACCCACACAAAAAATATCCACAGGTCCAGTAGCCATTTTTTGTTGTTCAGTTGCACAGTTGAGTCCCATTACCTTTGTGTAAACTTTAAATATGGAGTATAATCAATCACCACTGGAGTTTTGCCATCCATAACCTCCCCTTTCAAGCAGAAACTGCAGGATACAGGAAAAAATGGGAAGCAATGAAGATTATCCAAAGGTATCTCAGGAGGCCTATCTTTCCGGCAGCCAAATTGTTCTGGCTAGACTTATAATTTTCATGTTGTGGGTTACCTCTACCTCCATCATTACAGACTCCAGGAAGAGAAGGAATGTGGAAAATACTGAAGGCATCAGAAACAATGGAGATTCTACTGACTTACAACAGACTTACCAAGGCACCAATCAGCAGTTAAAATGTTTGATAGAATCATCTGGTGTCCAACCAAAACAAAGGCCAAATGGCAATAGTTTTACTCAAGCTTCTTAACCACAATGAGCCACCACAGCCCCTATTTTATTAGATGTTAAATAGGTAAAGGTAAAGGTTTCCCTTGCTCGAAAGCCAGTCATATCCGACTCTAGGGTTCAGTGCTCATCTCTGTTTCAAAGCCGACCAGCCGGCGCTGTCTGCTTCTGCAGACGTTTCTGTGGTCATGTGGCAGGCATGACTAGACACCGGAGTGCACAGAACGCTGTTACCTTCCCAATGAAGTGGTCCCTATTTATCTACTTGCAATTTCTTGCTTTCAAACTGCTAGGTTGGCAGGAGCTGGGACAAAGGCGGGAGTTCATTCCGTCCTACAGTACTCGGGAATCGAACTGCTGACCTTCCGCCTCCCAGTCAGCGTCTTAGCCACTTGAGCCACTGCAGTCCCAGATGTTAAATACTGTAGTTATAATACTGGCTGTTGTCAGATTGTGACCCATCCCTGGTGGGATCCACACCCAACAACAACTGGAGAATTGCACATTCCACACTATCCCGCACCATCCCGGCTCCCTCCCCTGGCCCGGCCAGTCAGGGAAGGTGGGAGCTCACAGCTGAGTCTCATTCTCGCAGTGGGGCCATGAAAAGCTGCTGCCACTGGAGGCACCGGGACACTTTTTGCCTCAGCTAGGTCGGGGCCAGTTCTTCCCTGGCTCCGTCATGGATGTTCAAGCCATGGGGCTCCGTTCGTGGACATCTGAGCCACAGGGCTCCATTCGTGAATGTTTTGAGCCATAGGGCTCCGTTCGTGGACGTTGGGTAGCTGAGGGTAGTGTGCAATTAATTTTGTTATGTCAGTATTTAATGTTGTTTATTGCATAATTTGTACTTGTCCTGTAAATTTTGTAGATTAGAACTGTGCATTTTGTGGAACTTTTTGTTAACTTCTTTTTCTATCTGTAACTGTACTGTATTATGATGAATTGTGCTGTATTGTATACCTATGTTGTACGCCGCCTCGAGTCATACGTGGTGTCAAGTGAGGCGGGATATAAATTTAATAAATAATAATAAATAATAATAATAATAATATTACCTAGCATCTTTTAAAAGAAGTATATCATCAGTGGCATCGTAATCAGCTGCTACTTGTATCTGAATATACATTTTTCCTGAAAATCATTTTACAGGAAAAAAGCCAGTGGCATGAATTTGTTTAAAGTGGATCCCAGCTTGCCAAGAAGTGACCCATACACTGTGATCACGGAGCCATCTCCTGCTGCACGTATGAAATGAGATGTGCAGGATGTAACACCGGGACTGCAATGGACTGACACAGCCTTGAGGATATTAACAAGGTGCACCTTCACAGCCAGTCCATCTGATATGGCGTCTTCCACCACCATGACCATTGGGAATCAGAATAGTGAAATGGTTCTTCCTCCATTCATTTTGCTGTTGGGCCCAATAGGATGGTTTCCAGTGACATTTCCTCCATGGAGGGGACCATCACCCCACCTAAAGGGGCTCATCCTTCCGTAGCCATTGGCCCCTTTAGGTTATTTACCGCCACCCAACACTCAGGGCAACAGATGCATATACATGCATAGCTTTTCAGAAATATAGGCACTTTCTTAAAACAGTGTCACCAGGCATCAGGAGGAAGAAAATGTAAAGATACCTGAAGTCTATGGCACTGAGTCCAATCAGCATTCCTGTGAGAACAGTGGATTCTTCTCTCAGCATGATTGCCCCATCATCATAAAATCTCCTGAATGGGAAGAGATAATCTTTTGATTAAATAGATAATAAAAGCAGGAAAGAGAGCAAAGTGTTTTCCCCTGAGGCTGTGTGACTTCCACAGTTCTGCTATCATATATATTTTACAAACCTTTTGACATGTTGTTGTGATGCTCAGCAAACAGTTGGGACTCATTTCTTGACAGAGGCAGTGAAATTATCTGGATATTCCCCAATAAAATAAAGCCTTAGATCAGGGATTCTCAACTCGCGGCCCGTGGGCTGGATGCAGCCCGCAGCACCATTTCATGTGGCCTCCCACCACCTCCACCACACCAGGAAGTTCCATGTGTTGGAGGAAGGGCAAAATGGCCATCCGCCCCCCCCCCCCGAAGCTGTCTGAGGGAGCGTGAACTGACCCCCGGCTTAAAAAGGTTGAGAACTCCTGGCTTAGACAATCTGCTTTCTTGGAGGACAACTGTGGAGTTGTAATTTTAAAAAAGTAACCTTCCCAAGATCTGATAGTCGAATATGACTCAGTTATTAAAAATAAAACACCAAAACATGGAATATCTATATCAAGCAAAACAAAATTACATCTGAGAAATAATATTTAGCTGTAGGAGAGCTATTGTGGTTTTTGTATCTGTATTTGATTTCTATTGTGTATTCCAGGCAGTGAGCAGTTGTTTGAGTCCATAACTATAAAGATTATAAGAGCCCTGGGCTACTTCATTGTAAACCAATTTATTATACTATATGCTTTCCTACAGCACAAGCTGTTTCATCAGACACAGTTGCATGCCATGGTCAGATTAAACTACTGTATTTGGCTAGTGAGTTGAAGGACAAGATGGCATTTTAGTCTTCCCTCTGTTCTATACACAGAAGTTAACCAGATTGGCAGCTGAACCTAATTCCCGTGCAGAAGACAAGGAATGTCCTTTATAGTAAGAGAGGACGTTAGCTTATGGGATTTCAGGGCATTCGCAAAGTTGAACACACTACTACCCTCCTATTTGCCATCTGCACCGACTGCCTCATTTTACCAGATGATCCAACCAGCGCTGGGTCATCTCAGAACATGGTCTCTTTCATAAGCATTAAAATCTACATCAGTATAAATGTGTTGATCTTCTTTTGCTATCCATATAGGCAGGTGTGTTTGAGGGAGGTCTTATATTTCTGTTTTTGTTCTGGAAAACTGAGCAGATGGGTTTTGTTTCAAAGTTTACTTCAATACATAATTTGTAGTGTTTCCAAAATACCCAGAAATATGGTTTGACAAGAGTTAACAGCTGAGCAAAGGAGAGAATAAAAATACTAAAGGAAACAATGTACGGTACAAGCCCCAGAGATTCCTACCTGGTGGTTCTCGTGTCACGTAGTGCTGTGGCTATATATTCAGACATGCGCTTCTCCATCAGTGCCACACGGATCCAAGCCCGGCCCTGGAAGAGAACATTAAATAGAATAGGCAGAATGACAGCTGATGTATTTGACCAATGTTTATGCCCTGTGACCAGTGCATGTATGCTAAAAAGAATAATTTTAATTCTCCCCCCACTCTTTAGGCAGTACAATGAAGGTATCTACATGGGACTTTGTTGTACAGTAAAACCCCTACTTATGGGGGGAAAAGTCCATTGCATAGGCTTTTGCTTAAATCGGTTTTTCATGTAACTTGAAGCAAACCCATAGGAAAAATTATTTTTTTTACATAACTCGAAGAAAACCCATAGAGAAAATGAAATTTTTATGTAAATCAAAGCAAACCCATAGGGAAATGATTTTTTAAGTAACTCGAAGCAAACCCATAGGAAAACTAATCTTTATGTAACTCGAAGCAAACCCATAGGAAATCGTGTAAATCATAACATGGTTTTAGCACAAAATCATTATGTAAGTCGAATTTTGCAAGTAGACAAATAGGGACCACTTTGGTGGGAAGGAAACAGTGTTCCGTGTGCTCTGGTGTCTAGTCATGCCTGCCACATGACCACGGAAACGTCTGCAGAAGCAGAGAACGCTGGCTCTTAGTCTTTGAAACAGAGATGAGCACTGAACCCTAGAGTCGGATACGACTGGCTTTTGAGCAAGGGAAACCTTTAACTTTACCTAAGTCAAATTTTATGTAACTCAAGGCATATGTAAGTCGAGGTTTTACTGTGCTTTGAAGATGCCTTGCAAAGCCATTCGAAAGATAGATGAGCAGTCCTGTAATTAATTTAAACCAGTGATACTTCCTATTAGACGCTAATTCTTACCTTCAGTGCAAATGGATTGCTTAGTTCCTATCATGGCAAAAACTAATTTCCCAGTGTCAGAGAAAGCTGCTCATTGCCTCTGCGCTTGAGTCATTGTTCCTTCCAAAACTGAGGCACATCCAGAGAAGGGCTTTACATCAAAGTAGAGTAGGCAGAGTACATTGACAGTTGGTCATTTCTTGCCTCTTCAGTCACACATGAAGTGCGTCATCAGTTTTAATTTGGGAAGTAAATGTACTTCAGCTATAAAATGTATGCCATGTACTGTTCATTATTATATGTTCACAGACTAAGTATTCGTTGGCCAGTTGCTATTTAAGGAGAATTTGGGTTGGTCAGGCTTCATAAAGCCGAACTTGGACTATATGCAGACAACATTATTTTAATAAACTCTGAGCCAAATAAGGCATGACCAGAGGTGGACAAAGATCATATAAGATTTCAATTAGGCAACCAATTATTAATAATAATTCTTATGTGCCATCAAATCATTTCTGACTTATGGTGATCCTTTCCGGGGTTTAGGTAGCGAATACAAAGAAGTGGTTTAACTTTTTTCTTCTTCTGGGACTGTGCAGCTTGCTCATGACTACATAGGCCCATGATAGTGAACCCTGGCACTCCAGATGTGCTTGGACTTCAATTACCAGAAGCCCAAGTCAGCACTCCTGCTGATCAGGGCTTCTGGGATTTGAAGTTCAAGAACACCTGGGAGAAACAACATTATTAGTTCACCTGAATCTTTCATTGACATTTCATACCTTTGACCATGATAGCCTATTGGTTCACTGGGTTGGTTAGCTAGCACTGTATTACAATGGTTCTATCCATTCCTTTTTAGGACATATACAAAAGATGATGCTGGAGGAATACAATTCAATACCATGATCATTGGTTTGTGGCATCCTTGAAGGCTCCAACTTACGTAGTTTAATATCAGTAGTTCTCAACATTGGGTCCTCAGACACTCTTGAACTAAAATTCCCAGAAGCCTTCATCACTGGGTGTGCTGGCCAAGATTTCTGGGTGCTGCAGTCCTAGAACATCTGGGGACCCAAGGTTGAGAACACAGATTTATATGAATCCAGTGGAAAGGGTCTTTCAAAGCTTTGGAGTGAGGTGCTACCAATTTGCTTCTTGTCCCCCAACACTGATGAACCAGTCAGGACCCTTGCACATTGCCTGTGCTCAATAATGTGCCCAAGGAGAACAAGTTGAAAGATAGTGGTACTGCTGGTTAATATAAAGACAGGTATGTGAATTGGTTCTAGAAGAGGTTGCACTTCTCTTGATGGATACGGTTTCAGCATTTCCCAAACTATGTTCCGTGGAACACTGGTAGACTCCAATTCCCAGACGCCTAAGTCATTGGCTGATCAGTGTTTTGGGGAGTTGACTTAAGCTTCTGAGAATTGAAACCCAAACACTGAGGATCCTTGACTCTGCACTGTCACTGGACTTTAAAGTGCCTTTCCACAACTCCACTTAGTGAGCCAGTACAAACTTTCCTAAGTCAAACTGCCTCAGGAAAAGTTATCCGTGCCTTAGCTACACTGTATCTTGACTATTACAATGCACTCAACATGATACCCTTGAAGAGGTTCTGCAAGTTGATGCAATATTTAGGCTGCAAAGTGTTGCGTAGTATTGTGATCGTATTGCCTGGATTTTGAAAGACCTGCACTGGTTGCCAGGTGCTCACCAAACACAATTCACCCTAACTATGGATGGCCAACCTTGGTGCTCCAACTGTACTGGGTCTTCGATTCCCAGAAGCCCTGATCAGCAGGTAATTGAAGTCCAAGAACAGCTGGAGAGCCAAGGTTGGCCACCCCTGCCCTAAACGATTTACTGTATTTGAGGGACCATTTGTCTTATTATGAGCTTGTCTTGATATTAAGCTCTTTTTTGAGAGTAGCTCTTAAAAATACCAAATTTCAGAAGATCACATTACAAGCATACAGAAAAGGCTCCTAAACTGTGGAATCTTAACCTATAAATCCAAGGGTTAACCGTTGGAACTGGCTATAGGTTGCTATGCCTCGCCCTACTTGCCTGCACTCACCCTTCGTGCACACGGCCGATCTGGGTACGCAGGTCAACGAAGGATTGAAAAAACCGGCAGTGGGGCAACAGCCCCACAAACGCGAAGAAAGGGAAACAACTTCACTTCCCAACATTCCTTGCGCCGCGCCGCGCCAGAGCCAATCAGGCTGAGAGGCTCTCGCACAGCGCAGCATTTGGAAACGCGCCGCAGCCAATCAAAATAAAACCATTTTAAAAAAACGCAGCACAAACAGAAAGCACCAACCCATTACTACAAGCCCCAGCGTCCTGCGCGGCATGAGCACGCAGAACGCTGATGAAAACGGCACCTGAAAAATTAAAAAGAAAAACAACTCACCGCGTCACAGCCAAACACACACCAGCCGGCTTTCTTTCCCTCACCCACGGCGCCTGAAGGACCCGACTGGAGTTTCCCCTTTAATATCAGTGGGTGGGGGTTGCGATCCCCCTCTCCGCTGGCTACCCTAGGGTTGGGAGGTTTGTGGGAACAAAAGGGGAATGTTTCCCAAACCCTTCTGGACTCAGGACACCAGGGAGAGGGGATCGATTCCCACCCCCCCTCCTTAAAAAAAAACTCCGTCTTTTCTACTCTTTAAAAACGGAGTTGTTTTAAGGAGGGGGGGAGGGAATCGATCCACTGTGCCTGGTCTACTGGGTCCAGAAGAGTTGGGGGACATGCCTCTTTTGTCCCCACAAACCTCCCAACCCCAGGGGAGCAAGAGGAGAGGGGGGTCGCAAGCCCCACCCACTGATATTAAAGGGGAAACCCCGATCTACTTTCACAACTACACACAAAAAAGCACCATAAAACAATAAAGCCCCCCTCCCTACCACCTAGCCCACCCTTCCTAACCCCCAACGACCATGCCCCCCTCCCCACCACCTAACCCACCCTTACTAACCCCCAACGACCATGCCCCCCTCCCCACCACCTAGCCCACCCTTCCTAACCCCCAACGACCATGCCCCCCTCCCCACCACCTAGCCCACCCTTCCTAACCCCCAACGACCATGCCCCCCTCCCCACCACCTAGCCCACCCTTCCAAACCCCCAATGACCACGTACCTTCCCCACCACCAAATAAATAATTTTTTAAAAATTACTAAAAACACTCAAACACAGCCAAAAATACACAAAAACAAAAACACCAAAAACAATACGAAGTAAACAAAGACACAATCAAAAACAAAACAAACAGACAAAAAATACAAATTCCAACCCCCCCTCCCCCCCGCCCACACACACACACAAAAGAAAGAAAACAAGCAAACTTACCAAAACAGGTGCTACCTCCACCAGGACTGGAAAAGAAATGAATACAGAAAGACCCTACTTACCAGAAGAAGCTCCACCCAGAGGCCAGGAGAGAAACAAAAGTCAAAATACAATAACCCCTACCAGCACCACCTGCTGGCCACAATAGTAAAAACAATTAAAAAACACACAACAGCCCCAAACAAAACACAAATTCACAATTTTACACAAAAGGTCACACCAACAAAAACAAGTAAAAAAATTACACTAAACACACTTTCACACAAATCACAAATATATGTCAATAAAATACAATAGAAACTTTAAAAAATCCTGTGCTGAGTTATTATATCATACTTTCTTCTTTTATTAATCCTCAAAAAAACCCAAAAAAGCAGATCACAGTTAATAACAGCCAAGCCAAACAAATTTAACATAAATAAACATTTAAAAAATTAAAATTACAGACTAAGCAATTTTTTTTAAAAAAACAACACAATTTAACCTTCCAACACAATGTAAAACTATAGCAAAAATAAAATTGGCTCATTTTTAATTAAAAAACACGGGGGGAAAAGCCCGGCAACGCCGGGCAACCCTTGCTAGTGTACAATAAAACCCACCTCAGTAAGTTTGCTGCAGTTTACAATGGCAAATCCTATGGAAATGCTGTCCCGGTTTACAAATTGTTAATGTATTCCCCCGCCCACCGGTTTACAACAATCAGATCAGGACCATTTTTTAATTTTTCCAATGCATCTCTATGGATGTTTCAGTTTACAATTTTTTTTGGGTTACAACGGAGGCTGTTGGAATGGCCCTCCATCGTAACCCAGGGTTTTACTGTACTACCTTTTGAATACTGATCTGCTTCCACTCTGATGGATTTTAAGAAGAGAATAAAGATACATCTTTTTTGGCATATGTTTACCCTACCATGTTGTTGTTTTAAACCCATATCCTTTGCTGACTGTAACTGTTTTTTAGGTATTTGCTTAATTTTATTGGTTTTATGTTAGGATTAGTTTACATGATTTTATGGTTGTTAAAAAGTTAAATGTGATTTTCTATTTTAATTCATTTATGTTTATTTATTTATTTTTTATTTATTGCATTTTTACACCATCCATCTGGGATATTTCCACTCTGGGTGGTGTACAGACAAATAAACAACATCAACATAATGAAACAAACAACAAAACAAACAACAAAATAAAATCTTTTAGAAGGTTTGTAAACAGCCTTGAAACCTGTCTTTTAGTGAAGAAGGAAAGCATAAAGGTAATAAATAAAATGAATAAATAAATATTTGAATGTCATGAATTTGTAAAATTATAGATAATATGGAGAAAATTAATACAATTTTCTTCCTCTCTACAATACTGAAATGCTCCTCACAATATTCCATCTCCAAAAGCACATAGGTCTATCTGTTGAACCTGACTTCAACAGTTGGCAACAGAACAGTACCCTCCAATGTTCCAGACGTAGAGCCATTTTGGAAGGGATAAAGGTTTGTCCTCCTGCCCCCATGGATGCTTCCTGCCCTCATCATTGGCTACCTTTCTGCTTCAGAGCAGGGTTTGGTCCTGGCAGGGATTGCCTCAGTCTATGAGGCCTTCTGACCTTGGCTCTAGAAGTGCTGATGTTCTCCATGTTTTCAATACTGCTGACACAGTTATTTGGGACTTTGCTGCAGGCCAGACGAATATAATCCCAGAAGCCACGTTGACCATCGGAGCTGAACCAACTGACAGGGCCTGAGTAAGAGAAATAGATAAGATAGGCTGTGAGTAGTAGACCAACCATGTACCAACCATTTTTCCTGGCTGCCCATGGCTGGTGTAACTGATTTATAACCAACAACCTACCATGGTCTCCTTTGAAACGATGGCTGAGTATGTGCTCCAAGATGGCCGCAAAGTTCACAAACTCCTCTGATGAGTCATCAATGGGTTCTATTGTGTATTTTTCAAGCAGGGTCTTCACAGAGAATCTAAAAAATGTAAAGAGAGTAAAAACAGCTTTTCAGGATCCTGGTCACCAACAACAAACAGATCCACTCATTCCTCCCAAACATATGTGCACAAGGAACATCTCTCCTGCTTGGGGAGGAGGAGAATTTGCTTTCTTTTTATTGAACCAGAGCGTAGCAGCTTCAGCCCTTGAAAATGTACAGAGTGCCTGCCTTCATACTCTCATTTAATGTATACCGCTTGCCCTTCCAAGCATTTAGGAAGAGAACAGAACTAGTTAGTCATAGTTATGTCCCAGGTCTACTTTATCTCTTTTTCCTAATTCACCATTCATAAGATGACAACGACAACAAATACTTACAGTTTGGTTATGGTGTGGGGAACCTGTGTCCTTGAGGGGAGCCTGGGTTTCTGGGAATCGAACTCCAAGTACACCTGGAGACACAAGGTTGAGAAACCCTGGCCTAGAGTGTAGGAATTGGGGCCGTGAGGAGGCCCTTAGGATCCCAGAGGAGACTGGTCAAAGGAACGACACGAGGCAAGATGGAGAGAAGACCAGTAGTTTATTGAGAAAAGGCTGCAACATATATAGAAGGAAAAAGCGCAACGCTGGCAAGACTGTCAGCTGACAGGAATGACATCACCTGAGCACTCAAGTTAATTGGGAACCTCTTTGGGGAAGTTAATTAACTGGGGTAAACATGGACTTAGGAGCCTCATTGTCTTGGGGATTAGGCAGGGACAAACATGGCTTATTTGCGCCGGGGATTTCCCTCGAGCTGGGAGATGAGCTATGCACTTAATGTTTGACAGGAGTCAGCTATCTGCTTACTTGGCAGAGTCGTAGGTCAGGTCACGGTAATTGGGTGAATCAAACCCTATATTTTATTCACCCCCCTAAATTTGGTGGCCGCAGAGCCCACGGGCTGGGAGCGTCTCTCACCGCGGTGGCCTCTGGCGGGCCGTTCCATGCCCCACGGGGCATGGGGAAACCATATTTCCCCTTTCTGTTTTATTTAAGAGCCTGACCGGCGGCTCTGCGTTAGAGGAGTACCCGCTGATGTGCGGGAATGACACTTCGGGGTTCCTTCCATGGGGGACATCTCGATAGCAGTGAGGGAATACATTGCATGAAACAACACACTGTTGTGCCCAGTATTACCACCCCCACAATCACTTTGAGTGTCGTCTGAATCCATGCCCATGGGAACCACGACCATAGGGAGTCCTGCCACCCCCATGAATAATCCTCCTTGATGTCCCTAACTGGGGTGTGGAGGTCCATGAGCTGGCTCTGTATCTTGTGGGTATTGCCTGCGAGGTTAAAGAAACACATGCCATGGACAGACTTGCAGCCCAAATGATGTGACCACAGGGGATAATCGATAGCTGCTTGATTATCCAGTATGGCATGGCGAAGCTCTGTCTGCTCCTGGCTGAGCAGCGCTATTGCTGAGGAGGTATGGTCAATGGCTTTTGCTAATCCGCAAGCCAATTCTCCAAGCGTTGCCTATGGCTAAGCCTGACACGCTGAATATACTGACTACAGCCTGGTTTTTCAGGGCTGTGGGTCTGAATTCAGACTGCTTTCTGTAGCAAGGCAAGATAATGAGATGTGTCATTGATCTCTTACTGTGACCTGGGGAGATTCTAGGCTATCTCTGCAGCTTCTGGCATTGTGCAAATGTCTTTCTAGCACCTATGGGGAGGTGTGAAGCTAACTGGGGATTACCAGCTACCGGGTACTCAATCTTTCCAAGCAATGGGCCGATGCAAAACATGGGCCGGTCTGGCTTCCTTTGGTGGAAGCTGGCCGTTATTAACAATATACAGAAATTCAAGTGTCCCTTGCAAATCCCAACTGGAGCATTGTACAAGGCATGTATAAATAATAGCAACTACAGATAATAATAGCAATGGAAGACATTCAGCAGCTTCTTGAGGCTTCCCTTCTTGGTGGGGCTTCATGTGCAACTTGAGTTTGGAAAAGTCCTTAGAAGTGGCACTGAGTGTGCAAAATGTTCATAGAAAAATGTCTTTGGAGATGTAAGTCATAAAGGAAGACGGACAGCTGATGACATTCCAGGACAGTGACTGGTGCTGCTCTTGGCAATCATCCGGGTCTGATTCTGGCCTCTGGGACCTGCATGGGGAAGAGGCTTGTTTGGGAGATAAAAATTCTGAAAGAGTTAGTTAGTTTTTGCGCTTATAGGATAGCAATTGCTGTGCAACTATGGGACGTGGTTTCCCCCCCTTTCTGTTTGTTTGTCAATGTAGGACTTAAGCGTCCGATAGACCCGTTCCACAATCGCTTGCTCCTGCGGATTGTAAGGAACGCCAAAAGTGAGCTTAATATCCCAGGTGGCCCTGAAGGTGGCCAGCTGCCTGGAGCCATAAGCTGGGGCGTCAACGGACGTCGTGTGCCGACGTTCGCCCTTGGCCGTGGGAAAGGAGATGCTGCTCCACATGGGGAGCCATTACTCCCTTCTGTGCTGTTACCCAAACAAACTGTGGGAAGGTTTTAATGCAAACGTCCATGTGCTGCCATCTGCCAAAATGTGGGGATGTGTGACGTCCATTTGCCACACCTGAATGGCCTCTGTCCCTTGTGGGTTGACCCCCCCTGGGGGCCCCCCCGGTGCCCCTGCACGACGCTGGCAAGAGCGAACTATGCCTTGGGCTTGAGAAAGTGGCAGATTGAACTGTCTGGCGAGCGCCTTGGCATTCTGAAGAGGGAATGCATGACTCTGAATTGGAGTTGTGAGGAACAAACTTAGCAGATTTTTGCCTATCACGGGAGTGATGTGTGCTCCCAGTAGACTGTGAAGCAAATTCCTGGGAAACTGGCTGTCAGCAATTATGTTGGAGCGTTCTTTGGCAAAGGTGCACAAAGCGAGGTGCACGGCTGCCAGCTCTGCCCGCTTGCGGAAGAGTCAGGAGCGTGTGCCAAGCTTGGTCCTCTTGCCAAGTAAGAACCTAATATGTGCGACCCCCATAAGTGAAAGCTGTCCTAGCCCCCTGAAGAGGAACCAGTGACATGAATTCACACAAGGTGACTGTCTGCGTTTGAAGCGAGACGAGTCTGGGGTCTTATGGCAAACCTTGGCGCATGAAGCGCTAGGCTTCCCGTGGGTAAATTTCTCATGAAGGCCCCCCTGCACACCTCCATTCATGGTGTGCGTGCACACTTTCACTGGAGCGATTTTGGTGCTACTGTGAGAAGGGTGCCAGATGCTGGCTTAGCCTTTTGCCTGTGCTTAGACTAGCAGCAAAAAGGGAAGGGGTGGCCTAAAAATGCCTGTATCCGATTGGAGGTGTGACCTGACTGCACTCTTAAAATGGTCCTAGGCTGTCCTGACTAATGAGTGGCACTCTGCACATTCTCAGGAGCTCAGGGACTAATCCTTCCTCTGTGCTCTGGAGTTTGCAAAATGTCTCTGCACACTAGAGAGGGTGCTGTGGGCCAGGTGCCATGCTTAAAATGACCTAAGACTTATTAAAGACAAACCAACTATGACGTGCCAGCTGTAAGGAAATAATACACAAAAAATGAAAAGACACACAGGTTAAGCATTTCCAGCAGGGAGTTCCACTGGCGAAAGGAGAAAAGGAGGAAAGACAAGTCAGAAGTTAGCACAATGAGAATGCAACAACTCTTATCATAACGAAATCAGATAAGGCCAGGTAACCAAGGCAACTGGCTGGGATCCTCCTGTTAAGAAAATCCCTCTCAGTAATTAACTCTGAGCCTGTGAAAGGAAGCAAGTTAAGGCTGTAGGAAGAAATGAATTGGTTACAATTAAGGCCTGGAGAGGAGTTTTATTCCTGTAAAAAGGTAAGCATTTTCTGAAGATACAGAGCGCAAAAATGTTTGCGTGCTTTTTCCTGTGAAAGGGGTACAATGAGTGAGTTACTGATTACAGTCAAAATACCAGAGAATGAAGGAGAGTTTAGAACGGTTCTCAACCTGCGGCCAGATGTGGGCGAGTGGGCCAGATGTGGCCCATGTTGCTCTGCCACTCCCCCCGCCAAGCCAAGAAGGGCTGTGTGGTGAAGGAAGGGCAGGATGACTGTCCGGACCCCCAGAGCTGCCTGAGGCCCCGGAATTTGGCCCCTGACTTAAAAGGTTGAGAACCGAGGTTACAAGATGATAACACAATACACACATAAAGACAAGGCAATTCTCTCACTCCTAGTGAGATTCCAAGACGCTAAGAGACATTCAAAAAAACCTTAAAACACAGAGATGGGGTTTGAGGAACACAGACGTAGGGAGGGGCCCCATAGCTTATGATACAGTGAGGAAAACTCATAGAAGTGATTTTTTGTTTTCAGATCGCGCTTCTGAAAAGAAAAATCTGTTTTCCTGATTGCAAAACCGGTTTCCAAGAGAGGCTTAATCCTTTGACAAAGAAAAAGTCTCAAGGGAAGAAGGCCTATTGTAGGTTAGGATTCCCCCCCCCCTCCTGCCCAAACTGCTAAGCAGGCAAGGCAAAGGGTTTCGCTCATCATGCTTCCTCAAAGTTTAAATAGCTCCTGCCCATGAACAGAGTGCAAACTGTTTTAACACATATTTCACAGTGACATTACCACGCAGTTACACACAAGGAACACTTTTTCAGTCATACTGTGGTCATAGAGACAAGGCTTTTGCAATCACACACAGTTCTTGCAGTCATACATTCAGTGGTGCACCACGCATACACACATCTATTTACGCATTCGCACATTCCTCCCCTGATCTGCAGCGTTCTATACTACACATGAGGAAATGATTTATACACAGCTGGCTATTTACAGCCATCTGGGTGCTTTTACTTAGGGGACAAGTTTCTCTGGGCTACTCCCAAGGTGAGACAAGTAGATTCTGCCTGTGCCTTGGGGGAACTCGGGGTACTATTGCTGGGATGGTTCTTCTGGCACAGCCAGGGCGATGGCTGCCTCCTTTCTAGCCTGGGCCAAACGCGTGCCAGGGTGGCTATTTGGCATGAAGACAATCTTTTGAAGATCTGCCTGGTCTAGATTGGCTTTTTCTTCTAAGGTGTCTCATTTTTCCACACTGGAAGCAGGCGCCTTGGGGTTTTGGCACTGCTCTGCGCCTGAGTGTGGTGATGGGTCTGCTCTGGAGCCCTGTGTGGCCAGGGGCCGTGCAGGTTTCCATGAGCAGTGGGCGCTGAGCATCCCTGCCTGAACGTATGTCTGCCTTCAGATGGGCTGAGCACAGCAGTTGGGCGCTAGCTAATTGTGCCACTGGCAATTTCCCCGTGAATGAATCTTCCTCACCCATGCGCTGAATGGAGTTCCTTCTTTGCAGGGAACCTTTAACTGTCAGAGAAGCGCCAGGGCCTCTCATGCCATGAATTCCTTCAGTGACGTCTGCAGCTGCCACTGAGGGAATGCTCCCTACACTGCCCTGCTGAAGCTGAAATAACGAATAGAGACTTCTTGGGGCTGATGGTTCTGACTGCGCTGGGGTTTTCTGGGTCTCTATCCGGACTGGGTCTACCTCTGCTGAGCGCTTCCTACATTTGCTCCATGTGTGAATTATGCCCTCTGGAGCTTTCGGGGGTTGCTGAATGCAGTCTCCTATCTGATCCCAGAGCTTCAGGGTTAACGTACCTACTTCTGGGTAAAGTAGGCAGTGTTCCCTGAGGTACGCCAAAAGTCTCGCTAGCTCCCTGCTGTGAAATCGTAACTGAAATACCCTGGCCAGGATTCTGAACTCTTGCTCCCGAGTTCTTTGGCTAGCGGACGGGCTTGGTCTATGAGAACAAGTCCCCATATTACCTGCGATGGTCCTCTGAAGTTTCCTCCTCGGGACGAAGATCGACGCGTCTTTGCAGGCAACAGGTTCGGGCGTCGGGTGTCTGGGGTAGACCTCGGAGCGTGGACCTTCTGCCACGGGCCCTTCGAACGGCCTCTGCGATGTCAGGGGCTCACAGCTTGCCCTGAGCGGAACGCGTTTCCCTCTATGGCAACCTCCTCGAAAGCGGGAGCAAGCTGTAGGAATGTCTCTCTGGAATGCCTCGCCACAGGCCACTCCTCCGATCGGCTGGCTGCCGGCCGGAGTGCTGTGCTGTCCTCCAGGATGATGGGACAAGGTTCTGGCGCAGAACCTGGCCGCGTGGATCGCTACTCACGAGTAGACCTCTCCAGGGTCCCTTACTCACGAGTAGAATCACGTCTCGGGGTCACCAGATGTAGGAATTGGGGCCGTGAGGAGGCCCTTAGGATCCCAGAGGAGACTGGTCAAAGGAACGACACGAGGCAAGATGGAGAGAAGACCAGTAGTTTATTGAGAAAAGGCTGCAACATATATAGAAGGAAAAAGCGCAACGCTGGCAAGACTGTCAGCTGACAGGAATGACATCACCTGAGCACTCAAGTTAATTGGGAACCTCTTTGGGGAAGTTAATTAACTGGGGTAAACATGGACTTAGGAGCCTCATTGTCTTGGGGATTAGGCAGGGACAAACATGGCTTATTTGCGCCGGGGATTTCCCTCGAGCCGGGAGATGAGCTATGCACTTAATGTTTGACAGGAGTCAGCTATCTGCTTACTTGGCAGAGTCGTAGGTCAGGTCACGGTAATTGGGTGAATCAAACCCTATATTTTATTCACCCCCCTAAATTTGGTGGCCGCAGAGCCCACGGGCTGGGAGCGTCTCTCACCGCGGTGGCCTCTGGCGGGCCGTTCCATGCCCCACGGGGCATGGGGAAACCATACTAGAGGAAGCAGGCTAGTCCTCCAGGTGTTCTGAAACTTCAATTCCCAGAAGAACATAAGAACATGTAAGAACATAAGAACAGCCTTGCTGGAACAGGCCACAGCCCATCCAGTCCAGCATTCTGTCTCACACAGTGGCTCACCATTTCCTTCAGGGTATTCCAAAGGAGATGCCTTCACCTGCTTAGGATTCCCTGGAAATGGCATTGAGAGATATCCTGCCTATCTCTCCAACTCCAAGGTTGTCCTTAAGTATCCATAATTATAGCAATTGATACCCTTGTCCTCCATGAACTTGTCTAATCCTTTCTTAAAGCTGTCAAGACTGACAGCAGTCACTTCTGCTGGCAGGGAGTTCCATAGACCAGTGATCCTCTGGGTGAAAAAGTACTTTCTCTTATTTGTTTGAGAACTAGTACCCAAAAGTTTCATGGAGTGTCCCCTAGTTCTAGTGTTATGCGATAGGGAAAACAGTTTTTCCTTATCTACTTTGTCCACATTGTGCATGATTTTATAAACTTCAATCAGGTCACCTCTTAGACGCCGTCGTTCAAGAGTGAAAAGGCCCAACCGTTGCAGCCTCAGATGGTAAGGAAGGTGTTCCAGTCCCCTAATCATTTTGGTTGCCCTCCTCTGCACTTTTTCCAACTCCATAATATCCTTCTGGAGGTATGGCGACCAGAACTGTACACAGTATTCCAGATGGGGCCTCACCATAGATTTATAAAGAGGCAAAATGACACTTGCTGACTTATTTTCTATACCCTTCCTAATGATCCCTAGCATTGAGTTTGCTTTTTTCACTGCTGAGGCACACTGGGTTGACACCTTCATTGAGCTGTCCACCAGGACACCAAGGTCCCTTTCCTGGTTTGTCGCAGAGAGTTCAGACCCCATCAGTTTATAAATGTAATTGGTTTTTTTTGCCCCAACATGCATCACTCTGCACTTACTAATGTTGAAGCTCATTTGCCACTGTTTTGCCCACTCCCCCAGTGTCAAGAGATCCCTCTGGAGCTCCTCACAATCTCTCACAGTTTTCACTACCCTGTATAATTTAGTGTCGTCAGCAAATTTGGCTACCTTGCTTTTTACTCCTACCTCTAGATCATTTATGAAGAGGTTGAAAAGCAGGGGTCCCAGTACTGAACCTTGGGGAACCCCACTCTTTACTTCCCTCCACTTGGAGAAGTGTCCATTTAGTGCAACCCTCTGTTTCCTGTCCCTTAGCCAGTTGCTGATCCAGGACAAGACCTGTCCCTTTATTCCATGACTGGTAAGTTTATTCAAGAGCCTTTGGTGTGGGACCTTGTCAAAAGCCTTCTGAAAGTCCAGATAAACAATGTCAACTGGATCCCCCTTATCCACATGTTTGTTGACACTCTCAAAAAATTCCAACAGATTAGTGAGGCATGATTTGCCCTTGTAAAAGCCATGTTGGCTTTAGCAGCGCCTTCTCTTCTATGTGCCTCTTAATTCTATCTTTTAGGATGGTTTCCATCACTTTACCTGGAACACATGTCAAACTGACAGGTCGGTAATTTCCTGGATCACCCCTGGATCCTTTTTTGAAAATTGGTGTTACATTCGCTACCTTCCAGTCATCAGGCACAAAGCCTGATTTGAGGGAAATATTATATATTTTGGCTAGGAGATCAGCAATTTCATCTTTAAGTTCCCTGAGAACTCATGGATGGATGCCATCTGGTCCTGGTGATTTGTTAGTGTTTAGTTTAACAAGACATGCAAGGACCTCCTCCCTGGTTATTTCTATCTGGCTTAATTCTTCGGTTTCCCTCCCTACAAAGATAGGCTCTGTTTTGGGCATGTGGTCTCTGTCTTCTTCAGTGAATACTGAAGCCAATAATTCATTGAGTCTCTCTACAATCTCTGTTTCCTCTTTAATAACCCCTTGCCTTCCATTGTCATCTAATGGTCCAATGGCCTTCCTAGTTGGGTTCTTACTTCTAATGTACTTAAAGAAGTCTTTGTTATTTCTCTGAGTATTTTTAGCAATACGCTCCTCAAAGTCTTGCTTTGCTTTCCTGATTGTTGCCTTGCATTTGTTCTGCCAGAATTTATGTTTCTGCCTGCTGTCCTCATTTGGACAAGCATTCCATCTTCTAGATGAGCTTTTCTTTCTTTTGATCACTTCCCGAACAGCTCCTGTAAGCCACATCGGAGTCCTCTTGGACCTGGCAGTGCCCTTTTTCCTTTTGGATATGCATTCCAATTGGGCCTCTGTTATTGTTTTTGTAAACAGCCTCCATGCCTCTTGGAGTGTTTGGACTCTCTCAATTTTCCTTTTCAGCTTCTTTTTTTTTACTAGTTTCCTCATCTTTGGGAAATTTCCTTTTTGAAAATTTAAGGTCTCTGTGTTAGATTTTATCAGTGACTTGCGGTCTATGATCAAGTTAAACATAATTGAGTTGTGGTCACTGTTCCCTATTGGATCAGTCACATTAACATCTTGCACCAGATCCTGAGTATTACTCAGGACCAAGTCAAGGATTCTTGTACCTCTAGTTGGGTCTTCAACCATCTGTCCCAGGAAACAATCATTTAGCATATCTAGGAACTTTATCTCTTTATCATGTGATGAACAACAGTTCACCCAGTCTATGTGAGGGTAATTGAAGTCCCCCATTATAACCAGGCTTCCCTTCTTGGATGCCTCCTTTACAACATTCTCCAACTGCCAGTCTCCCTCAAGAGTTTGGGTCGGAGGCCGATAGCATATGCCTACTGTTAGACCATCCTTGTGGCCTGGTACTCTTACCCACAGAGCTTCTAATGGTGACTCCAAATCACCTAGATATTCCAATTCATACGATTTTATCACTTCTTTGACATACAAGGCTACACCACCTCCCATTTGCTCCTTCCTATCCTTCCTGTACAGTTTGTAGCCTGGGATAACTGTATCCCATTGGTTATCATCCGTCCACCAGGTTTCAGTGATACCAATAATATCAATATTCTTATCTATTGCTAAGTATTCCAGCTCCCTATTTTGTTCCGGAGGCTTCTGGCATTTGTATACAAGCATTTATATATGTTTTCCTGATACAGTCTTTTGAGTCCAGTTACATTGTTAGACTGCCTCTTGCATCCTTCTGCTAGAGTGCTGGTGACTAGCTCCTCGCTCTGATCAGTAATTTTTGCATCCTCCTCACTACTCAAGTACACACTTTCCCGAACTGGATGCTGCCCAGCTCCTGTCAGCTTTCCCCCAGTTATCAGTTTAAAAGCTGCTCTAGAGTCTTTTTGATGTTGAGTGCCAGCAATCTGGTCCCATCATGGTTCAAATGCAACCCATCCCTCCTGAACAGATTTGGCTTGTCCCAAAATATTCTCCAGTTCCTGACAAATCTGAAGCCCTCCTCTCGACACCACCGCCTCATCCACGCATTGAGGCTTCTGAGCTCTGCCTGCCTGGTAGGTCCTGCGCGAGGGACAGGCAGTACTTCTGAAAATGCTACCTTGGAAGTCCGGGACTTCAATCTTCTTCCTAACAACCTGAATTTGGCTTCCAGGACAGACCGCTTGGCCTTCCCAACATTATTGGTACCAACGTGAACCATGACAACTGGCTCGTTCCCAGTTCTCTCTAACAATCTATCTAGATTTCTTGTGATGTCTGCAACTTTTGCACCTGGCAGGCAAGTCACCATATGGTTATTATGTGCATCACAAATCCATTTCTCTGTATTTCTAATTATTGAATCGCCTAGTACAAGGAGCCTCTCTCCTGCAATCTGTTCATCTACATGCACCTCATCAACCATATTAAGGGAGAGAACCTCAGTTTGTTCCTGTTCTTTATCTTCCTGGATCTCATCAAGTGTGATGAAGGAGAGATCATCAGGTGGAACCAGTTGTTCCTCTGTGTGTTCCTCATCAGGTGTGATGAGGGAAAGAGACTCAAATTTATTCTGTAATTTCAGACTCTCAGAGTGATCCCCTACTCTTCTCCTCCTTTGAGTCACATTCCTCCAAACATCTCCCTCCTGAGTTAGTGAAGGGACTTCTTCCTCAGAACTGTGCCCTGTCTTTTCTTTCTCCAGCATAGTCTGCTCCGCTCTGTCCAAGAACAGCTCAAGCTCCTTAATTTGTTGTTGGTTAGATATGCAGGCCTCTAGCTGCTGGACCTTCTCTTCTAGTAGTGCAACCAGCTTGCACTTGCTGCAAGTATAGTTCTCCATATGCTTTGGCAAGAACACAAACATGGCACAAGTATTGCAGGTAACTACAGCTGTTCCCTCAGAATCCATTTTAACAAGTGCAGTATTCTGGGCCTCAAAAATGTACACGTTTACTACCTTTCTACCTAGTAAGACTATATTCTTCCTTTGTTCCTAGTTTGAAATCTCGTGCGCCGTTAGGCATCCGGGCCTCTAAAGCAGCTCTACTTCAACTGCAAAACTTACCAGTGCTCACTTCCTTTGTTTGGCTCTCCTTGGCAGCAGCTCTGCTTAAGAGCACATGCAGAATCAAAAGGGCTGACTCTGAAAGAGCTCAGAGCTTTTAATGGCTAGGGTAGCTTTGCCCCTATGAGTCACAGTTCAGGGAAGGGCCTGGTGTAGCTCTGCCCCCCTGCTTCTGGAAGCTTCTAACTGCTTCCTCTGTTTGAACAGAGGTGGCTCTCAGCAGTTTAAATTATCAATTTAAATTAGTGGAGGCCTCTAAAGCAGCTCTACTCCAACTGCAAAACTTACCAGTGCTCACTTCCTTTGTTTGGCTCTCCTCAGCAGCAGCTCTGCTTAAGAGCACATGCAGAATCAAAAGGCCAGGCTCCCCTCAAGGCTGTAGGTCCCCTACCCCTGGGTTAAAACTTGTATCTGTTATATAATACCAGTCCATTATTTTACCATTAGTTTTGACTGTGTTTTGCATGTAATCATCATCATCTTAGAACTGCAGAGCTGAAAGGGACTGTATGGATCATTGAGTCCAGTCCTTGTCAAAGAATCAAATTTCCAACCTCTAGGTGTGCAGCCAGATAACCTAAACCACTCAGCCACTGAACTGTTCTTAAGATTTATTCTAGCACGGCTTGTTACCCATCTGCACACTATCAATGGTTCCTTAACTCTGTCTTTCAAGATCCTTTTCCATGATGACTGGTTGCTTAACAAAGCCTAAAGCATCGAAAGTGTTGTACTGTGCTTGGGAGTCCTGGTCTGAGAGCTGGGAAATCAAGAATCTACTCCCAAATGATCCAACAAACTAATTGAGTGACCTTCGAGGAGCAGGAACCTGTGAACTTAGATAGATCCCACTGTTATTAATATACTCTCCACTGTACTTTTAATGAATGCATAACAACTATTATCACCCTGCACAGTCTCTTTCAGATTATTGTTTAAGTGTGATGAAAGCATTCTCAACTCTCCTATGGATTTGCGTGATTGCTGACTGCGAAAATCATTTTACAATTCGTTTGCCTGAAGAGCAGAGTAGGTTTATCCTATGATGGGAGTCTTACTAATGGCAAATATCAAAGTTGTTATTGCTCATATGGGAATTAATTCAGAACTCTTTCTTTCTATATCAGAGAGTATTTAAACCCCTAAAATTCCATGGCAAGACCTTAAGATTAGTCATCATCCAGTAAGTAGCGTAATTTTGATGATAAACAGTGAAATTGTCCAGAAGCAAAGATAGGGTATGTAATGTTTGTGCTGCAAACCTGAGTACAAAATGTCCCTACTGATTCCCTAGATGCAATCAGCTCACAGAAATAACAGATTAAGAAGAATATCTGGATTTAACAGTAACAACCTGTCACCAAAATTAATTGTCCATTAGCCTCCATGTTTGAGGTTCACAGCAGTTTCCCTTTTGAACGCAACAACAGAAAGGCTGAAATGAAAGTGGAAATTTAAGAGAGCCACCAGGAATGCTTCAGAAGTAAGCAAAACAGGAGAAAAGTACATGCTGTCTTCAAATAGTAAATATATGTGGGTGGTTGTAACTTTAGAAAAAAGGAACCAAACAAGAGACAGATGAAGGTAGGTTTAATGGCGTGATACTGTACATGAAAATGAATATAAATACCGTCGGAGCTTTGTTCTCTGCCATTATCAAAGAAATGAAAAGTTCCAGAATATATTCTTTCTGCTTTCAGCCCTAGGCAGCAGATTAATTTCTTAAACATGGCTTCCCTGCTTGCAATGGACTTATTGAAGCCAGTTCTGTTCTTTCCTCAGCATACATTTTGCATTGGACAATTTTTCTCTCCACAGTGTACATCATTTTGGGGGTAGGAACTGCCCAAGTGGTATGTGATGCTTCTTCTCCTCCTCCTCCTCCTTCTCCTCCATGTCTAGGCCAGATGAAACTGTCAAAATGAAGGCACTTTTGGGTGAGTTCATTCTGCAGTTCCTTTCACTTGACCTAGTGTGAGAAAGATTAGCCAGCAACACAAGGTTGCCATTGCCAGGGTACGCCTGATTGTGGTTCAAAAATACCATAATCTTCAAGGAGGCTCTTTCTGCAATGTTGCTTCGAGACTCTTTGTACGTTTGTGGTGCCTCAGAGTGATCAGAAATCACAAGGTAATGGGTTTCTTCTCAAAAAACAAAACAAAAACAAACAACATAACAAAATAAATGCTCTTTTTTTCCTGCTGCCCATTTTCTTATGTGTCTATAAGAGATCTTTTATGTGCTTGGGATTTAGGGGGTGAATGTCAAGGAGGCTGTCATTTGCCACAGAGAGTTCTTGAGATTTGACTCTGAACAGAGCAATTATGAAATCTATGGAATTGGCCTACAGCGGTTTCTAAATTCAGCTATGCCAGTAATGTCACTGCTCTCCACCTACTCAAGTCTTTTGGATTAACCAGCCAGTCCTTTTGTGCTTGCTGTGTGACTGTAACATTTTGCAGACAAAAGCCAAACCATAAGAATAAGGAATCGATGAAAGATGACATACTCAATTTAATGGAAATAAGAAGGACCTATAGGAATCAGGACAAGGAAAAATATAATGATCTACAGAGGATAATTAGGTGCAAAATAAGAACCGCAAAGGAAGTTTATATGGCTGACAGATGCACTGAGATAGAGGAATACCAAATTAAGCATTTTTTTTTCAATGTACATAAAAAGATCAGGGAAGTTACTGGCAGAAGACAACAGAAGACACATGCATTGTTAACGGACAAGGACGGGGATCTTTCAGTGGAAATAAGAGATAAGGTCAGTGTAAGGAAAGAATACATAGGAGAGCTGTTTAGTGATGAAAGAGGTGTACAGCCTGTCATAAATGGCAATACTGGGCCACCAGTACTGAAGAAAGAGGTTGTGTTGTAAGAGCTTTGCAAAGATCCAAATATGGGGAAAGCAAGAGGACCCGATAACATCCTAGTAGAAATTTTGAAACTTCTATCCAAAGTTAACATCAAAGAACTGACGGACCTTCTAAACACAATTTATGACACAGGCATCTTTCCGAGCAATTAATTGCTATCAACCTTTGTTACATTGCCAAAGAAACCAAATGCAAAGTCCTATGAGAAGTACAAAATGATTAGCCTCATGAGTCATGTTCTTAGGGCAGGGATTCTCAACCTGAGGCAGCACATGGTGCCATTTCATGTGGCCCACCTCTACCACACTAGAAAGTGCCATGTGTCTGCAAAATTGCCGTCCGGCCCCCAAAGCTATCTGAAGGAGCGTGACCCGGCCCTCGGATTAAAAAGGTTAAGAATTCCTGTATTAAGGTCTTCTTAAAAATCATCCATAGTAGAATTTATAAGAAGTGTGAAGAAAGCACAGGTGAAACACAATTTGGCTTCCAGAATTCTATGGGTATCATAAGGAACAACATAAAGTATAGAATAGTCCAACTCGCTCTGCAAGGAAAGATCTCTGGGAAGAGAGGCAGACGTAGATGGACTTCATTGCTGAAGAATCTGAGAGTCTGCCATGGAATGTCCTCGGAAGAACTGTTCCAAGGAGTTAAGAACAGGAAAACTATCACCATGATGATAGCCAATATCCAGAAAGGATCAAGCACTTGAAGAAGAAGAAGAAGAAGAAGAAGAGGAAAGGTACCAATTTTGCACAGAGACACTTTGCACAAATTAGTAAAGGTAAAGATCTCCCGTACTCAAAAGCCAATCATATCGAACTCATCTCCATTTGCAGCCAAAGAGCCAGCACTATCTGCATCTGCAGACGTTTCCATGGTCATGTGGCAAGCTTGACTGGATGCTGGAGCATATGGAATGCTGTTACTTTTCCACTGAAGTGGTACCTATTTACAGTATTTGCTTGCAATTTCTTGCTTTCAAACTGCAAGGGTGGCAGAAGCTGGGGCAGACAACAGGGGCTCACGCCATCACACAGCACTCAGGTCTCGAACTGCTGACCTGCCAACCTTCCAGTCGTCAAATTCAGCGTCTTAACCGCTAAGCCACAGCCCCTTTGCACAAATTACAGAAGTGTTAAAAAACCACTCCTTGTCTCATTTTCACAATAAAGGCAACAAATCGAGCAAGAATTAGACAGCCTCTCTCACTGAGAATGAATAATTCTTAGTGGAGTCCCCCCCCCCCCCAATATTTCTTTATTTCTTTCTCTATTATCTCTTCATTATCATGTGTTTACAACAGCCACAAGTGCATTTATGTTAGTGTTTTACGCATGTGTGGGGGTGTTTTACTTCCGCTTTCGATGGGAGGAATCACATGACCAGCCCGCTCAACCACATGACTGGCCCACGCAGGGCCGACATCAGAAATTTCTGGGCCCGGTACACGCCCCCCACATTTTGGCCACACCCCCATGGTTTTCTGCGCATGCGTGGTCTGTTTGCGCATGCACACATCGTTTGTTTCCCAGCACCAATGGGCCCCCGTCATCTCTGGGCCTGGGGCGGGAGTCCTACTTGTCCCCCCCCCCCCCGATTGTGGCACTTGGTCCACGCCCTGAACAGTTTAGCCACAACATGTTAGAGAAACAGGTTTTAACCATAAATAAAAGCAATATAGCTTAAAACAAACAAATATTGCCAATTAATTTTTGAATCAATATCATATTAAGAAGATATTCATTTGAAATATTCTTTCAGATTAGGCCTTTCATGTTCACTTGTCTTGCTTCTTTCACGTGGTTATACAGATCAGATAATATTGTCACATATTGGTTATCCTGCAATATTTTCCTAACACTCTTTTTTTAAAAAAAATTGCTGTAAAAATCCAATGAAAAAGTAAAAAGTGCAGTACTGTATTAGTATTATTATTATTTTGTATTCATGGAAAAGAAGCTGTGGAACGGAGGCAGAAGAGGGGTAGTAGTTCTGCAAAAATAGGTAAAATATTGAGGATTCTCTTTCTTTCTGTCTTATTTCATTCAAATCCATGTTTAGTGCAATTAATAAGCAGGGAAAATCAAGCCAGCAAGTTTTCTAGCCCTCTTGTATAAGAAAACCAAAACAAGAATAACAACAGAAATATTGTGGCGCTTCAAAGACTGAAGGTTCCACTACACTTGAAAAAACTGAGTGAGCTCCCTTGTCTGTCCCAGCTTCTGCCAACCTAGCTGTTCAAAAATAAGAAATTACAAGTAGATAAATAGGTACCACTTTGACAAGAAAGGTAACAGCATTCCGTGTGCTTTGGCATCTAGTCATGGCTGCCACGTGACCATGCCAATGTTTGCAGAGTCAGACAGTGCTGGCTCTTTGGCTGTAAACAGAGATGAGCACCATATCCTAGAGTTGGATAGGACTGGCTTTCAAGCAAGAGAGACCTTTACCTTTATTATACATGGTAGTGGGAATGAAGACCAGATGAAAAAATAAAGAGATACAAATAATGAACTTCCAGAGTGACAGAGTGAATTAATACAGGTAATTAACTTTCACACTGTTGATCAGAGCAATTAACTGCATCTCACCCCTAATATATCATCAAACAGTTCATGTTCTCACATCAGCTCAAACCTAAAGAAAAGGGTCCCTGCTCCCTTCCTCTTTCATCCATTGCTTTGCTCACAACTGTTTCCATTTTTTGCTGGGAATGGCAAATGCCTCCAAAGTGTGATTTGAAATGGTCACTCTTACCATAATACAAAACTTAATCCATGAAAAAAGATGATCCCTGGCTGTCATAACATTTGTCAAACCAATGCTTTGTGGCTAGAATGATGTTATGTCATCCGTGCGTTGTGCAGTGATTAGACTTTAGAGCTGTGATGGCGAACCTTGGCACTCCAGATGTTCTTGGACTTCAATTCCCAGAAGCCAAAGCACCCTGTGAATCCACACAAGTAGGTTTACTGCGATTCATCTGGCCCACGCTGCCCTCGTCGCTCCAGGAAGCGGAAGTAAAATGCACCCTTTAGAGCCGGTTTGTCAGCTGACCTACCTCACAGAATAGTTGTGAGGATAAAGTAGGAGAGAAGAGTATCATGTGCTTGACCTGAGGAAGGATGAGGGTAGATGTTTAACTAATAAACACCCAGGCTGTTCCTGTTGTATTTCAACTTTAGCTTTTTTATTTTTTAAATCTTATGTTTTATCCTTCGGTTCTATGAGCTGTTGAGATAGCATAAGCTGATGGACAGCTACACATACCCGGAGTGGGGGAGACAAGCAATAAATCTTTTGGAAAGGGCAGTGCCTAGAAAAAAGAACCTTGCCATATCCCCAAGTGTGATCTTTTTTTAAGTTGAAATGAATGGTTTTCTTATGACCTCAAATGGAGCACCACCAAGGACTGCTTCTGGAGGAAGAGGGAAACCAACCTTTTTTCAAGCCAGGGGTTGGTTCACACTCTCTTAGTCAGCTTCGAGGGCTGGATGGCCATTTTGCCCTGCCTGCATGATGGGGTGGCCATTTTGTCCCAACAGCTTCAAAGGGATAGCCATTTTGTTTCTTGGATGCCCTTGGGAGGATGGGAGGGCCACATGAAATAGTGCCGAGGGCCAGTTCGGCCCGTGGGCCTTAGGTTGGGAACCCCTGCCATAAAGGGTAGTGTAGTGGATTTAAACCAAATTCAGTTCAAATCACAAAACCCTTAACAGTTAAAAAATGAGTAGGTAACCAACATGTGTGGAAGTACCCAGGTAACAGCTTAAAATAGTCTGGTGCCTCAATGCAAATAACACCTACTCCACCCTCACCACCATATAACACTAAGCTACATAACTGACAACTTGCTTTCTGTTAAAAAATCTGCCTCCTGACCTTGACTTGCCTAATGGCAAATCTGGCCCAGATCCACCTTCTAATATCGTTCAATGATCCTAGAAGGCCTGGAAAGCTGAATATTCTCCTTGACATATGCAATTCATTCTGGCATTCCTTGGGACCTGACTGACACTCCGCCTGACTATTGAAGAAATCTATATAAATAGCCTGGACAGCGCTAACTGCAGTAATCAGGGCTGTAGCTACGTGGTAGAACATGTACTTTGCAAACAGGAGGTCACAAGTTCAAATCCTGATGTGACTGTTTTTATTCTGCACTATTCCATTCTATTAGCAGGTATCACATGATGGGAGCCAGTGTGGCATAGGGGACAGAGTGCTGGATAAGGATTCAATTACAGTAATACCCTGGTTAACGTGTGCACCACAAAGCGTTAAAACTGGATAACGTTGGGGAATTTGGGGAAAATCTTTGCACCGCACAACGTTAAGATAACGTTGTGCGATGCAAATGTTTTCCTCAAATTCCCCAATGTTGATCTCTGCCCCAAAGTACACAGGCCTGGAGACTAGCACTGCGGGCTTTGGGGCAGAGATCTCCGGAGGCCCCCTTGCTGGGGTGGGGCAAGGTGGCCTCCGTAGATCCAAGCGATGGATCGCCAGTTTCCTCTGGGTGAGAGTGTATGCGCTCTCTCTCTCTCACCCCAAAGAAAACTGGTGATTGGATGCTCAGAGTTCCGTTTTCCTTGGGGGAGTCTGTGCATGCGCCCTCTCCCCAAGGAAACCGGCACTCAGATGCTCAGACCACCAGAGAGCCAAGCCCCAAAGTCGGAGACCAGTCTTGCAGACTTTGGGGCTTGGCTCGATCCAACTGCCTCCTTGGAAAGGGCAGAGGGGATTCCACGCATGGAATCCCTGCTGTCCTTTCCAAAGAGTCAGACAGATCAACCCCCTGTTCCCTTTTCCTCTTTGAAAAGGGAACCGGGCTTTATTTTTTAACATTGTTGCAATCAATGTATCACACAACGTTAAAAACTGGATAATGCTAAGACTTGTGGAACCAAGTTTTAGCATTATCCGAGGTATTACTTACCTTGGCTCAAATTCCCACGCAGCCATCAAAACTCACTGGAGGTAACAATTACAAACCACTTCTTGAACATATCACATTAAAAAATAATAATTAGGGTCTCTATAACTTGGAAGCAACTTGACAGGATGTAACAAGAAGCAGGTGATGAAACAATCCTCTTACATGCAGGCCATGCTTTTCCAGCTTCCTGGCAATGGGATTGCGAGAGTGTACCAGATCTGGCCCTCTCAGTTCAGGCTTCTCCATTAGGTAAATCAGGTAGCGTCGAGCAAAGAAATCACCCCAAGTCTCTTCAGGCATTTTCATAATTGTATTACAAGCACAGCAAGGTTCAAAATACAGTTCCTTAAAAGCAATTCAAAGAAAATAAATTTTAAAAAGCAAGCAGTTGGTGGGGGGAGAAAGCCCCTCGCCCCCTTCTTCCAAGAGCTCACATTTTGGCTGCTTTTCAGGTCAGCCTCCCAAGCATGTCTGACTGAGACTGCCTTTCTCTCAACTCAAAAGTTCTGGCAACTCTCCATTGGTTCAGAGAGTCACATGGAGTTTTATTACCCTTTCTTCCTCCATGCAAAAGATCACATACTCAATGAAGACCCCCAGTTGTAGAGCCATAAATTTACCAATAAAATTGTCAGCCCATGTCTCTCAGCTGAATCGGGGCCAATAGGATAACCTAGAGGTAGGTTATTCTATTACAGGTGGTGTGAAAGACATCTCCCTAACATACTGGAGAGATGCTAACTGTCCAAATAGACAATACAGCAGGGTTTCCCAACCTTGGGCCCCCAGATGTTATTGGACTTCAATTCTCAGTAGCCCTGATCAGCAGAAGTGCTGACATGGGCTTCTGGGAATTGAAGTCCAAGAACACCTGGGGGCTCAAGGTTGGGAAACCCTGCAATAGAGAGACAAATACAATATATACTCGAGTATAAGCCAACCCAAAGATAAGCAGAGGTACCTAATTTTGACCTGAAAACACAGGAAAATAGATTGACCTGAGTATAAGCCGAAGGTGGGAAATGCAGCAGCTGTTAGTGAGTTTCAATAATCAAAATACATGAAAATATGGTAAAATTAATTAAATTGTCAGTGCATCTCAATCTGGTGCGGTCTTGAGACCCTCATGGTCATTGACCCGAGTATAAGCTGGGTCCCCTTTTTGGGGCTCATTTTTTGGGACTAAAAAACTTGGCTTATACTTGAGTATATACGGTAGTGTAAAACAGGTTCCTCAGTTCTATCAGGAACCTTTGGCCTCAATGTTTCATTTCTCTTCCTTTGCAGCAAATAAATCAAAGTACAAACAGAGGATTTATATTGGGATTTGTTTCACAAGGGCAAGGGAGGCAACATTGATGGGGGAGGGATACAAATCTGCATAAGATCAAGGCTCTCCAAGCCCCCTCTCCTTGACATGCACTTTTGATTCTTTTTTTTCCTCCTTCATTTATTTTATAACTGAATATAGCTTACTTTACATCCGTGGTTCCCAATGTGGAGCACACGCCCCACAGGGAGGCAATGTGAGAATGAGTTTAGACCAAGTTAATGGCCTGCTGTGACTCAAGTGGTTAAGATGCTGAACTCGACAACTGGAAGGTCAGAGTTTGATTCCCGAGTACTACATGATTGAGTGAGCTCCTCTGTCTCTGTCCCACCTCCTGCCAACAGCAGTTCGAAAGCAAGAAATTGCAAGTAGATAAATAGGGACCACTTCGGTGGGAAGGTAATCAGCATTCCGTGCTCTCTGGCATTGAGGCAGGCCTGCCATGTGTCCATGGAAATGTCTGCAGATGCAGACAGCATGGGCTCTTTGCCTATAAGAATTATATGTCATGGGGGGAAATCAGGATTTTAGAGATGCTTAGGTGGGGCATGACCCCCCAAAAAGGTTGGGAACCACTGCTTTACATCAATAATTGCATAAATGAGTTCACAGCTGATCCCAGCGCTGGCAGCAGCTGGACTACCAGCCCTGCCCACCAACTGTCTGAGGGAGCTTGACCCAGTCCCCTACTTCAAAAGGTTGAGAACCTCTGCTTTAGGAAGTATATAAGCTACCAGTAGCAGTTATTGTAATAGCTGGTTTGGATAAATGTTTTCATATGTTTGCCTTCTATGGAAGTACAATAGAAAACACAGATTAATTTAAATCTGAAACAGCATGTGTAACTTTTCTTCCTTCGTTTCCTAATTACCTGTCAGTCTTAGAGAGTTCTTTTTGTTGACTTAAAAGCTCTAGCTATTTTACATCCTTGCATATAAGCAAGGGCTTCCTGACAGCTTTACTTTTCCTTTTACAATTCCCCCTCCTACTGGTGTTTTTTAAGTATAGTAGGTACAGATGTCCTATGTCTCCAAGGTCTGGGAAGCAAATTTGATGAAAATTCACCAAGCAACAGCTCTTCATATTTGCTCCACCTTTTCTACAAACCGCAGTCAGAAGCTTCAGATAACCAGAGCCTTTTCCTTGGTTGTATCCAATATTCAAATCCACCCTAGCATAAATAACAATATAATCATGTGCTTTCAAGTCAGTTCTTATGGCAACCCTCTCCATGGTTTTTTAAGTAGAGAATACAGAGGAATGGTTTACTGTTCACTTTTTCTAGGGGTACCCTGGGTCTGCACAGGTTGCCCATGGCTGAATAGACTGGGGTTTAGTAATGCCCCATGCTTCCCTTTTTGTTCTATCTATCTATCTATCTATCTATCTATCTATCTATCTATCTATCTATCTATCTATCTATCTATCTATCTATCTATCTATCTATCTATCTATCTATCTATCTACCTACCTACCTACCTACCTACCTACCTACCTACCTACCTACCTTCCTTCCTTCCTTCCTTCCTTCCTTCCTTCCTTCCTGAAAAATCTTCATGGCTCAAAAGTATGCTTTTCCATCTAAAGTCAGACCACTCAGCCTCTTCTTCAACAAGGCACTACAGAGAATAAGACAGAGTCAAGAACGGAAAATTATTTAACAAAGACAAGTAATGAGGTCTTTCCTCCTTGCCGATCACCTTTTGCTGGCAGTCCAGTTGCCTTTAGGATCCCATCCTCCTCTTGATCACCCTCCTTTCTGCTGCTCATAAGATGCTTTCCAGTGACGTCACTTCCCAGTTCTCTCGTCTCTCAAACCAGGATGCCTGCATTCCATCTTTGCACATTGTTTCTCCACAGAACTATTTCCTTCCCTCTTGTCCTCGGGAGAAAGGTGCGATGAGGAGGCTGAAGTGAAAGCAACCCTGGCTTCTCCACCTTTTCTTCCTAGTTACCTTCTTCGGGATGGTATTTGTATATAATCCCTCACCCACATGCCCAGAAAAGATAACTCACTCTGACATCTTTCCATACTGTTCAACCTTCTTCCTATCTCCCAGAATTTTCTACCTCCATTCGGTAACACAAGCAGCATTCTTGCACACCAATGTGATTGTCCCAGCTCAGTCAGCTGGCCACTTGTGGGAGAAAACAAATCATAGATGTCAAAAAGAAATTGAGTAGGATCGATACAGGCAGGGATTCCTTCACTAAATGAGTTGAACGATGGCAGGGGAGGGTATCTCCTAGACCAGTGATGGTGAACCTTGATACTCCAGCTGTTCTTGAACTTCAATTACCAGAAGCCCTGATCAGCAGGAATGCTGACTTGGTCTTCTGGTAATTGAAGTCCAAGAATAGCTGGCATGCCAATGTTCACCATTACTGTCCTAGACTGTTGGATTCCCAGTTATTCCATATAAAGGACCCATATCTGAAAACCAGAACCATGCAAAACATTGAATAGATGTACTTGTTGAAAATGAGACCCTGGAAATGCAAAAGAGCATCTTGCGTTATCATCCACTGATAAATAGGGACCACTTTGGTGGAGAAAGATCTTGGGGACATGAAAAGAGCCTCATTCGGGTGCCCCCTGAGTGGAGTTTCTCCAGCAAAAATCCTTTCAACCCAGAACAATTTCTAACACGAAATTATTATTATCCACTGCCTTTGGCCCGTATCCATCCTTCTTCCCTCCAGTTTGATGCTTGCTCCTTTCCCCCCAAGGATCTCACCGATGTTGGTTCTCCTAACCTATTTTCTGCTCGTGTCGATGTATTTCTTTTGCTTTTTCTTCTACTTTTTTCCTTCTCATTCTCTCCCGGAACCCAGGCTCTGTTCTCTATGCCATGTGGGTTTCCCCCAGAAAGGCTGCCTCGTTTGACCCAGGCCCATGATGGCGAACCTTGGCACTCCAGGTGTTCTTGGACTTCAATTCCCAGAAGTCCAAGTCAGCACTCCTGCTGATCAGGGTTTCTGGGAACTGAAGCTCTAGAACAGCTGGAGTGCCAAGGTTCTCCAGGCCATGTTTACCATGCTGTGAAATGGAAGATCTCAAGAACAACTTGGAGGCAACCCATCCTTCCAGTTCTTCCCTCCCTCGCCACTTTCCTGTCATCTCCAAGCCAGGGGGCCGCGGGCACATCATCGGAAGGAGAAGAGGAGACCCTTACCTGCAGACGGTGATCAGATTTCTCCTCTCCACCGCAATATTCCTGGAGGAGGCTTTCTTGGAGGACAAGCCCAGCGCCATGGTTGACTGGATGCAGTTGGGGTCCATCCAGGGGAGAGACCTTCTCGATCCTCCAGGTCGTGCAGCTACCACCGCCTCCTCTTCCTCCTCTTCCTCCCCACCCCCTCCCCTCCCCCTTCCTCTTCTCCCTGCCCTCCCCCAGAAAACCAGGCGTTGGGTGAACCTCCCCCAGGATCGGATGACTCTGAAATACCTCCCTCCTCTCTCCCTTCCTAAAATCAGCTCCAGCCCCCTTCTTGGATGGCAAAGGAGGCTCGAAACAAGGGGAAGATGGGAGGAGAAGAAGGAAAGATGGACGGGGGGGGGGGGGAGGGCCGGGAGGAGCTCTCCTTGGTCCTGATGGAAATCTGACGCCTCCTCCTCCTCCTCTTCCTCCTCTGCCCCCTCCCAATAGGAAGTGGCTCACATCCCCCCTCCCTCGCCGCCAGTGATGACGTAATGGTGATGGGGAAACAGCTGGAGGTGGTGGGCAGAAAGAAGGAAGGGAGGTGGGATGATGGGGAAGGGAGACGCGATCCAAGACCGGGAATGGAGAGCCTACCGCAAGCTGTTCCCCAGTCCCAAAGGCTGCCTCCAGTTGTGTCCACTCCTCCTGCCTCCACCACTCTAGCCCAGGGCATTCTGGGAGTTGCAGTCCATGTCACATCTGGAGGAGGGCTTTGGTTGGGGACCAGGTCGACCGAAGGAACAGGATGTGGAAGAAGAAACGTCTCCCTTTGCTTCCCATTTCCCCCTCAGCCACAACAAACGGGTCGTGGTTTGCTTTAGAGCAGGGATTCTCATCCTGCGGCCCATGGTCCGGATGTGGCCCACTGCACAATTTCATGTCGTCGTCCCCACCCCCACTGCCTCCACCACACCAGGAAGTGCCCTGTGGTGGAGGAAGGGCAAAATGGCCATCTGGCCACCGAAGCTGTCTGAGGGAGCGTGATCTGGCCCCCCGGCTTGAAAAGATTGAGAACTCCTGCTTTAGAGCTTTTACACAGCCTTCAGGCCTCCCTTGATCCCCGAAATATCTGCATTTTTTTTCTTTAAAGAATAGGCCCTTTTACCATCATAAAAAAACGAGATCCGGGCAACCCTTGTCATTGGGGCGTCAGAGAAGGGGGACAAATCACGCTGATGATTAATGTGGGGGAGCTATCTAGCAGAGGACTGCCCAGTGATAATAATATTTTAATACATGGGAGATTGACAAGAAGATGGTGGGGGATTTTAGGAAAAGATCTTTCCGCACTCTGCTACAGCAGAGGAAATAAACCTATTTCCTCTCTGGTGCTGCAAATGGTGGTATCCAGGTCTATTGTTTGAAGTGACCATTTTTGCTCCATCTAGGAAGGCTTCCTTCTGACAGAGACTAAAAAAGCTCTTGAGTCCCTTGCCTTGCAGTGGATACAGCAGTAGTGGGGCGATACAGTGATAACGTTTGGTATCTGTGCTATAGCTTTTTGTTTTTCTAGCGGAAGCAGACAGGTTCATATTTGTCTAGACCAGTGCTTTCCAATCTTTGGGTTTTAGACTTCAATTCCCAGAAACCAAAGTCAATTCCTCAAAGCACTGATCAGCCAATGCACTGACTTAGGCTTCTGGGAATTGAAGTCCACCAGTGTTCCGTGGAACATAGTTTGGGAAACACTGCTCTAGACAATTATTTATTTATTTATTTATTTATACTATGTTTTATATACCACTTTACTCACCCTGGGGCGACCCAAAGCGGTTTATAGTCACAAGTATACAATATAGATACAAATATAGATACAATACAAAATGTAGATAGATGTAGATATAAATACCAAAAATACAAAATATAGATATAAATATGGAGCCCAGCTCAACATCACAAGCAGAGCCTGGACGGAGCCCAGGCTCCACATCCCCAGGCCGATGGCGTGGGCTCCAGGGAGAGGCAGTGGGTCCTCAGCATCGGCGACGTTGGCATCTTTTCAAACCCTCTGAACTGGGGGGGCTCGGAGGGTGGAGACGGCGCACCTGCCTCCCATCCCTGGGTCGATGCCGTGGACTCCGGGGAGAGGCAGCGGGACCTCAGTGGTTGGATGCTATTTAATAAAGAACAGCTATATCACGCTATACTCTGGATACTTTCTTTGCTCATTCTATGCCCCCCATTTTTTTAAAAAATACATCAGTACACATACACAACACAGTAAAGTTCACTTTACTCTTTATAAGTAGGGCATGTCTTCTTTCTTTTGAGATGTAAAAGTATATTTCCTTTCCTAAAGGGTTATGGCAGTCTAGAGCAGGGGTTCTCAACCTTTTCAAGCTGAGGGACAGGTCACGCTCCCTCATACAGCTTTGAGAACTTACCCTGCCCTGCCACACATGGCACTTCCAGGTGTGACAGAGGCAGCGGGGGGCCACGTGAAATGGTGTTGTGGGCTGCATATAGCCCCTGGGCCTTAGGTTGTGAACCCCTGGTCTAGAGGAAAGTCATTTTGGAATGATTTTTTTAAAACAAAATGCTGTCTATTGATTAGCTGACTCTTAAACCTGTGGCCAGCAGAATATTTCTCCGGATCAAGCCATCTGATCCCAAGAGTTTTGCCTCCTTGACAATTGTGTTATTTCTAACCACAATCAGGCATACCCTTGGCAATAGCAACATTATTGTGGTGGCTATTCTTTCTCATGCTAGGCCAGGCAAAAGGAACTATGGAATGAATTCACCAAAAGGTGGCTTCGTTTTGGCAGTTTAAAACCTGACCTAGACACAAAAGAACAAGCATTATTATGTATAAAGATTGGCAAGGTAGAAGACAAACAAGAATAGTGAATCTATTTGTACTCACATATCGGAATGAGAATGTACACACACACATGCACGCACGCACACACACACACATGCACACACACGCACGCACACACACGCATGCACACACACACAAAGCTTGTTCACTCCTGCATTCTACTGGTAGGATTTGGTATGATCTGCGTTTCTAGCAGAGCAGAGTAAGAAACTGACTGGAAGGAGAAGACTTTGCTACGAATTGGTTAAAACACATCCACTTTTGCCCCTTTTGAGCTATAAATCACCTGACAAAGTTTGGCACAGACAAACTTTCAGCGGCTTTGGTCAAGCTCTTCTTTGGACTGTGACTCCTACGGTCTGTCACCCAACCTGGAGAAATAGCCCAGAAACATACATTTTCCATGGTCTCATCTGCTAAAGTGTCTGGATGTTAAAGATACCACAATAAGAGAAGGGTGAAATTAAAATTGTCGGCCCTCACATTGAGAAAAGCGGATGGATGAATGGCAGCATGAAGGACATATACTGTAATTAGAAAAAGTTTTACTGGGACTTAGGTCCAAAATTTGGTTTTACTTATAAGTATAAAAATAAAACCATGTCATTATAGAGTGTAGTGCCAGAGGACTGCGTGTACATAATAGGTAAAGGTTTCCCTTGCTCGAAAGCTAGTCGAATCCGACTCTAGGGTTCAGTGCTCATCTCTGTTTCAAAGCCGAAGAGCCAGTGCTGCCTGCTTCTGCAGAAGTTTCCATGGTCATGTGGCAGGCATGACTAGACACCGGAGCGCATGGAGTGCTGTTACCTTCCCACCGAAGTGGTCCCTATTTATCTACTTGCCATGTCTTGCTTTCGAACTGCTGGGTTGGCAGGAGCTGGGACAAAGACGGGAACTCATTTCCGTCCTGCAGTACTCGGGAATCGAACTGCTGACCTTCCGCCTCCCAGTCAGCATCTTAGCCACCTGAGCCGCCGCAGTCCTTACGTGTATGTAATAGAGGGAACATAATAGAGGGTACTGTGGGGGGGGGGCGCTTAGTGGTTAATATGCTGAACCTGATGACTGCAAGGTCGGCAGGTCAGCAGTTGAAGGCCAGAGTGCTGCACAAGGGACTGAACTGCCAACCTAGCAGTTCAAATGTAAGAAATTGCAAGTAGATAAATAGGTACCACTTTGGTGGGGAAAATAACAGTGTTCCATGGGCTTCTGTGTCTAGTAATGCCTGCCATATGACTATGGAAACAAAGTATTTTCCAAGTTATCACTAAGCAGTGTCCAACATGCCTGCCCCTGCCTCCATAAAACACACAACAACAACAACAACAACAACAACAACAACAACAACAACAACAACAACAACAACAACAACAACAACAACAACTTTATGTCAGAAATTATTCTGGGTTGAAAGGATTTTTGCAGAAGAAACTCCGCTCAGGGGATGCACAAATAAGACTCCTTTCATGTCCCCAAGAGCTGGGACAGAGACGGGTGCTCAATCTATCATACAGTACCCAGGACTCGAACTGTCAGCTTGCCAGCCTTCCAGCTAACAAGGTGAGCTTCTTAACCACTGATCCAGTGCAGCCCCTATTCACTTTTCAGTCAAATTTGAGCTCTTGCATCCTTTTCCTGCCTCTGGTCCCCAAAGGTTAGTGGCGATTAACCCTAATAAGTCATAGATCAGGGGTGCCCAAACTTTTCAGGTGGTCACATGGCTCAGGGGGCTGGTCATTATGGCCCGGGGACTGGATCCGGCCCTTGATGCCAATTCATCCAGCCAGTGAAGCCCTCATCGCTTCCGGAAGCAGAAGTAAAACGTGTCCGCTTCCAGGAGCCATGAGGGCTTTGTGGGCTGGATGAATTGGCATGGGGGCTGGATCCGGCCCCCAGGCCGTAGTTTTGGCTCCCCTATCACAGATCATAAGACCGTAGTCTAAGTAGATCTGGGCACTCAAGATTTGGAAAAGCTTTTAATTTTCCCATACAATTGCATACAAATTAAATTCTGATGCTATAACACGCTGCGGCTCAAAGGAGTACCTAACTTTGGTGTATGGGACCAAGGACACCAGGACAGCCGAAGAGCTGGCTTAACACAACTTTATTACATGCTGGTCAGAGGGAACATGTGGTAATGGTGGATGAACAGCTCAATATATACAGTGGCTATACATTTGAATGTGGCTCCTTGACAGTCCATTGGCTACTGTCCGCGTGACGTCATTGTAGGTCACGCCCTTCTTGTCCAGGTGAAGGTAGTGGCGGGAATCTTCCCGCGCTGTTGTTCTAGGTGAGTCTTGGACCAATGAGCTTGGACGCTCGCTATTGCCATCTAGTGGTCACTAGCTCGCGTCCTATTAAGGTTACAGTGATGCAGCTGAAGGTTACAATGTTACACATGGAAAAGGTTACATTGGATACACATGGATAGGTACATTGTTTAAAGGCACAGGCTTTAGGACACAACACCCCTCCCCCCTAGGATGAGACGAAGTCTCTTAGCCAAGATGGTTTATTGCACTCGCGTTTGGGCCGCGATGTGGGTTGGCCCACCCGGGGGCCGCTCCTGCTTCCTTGTTCCCTGGACCCTTGTCCTGTAATGGGAGAGGGAGACTTGTTAGAGGCTTGCTGCGGTTTTGCAGCTTTAGGGGAAAGGGAAGATTCCGTTGTGGTTGAACCGGGGGCACCAGGGGCTAACGTAAAACCCCTCTTCTCGCTTGGATGGGTGGGGGACCACTCCGAACCCCCCCCCCCCGGTTCTGAAAATCAAAATCAAACTCTGTTGGGGGATCCCGCGGGATATCTACGAGGACAAATTCCTTCTCCTCCCCCCTTGGTGGGGACTCTGGAACCCCCTCCCCTCCCCCTTGGGCTAAACGGGTGGGGGAGAACCCTAACGCTGAATTTGTGTTCGCGCCGTCGGCGCCCTGACTTCCTGGGACCCGGCTCCGGAGCTGGTCCGCGTGTCGCCGCCAAAGTAGACCTGTGTTGGTCTCCACGCGGTACGATATGGGACCGGTCTGTTCCACGACCACCCCCGGTACCCAGGTTGGCCCCGCGCTGGCGTAGTTCCTGCCATGCACCAGGGCACCCACGCTGAAACTCTTGGTGGCTTCTAACCCTATGTTCCTCCCCTTGTCCTCAACTCTCGTGGGATCTAGTCTAGTGAGTATGGTGGTCAGCTTCCTGCGCATTAACAGCTCCGCAGGGAGTAGCCTGACGCTAGCGGGGTCACCCTGTACCCTAGCAGAAACTGACACACTTGCAGGTTGAGGTCCCCGGGGCCCATGCGCCGCAGCGCGTCCTTCGTGGTGCATACGAGGCGCTCCACTTGGCCATTGGTGGCCGGATGGAAAGGGGCGGAGGTGATGTGCCGGATGGCGTTAATCTCTGTGAATGCCCTGAACTCAGCGGACGTGAAGCAACTAGCGTTATCGCTAATTAGAGTGTCGGGTATACCGAACGTGGAAAAAATTCTCCGCAAATGCTTAATTGTCGTGGCCGAGGAGGTGCTCGTGACTGGGATGACCTCCAACCACTTGGAGAAAGCGTCCACAACAAGGAGAAACAGGGTTCCTCAGAACGGGCCCGCGAAATCTATGTGCACCCGGGACCACGGCCCCTTAGCCGCGTCCCATTCCCTGTGGGGAAGGCGGGCCTCCTCCGGTCTGGAGCATTGGCAGCTCTCGCAAGTGCCGACCATGTGCTCGATGTCGGCGTCTAACTGGGGCCACCAGAAGTAACTCCGGGCCAGCGCTTTGGAGCGCACAATTCCAGGGTGGCTGACGTGCAGCAGTTTAAGCACCCGCGGTCGAAGGGATGTAGGGATCACCACCTGCTGCCCCCACAAGAGGCACCCCCTCTCTAGGGACAGTTCCAGCTTCTTCCTAAAAAATGGGGCGAATTCCTCTGCTGGGGAAGACGCCGGCCACCCTTTCTGTACCCAGGAGCAAACCGCCGCCAACGTCTTGTCCTTCCTTGTCGCTGTGGCAATGTCGGCGGGCACTATGGGGGGCGAATCCAAAACCTCTATCATGAGCACCTGGCGGTCACGCCCCTCCCCGCCCATCTGGCTCTGCGTTAGGGGAAGGGGGGACCTTGATAGGGCGTCCGCATGGCTGATCTCTTTCCCGGGCCGGTACACCAACGCGTGCTGGTAGGCGTTGAGAAAAATGGCCCACCTAAGCATTCTCGGGGACAGGATCTGTGGCGTGGGCTTATCTGCGGTAAAGATGCCTAGTAGGGGCTTGTGGTCAGTCACGATGGTGAAAGGGCGGCCATACAGAAAATCGCGAAATTTTTTGGCCCCCGCAACTATCGCCAGCGCCTCCCTGTCTGTCTGGGCGTAGTTTCTCTCCGCTTGGGACAGGGACCTGGAGTAAAACGCTATTGGGGCCTCCCTCCCATTTTCCAACACGTGGCATAACACTGCCCCCACCCCCACCAGGGAAGCATCACAGACCAGAACCACCGGCCTTTTGGGGTCGAAATGGGTTAGGACGGCGTCAGACGCCAGGAGTTGTTTCAATTCCGTGAATGCCCTCTCCTGGTCATCGCCCCACTTCCATGCCGCATCTTTCTTGAGCAACTTGTGAAGCGGCTCAGCCACCGCAGCCTTCCGTGGAAGGAAGGAGTGGTAGAAATTCAAGAGCCCTAGGAACGACTGCAACTCGGGCTTGGATGTGGGGCGAGGGGCTTTCTTGATGGCGGCCACCTTGGATTTGGACGGTTTGATCCCCTCGGGTGTTACCCGGAACCCTAAGAACTCAACCTCCTTCGCGAAGAAGACGCATTTGTCTTTTCGCAACCTCAACCCCGCCTGTTCGAATGCCGCCAGGACCTTGTTTAGCCTTTCAGCCAACTCGACCTCACTCCCCCCCGTTATCAATACGTCATCAAAATATGGTAAAACGCCGTCCAGCCCTTTGAGGAGGCGTTCCACGAGCGACTGGAAAATTCCAGGCACCGAGTTCACGCCGAATTGGAGGCGCGTCACCTGGAACGCCCCCTTATGCATGACTATAGTCTGTGCAGCAGCTGCGGCAGGGGTTACCATGAGTTGCTGATAGGCCTATGCCAGGTCGAGCTTAGCGAAACACTTTCCCCAATGTAACCTGGCTAGCAAATGGCTGACCACCGGCACCGGGTACGCATTAGGGCGGATTGCCTTATTAATGGTGCACTTATAATCGGCGCAAATGCGAACCTCCCCATTGGCCTTCAATGCTGTGACAATTGGAGTTTCCCACTCCGCGGAATCAACAGGAACAAGAATCCCCTGGCCCACTAATTTGTCCAGTTCCGCCTCTATTTTGTCCTTGAGTGCAAAAGGCACCCTGCGCGGTTTGAGTCTGATTGGGCGGACCTCCGGGTCCAGGTCGAACGTTACTGGGGTTCCATTGAATTTCCCAAGTCCCTTCTTGAAGACTTCGGGGTGCGCGTCGCACACCTCCTGTATCGGGTCAGACCCAACGGCGTGCACCCCCCCAATGAACAGACCCAGGGGCTGAAACCATTGAGTCCCGAGGAGGCTGCAATTACCCCCCTTAAGAACGACTAGGGGGAGTTCCGCGGCGTGCCGCTTGTACTGAACCTGGAAATTCCCAACCCCCAACACCGGGATACTGTTCCCTTGCACGTCCCGAAGCGTGGACCTCAACGCTTTGAGCTTGGGCCGTACGCGGGGGGCAATTTTCAAAAACTCCCTCTGGGAAATGATTGAGTAAGAGGAGCCAGAGTCAATCTCCATCCTAACAGGGGCCCCTTGCACCAGTACCTCAACAAAGTAACGGGGGTGTCCCATGGACACGCTGAAAACCGGGGCGTCGTCGTCGCTGTCGTCGGAGATGCGGCCCACGCCGTCCTGCTTCCTTGTGGGCTGGGCGCCATCCTTTAGTCTTGTCGAGCGGTCTGGCCTCGCTGGGCGGTCGGGCGAGCTCCTCCGGTCCCTCGCTGGGCGGTCGGGCGAGCTCCTCCGGTCTTTGCGCCGTTGTCTGCAGACTTTGGCTATGTGCCCACGTCGCCCGCAGTTGTGGCACTCGGCCTTTCTGAACGGGCACCTGACACGGCCGTGAGCCGCCCCGCAGCCGTCGCAACGCCGGCCCTCCTTCCGGACCCTCCGGACGTCCTCATCGTCGCTGCTTTCGGCGGCCGATTTCGAAATTCGCCGGGCTGCGTGCACCGAACTCTCTGCTCTGTCGGCCTTCGGCCGCCAGTCCTGGAGCTCTTGCACCCCTGCCTTCGTGGCTTCCGCGGCCTGTGCCGCTTTCAGGACCTCCTGCAACGTGGGGGGCGGCTCCTGATTCATTAGCGTGCGCTGAATCTCGGCGTCCTTCAGGCCGCATAGCACGCAGTCCCTAAGGGTGACTTCCAAATTCTCCCATTTGCACGGGCCGGCAGCCAGGCACAGGGCCGCTACGAAAGCGGCGACCGACTCATCAGGCGCTTGGACTCGCCTCCAAAACGCGCTCCGAGCGGGAAACATCGCTACCGAGGGCCGGAAATGGTCTCGCAGCACCTTCAGGAGCTCCTTTGCCTTGAATTCATCTGCCTTTTTGGGTGCGATGAGGTCAATTAATACCCTCTTGCCGTCGTGCCCGAGCATTCTGGTGAGGATGGCTCTCTTCTTTGCCTCGTCCGTCACCTCGAACTCCACCAGCGCGCCTTGGAAGTCCATTTCGAAGAGTTCCCAATCTTGCGGTTTCTTGATGTCGAAACCGGCGTATGTCTTGGTCCCGTGGGCAGCCATTATCCCACCTTCGTCACCAATTTGGTGTATGGGACCAAGGACACCAGGACAGCCGAAGAGCTGGCTTAACACAACTTTATTACATGCTGGTCAGAGGGAACATGTGGTAATGGCGGATGAACAGCTCAATATATACAGTGGCTATACATTTGAATGTGGCTCCTTGACAGTCCATTGGCTACTGTCCGCGTGACGTCATTGTAGGTCACGCCCTTCTTGTCCAGGTGAAGGTAGTGGCGGGAATCTTCCCGCGCTGTTGTTCTAGGTGAGTCTTGGACCAATGAGCTTGGACGCTCGCTATTGCCATCTAGTGGTCACTAGCTTGCGTCCTATTAAGGTTACAGTGATGCAGCTGAAGGTTACAATGTTACACATGGAAAAGGTTACATTGGATACACATGGATAGGTACATTGTTTAAAGGCACAGGCTTTAGGACACAACACTAACCTTATGCAATTTACAGAATTAATAAACTGCAGAGAAAGGAGGAGGGTCTGAACTTTCACAAGGCCCAGCTGGCTACTATAAGATAAAGCAACTATTGGAAGAGCTCCTACCTCAGAGATAGGCTTAATCACAAAACATTTCTCTGCTGTGTGAAGTAGTTGACACCACCCAGACCCTTTCATTTTACATGCTGGTGGAGATCAATGCCACTGGTTATATAGTATGTGTTTTTTCAAATACTTCAAGCAACATTTCATTGGCTGAGTATGCTCACAGTCCATCTGAAAATCCTCCAATGACAGATTCCACTTGTTTAACGTTGTCAAAAGGATCTTTATTGAGCTATAATAATGTTGTGTCAGAAATTATTCTGGGTTGAAAGGATTTTTGCTGGAGAACCTCTTAATGAAGGCTCCTTTCATGTCCCCAGGATCTTTCCTCACCAAGGTGGACCATATTTATCTACTTGCAATTTCTTGTTTTCAAACTGATAGGTTGGCAGAAGCTGGGACAAAGACGGGCACTCAAACCGTCCTGCAGTACCCAGGTCTCAAACTGCCGACTTGCCAGCCTTCCAGCTAACAAGGCAAGCTTCTTAACCACTGAGCCACTGCATTCTTCTATCGAGCTGAAAAACTATATTTCACTTGACCAGATTATTTGCACCAAATAATAGCCTCCTATGGCCAGTCAGGACTGCGGTGGCTTAGTGGTTAAAGACGCTGAACTTGATGACTGCAAGTTTGGCAGTTAGAGACAACGAAGTAAGCTCCCATCTCTGTCCCCGCTCCTGCCAACCTAGCAGTTCAAAAGCAAGAAATTGCAAGTAGATAAATAGGGACCACTTTTGTGGGAAAGGTAACAGTGTTCCGTGTGCTCCGGCATCTAGTTTTGCCAGCCACATGGCCATGGAAATGTCCTGTAGTGTTGAATCTGACTGGCTTTTGAGCCAGGGAGTTCTTTACTGATACCTGCTCCCTCAGACAGCTTCGGTGGCTGGATGGCCATTTTGCCCTTCCTCTACCACATGGCACTTCTGTGTGTGGTGGAGGTGGTGGATGGCCACATGAACTGGTGCTGTGGGCCGCATCTGGCCCACAGGCCACAGGTTGAGAATCCCTGTTCTAGATTAAGGATACTTTAAGAAGGCCTGGTCCTGCCACAACCATCAAATGACATGCAGCCTTTAGTGTAAGGGACCAAAGACAATGAAACAGCCGAAGGGTTGGCTTAACACAGGTTTATTGCATGATGATCCGGAGGAACATGTGGTAATGGCGGATGGGTCGCTCAATATATACAGCTGGCTATACATTTGAATGTGGCTCGTCGACAGACTATTGGTTGCTGCCTGCGTGACGTCGTAGAAAGTCACGCCCTTCTTGACCAGGTGAAGAGGTGGCGGGGAATCTTCCCGCGCTGCTGAACCAGGTGAATCTGAGCCATGAGAGCTGGACGCTCGCTATTGCCATCTAGTGGTCACTAGCTCGCGTCCCCTTATCAGGTTTACATTGATACAGCTGAAGGTTATAATGTTGCACACAGAAAGGTTACATTGTTAACACATGGCAAAGGTATATTGTTAAAGGCACAGCTTTACAGGACACAACACAGCCATTCTGTCTTTTTTCCTCCTGAATCCCTTTTTGCACGGGGGAGAAAATAGAAGAAACTGGAAGACAACACAGGAAATTGCAAGGATACAGCATCTGTTGGACTTTTTGTGAGCTGCACAGGAAACCTTGGTAATTGAGATCTGATCTAGTGGCACTATGGAAGCCTTTCGTGAAGAATTAAGTTGGGAGAAACCAATGACGTGGGTGGGAGCACCCTAATTCCATGAACCTATTGTCAACTTTCCTTTTTTGCTGCTGGGCTACAACATTTCAGCTTCAAGTCAACGACACAACCATGCTCCTCACAGCTTTTACTTGAGACTAAGCTATGTAGCAAGCGCACAGGGGCTGCGGTGGTTCAGTGGTTAAGATGCTCGCCTTGTTAGCTGGAAGGCTGGCAAGTCAGCAGTTCGAGACCCAGGTACTGCATGACGGATTGAGTGCCTGTCTCTGTCCCAGCTCTTGGGGACATGAAAGGAGCCTCATTTGGGCGTTCTCTGAGCGGAGTTTATCCCGCAAAAATCCTTTCTACCCAGAATAATTTCTGACATGAAAATATTATTATTAGCAAGCACACATCTTGTTTTAAAGCTGCTTAGTGTTTCTGAGATGCCTTTGGGAGTACATTGGCTTTAAAATGAGGTGTGTGCTTCCCTCACACTTTGTTTTAATGTAAAACCTGAGTACTCAGAAAGAGCCTCCTAGAACACCGTGGTATTTTTGAACCACAATTGGGTGTACCCTGGTAACGGCAACACTGATATGGTTGGAAAATTCAGTGGCAATGACTGTATGGGTCACTAAAAATGGCTAGGGTATGTGTAGCCCATGGGTTGCATGTTGCCACCACCACCACCCAACATTAAAGCACATACGACCCATTGTGAGGTTCAAAGCAGGCTATCTAATCTTTTGATAGCTTTGACTCAGTAAGCTAACATAATTAGTGAAATTTTTGAAGTGGTAGCTCTGTTAGTCTGTGCAAGCATATCAGAGAATAACAAAACAACTGTTTTTAAGGTGCCACAATGTTTTTTGTCTTTTTGTTTTGTTCACTCTCTGATATAATTACTGAAATATCCTCATCCTCTCCACAACAATCCTATTCTTCCTCCTACACATGCAAATTGTTTTGATTCTAAATGGCTATTCAGCCTGAACAATTTACAAAAGTATATCCCTTACTTCTGTGAATTGATTTAAAAAACTGACTTCTATCATTAGCTTCTTCCCATCCTTGCCTTTGTGGGACTGCAGTGGCTCAAGTGGTTAAGATGCTGAACACGCTGACTGGAAGGTCGGAGTACTGCATGACGGCGTGAGCTCTGTCCCAGCTCCTGCCAACCTAGCAGTTCGAAAGCAAGAAATTACAAGTAGATAAATAGGGACCACTTTGGTGGGATGGTAAACAGGGTTCCGTGCACTCCGGTGTTGAGGCATGCCTGCCACATGTCCACGAAAGCATCTTCAGACACAGAGAGTGCTGGCTCTTTGGCTGTAAACAGAGATGAGCACTGAATCCTAGAGTCAGATACGACTGGCTTTTGAGAAAAGGCAACCTTTACTTTTACCTTACACTTGCCTTCATCGGGGGAAAAAGAGAACTCCAAAATGAAGAATGTCCATTGTTTATTACTGGTGCACTTTGGATGTTATCTCATCTATAGCCACAGGAATCAATCAGGAAATTGTGGCTTTCCGATGAGTCTTCCTGTCTGTATTAGTCTATCCACATCTAATGCAATAACATAGTCATACATAGTCTTCCTGCTGGCTTCCTGGAGCTTATCTTTTGCCAGGAACCAGCCATGGCATTGATGTGGATGCCAGATCTAAGCCATTAACAAAAAAGTGATGATGAAGAAGATGACAGCTCACCAGCCTTCCTGGAACATCCATATTCAGAGCTGGAAGTCAACCCAAAATATGGAAACTCCATGGGGGAAGAAAAGGACTTTGTGCCTATTCAGAGGAACTCCAATCTTAAACTAGATTCAATTGGTGCCTGGTGCGTTCACTTACATAGGTGTGACACGTAAGTGGCATGGAGGTTACAGTATTAGCACCCCATCAGTCTAACAGTTGACGTGCAGCCCATGCATGGCCCCATTCATTCATTTCTACAAACGATCAGCAGTGTCTCCTTTTTGTTGGCACAAGATAAGAAAAGCCCTTTCAGTGGGCCTCTCCTGAGACTCCAGTGTTACATAGATTAGCAGCATATCCAAGACAGTCCACTTGGCGTTCCCCAAGGATGGACGCAAGACTCTATGCTGCCCAAGTCAGTGCCGCTAACAGCCGCTCTCTTCCCAAAGTCCCGGCGCATTGCAATCAAAGGCAAGAAACTAGTGTTGGAGCCTGAAACCAGCAATTGTTTAACCACCCTATAGCAATTAAAAATAATTAACTATAACTAATGAATTAATAACAATTGTTTTCATGAATTGCAAATCTGCACCCTGAACTAGTTACCTCTGCTTCAGTGCCGCAATTAGGGGGAGGACAAGCAGGACTCCTGTCCCGGGCCCGGAGATGACAGGGGCCCGTTGGCGCCGGGAAACCACCAATGTGTTCATGCGCAAACAGACTACGCATGCACAGAAAACCACAGGGGCGTGGCGGTGCCGGGAAACCACTGATGTACACATCCGCAAACAGACCACACATGCACAGAAAACCACGGGGGCATGGCCAAAATGGGGGGGGGGCACGTACCAGACCCGAAAAATTTCTGATGTTGGCCCTGCTTTGCTTCAAAGTAGATTTAATTTAAAATGAGCTGAGAAGCTGGTATACAATTAGATGCCCTTTCATGATCCCCAAAGCCTTCTGCTTGAGGCAGCAGGTTTCTTTGTGGCAGGGCACAACTTTGCTCCTTATTAGTACCAAATGACCACCTAGAATGGGGATTCTCAACCTGTGGCCCATGGACTGGATGCGGCAGGCAGCACCACTTCATGTGGCCCCTCACCACCTCCACCACACCAGGAAGTGCCATGTGATGAAGGGCAAAACGGCCATCTGGCCCCTGAAGCTGTCTGAGGGAGCATGACCCAGCCCCCGGTTTAAAAAGGTTGAGAACTCCTGACCTAGAACTAGCTATGAGTCCTTAACACCACTGAGTAAAGTATGTGCTTTGAAAACAGCTGTAGCTCAATGACTGAGGGTTCCTAGAAAGACCTACCAGGCATGGAGAAGAGTCCTATTTCAAACTCTGCAGATCAGTTTGTATGGTATGGGGCTACATGGACTCATTGGCTGATGCCCTGTATGGGCAGTTGCCTACAGGTCTGATTTCAAATGTTGGCATCTCAGTTTTAAGGAATATAATATGATCTAATAAATGAAATGAAATGAATAAGGACTGTGATGAGGATCTGATAAGGCCAGGTTATCCCCGTCTGGCCGGGTTATCCTGCTATGGGTAATAGAGTAGACCATACTTCCAGTGACTCAATGCCGATCATCATGCCGTGGTTAACTAAACCTGACCAACCCTGAGGATTAACCACCTCGGTGGCAAAGTCCACAGGGAAGGGTGATGGTCCCCAAATGGATTAAATCCCACTTGAATCCATCTTGATGGAGGGTAGCAGCTTCACCAATACTGACCTGGGGCTGAGGAGGACTTTGCGTGCCAAAATGGCTCAGGATCAGAAAGTGACTCATGGATCTGTATCAGTGGTACAGATGTCATGCTGTGATGTGGAAGGCAAATGGAAGACCACTGCATTTTATTGTCCCCAGGACAATCTTCATGGCTAATCGCCATGATGATAGCCAATATTCCGAATCTGATATGGCACTTGAAGAAGACTGAGAAAGAGATAGCCTCTTGAAGTTTGTTGCCAGATACTGTAATGCTGATTGTTACATGTTATTTCTCAGCACATAGAGGCTGTAGAACGCGTTTTCTAATACTATTGGTAAGGAATGATTCCTCTTACTATGTTTAGTCGTTTATTTCTAACTTTCATAATTTTCATATTGTAATTTTCATATTTCATATTGTACTTTTATCTGGGCTGTTACTCTTAAATGTATATTGTAAATTCCAGATAATACTCGTCCTCTGATGAAGATTCCTGAAATATCCATCTACCACGATGTTGCTTCTTGGGATATCCATATATTGGGATTTATAGTACAACTATAAATCTATTTAAATTTAAATTTTACATATTACGTTTTACCTTTTGATACACTTACCTTTTGGATTGATGAAAAATCTTGACTACATGAACTAGTTTACACTTTGTGCAAGTCCGGAAATATCAGCCTCAGTTTGATTGTTCTTTTCCTTTAAGACATTACCAGTGTTTTTACAAGTAGTTGCTTTAAAGATCGCCTACAGGAACTTTTCTACTTGTTTATGATCTCTGAGGAAGTTTGGACTGCTTTGGATTAAATTTTGTTATTCACTGTACACTTTGCCCACTGTCGTCCTTTTGATTTTAGTATATTTGGGTGTTTTTTCTTCCTATGTTCACTTTCCGCCCTGCCATCGTTCTTTCAGAAAGCCATATAAGGCAAGACATTTTCTTTAGTTGTAAAGATTTGAATGTTTCAATTGCTTTTAGACAGGCCATATTCTATCTATATCTATAAAACAGAAATCTATGTTTGTATGTACTCAAAAGACTTCTGCACCCCTGGACCGATCCCGCTGAAATTTGGCACATACGTACCTTGGGCTGGCAAGATCAGCACTGCAAGGGGTCACAAGCCCCATGGGGAACATATGCCCCCCAATTGCATCCCAATTGATCTATATAATGTGTGTGTTTCCCAGTGATGTAATTGACTGATGTCATGTGCCAGGTATTGTGACATCATCTGACTAGCTCAGCTGTAGCTCTCTGAGCTCAGCTGTAGTTTTCACAGTAGGTGGAAAGCAAATGGGCATGCAAGATCAGCACTGGGGGGGTCACAAGCCCCATGTAGGGGTGTATGCCGTTGGGCACCGCAGTTGGAGACTTCTGGTTCACGTCAATCTCACTGAGGGAAAGCACACCATGGAACTCGGGGCCTGGTCGGGCCGGCACAGCAGAGGCCCTTGAGAGGTCTGGGAGGGCACAGGAGTGGTAAGGGTGGTAAGTGACCATTGATGGAGAAGTGGGGTGGGTGAGGGAAGACAGAGATGGAGGAAGAGAAACAGGAGTAACCCACATACACACACGAGGTTTCCAAAAGGGAAAGACTGGCCTACGTTAAAAAAAAAAAGAAATACCAGAGCGAAGCCGGGTAATCAGCTAGTATTTTATATTTCTAAGTGTTGTTTCTGTTTTTCTTTGGATTTATTTTTTTAAAGGCAGCTAGAATGGTATAATACTGATGTTGTTTTTGATTTCTTGTACACTGCATTCAGGGACTGTGGTGGTTCAGTGGTTAAGACACTGAACCTGATGACTGGAAAGTCGGCAGGTCAACAATTCAAGACCCGAGTGCTGTATGGTGGAGTGAACTCCTGCCTCTGACCCAGCTCCTGACAATCTAGCAGTTCGAAAGCAAAAAATTGCAAGTAGATAAATAGGGACCACTTCGGTGGGAAGGTAAACAGCATTCTGTGCACTCTGGTGTCTAGTCATGCCTGCCACATGTCCACGGGATGCAGACAGCGCCGGCTCTTTGGCTGTAAACAGAGATGAGCACTGAACCTTAGAGTCAGATACGACTGGCTTTTGAGCAAAGGAGACATCTGCCTTTTTACACTACATTCCTATTTTAACGTTTTGCATTCTGTAAATTGTCTTGATTTTTTATCTTTAAAGGTGGCACAAGAGTAGATACAATAATAGGATTCATCGTTTGGCAGAAATGACCTGAATGTGAAGCTAAGACAAATTATGACTTAAGCAGAGATGTGGACAGAAGGAGATCCTGTTTTGGTTTTCGTATTTTCTACTCAGGTGTATCCAGATGATTTGTCAATAAAGAGATATATTGAGCACGTCTACAAGACCATCTATGTGGCTGTAACTGGACTGTCTGGCAGAGGCAGTAAGTTCTGCTTAGGTCTACTACGAGAAGGTGGGGGAAACAGATCCACCTGGAATGGAAATGCATGAAGAGAAAATATGTGGTAATGCTTTCTGTATGCAACACTGTGCAACAAGATGTGTGGTTTACCTAGGCACAATGAATACATCTGGCAGAAACAGGTAAGTTGTTATGGTATGGCAATTTATTTATTTATTGAATTATAAGTATTTTATACTGAAATTAATCATATTCCAAGGGCACTTTACAGAAAGAATAAAATAACGGAACAGTCACAATGTAAATTAAATTAAATTAAAACACATAGAATTAAATGAGATGCATCTAAAAAAAATTATGCAATTGTCACATAGAATTCTCTTTAGCAGAATGTATCAGGCTGGTTCCAGATTTAAGTCGTAGTTTGAGAACATCCTTAAAGCTTGATGAAGCCCCCTTGTATGACTGGTGCATTCCTTTCCCTGCCTGCTACTCTGAATAAAGCCCAGCTGAGTTCAATCATGAACATATAAACTGCAATATAAATCTTAAACCAGGGCACTGCAATTCTGTTAGGCAGTTCTTCATTCACTGCATAATCCTCTTCCTTTGGATTGGGATGCACTAAAACATTCCAAACAGGTGCAATGTCTGTAGTGCAGCTAAAGTAAATTGAACTTGACTAAATAGTTTAGTAAATGGTGTTCAGTTTTCTTTCCTTCAAAAGGTTCCTTAGACTCTCTCTGTTAAGGGGTTGGTTACAATGATGTGCTTTTAATATGGAGGGATATCAGATATTTGAAGCCTTGGGTATAGAGGGCAGACAGGCCATAGGGTGGGAGTGAAAGCCCACATCTCTCCTCACAGGGGTGTGGATTCACTTCAGCCTATAGAAAAAGCTAAATGATACTACCATGCATTATGCAATTAAAAGGCTTTGCATACTATTCTTTCCATTTAAATAGTGTTTACCTCCTTTGTCTTACAATGCAAAATGGCCTGGACCTCATTTGAGCTCCTGGAGAACCTGACCAAACACAGAGAAATGGACAAAGAGATACTTCCTAGTAGTGCATTTGTTCCTGGCTATTTCATGTAAACCTGTGAGAACTCATCTAACGTTAATAAAGCCCAGAGAGATCCAGTTCCTCCGGTCTCGCTTCAAGAAGAGTCACTTCAACTGGGGTTTTATGTCAGAGATTACTCTGGGTTGAAAGGATTTTTGCAGGGGATGCCCAAATGAGGGTCCTTTCCTGTCCCCTATCCTGCAGCTCTTGGGGAATCAAACCCCATGCTTTCAGTCTCCAAGCACAGTGCTTTTACCCACTGAGCCACCGGGGATCTTCACTTCAACTGACAGCTGTGGAATGGGTTCTTCTTTAAATGTTTTGATTAAAAGATGATTCTCCATGAGCAATGTTGAAAAACAAAAACAGCCACTTCATTTGTGAGGGTTTCCCCTTCTTCCCCCACCCTTCACCCCCACCAGAGGGAATCCCCATGAAGTCTGTCTACAATTTTATCTCCAGCATGTGAAGTCAACGTGACCCACAAGGGCAACATATTCAGTCTGGGAGGACACTTGGGAACTTCTTGCATCAGATAGATCTAATGTTGGGGAGATCCATGCTGACAAGTCGCAAAGGGGTGTGTCATGAAAGCTTGACGGGGCACATGGTTAGTAGGGAGGCTACCCTGCGTGGAAAGCCCAGATAATGTTGTTTACTGGGGGGTCGGAGGGGGTGTAAGGTAGAATCTAAGCAAGCCAGCACCTCCAATGCCAGGTGGCACAAAAAGATTAAAGCAACTACCGTGAGTCAGGACTTTGAAGCTCCTCTACAGAGCATTCTCATCTCATTCCCCTCTACTGTGGGTTGGAAGGAACCACCAAGTTGATCAGGGTTCCACAGAACACCAAAGACCTGACTAAGTGAAACCTTCTTTCCCTTCACATTAAGACCTTCCTGGCAAGGCTAAGGTAGGTTACTCTATTCCAGTTGTTTGTGGACACCTACCTGAGGTTTTGTTCTCCTTGCCTGTGTAGGGTTTCCCAGAGGCAGCTGGTTAGCTAGTGTGGGAATGCTTGGCTGATTTGGCATGATTCTTCTTTTGTTAGTTGGCTTATCAAGGGCCCCAATCACTGTGGGTGGAGATAATAGGAGTTGGGGGGCAATACTAGAGCAAGAAACAGGGGCTGCCTTGGAAAGGAGGAGGGACCTGAGGCCAGTCCATCCTCTCTGCTTCCCAAAGCACCTGCCAATAAAAAATCCCAAAAGATAACCTTTAAGGTGTTTTTTTAAAAAAAAAAAACACCAACAACCATCATTCATATATCCTCCCAATCCAAAGTGTCCCTCAACTTTCTACCATTGGCGTTTCAACCTTCACCTTGGTATAGGAGCCACTTCCCATACTTGATTCCCTCTCATTTAGGCTGAGAAATTTTCTGGAAATCTGAGCTGAACAGGTTTTGTATGTTTGGGTTCTTGGCATTGGTTGTCAGGATTTTGGTATGGTTTGGGGGTTTTTTTTGTGGTAGTATGCAGTGCCTTTTTTGAATGTTTGCTTCTTATGGAGAACAACTTTACATCTGGTAGCCTAGTTGCAATCCTTAGTATATCTGCAAGTAGCTAGAAGTATATTTTTCAATATTTTGATTTTTAAAATGGGAGCACAGAAGGCTTACAGCCTTGAATAGAAAGAACATGTTCTATAATGAAAGAATGAAATATCTTAGTTTTGAAAGTACAAAGAGTTCGGAAGAACTTAGTACTCTTCATGCTGCTTTACTAGAAACAAAATTATTCCTGCTAAATCTGAGCAAAGGTCCAGTGTTCCGATAAATTCCTATTGGAAACTTATAATCTGTTTTTAAACAAGGTATTTTTTCTAGTCCCGGTATGTTGTACTGAAAAGTATACTGCTTGGACAGTGATGGTGAATCTTGGCACTCCAGGTGTTCTTGGACATCAATTACCAGAAACCCAAGTCGGCACTCCTGCTGATCAGGGCTTCTGGGAATTGAAGTTCAAGAACATCTGGAGTGCCAAGGTTCACCATCACTGTGCTAGGATGAAGAATCTTTGACATACTATGGGAGTTGGAGTCCAAACATCTGATAGATTTTCCTCAGTTCTGATATTCTGCCTCTATACACGAACTCAATTCATTATATACATAGATACTGTAACAGCGCTGCCTATTGTTTTATGATGGAAGGATGGCCTCTAAATATTATTGGATACAACACTTATTGTTTTGGCCATTGCCCATGCTGACTGGGGCTGATGGCAGCTGGAGTCTGTCTACATCTAATGGGCGACAGATTCTCCCATATTTTAAAAAAATCCCCAATTGAGCTAGCTGTGACCTTGTGGCAACGAATTGAAGAGGTTCATAAGTATATGTTGCAAAAAGAAACATTTTTTTTCCATTTGTTTTGAATCAAAGGCTAATCATTTTAATTGGATTATCCCTGAATTCTTTCAGTTTGGGAGTGAGAACATAACATTTGTCTACTTGTTATCCTACATTTCAGTTGCATTCCCCTCACAACACCTATACCAACTGCATAATATCCTTTGCTTCTCAGTAGGAATCGAAATTACCATCAGCATATAATAGAAAAAAGGTTGGCTGCAGATTTAGTAAGATCCAAAGTGAAACCCTTGATAGACTTGGGGCTGTTCAATATTTCTGCTTTGTACAATACAGGATGGATTGAATCCAGAGTTAATCATATTTAAAAACAGATGAGTTTAAATGAACAGGATGAATAGATGCATTTAAATGAACAAGACGTAAAACAGTTAAAACCTTTAGGCTGTGAACTTAAATACTATACAACTAAGTCTGGATCTAATCTCCTACATTGAGATACAATTGTCTAATGATTAATAATTGTCAAATATTTAAATTAGTTGACTTTTCTATCATGAATTTCTTAAACAAAATGAAGAAAATAAGAGAGAGGGAAAGGAAGAGAGAGAAAGATATGATTTGGCAATATCTGAGACAGAGCCACTGTTTTGGTCAAACCATCGCACCAAGATTTTAGAACAGGAAAACATCGCAGATGTTCAGCAATAGTACAAAGCCCAAAAATGACAGTTTGGGTGGGTGTGCTTGATAACTGAGGGCAGAAGCAATTGCTTGCTTTTACTACCTATAGCTGCAGACAGAAAAAGCCGGTTCTTCTGGAGCACCAAATGGGTTGTGTTGTAGGTTGTGTTGAGTTTTACAGCATAAGGGATGGGTTGGGATCTAAACATCAGGCCATATAGAAATTAGAAAATGTTTAACCTTCTGTAGCTAGTACATTTTCTATGCATGCCTATGGGCTTTAGACAGGAACAACAGCAAAATTATCACTCTAGGACCGTGATGGTGAACCTTGGCACTCCAGATGTTCTTGGACTTCAGTTCCCAGAAGCCCAAGCACCCTGTGAATCCACATGAATGGGTTTACTGCAATTCATCCAGCCCGCGCTGCCCTCGTTGCTCCCAGAAGCGGAAGTAAAATGCGCCCGTACGTCTGGCTTCTGGGAATTGAAGTCCAAGAACATCTGGAGTGCCAAGGTTCACCATCACAGCTCTAGGAGCTGAGTGCTATTCAATAACAATTAGCAATTTAGCTTATATATCATCCCATAGCACTTAATGCACTCTCTGGAATGTTCACAAGGTAAATTAGCATTGTGCACCCAACATACTCATTTTACCGACCTCAGAAGGTTGGACAACTGAATCAACCTTGATCCCTGTCAGAATCAAACTCACAATGTCAGCAGGTTTTTGGCTGCAGTACAGCAGTTTGACCACTGTGCAACAAAGGCTCCTTTATTCAGTCAAATGCCTTACTTCTCAATAGCAAATCCTGTAACTGAAGGGCATACCTTTTCATTGCACACTGCCAAGGAAGGGGACTTAATGTCTTCTCATGGAGATGTATTACATTACTGCTTTACATTTACAGTATCATAAGTTTACGGACAGTGGTGGGATTAAAAAAAAATTACCACCACACTGTGGGCATGGTAAGGTGGGCATGGCCAGGGGTGAAGCCCTGCGTTGCACCCAAGTTAGGACTACTTTATTTCAAAACTTGGATGGGTGGAGCCACCCAGAATTTCTGCTACCGGTTCTGGCGAACAGGGCTGAACGTGCTGAATCCCACCACTGTTTATGGATAAGAGGAACAGATAAGTCCATCTCAGTTTTTGTACTGGAGATAGGGTCTTATTTGTGGTTTACTGCTACACAGCTCTATTAATCTACCACAAAATCACTCTGTGATTCTTTGCCCTCCCTTTGGCAATTTAGGAGCACTTAGCAAATTTATTTTTGTGGGAGCACAATTTCCAGAATCTCCCAGTAGCAGGGGAATTCTGAGAAATGTAATACCCCAAAGTAACTTTCCCAAGTTCTGCAAATTATGCTTACTTCAAACTGTGGAACGGAACACATGATGGAAATATTTTTTCCCACATAGGCTACCTTCCTTCTGTGTGTTTGCTTTCTTGCAGGAAGGTGAGAATGTTCATTTCTAGGGCAGGTCCCCATATAGAAATTATTTTTTTAAAGCAAGAGTGTGGAATGCTCAGTCTCATGTGGAAGCCCAGTGCTTGAGGAACTTTCATTTTAAAAATTAGACCCGCCAGGATCCCCTAAAGAATGTGGCTAACGGCAAGGGTGCTTGGAAATTGCGGAGGTTGTACTTCCTCCTTTCCGAAAATGGAATCTTTTCCAAGTTCCATAGAAACCACAATGACCATGTAAACTAGAGATTCTCAACCTGTGGCCCATGGGCCAGATGTGGCCCACGGCACCATTTCATGTGGCCCCCACCTCCTCCACTACACCAGGAAGTGCCATGTGGTGGAGGAAGGGCAAAATGGTCATCTGGCCCCCAAAGCTGTCTGAGGGAACATGACCTGACCCCTGGCTTGAAAAGGTTGAGAACAACTGGTGTAAACCCTGCAGTAAATTCTGAGCCAGTGATGGCAAAGAGTGATGGTGAACCTTGGCACTCCAAGGTGTTCTTGGACTTCAATTACTAGAAGCCCAAGTCAGCACTCCTGCTGATCAGGGTTTCTGGGAATTGAAATCCAAGAACATCTGGAGTGCCAAGGTTCACCATCACTGTTCTAAGCTTTTTCTCTCATTATGTGGATATTGTAGGTTTTTTTTAGTAGAGATGAGGATTTCCCACTTGCTCAGGGATACTTATTCAATTACTTCATATGATTGTGACCATATTGACAAGAAGTCTGAAAGGTTCTATGCAGTGGCTTAGTGGTTAAGATGCTGACCTTGATAACTGGAAGGTCAGCAGGTCAGAAGTTCAAGAGCCAAATTGCTGCATGACGGAGTGAGCTCCCGTCTCAGTCCCAGCTCCTGCCAACCTAGCAGTTTGAAAGCAAGAAATTGCAAGTAGATAAATAGGGAACACTTTGGTGGTGTGGTAAACAACATTTTGTGCACTCCAGTGTCTAGTCATGCCTGCCACATGTCCACAGAGATAGCACTGGCTCTTTGGCTGTAAACAGAGATGAGCACTGAACCATAGAGTTGGATATGACTGGCTTTCAAGCAAGTGTGACCTTTACCTTTATCATTACCTATTACCTACAATTTATATATGCATGGAAGAAATAGGCTGTGCTGAAGACCACTGGGAGGAACTCTGTGTCAGGTGTTTGTGTGTGTACATGAAACAGTTAGCCACATAGTGTGGAAACAGAGCTCCCTTAAGTGGCAAAACATTGTCCTTGCAAGAGCTTTTATCACTTCTGCATCTTACAAATTACCTGGCTTTATTTTGTGATTGGTCATAGGGCGATAAACATTGGCTTCATTTGCAAGCACATGAACAGTCCCCTTATCTACTCAGTACTGACACACCTTTACCATCTCTCATCAAACAGCTCCCCCTAGTGTTGCACAAGGCAAATTAAAAGGCAATTGAGAGTAGCGGTATGGTCAAGATTTCTACAGGGAGTCTGTTGTATGGAAGAACTTCTATACAATATTACAGTAAAACCGCTACTTACGAAAACAGTCCGTTCCCTAGGCTTTTGCTTAAATTGGGTTTTTTATGTAACTCGAAGCAAACCCATAGAAAAATTATTATTTTTACATAACTCAAAGCAAACCCATAGGAAAAATGAATTTTTTATGTAAATTGGAGCAAACCTACAGGGGAATGAATCTTTATGTAACTCGAAGCAACCCCATAGGAAATTGTGTAAAACAGGACATGGTTTTAGCACAAAATCATTATGTAAGTCGAATTTTATGTAACTCGAGGCATATGTAAGTCGGGGTTTTACTGTACTCTGTTTCCACTCAATATGCAGTGGTAATGAGGAGAAAGGGTACAGTTTCTTGCCAAGGGTTATGAAGAATGAGAATAAAAGTTACCACAAATGCAGTGGCCTCTTCATATGGGGGGCCGACAGGGTGTTGACTCCCACTCATTGGCTCTGTTAGAGTTATATGTCCCTCTTACTGAGTGTGGGGAGGGGAGGGTCTTTTTAGATATGGGATGGTTTTAAAGAGTATTTTATTGCTGTTTTTATGGGGTTTTAAAAATATTTTATGTGATTGTGTGCCGCCCTGAGTTGCCCTAGGGCAAGAGGGCGGGATATAAATTCAAATAAAATAAATAAATAAATATAAATCTGTGACACTGCCAATTTTGAAATACTAGATACAGCTCAAACCAACTCATCAAAAAAAAAAGATATTGTACAGCAGAAGAACTGTGCAGAATAAAGCAACAAAAATTATCGAGGTAGTTCTGAATTATGTGTTTCAATTAAAACCTCATAAGAGAGATTTAACAGAGTTATCCATGGTTACACAACATCAGTCCGTCCACTATCAGAAGCAGCACGGTGGGCTTAGTGGGCACTTACACATATTCAACAAAGATTTTAGAGCCATGTTGCTGCCTGAAGCAAAATGTCAAACAGTACCTAGTTACACATTCATTCCATCTGGAGAACTCACCTAGGGTGATAACTTAATGTTACTTCTACGTTATTGTGGAGACAATGTCCACCACCACTTTCCAAAGGACAGCATACTAGGTGGTGGAAGATTTACTGCATTGCAACTGAAGCCTGTCTACAGTATCTACCACCACCACCCCAACATCTGTCAACTGGCTTCTACAATGCAGAAGAACTTATATCCCTCCATAATAGAAATAAATAGCTGTTTTAAAAAAATCTGAGAAGATCATTTGTATGTTTACAGACTCTTTGTTGTTATATTTTTCATGTAAAGACCCAAGGGGGGAAATCAAGACTGTAGTTCCCTTAATAAGCCAGATAGCATGGACACTTTCCACATTGGTTGGAATATTCTGGGAGTTATACTACAAAAGTGTAACTTTACTGAACTCTGATCAGTTACAGTAAGTTTTAAGGACATAACAATTGCTACAGTATTCTTGGGAGGAAGCAATAGCAATAGGTTTTGGTCAAAAAAGTGTAATAATATTGTTGACTATAAAGTTTACTGGTACAGTATGTTTACTATAACACACTGACAGATAGTGTCATGGGCTTTAAGGGCTATATTATACCTCCGTATTTTTAACTGCAATGATTGGCAAAAAATTCTATCGGTGTCCTTGTAAGAGTTGCATAATTTAAAAGAGCATACAGACTCTACGTCAATACCGTTGGGTCTCAAGGCCAGTATTCTGCCTCCAGCATTTTCCAGAGGCCACATGGATAGCCAAAAATGTCAACAAAAACAAATGAATGGAAGTTAAAATCTGGTTTTGAAACATAGGTATGTTGCAGTATTCATGGAGTAGAAAGGCCCTGTGATTCACACAAAAGGTGAATTGCTCCTGGATGCTTCAATAGGAGCAGCAACACACTGTTGTTGTTTTTTACTTTGGAAAGTAAAATATTTTGTGGAGAAGTCTGGAAGCTACTAAAAGGGTATTGGAAAATGCATGTAGATACGTGGCTGTTCTTGACTCACCTCTGCTGGAAGGAAAATCATTGCAACAGAGCCTTGTGGCACAGTTGTTAAGCTCCCGTGCTAGACTTGCTCATGACCTGAGTTTAAACTTGAAGCGCACAAGGTTGATTCAGCTTTTCCTCCTTCCAAAGTTAGTAAAGTGAGTACCCAGCTTGATGGAGGCAAATTGCAATTTGCACAATTACCTTGAAAACCACACAGAAAGTGCTTTAATGCTATGAGGCAGTATATAAGAAGTTGCATTTGCATTTACAAGCAATCCTGTTCAGGGAACATGCCCACCCTGATGTACTGATGATCTTCTACCTCCTAACATGGCTTCCAACAGGTCCAGCCAACCAAGGCATGTTACCTCTATACTGAGAGGTAGAAAAAGAACAAAGACAAAGAGAGACAGACAGACACCCACAAACACAAAAGGAAATGGCAACTCAGAAAGAGGTGAGATAAGAACTTGAGGTCATTCTATTTCAGGGATTCTCAACCTGCAACCCATGGGCCAGATGTGGCTGCAGTGCCATTTCACGTGGCTCCCTACCACCACCGCCACACCAGGAAGTGCCACATGGTGGAGGAAGGGCAAAATGGTCAACCAGCCCCCAAAGCTGTCTGTGGGAGGGTGACCCAGCCCCTGGTTTAAAAAGGTTGAGAACTCCTGTTCTGTTTTTACATCTATGTTGGGGCAGGAGGAAGAACCTTCAGAATGTTCTCTTTTAATATCTAGTTGTATAAATTAAAATGTCTCTCTCTCTCCCTCTCTACCTTTCTCTCCCAAAGGAGGACGGGCTTGAAACTGAGGCATATGAAGACTCTAACCTGAAACAGTCCAACATGTCACTTACAACCCAAAGCAGTGAGTAAAACAAAGACAAGAAATATTAGTCATTTGTGGATCCGTTGTGCAATGAGAAATTTCATGTCAGAGTGGGCACACACCCAAGTGCCTCATCAATTAGCTAGTACAGAAACAAAACAGAAAGAGAGGGGATAGGGAAAAGATGGAATCTGGAAATGGGGACATCTTTAGGATTTACTGTAAGGTGTTAAAAAAAGATGGCTATAAATTTATTTTGCTTATCAGTCACATTTATTTCTTGCATTTCCTCCAACAAGCTCAAGCACATATATGGCTCTCACCTCTTCCCTCCTCTCCGTTTTATCATCTCAACTGTCCTGTAACATAGATTTAGCTGAGAGTTGGTGGCTGGGCTACTATGGCAATTCTGGTTTGAAATACAGAACAACAACCTGTTTTTCCTAAATTAAGCCATTTAAATAGATTGTTCTAGTGCAGGTGTTGGTAACCTTGGCTCTCCAGATGTTCTTGGACTTCAGTTCCCAAATGTACTGACTTGGGCTTCTGGGAATTGAAGTCCAAGAACATCTGGAGAGCCAAGTTTGTTGCCCCCTGATCTACTGTAGTGCAATAGTTTGTAAGTAGTGGGCTAAATCTACTTCTTAGTGACAACTAGAGTAGACCTAACTGCATCAAGAGGAACTTCTACTCTCCAAGAGATTGTTGTATTAGTCTGTATCAATGAAAAGAAAAACAAGAGATGTGGCACTTTAAAGACATCAGATTTGAGTGTGAACATTCATGAATTATAGTTTACTTTCTCAGACAGGTCTGAAAAGATGCCACAACCCTTTATTTTTGGCAATAATTCCCATTCATTCCATGGATCTATTTAGTTATTTATTAATTTCTTTCATTTATAGCTAGCCTTTTCCTCAATGCAGGTATCTAAGGCATTAAAAAACAACAACCCACCATTAAAATCATTGTCAGCTGTTACTCAGATCTGAGCATACATTTTTTCCCTTGGAAGTCATTTTCTCAGTTGATGAATGTGTCTCTGGTGACTCCATAAGCCGATCCTGGCATGGAACATGTGGCCACAGACTGTGCACTGACTAGATGGTGGAGGGCGTGGTTGAGTTTGACGAAGCTTTCGTGTTTGTCACTTAGCCTCTTCATGTCTGCGGCATTCTCCTTTGAAGTGACCAGTAGCAGCAGAGATGGTTTGGCGCCAATGTGGGTGATCTACAGCTTCTGCCTCCCAGGTTTTTGCATTTATACCTGACACCTTCATGGTTTGTTTCAGCTGGTCTTTATAGCGCTTCAAAGGAGCTCCATGGGGCCTTGTACCAGACATAAGTTATTAAAGATATACAAGATATACCATTAAATATATACAAGAGTTAATGCTAGAACACAATGGCTGAATTCCCGTTTAGTAAGTTGCAACTGGAGCAAGCCCAATGAATCAGTGAAATTTTGATTAATTGGCTCTTCCACAAGATCCATTGATTCAATGGATCTGTTCTAGTTGTGACTTATCAAGCAACAGGATTTCAGACAACGAAACAAATAATAAAAATTTATTGAATTAAAACAGTTTAAAATGTTTTACAAAATGAAAAAAGTCCGGCCTACCCTTGCGAAAAGCTTCTCTCTCCACAATTTACTCAGCTGCTGAAAGCCTGCCCAAAAACAAAGGTCTATAAATGCTAAATAGGGAGTGCTATGGCTCAAATGGTTAAGACGCTGACTGGAAGGTTGGCAGTTTGATACCTGAGTACAGCAGTATGGATTGAGCTCCCATCTCAGTCCCAGTTCCTGTCAACCTAGCAGTTCAAAAGCAAGAAATTGCAAGTAGATAAATAGGTACTGCTCTTGTGGGAAAGGTAACAGTGTTCCATGTGTTCCAGTGTCTAGTCATGCCTACCACATGACCAGGGAAATGTCTGTAGACACAGACAGCGCTGGCTCTTTGGCTGTAAACAGAGATGAGCACTGAACCCCAGAGTCGGATACAACTGGTCTTCAAGCATGGGTGGCCTATACATGCTGGCTGAAGAATGCCAATTTAGCCTTCCTGGGAATCTGGGATCTTACATGAAAATGAAATATGCAAAACCTGTACGTTTTACATAGAATGTTAGATGTCTCATTTATATTTTGGCTTTCATGTACTTAATGGTGTCTTAGATTCATTTATATCGATCATTGATGTGTGTGCGTGCATGCGTGTGTACGTGCGCAGGAGACTTCTACAAGGAAGTTTACACTAAGAAGGCAAATACAGGTGAAACTCAGAAAATTAGAATATCGTGCAAATATCCATTCATTTCACTGAAAAAGGTGAAACAAATATATGAGATAGACTCACTACATGCAAAGCGAGAGATGTCATGCCTTAATTCGTTATAATTGTGATGATCATGGCATACAGCATACATAAGATTATGTGATGATTATGGGGTACATGAGATTGGGGGGTTGGGGTATTCATAAACTGTAAGCATTAAGAATCAATATTATAACAAAGTAAGGCTTGAACTATCTTGCTTTGCATGTAATGAGTCTATCTCATATATTTGTTTCACCTTTTAAATTGGATTACTGGACTGAATGAACATTTGCATGATATTCTAATTTTCCGAGTTTCCCCTGTATGTGGTTCTCTAGTTGTCCCTAACCAGTGGCTAAACCTGATGGAGTTGGAGTTCAACAATATCCAGAGGGTCACAAGTGATTCCCACATGATCAAGCATCCTTGTTCTCATTCAAGTGCTCCCTCCCTGTTGCTTTTAATTATACACTGGCACCTAATGAAACTGTGTGGTACAACCTGAAGTGTGGATATACTTTCAAGAAGAAGAATCGTATGCCATTAAGTCTGTTCTGACGTACGGCGACCCTTTCCAGGGTTTTCTAGGCAGGGAATATGCAGAGGTTTCCTTTTCTTCTCCTGGAGGTGGCCTGGGACTGTCCACCTTGCCCATGACTACACAGACTGGTTCATGTTCCAGTAGGCACAGTGAAGAATCAAACTCCCAACCTCTAGCTCTGCAGCCAGATACCTAAACCACTAGATTGTTTTAAATGAAGCATGTTTGCAGCTCCCCGGTGGCTTAGTGGGTAAAAGCACTGTGTTTGGAGGCTGGAAGGACAGGATTCGATTCCCGGAGAGCTGCACAATGGGAGACATGAAAGGAGCCTCATTAGGGCATCCCTTGCAAAAATCCTTTCAACCCAGAGTAATCTCTGACACGAAAACACACAATGAAACATGCTATTTTGGGGGCTTATAATGTGCGTGTCCGGGGGGGGGGCATATTAAAGGAGACAAAGCATATGGCAAACTGAGTGTCATATTAACGGCAAAATATGTTTCCAAATAAGCTGGCCATCATCATTTCGTGTACTTTTCAGAGGCAAAAGTGACTGAACATCCTTGATGGCTCCCAGTTAGAATTTTCCAGCTTTACCAGTTCAAGGCATCATTTCATGTGCCCCCCCCGCCTCCACTACACAAAGAAGTGCCATGTGGTGGAGGAAGGGCAAAATGGTCATCTGGCCCCCGAAGCTGTCTGAGGGAGTGTCACCCAGCCCCAGCCTTTAAAAGGTTGTGAACTCCTGACATAAATGAACAAGAGGACAAGACCCTGCCAGGGATTTAGCCACACTCATCCTTTTCTTCCATTACCCATCCTAACATACATTGAGAGTCAATGGTCCTATCAAGTTGAACTGGGTGTTTTTGTTTCCAGAAAAGTAACTTTTGGGAATGATCAGCTGCTATGGAAGGAGAGCTTCCCCCATTCTGGGTGGTTCCCCCAAAAATAAATTTTTTCCCCAATCTCTTCTCTTCTCATTTAAATGTGGGTGGTATCTAGAGAAATAAGCCTGAGCCATCCTAAATATGGGTTCGCGGTGGCTTAGTGGCTAAGATGCTGAGCTTGAAGACCAGAAGGGCAGCAGGGCAGCAGTTCAAGAATGCTGTGTGATGAAGTGAGCTTCCGTCATCCGCCCCAGCTCCTGCCAACCTAGCAGTTTGAAAGCAAGAAATTCCTACTTGGACAGATGATCTCTCATAACCCTGACCCCAGTGCCGCAATCAGGGGGGACAAGTAGGACTCCCGTCCCGGGCCCGGAGATGACGGGGGCCCGTCGATGCCGGGAAACAAGCAATGTGTGCATGCGCAAACAGACCATGCATGTGCAGAAAATCACGGGGGCATGGTGGCACCAGGAAACCACCGATGTACGCATGTGCAAACAGACCACGCATGCGCAGAATGTGTGTGGCCAAAATGGGGAGGGCGCACCGGGCCCGGAAATTTCTGATGTCGGCCCTGCCTGACCCACTCATTGGTAATTTCACGGATTGACTCCTATAATGTTCTCCTCGTGGGTCTGCCCTTGTGTTTGATGTGGAGATTACAGGGGTTTCAGAATGCAACAGCCAGGCTGGTGACAGGCATAAATAAATTTGATCATATTTCCCCAGCTTTTGAAAGCCTGCACTGGTTACAGTACCTGTTGCCTACCGTATCAGATACAAGGTGTTACTGTTATCATATAAGGCCCTATGCAGTTTGGGACCTTGTTATCTGTCAGAGCAAGTAGATAAATTGGTACTACTTTGTTAGGAAAGGTAACAGCGTTCCATGTGTTCCAGTGTCTAGTCATGCCTGCCACATGATCAGGGAAATGTCTGCAGAAACTGACAACGCTGGCTTTTTGGCTGTAAACGAAGATGAGTATCGAACCCTAGAGTCGGACACAACTGGCTTTTGAGCAGCGGCAACCTTTACTTTTACTATCCTAAAGATATTTTGCCAACTGAAGGAGAGCAAAAAATGGGAACCACCCATTTGTGACAAATAAAACAGAGAATCCCAGAAACTCTTCACACTGTTCTTGCCACTGAAATACGAATTTAATTAATTTAATTAAATCATTTCAATTTTTTATTCTTTTATGGCGCTTAAAATCTATTGTCTACTGCAGGGGTGCCCAAACTACAGCCTGTGGGCTGGATCTGGCCCACAAAGCCAATTCATCTGCCCCACAAAGCCCTCGTTGCTCCTGGAAGCAGAAGTAAAACATATTTTACTTCCACTTCCAGAAGCAATGAGGGCTTCGTGGGCTGAATGAATTGGCATTGGGGACGGATCTGGCCCATGGGCCAAAGTGACCGGCTGCCTGAACCATGTGACCAGCCCGTGGCCCAAAAGGTTTGGACACCCCTGGTCTACCGGAAGGTGGCTGCTTCACTTTGCCTCACAATAGAGCCAGCCCTGGAATTAGCTGAGAAGTTTGTATACTGGTACTCTTTGGGATGTCTGTGCTTGTGTGTCTAACAATTCAGCATGTTTCATGTAGGAGATGAAGGCCAATCTGGGCGGTGCAACAGAGCATCATCCTTTGCCCAGAGGAGCATTAGACCTTGGTCATGGACTCTCCCCGGGTGAGTTTCTACTTTTCCAGAATGAGGCTATTTCTTGGATTAGACTGTAAATACTATAGAGAGGAAATTGCAAAAGAGAGTGGTTGGACAGGGGTTCAAAACTGATCCTTTACACCAGAGGTGCCCAAACTACGGCCTGTGGGCTGGATTCGGCCTCCAACACCAATTCATCTGGCCACGTTGCTGTCACTGCTCCCAGAAGTGGAAGTAAAACATGCCTGCGCATGCAAAGAATGCTACCGTAAATACACCCGTGGCTGTCGTAAATGTGTTTATGACAGCCACGGGTGCATTTACGGCAGCGTTCTGTGCATGCGCAGGCATGTTTTACTTCCACGTCCAGTGGGAGGAACCACGTGACCAGCCTGCTGAACCAGATGACCAGCCTGCAGTCCAAAAGGTTTTATGCATTCTTTTACATTTTTCCTTCTTCGGTGCTACTGGAAAAGCAACATCAAAATTCAGTGATTTGGTGGTGCTCCAAAATTTCTAAAATACTGTATATACTCAAGTATAAGTCAGGTTTTTAGCCCCCAAAATGAAGTCCAAAAATGGGACTTGACTTATACTCGGATCAATGTAAACACTGAAAAACATACCCACATAAATGTCTAAATTAATTAATTTTACTGTATTTTCATGTATTTTAATTATTGAAACTCACTAGCAGCTGCTGCAATTTCCACCCCAACTTATACTCGGTTCAATCTATTTTCCTAGTTTTAGAGGTCCAAATTAGGTACCTCGACTTATATTTGGGATGACTTATAGTCGAGTACAGTATTCCACTCCACCTACTGCTCATCTGACTATGGGTAGCAGACCCGAAACCACCAGAGTCTAGGGATATTCTTTCAAATGTGAACCACAGCACATTTTTAGTGAATAAGTCATAGTAATAGTCCAAGGAAAGTTAAGTTTCCTAGCTCTGCTTTTTCTAAAATCTTAAGACAAAAGACAACATAAGCATACTTCAGGTTCATTATCTCCCCTGTATCGTCTTTCTGTCCTCTATATCTGCCAAGACTCAATAGTATTTCCATTTTAAAAAGCCTGAATTTAGGCTTTCAGTAACTAAAAAATAAATAAACTGTTTATATTTTTGCTTTTAAAAGCAACAGAATGGATGTTGCTGATGGACTTTTGAAAGACACTGTTGGGAAATAATTTTTGGATTGAGTTTTGGAAAGTTGCAGAAACTTATCACTGCACACATCCCAAAAGACAAGATGAATGCCATATCTTTGAGATATTGTATCCATTTCCCAAAACTATATACTGTGGAACATGGGTGGACTTCAATTACCATTTATTTATTTATTTATTTATTTCAATTTTTATGCCGCCCACTCAGGTAAAAACCCAACTCAGGGCGGCATATTTTGCTAAGCCTAAATCAGTACATTGGCTGATCAGTGCTTTGGGGAATTAACTAGGCTTCTGGGAGTTGAAGTCCAAAAACCAAAGATTGGGAAACACTGGATAATATATTGTTTTTGGCTATTTTTAATGATATGATGCCTTGGATCCTCTTATGGAAAAAGGCAGGGTAAAAACATCATAAACAAGGAAGCAAATTAAGGATGGTTGAGTTGGAATACCCAAAATGACGTTGGTACAGGTCTTGTTCAATGAGCAAATTACACCTGTCTTTGGTTAGACCAGTAAAATAAAAATGCAATGGGAAGATTTTTAAAAATGCAGTTCAGCAATAGGTCTTATGGTCCCTACACAAGTCTGCCACACTATGGTGCCCTTCAGATGTACTGAATTACATATCCTGTCATTCACCGCTATGTGATGACTGTTGTATTCCAACATATCTGGAGAGCAGCAACTTGGAAAGACTGTTCTACCCAGATGTTTTCTAAACCAGGTTGCCAGAATGGCAGCTTGAACTGTAGCAGGCAGGAGGTTGACATGGTTTTAAGGCCAACATCATGTTTGGGGGGGAGGGGGGGACTGCAGAGAACTACAATTGTACAAGTGACCTGTGCTCTCCACCCCTTTCCTGGACTTTCTGTTGTGTGACTGCAAGCACCCTGGTAATAAAAGTCAGTCACAACCAGATTTTATAACAGCATGTGACAGGTTTTACGATGGACACTACTGCTAAAGTGGGGGAAAACTACTGCAATTATCATTGCCCACATGTGTTTTCTCCAAACAAAGGATTTTAGCCCTTCTATTTATACCAGAATTGGACAATCCAGAGGCTTTATAATATCTGTCAGTCACAGGAGTTGATGTGCAGCTGACATTGTGCGCCTGGTTGTCTTTTGAATGTAATGAACCTCTAAGGTCTCTGTTTACACTGACATCTTAAAGTTTTAGCATACAAATTCAGATCATACAGGCTGGAAACAAATGTTTAAGATGGCCTGGAATTAGAGCTGAAAGCATGTTAATCTTGCGCAGAGGTATCAGAGGCATGATTTATGTTGTGATTTATGTTGTGATTTTTGTGAGCTGCCCTGAGTTAGCATATGCTGAGTGGGCGGCATACAAATTGAATAAATCAAATCAAATTATTTCCCCATCTTTGCGAAAGCAGATTTCAAGGAAATCCTGAAGACCAGTCACTAATCAATGCAAGTTAATTTGCATAACCCATGAAGTGAGAAGAGCTACTGCTGTGACATAAAATCATTTCTCATTCCTTCATGATTTTCCCCTTCCAGTCACAAGCTACGTTTAACACCTGTTACCTGCTGTAGTCTCAGGTTTTAGGGCTCAAGCCTAAAATATCTGATCTAATTATTCCCTCAGGGGAGATTTAAGAAAAAGTGTGGTTGAGATAGCACTATTGGTACATTACACGAAGAGTTAAATTCAGAGGAGGAAGGTACACAAAGAAACTCAGTCACTTTCTTTTCCAGGGAAAGAAAAATAAATAAAAGATGCATGAGGGGAAAGATGTATATATTTGTAGCAAAGCGGTTAAAGGGCTCTACTACAGCCAAAACATTGTGAGTTTAATCCTAACGGATTGACTCAGCCTTCCATCTTTCCGAGGTTGGTAAAATCAATTCCCAGCATGTTGAGGTCAACATGCTAATTACCTTGTGAAGTGTGTGTGTGTGTGTGTGTGTGTGTGTGTGTGTGTGTACACCCACATCTAGAATCCTGGCTATGGCCCTGTGGGGCAGTATATAAGTGTAATTGCTATAGCTATAATTTTAATATGTATTTTAATATATATTACTTTGATAATATAATTAATATATAAATGATATATAAAATAGAACTTTTAGCATATATTCCTGTTATATATTAAGATTAGATGAGATTAGATTAGGTCTTCCCAACCTTTTTAGGGCAGGGGCCAGGTCATGATCTCTCAGTCAGCTTTGAGGGCCGGATGGCCATTTTGCCCTGCCTGCATGATGGGGAGTGTCCATTTTATCCCAGCAGCTTCAAAGGGGTGGCCATTTTGTTTCTTGAATGCCCTTGGAGGGGTGGGGGCCACATGAAATGGCGCTGGGGGCCAGATCCAGCCCATAGGCCTTAGGTTGGGAACCCCTGGATTAAATTAACAGGATCTTTAGTCAAGAACCAGGCAAAAATCTTGACTATTTTGAAAAGATGATTGCTGGGGAGAGAGACAGAGACATAGAGCACATCTTCTTGTAACCAGAGGCCAAAATCTTTTAGACGTCTGGCTTGTTGTAAAGGTACACACCGTCTAATCACTCCTAATACAGGTGGGCAAAGAAAAACAAACCACAGCCCTTCTATCCATACTTTGCAAATCATGAAGTTTTGCTAAGCATTCCTTAGCTAAGGCTAGAGACCCTCTTCCCCTCTCATCACTGCATTTCACAAATGAGTCTCATGAAGTCAACACTTGCCAGCATCACTGTATGATGTGTATCTTTCAGTCATTCCTCCTGGCTGGGTCAACGGGGAGCGTATCATCTGAGTAAGAGAAGGAGGATGGAGGGAATGTCCCCAGGGAAGGAAGCACACTATCAGAGCCGTGAGGACAGTGGACCAAGTGAGTGCATGTAGAGCAGGGGTGGTGTAATCAGAACTTGGCCAAGCAGTAGAAACAAAATATGCAATCAAGCTATATAAAAATAAAATATATTATAGAAACACAATAAATATATAAAGGTAACAAAGTATGCAGAAGTTAAACTATACAAAACAATAAAAAAATCTATTGATAACATAAAATTGTACTTCAGCCAAGAAGATTAAATGATAGGGATAATCAACAGACACAGTACTATTATTTTTAAAATTAGTTAATTGTATTCAATGAAATGCCTGGGAATAGAGAAATGTCTTAATCTACTGCTGAGGGATGGTCATGCCCGAACCAAGTGATGTTACTGGAAAGAACGTTTCACAGATGAGAAGCCACGACCACAACCTCTTTCTCATCATTAATGTAGTCTTCTGATCTGTTTTCCAAGGTGCTTAGATGGGCTGAAGCAAAATAATGCACATGAAATACTTTGGAAAATCTAGATGTTTTGCAGAATTGTGGTGGTATTTTCAGAAATGAACTCTATGGGAAAGGTTATGAGAAATTCATAATAAATAGTGCAGAAAATAACACAGCCTAGCAAAGAATTAGAAAGAATACTTTTAAAAGCAGTTTAAAAATATGTACCAAGGTATTTTGAGAATTCTATGGTCTATCTAAATAGCTGAAAATGTTTGTGGGAAGTCCACAACGTGTTCCCAATTTCTAATTATAAACATAAGATTTTGAAAGCTGCATTTGTACAAATAAGAAGCAAGCTAATTACAACAACAAAAAAGTCATGCACCAAAGCAGTGATGGATGACTTTTATTTAAAATGGTAAAAGTGGTGGGTTACTTTTGAATAGTGGAATCAGGGAAAGGGTTTTATAAAATTGTCTGTAGCTATACAGTATTCCAGGGTACTGCAGTGGCTCAAGTCGCTAAGACGCTGACTGGGAAGCGGAAGGTCAGCAGTTCGATTCCCGAGTACTGCAGGATGGAAATGAGCTCCCGTCTTCATCCTAGCTCCTGCCAACCTAGCAGTTCGAAAGCAAGAAATTGCAAGTAGATAAATAGGGACCACTTCAGTGGGAAGGTAACAGCGTTCCGTGCGCTCCGGTGTCTAGTCATGCCTGCCACATGACCATGGAAACGTCTGCAGAAGCAGACAGCGCTGGCTCTTCGGCTTAGAAACAGAGATGAGCACTGCACCCTAGAGTCGGATACGACTGGCTTTCGAGCAAGGGAAACCTTTACCTTTACCTATACAGTATTCCAAATTGATCCACACACCCGTCTCAAAATCTGACTGGTTGGCAAGAAAACCTTAAATGAATATACATGAAAAATTATACTGTACATCGAAGCCCCTGCACAAAAGACATTTGTGCAAGGAGGAATTCTGGAGTGGGAAAGTATGCAGTGAATAAAATGTTAAAAGATCCCTTCTTTAAACTCAAAAGCTCATCCTCCCCAGGAAAATAATAAAGGGGGATATTTCAACCAGAAGAACAGTGATAATAGCAGAGAGATTGAGACATCTTCTCTTACCTTGGGAAAGCTGGCTAATACCTGTCAGTTTCCCATCTTGCATCTAGATCTGTGCACTTCTTCCTATCAGGTCATCAGTCACTCACAAGGACTTTAGATTTCAGCTTCTCCTTGTACGCTTCACTATTGATGATAAATAAAGGTTTTGTTTGCAGTGAAGACACAAACCTCTTGAGTCTAAACTGTTTTTGTTCAAATCTGGTTGAAAGTGGTTGCTTTGGATATTGATGGTATGAGTGAGTGCAAGTGAGAGATATGAAGGCTACTTTGCAGACAAACCTAGAACTTCCTTGAAGACAATTATGTAAACCACCCACATTTCCTTATCAACATCACCGTTTATTTTGTACCATTGGTATACACAGTGGCTTACAGAATAACATGACTGGAATGCAGTTGCCGTTCCAAAGCATTTGCAAACTACAGGTGAAACTCAGAAAATTAGAATATCGTGCAAATGTTCATTCAGTCCAGTAATGCAACTTAAAAGGTGAAACAAATATATGAGAGACTCATTACATGCAAAGTGAGATAGTTCAAGCCTTATTTTGTTATAATATTGATGATTATGGCTTACATCTTATGAAAACCCCACCACCACAAATCTCATGTACTCCATAATCATCACATAATCTCATGTACGCTGTACGCCATGATCATCACAATTATAACGAGTTAAGGCATGGCATCTCTCGCTTTGCATGTAGTGAGTCTATCTCATATATTTGTTTCACTTTTTAAGTGAAATGAATGAACATTTGCACGATATTCTAATTTTCCGAGTTTCACCTGTAATTTCTGTCTGTTTTGGAGGAGTGTCAGGTAGAAAATTAAGGCAGAGGCATAAACAGCCATATAGCTACACATGCCAATAGAGTTACATTATAGGTAAATGTTGCCCTTGCTCGAAAGCCAGTTGTATCTGACTCTAGGGTTCAGTGCTCATCTCTGTTTAGAGCCAAACAGCCAGCACTGTCTGCATCTGTAGATGTTTCCGTGGACATGTGGCAGGCATGCCTCAACACCGGAGTGCACAAAACGCTGTTTACCTTCCCACCAAAGTGGTCCCTATTTATCTACTTGCAATTTCTTGCTTTCAAACTGCTAGGTTGGCAGGAGCTGGGACAGAGGTGGGAACTCACTGTAGTATCCAGGAATCAAACTCTGACCTTCCAGTCAGCGAGTTCAGCATCTTGAGCCACTGAAGTCCCTTAAGGTTACATTAAGCTAAGGGCTTAATCCTTGCATCCAAATGGCACAAGGACCTCAAGTGAACCTATTTGGTCTGTAGCAGCTTGCTGCCAATTTGCTGGTATTGTGAAGTGGTTTAAGAAGAGAGCCACTTCAGGATATTGGCAACTTAATCAGTGATGCACTCCAAAAAGATTTTACTACCACCTCTGTTGGCGTGGCCAAATCTGTGGGCGTGGCTAAATCTGTGGGCATGCCCAATGCAATGGAGTATGGAGGTGGGCGTGGCCAGTCAGGTGGGTGTGGCCAGCCAGGTGGGCATGGCCTGGGGGATTTCCGCTACCTGTTCTCCTGAACAGGACAGGACCTGCTTCAGTGCATCACTGAACTTAACCATTCATATTTCAGTGACGGGAACAGTGTGGAGGGTTTATCTTTCAGGGGGGCCATTTGCCACAAATGGGATAGTAAAGATAAAGGTCTCCCTTGCTCAAAAGCCAGTCATGTCCAACTCTCTGGGTTGGTGCTCATCTCTATTTACAGCCAAAGAGCCAGCGCTGTTTGCGCCTTGCAATTTCTTACTTTTGAACTGCTAGGTTGGCAGGAGCTGGGACAGAGGTGATAGCTCACTCCATTGTGCAGCACTCGGATCTCAAACTGCTGACCTTCCAGGCATCAAGTTCAGCATCTTAACCACCAAGCCACCAGACCTTTGACAGCTACAAAATAATTAAATAATATTAAAGCCATGTATTTGGCTGTAGCTCTGCTCAGCACAATATCTAACCTGACAGTTAATATCCTTATTATGCCCTTAAGAGTAATGTGATGAGTGACGAACCATTCCTACCTAGTTAATTTCTTGACAGCCTACAAACTGACCCTCTCACCTAGATAGGCCCATGTATTTACTGTCAGCAATGTTAGAGTGGTTTTGAATTTACTATGAACACAAGAAGACTTATGACAAGAATTTGAAGGTGGGGTCAGTGTGTCTTGCCTTACTGTCAAGGGGTGGTGGTGGAGGGGGCTGGGTTATAGTGCCAAAACTGTAAGATCTGTTTTCCTTTGGATGTCAGACAGTGAACATTGCCTGTTTCCAGAGTAGGTAAGATAAGATTGGTGGAACAAGATGCAATTATGTTGGGCTGTACACCTGTGATCAAGAGATGATCTTCTAGTCTTATTTTTAAGGAATTAATTTGTTAATTAATTTTAATGGTGCAATTATGCATCTGTGAAGAATTATGGCCATGGGTAAAAGTTATCTGAAAGTTCCTAGAGTCTAGATAGAACCTGAAGATGGCTAACTCCAATGTTTAATTCATTTGGAAGGGCTCGTGTCTGTCTGGAAATAGCAACCTCTAGTGCGGAAACTGTTCTTGCCTAAATCCCTGGTGAGCCTATGTGGTTACTCAATGGTGCAGGAAAAGCAGTCAACACTTTCTAAAGAACATTTACATTGAATGAAGCTATTGAGAAGCCAGAAAGACTACAGTTGAATGCAAGAGTTAGAAACCTCCGCAGCCTGAATTGTTGTGAAAGGGATAATTGGAAAAACGCGCCATATTTATCCTAAGGATAAATTTGATATTATTTGTTGGGATATGTAAAAGGGATGGGTTTGTTGCAGAAAGGATAGAACACAGAAAATCTTCTAGATGAAACATGCAATGGGGTTTATACCTTTACTGTACCCTACAACTGACATACAGTATAATACCTAGAAGCCAGTATCAACACTTTCTTAGATAGGATGTGGGACTTGAATGTCAATATAACTTCACTTTGAAGACCTGGATAAATGTTAATTGACCCATCATTCAAGATTTGATCAGTAATTGTATTTGGCATCAGAAAATTATTTTAGAAGATTTGTCAAGGTTTTGGATGCTTTTGTCTTTCATCTCTCGTAATAAGTAATGTAATGGTGGGGGTGTTTCCAGTGGTAGACCGGTGAGGGGCACAGAATGCTTTCTTTGATTGCCACTTTCCTTCACACTTACAAAAAGATTCTCTCACCACAGCCTCTTTTTACTCAGCTTTGTAAAGTCATCTTTTCTGGACTACAACTCCAATGATCTGTGATCATTGCTCATGTTGGCTAGGGCTTCTGGGAGTTGTAATCCAACAATATCTAGGGGTCTATATTTGGAAGCCAACAATCTAATAATTTAAAGGGTATATATGCACTACTTTATTTGTAGCAAGTGGTGCCAATGGAACAAATAACAGAAGCTCTCATCAAGCTGTACATAGAATTTCTTGCTTCCTTGATTCTGGCTTCCTATTTTACCTCAAGATTTTATTTTTTTCCCTTTGGCGATTCTCTCAATTCCCTTGGTAAATTTCCTTCCCAGAGAATGAAACTGTGAAATTGATTTGTTTCTTATCCTCATTTGGAACTAAGGTCCCTTTTCAGCTATCAGCTGAAAGGATGAATAAATGACAGTAGTGGGGTTTTGAATGCATATTTGAATGTATATTTTTAGGGGAAGGGACAGACAGCCACCCTATTGTATTGCATTTTTATTCTTATATTAGATATATCGATTGTATCAACTGTATTGTATTATGTCGTATTTATTTATATTGTAATATTGTTGTTTCATGGAATGTTAGCCGCTCTGAGTTGCACCGTCGAGTAGGGCGGCATACAAGTCTAATAAATGAAATGAAACTTGAAAAACTTTAAATTTAGAGAGGAAGCAGCAGCTTTGTAACTACATAGGAACTTTCAGAAACTAACCTCTACCTTTCAGGTACCTGTCAGTGGCATACCACTGTTAGCTTTTGAGGAGGTTCTGATAGTACTTTTTGCTTCTTGGTGTACACAAAAAAGAATTTTGTGCTTTAAGTTTCAGTCTGTTCCTCCACTGTACATGTATTTATGCTAAAACACAGTCTAGTGTGCAGCTTATAATTTTACACATTAGACTGGGCAAGGCCCTTTTTTGATAACGAGACATAACATTGTTTCACAAAATTGTTCCTCAAATTACAATATTCTTCTCTTTGTGCATAATGTAACTGTTTGTCGAATTTCTAGATGTTGTTGCATGTGTTTTTAGCATTCTGTGACTGTTACCAAATTTTTGATTATATTAATAATTCTTACATTGTAAAAAAAATGGAATTTCTATGAGTTTACTAATACCAGTTCATCTGAAAGGCTATCTTTTCCTATACATATACTGTATCTAATCAACACTTATGAGCTCCTTTAGAAACTTTGTGTTGACTTTGCCAAAGTAGGGTAGGTTAGTCATGAGAAATACTGCCTTCCTGCTGGTGGAATCCCATTTATGGGTCCATTCTACTTAAAAGTGAATTCCACCTAGCATTAATCTAATATGATATTTTCAACCTTTTAAACATTACTCAGGGACTGCAGTGGCTTAGTGGTTAAGACGCTGAACTTGGTGACAGGAAGGTCAGCAGGTCAACAGTTCAAGACCCAAGTACTGCATAATGGAGTGAGCTCCCGACTCTGTCTCTGCTCCTGCCAACCTAGTAGTTCGAAAGCAAGAAATTGATGACTTATTTTAATTATGTGCCATTTGTAATCATTCCTACAGTTTTATATTGCATTTTAATATTAGATTTACTTTGTGAGCAGCAAACTAGAAAAGGTTGTCCCAGAGTATATTATCCCAAATATATGGGGGAGGGAGAGAAGGGTGCTTTTAACAGCAATTTATGGCTTGGTACCAAAACACAATGACCATCTTCTTCACAAAAAACAACATCTAAGCTCTTTCAAAATGGGTTATATTATGGGCATATGAAGTTGGAGAGTACCAATGTACCTTGTACATAACAGAAGTATTCTCATGTACACATGAGTACACATTTAGAGCACAACAATTAAATTTAAATAAACCTATAATATAAACCAGTTACCTATCAAGACCATGCAGTGCATAAAATGTTTTGGAACTAAAACGGAGAATGATGGGAACAAAATTGAATAGGTGATTTTTAGTCAGTCAGTATCTCACTGCCATATTTACCTCACAAATTAGATAAGGCCGTATGATATGATACTGTAACTCCATGTATGTCCGCTTGAGCTCCTTGAAAGAAATGAAGATAGGAGTTCAAAGCTAATTAATGAAGAAATATATTTTCTTTTTGGTAGGTGACTCCTCATCTGGGGAGGTACTAGGGGGAGCAGAGGCTGCCCAGCGACCTTATACTATCCACAGAGCATCCCATGAGGTAAGTACCTAAGGCTGGGAGAGTTTAATGTTGCAATAGGATGGCTGCAAAAGCATGTGCCTGATGCCCTGATCCCACCAAAAAGGGTCACTTTAACAGAAACAAACTCTCTTAAAACATGTCTTCTGTCTGCTGGGAAATTGCTCCTCCTAGCCTGGCCTCAAAAGGAGAAGCCCAGATGGGAGATGGATTGGGGTTGGCTTGATTAGCAGGCCAAACCATCACACTGAACTGCTCAACAAGCAGTCCAGATTGTAATCTATTTCCCTGTCTATTTCCCCGTGTGGTCACATCCTATGATAACTCTTGTGAAGCATTTATACACTCCTAGATTTTGTCACTAGAATGGGAAGATACTCAGTGATGTGTTGCAAAAATTTTACTACCCCCACCCTCGGCATGGCTAACTCTGTGGGTGTGGCTAACTCTGTGGGCTATGCCAACTTGGCCAGCCATACCATTGCCTGGGGTAGGGAGGTGGGCATGGCCAGACAAGTGGGTATGGCCTGGGGGAATTTCCGCTACCGGTGCCCGCGCACCTGCGGGCACTGGGAGCAGCGCATCACTGAAGATACTGCAGCTAGGCAGAGCCAACTCGGTTTTCTTCATCTGAAGACTCCTGAAATTTGAAGCAATACATTTAGTCTATCATGGTGTTGAAGATTCTACACATCGCTTTTCTGCATGACTGCAAAAACCATGTGGGTTTTGCTATTACATTTGTCAATTTATCTAAAATACTTCAACCCATTCTATTCAATAGATTTATATTTTTAGCATTGCAGTAGTGCATAAAGAGCAGGAGTTTCACACACGTCCATGGAAGGAGTCTCGGGGACTTTCTTAGCAAGGGATATTTCATTTCGGTGGCTCCTTGGTTAAAAAGCTCACCTTCTTAGCTGGAGGGCTGGCAAGTTGGCAAGTTGGCAGTACTGCATGACGGATTGAACGCCCGTTTCTGTCCCAGCTCTTGGGGACATGAAAGGAGCCTCATTTGGGTGTTCCCTGAGTAGAGTTCCTTCCGCAAAAATCCTTTCAACCCAGAATAATTTCTGACACGAAATCATTATTATTTCATTTCTGCAATCCTCCTTGTTTTCACTGTCCTTATTCACTCGTTATACTTACCATAGAGAGAAATTCAACAGGAGAAACTATTGGTGTTTCAGCACATTATCTTCATGTTGACAGCTCTGGCATATTTAAACACAAAAAGGGTCCTGAAAGAGTAGGAAGAAGATAGCAACCATTATAATAGGGGTGTGCCATTTTCCCTAGGGATACATCGAACTTCATGAACTGATCATGGACCAAAACAATGAATTTCGTTGGCTGGAAGCTTCCCATTGGGTCAAGCTGGAGGAAGACTTTGAGGAACTGGGGCACTGGGGCAGACCTCATCTCTCATACCTGACTTTCCAAAGCCTTCTGGAAGTACGTAGGGCTTTTACCAAAGGTGAGGAAATTTGCAGATGTTTGTGTGATCTGTAGTGTTACTCCAGTGTATCTGCAATATGTTACCTACAAACCACTCAAGAGACTGTACAGATGATAGCTTTTGTCAAAGCTATGAAATACTTTCAGCTTGTTTTGCCTTTCTACTGCACAAGCACTAATTCAACACTGTTTATCCTGGCAAAGAGAAAGCATTTTATAAAATCACCTGCAGATGTTTTTTTGCCATAAATTATGATGACTGTAGAGACTCCCATAGCAGTATGCTCTCTCTCAAGAAAGTTAATACAGTAATACCTCGGATAACATTTGCATCAGATAATGCTAAAACCGCATAACGTTAAGCAATCTGGGGGGAAAATTACATCACATAACTTTGAAATCCTATGGGATGCATCGGATAACGTTTGCTAAAGCCTGTGCTGGTTACAATGTATCTCTATGGAGTTTTAACATTATCCAATGCATCACATAGGATTTTAATGTTATCCGATGTATACATCGGATAACGTTAAAATCGGATAACACTAAGACTTGTGGAACCAAGTTTTAGCGTTATCTGAGGTTTTACTGTATAGTAAACATTGATTATGGTGGAGATAGTCTTGCTTGGGAAGGAAACATATCCTTCAATTGTTTGCATAACACATTATCACAACCATAATGAAACAGACTGGGACTCCCTACAGTGGGACGGGTAATTTGTGGCATTCCAAAAATTGTTGAATTTCCACTCTCATTTTCCCTATCAATTGGCTAGTTATGTTACCTACTGCTGATGGGAGATGTAGTTCATAAACATCTGGAGGGCCACAGGTTCCTCATTCTTGATTTATAAGAGTGATGCAGCGCTATTTCAGATGAACAAGATACACTGCACAGTGGTTTAGGCATCTGGTTGCAGAGCCGGAGGTTAGTACTGTAGCTTGATTCTTCACTGTGCCTTCTTGAAAAGGGCTGAACTCAATGATGCATAGGGTCCCTTCCATCTCTATACAGTGGACCCTTGATTAATGACGCGTTCAAATAGCGTCATTTTCAATTAACGACGCTATTGACGCACCCCACGTGAGCATTCGTATAACAACAAAAAATTTGTTATTCGAATAATGACGGTAAAAATACCATCGTTATTTGAATAATGACATTTTTGTCGTTATTCGAATAATGACGTTATTCGAATAGCAACGCTACTTGGGGAACCAAGTAACATCATTAATCGAGGGTCCACTGTAGTTCTAAAAAGGACATGCTGCATAAATCAGACTAGCAAAACAGAAGTGGCAGGCTAAATGCTGTAAGGATAATACACCTTAATCATCCCACTATCACAGGGGTTCCCAACCTTTTCAGCCCGGGGGTCAACTCATGCTCCCTCAGTCAGCTTTGAGGGCCAGATGGCCATTTGCCCTGCTTGCACGATGGGGGTGGCCATTTTGTCCCAACAGTTTCAAAGGGGTGGCCATTTTGTTTCTCGAATGCCCTTGGAGGGGTGGGGGGGTCCACATGCAGGCCTTAGGTTGAGAATCCCTGCATTATCCATAAGACTCACTCCACCTTCCAGAGACCTGTACCCATTCAGGAAGCTCACACCACCTTTGTGCTGCTTCAGAGTGGACTTCCTGAAACAAGTCCTGTGATAGTGGGATAATTGAGGTGTATTATCCTTACGTATGCAAAAAAAAGTTGGCATTGAAGACCAGGGAAGGGTCAAAGGAGAGAGGAAAACTGATTTTCATAAGGGAGACCTTGCTTAGCTGTTCTATAACTGTCAAGTTTTGGATTTGAAAATAAGGGAAATTTCCCGGCCAAAACGGGAGACTTGACAGCTATGCTTATCCTGTGCAGCCCTCCAGTGGCGGCATTAGGGCATTGCAGTCTTCCTAATACAGGAGGATGCCGGTAAAGGGGGTAAAATACGGGAGGTTCCCGGCCAATACGGGACACTTGACAGCTATGAATGATCATCATCATCATCATTGGCTGTTTTGCTATGTCATTTACAGTACTTTAACAACAATAAAAAGGAAAGTCACCATATTCTGCTGAATGATAGCTGCAAGGAAGAGGATGGGAAGAGAAGTATCATAAATCAAAAGGAGCACAAATTAGAGCAATCTAATCCTTCTCATTGGTGAAAAAAGAACTGATTAGGATCACTCAAGTGAGAGATAAAATAGATCACACTGAAGATAAGAACTTTTTAACTCTGAAATAGACTGGTCCAACATTCCACATCTGGATGCGACCTCAAAATTCTTGCCTTTTGTATCTTTTAAATGTTACCAAGTATCATTTCTGTGTTGTCACCTAATAAGCTGATGTTCCATCTTTCTACACTTTAGGAACCGTCCTTCTAGACCTACAAGAGAAGTCTTTAGCAGGGATTGCCAATAAGGTGCTTGACCAAATGATATACGAAGGGCAGCTCAAGCCAGATGACCGAGAGGTGGTCTTGAGAACACTCTTACTTCAGCACAGGTATGGACTTTGTGGACAAACTGGGTGGTGTGATGTTTCTCAAGTGGCAGGAGGGGTGCAGCAAAAGGACATGCTCCAAAAAATCAGACTAGCAAAAACAGAGTATGCAGGCTGTATGCAAAAAGGGTAGTTGGCAGGAAAGTGAGAAGCCAGTCAAAGGAGAGAGGAAAGCTGATTTTCATAAGGGAAACCTGGCTTACTTGTTCTGACTACTGGAAGAATGCCCAGCAACAGGTTTAAGAGTATTTATAAGTTATATTTGTTAAGTTATTTGTAGCAGCTGCACAGCAAAGCAGGGCAGGTTTTAGTCAATTTTATGTTCAAACACAAGTTTCCCAGTTCTCCCTTTTTAGCTCAGCAAATAAACACACTTGGACTACATACATGAGAGAAAGAAAAATAGCATTTACTCACAAAATGAGGTCAGAAGATATATGTGCTCAGGACTTTTGGTGAATTTGGTTAAGAAAGAAGTAAAGTACAGCATAGTCTTTCTTCCAGCTATGTAGCCTGGAAGATGGAGGAGCTCAAAAAGACACCTTTCCTTTTCCAAAGGCAGAAAGCAAGCGAGAGAAGGCCAGAGTAAACAAAGGCCTTAACACATGCAAATAGGGTCAGGTGATCCCTGAGGTAGGAAAGAACCTTTCTAATTGTAATTACCAACAAACAATGCAAAACAACTTCCTTTAAGTCAGGCTATTCTTTCGTGTCTCTCTGGTTACTGCATGCTTGGTTTGTGCTAGAATACTCAACAATATTTAGGTATAATCTCTTCTCTAATGAGTGTGTGTCCATCTCCTCCTTCTTACTCTATCATCACAACCATAGTCACTTTGTGGCGACATAGGCACTACAGTACACTATAGCAGTGATGGTGAACCTTGGAACTCCAGATGTTCTTGAACTTCAATTCCCAGAAGCCCTGATCAGCATTCCTGTTGACTTGGGGTTCTGGTACTTGCAGTCCAAAAAAAGCTGGAGTGCCAAGGTTTGCCATCACTGCAGTATAGACCAGTGATGGTGAACCTCGGCACTCCAGCTGTTCTTGAACTTCAATTCCCAGAAGCCCTGATCAGCAGGAATGCTGACTTGGGATTCTGGTAATTGAAGTCCAAGAGCAGCTGGAGTGCAAAGGTTCGCCATCACTGCTATAGATTATGAATGCTTCCAGAATAAAGTTTTATTGTGCAAATACACTGCATTCATTCAAAGAACATTTTAAAAGGTCCAGATGCCTTCATCTTCCATTAATAACCCTCATTGTTGTTGTTGTTGTTTTGTTTTGTTTTTTGCTGCCAAAGATTTCCTGGTAGTCCAGGGGCAGTGCTGTCTAGTTTGCACATTCATCCTTTGTTTAAAAAATTGATATAGTGGTTGTTACAATAGTTTTTTTGCTGCTTACTGTTTATTTTTTTTAAAGTGTTATTAATTTGGAAATGCCCCTTGCTCGCTCTAGTGCTAAAAACATATCATTTCTTTAAATGTAGCATGTTGGGGGGCCCTCAAAATACTGTATTGGAAAGCTGCTCCCCACATCATTCCTGTCAAGTTTTGTATTTGAAAATAAGGGAAATCCAGCATCGCTGGGCTGTCGCTACGCCATTGTGCATGCACAGTATGGGTTTTGCCTTTTCCTTCCACACAAGGCACCATGGGGGCTGTAGTTCCTGGCCCATTTAGTGCCGGTGCGCATGCGCAGTACGAGTTTTGCCTTTTCCTTCCACGCAAGGAACCATGGGGGCTGTAGTTCGCGGCCCATTTTTTAAAAAATTATAGAATATGAGAGATTTACGCGAAAATACAAATACGGGATGACAGCAGGAAAGAGGGGTAAATAACAGGAGTTTCCTGGCCAATACGTGAGACTTGACAGCTATGCCCCACATTACCTAGAGAACACAAAGGCTTTTTTAAAAAGACAAAATATCTTCAAAAATGTTTTTTAAATGGTGTGTATTTGGAGGGGCTGGGAGCCCAAAGGGTGCTGAAGAATGCAAAAATGGCCCTGGAAGCTACTTGTGACTCATTGACTGTTTCTTGCCTGTCCCTGTCCTACCATTTCCCTCATATTTTCTTATGAATAAATCCATTATAGAGAAAAAGCTAGAACAGCTGAGCAAAGCTTTTGACTGGTAGCACTAAGAGTCTTCTAGAAGTAACATAGAAAACAATATGTTGCTCTGTCGAGCTGAAAGATGGCAAAGTCAGAAGGTAGAACAGAAACTTCAAAAGACAGAGCTATTAGAGGTACCACAACAGAAAAAGATTAGATTTGAAATAGAAAACTAATTTCTGTCCATGACCTACAGAAGAAAATGGACTATGGTTTCTTCCAGAGAATGTTCCCCTTGTCCTAGTATGGAGAGGTATAAACAGGGAGTATATATGTGCACTGCAGCAGGTTCTGCAGAACTGGTAGCAGAAATTCCCCCAGGCCATGCCCAATTGGTTGGCCGTGCCCACCTCCATAGCCCATAATGCAGGATGTTTGGCCCCGCCCACAGATTTGGCCCCGCCCACAGAGTAGGTATTAAATTTTTTTGCAGTGCATCCCTGTATGTAACTGATGCTGTACCTAACAGCTGTATATTTTGTTTTGTTCTTACTTTGCCCCATGGTATTAAATCTTCCAGAAATTTAACTTTAATCCAAACAGTCCGTAGTTATCCTCAGCCTTTTATTGTGTGCTGTAAAATCAATTCTGACTGATGGAAACTATTTTCAGAATTTTCTAGATATAGAGTACTCAGAGACAGTTTTTAATTGTTATGTTTCACTGTGCAGATAGCTTTACAGGAAAAGAAGGGGTTGTTTCCTTTGCCATAAATATAAATTTATGGAAGAGTTTGGGGTTGAGCTAGGCTTGGTGAAAAGGTATAGGAACCTCCAGAGAGAAAGCTCCTTGCACTGCATAACTATTCCTTAACAGAAATGTGTGGTAAGGGAAAAGGTAGGTGACATAATGGCAAAACACAGGAGAATTACAAGTGTGTAGATCAGGGGTTCCCAACCTTTTCAAGCCGGCGGCCGGGTCACACTCTCTCAGTCAGCTTTGAGGGCCAGACGGCCACTTTGCCCTGCCTGCACGATGCAGGTGGCCATTTTGTCCCAACAGTTTCAAAGGGGTGGCCATTTTGTTTCTCGGATGTTTTTGGAGGGGGGAGGGCGTTACATGAAATTATGCCGGGTGCCAGATCTGGCCCACAGGTCTTAGGTTGGGAACCCCTGGTGTATATTATACCTCATAATACTAATTAGCCACAGTGAAATTTTGATAATTAAAATTTTCTGATTTCCCCTCCCCCCCAAAAAAAGGGGGTCTCAAGGCTCCCTTAAGATCCCTTTCAGTATGGGGAAAGTCTTTGAGGCCACAGAATAAAGGGGTGTCTTTAATTACTGAAAACTACTGTCACTAAGCATATGTCTCATGAATGGAGTTCAGTTAGTGTCACCTGCAATTCTCTCCCAGGAAAAGTTATGTGACTAAAGCTGATGGCTCACAAGTATGAATATGAAAGTATCCTATCTTTCAAGGTGCCTTCAGAAATCTGAACCTTTTGCAAAACTGTAAGAAGACTTTCCTAAAGGAAAAAATAAAGAAGCACATAATATTTGATGAATTCAATTGTCCGTAAACAGAATCACTAAGATAGTATTAATCTGAATTATTTTGTTTCTTCCCTCCTATTTTGTTCCTTCCCCTTCCAAACTTCTTCTCTTCATCCAGTCACCCTGATGAGTCCATTTCATTAAGCACTGTTTCACCTGCACAGCTGCAACACACTGATAGTAAAGATGTTGCACAGCCACTTTTGCAGGAACATCAACAAATTGAAATGAAGACCATCCCTGCCAGCTCAGAGAAGGTAAGGGCATGTTGCAACTTTGAATTTCAGCAGTGGAGAGCACCTATCTGGTAAACGTAGTGTGAAAAACTCACACATTAACATCAAATAGCATGGAACATTCTAACCTCAGCCAAAACTCATTTGTGTCCAGGCTTCAAAACTTTCTTCTAGAACAAAATGGGAAAATGTTGTGCATATGCAAGCATTCTGATTGGCAGGCAGTCTTAAGCTTCTGGGTAGGCCAGGTATTGCATAAATATCATGAACCAAAGCAAGAGAAGGGTCCTCTGTCTGCTTCACTTCAGAGCCAGCTCAAGCCTTTGCTCTAAAAGGGGTTCCCAACCTACTGCCTGCAGGCCGCCCCCGGCCCAAAGTACCATTTCATCTGGCCCATCACCACCACACCCATACCAGGAACTGGAAGTGGACGTGTTTACGTCAGCTGTAAAACACACCCGTGAATGCATAAATGTGCCCATGATTGTCGTAAACACGGAAGTGGGCACATTTACGGCTGTCATACATGTGGCCACTTCTTTTTCCAGGGGGCATTGTCAGGCCCGCTTAGCTGTTCAGGGGGCATGGTAGGGCCTGCAGCATAAAAAGGATGAGAACCCCTGCTATAAATCCTTGAAGAGTATTTCCCCTGTATATGCAAAATACACAAAATAATACATATGCCTACAGTAAATAGAAACCTAGACAAAGGAAACCATTTTATAATACTGTATGCCAAAAAACTAACCTAGGACAGTTCGTTCATTCGTTCATTCGTTCATTCGTTCGTTTGCTCGCTCGTTCGTTCATTCACTCGTTCATTCTTCTGTTGAAATTGATCTGAAAAATTTGTATATCATACAGTGATCCTAATAGACTTAGAAGATATTACATGATACATAACCCACAACAGTGTATTGTTGCTGGGGAAAAGCATTCCACTACCCCCTACCTTGAGGAGGACAGCTCTGACCTCAAGACCAACACATAAACACAAATACACACTGACACTGCTACGCAGTGACAAGGACTTCCATATTTTGGAACTTCCTCTAATCAGCCAGAGAGCATCAGACAGAGAACAAGTTATGATTTTTTTAAACTTGTGTCTGTACCCCCACCCAGCTTCACAAAAAACCATCATTACAGTTGCCATAATTCTCTCCCACAAAACCAGGACAGAAGTATACTTGACAAAAATGGGTGGGTTATCTAAAAAATAGCCTTTTAAAAAAACCAAATATAATATAATGACAGCTATAAAACACTTTCACATTAAATATATCAATACATAAATGAATTTATTTACAACAGTTAATTCTTACTATAAGATGATCTGTTGTACTGTACTTCTGAGAAGTCTCATCGCAGTCAACTCGTAAAGTCTTCAGTTCCAGGAAACACACTGGTCACACTTATTGGGTGGTGGTGTGAGGCAAGGACGTTAAGATTTGTCTCCAGGTATAGTCCAACTCCAATGTGGCAGGAAATCACTCATTAGATGGTGAGAGTTTGAATTTATTTTAATGGTGTGTTATAATACATAATCGGTAAGTTTTAAAAATCCGCGACTTTAACAGGATTTTTATTGAACTGGCCACAACAATTTTTCCGACCTTGAATCTGGGACAATCCTGGTTTTCTGGGACATATGACCACCCTAACCATAGTGGATAAGTAATTATTATTTTTCTTCTTGCAGGAAGAATCAACTAGTACCAGTTTTAAAAAGCCACTTTCAGAGAAGATTTCACCTGAAGCAGAAGCCACACTAGTGCTGGTTGGTAAGGATGTGTGAATGTAAAAAGAATCCTGCAGTGGGAGAAATGGGAAGGACAGTGGAAGCAGTGGAAGTGGATTGAGTGAAATGAGGTGACCCCATGCTTAGTCCATGACCTGTTGCTGCTGACTTGTATGGTCAAGGTTCAATCCCACAGCAAGATCTTTAGTGTCTATTCCAACCTGAACTTGCCCAGTTGTGTTTGATTTCAGAAGCTAAGCAGGTTCAGTTCTGATTAGTATCTTGATTGGAAGCCATGCAGGGTTTTTCAACCATGGACCTCCACATGTTCTTGGACTTTGATTACCATAAGCCGAGGTCAGCACACCTGTTGGTCAGGAATCAAACAAAAGAAAGAGATTATCTATGCAAGCATAATAGCTTATTCTTTGGAGAGTTTTTTGGGGGCGGCTTGGTCTGCAATTAAAAATCATGTGCACACATCTTCTGAGTTGAAACTAGCCAATCTGTCCCATTTTGAGCACCTGGCAGGTGTTTTTTCTAAATTTCAGTGCTTTCTTTTATCCTGTACCCAAAGCAAGTGCATGCTGGGGATGGGAAAAAAGAGAGCAAAGCTGCCTCCTGTGTAAACCTCCAGCTCTTGTAGTGGCTCATTAGCCCCCACTGCAGATCTGAAAATTTAAACACTTCCCCTGATTGTCTGGGACAGCTAGGAGAAATATACTTTTTTTCTTAAGTTCGAGGGATGATCACTGTTAGCAATTACTAACAGCGATCATCTGTCAAACTTCTAAAAACTTTTTTAAATGTTCAGTAGATGATAGTCCTTTCAATACATCAACATCTGTCATCTAAGCAATGTATTAGCATAGCAATCATCAATTGAACATAAAAAATCAATTCACTTCCCCTGACTATCCCCAGATAATCAAGATAAGTATTCAAGGTGTCCATATTGTAAAGCAGCATCTCAGCTACTTCACAATAATTTCTGTTTAAATGGAGGAAGTGGCCTAAACATCATTTATCTTCTCCTTCATTCTCAAATGACATCCTGACACAGCCTGCATCAGGAGGGTCTGTGTAGACATGACACAGAGATAAAGCTTTAAGCATTTTTATCAGTATGTGTACGTTGTGTTAGGTTGCTGGAGCCATAGTGTTGCCTGGTTCAGTGTCTCAGCTGGCATCCTCACCCGTGTTCTCTAGGACAGTTGTTTATAACCATTGGATTTTTAAAATCTTTTTGATTACATGAAGTTTCTTCTTGCAGTATTATATTGTTTACCTAGCATTTCTGTCTCTTCACATTAACTTGTCACTTTTTCTGCTATCTGCCAACTATTGATTCACTAATAGCTTAACTTCATTCACAGGGTGAAATTACGCCTAAATGTGTTTAGCAACAACAAGTATGTGGCACATCTCTATAATGACTTCATCTCTTATACCCAGCTATTAGCATGTGTGTTTTATGGGCTGGCTTCTAATGGTTCACCTGCTACCACATTTCTTGAGAGTCTGGGGCTAACCCAGGGAAAAAGAAAGAGTTATGCTGTCTCCCCAGTCCATGTGCAAAAATTTTGTGCCTTGGTCATTGAATCTCTCCACACGTGACATGTGACACATATAGGCTTTTTAGGGAGCTCAGGACAGGTTATGTGACATTCACAGAGTGGAACAGTTAGCATGTTAGTAAGAAACAGCTGAGAGACCACCATTCTCTACTTTCATCTAAAACAGGCTATCTCAAGGTCTTCAGGTCGCGGGCCTGACCACTCCTCCTAGACTGCTGATAGTGGTTCCTCCCACCCAGAAGCAGAAGTAAAATGTGTGCCACACATGTGAACACTATATTTACATTATAAACAGTGGCCTCTAGTGGCTAATTCTGATAAAGCAAAATAAAAATATATGTGTACAGTATTATGGATTTCAGGGATTTTGATTGAATATTTTTAGACCCATGGATAACTGAATTGTGGGTACTGAGCCACATATGGCTTGGGAGTGGTGTATAATGTATGTATCTCTATGTATGAGGCAAGTAAGCTACAGTAATGCCATTTTCTCTTCCTGAATAGGTGAAATAAAGAAGCTATTTGCAATAATGTGGCTCCTTTTTTTTGCTAGCGTCTTTCCTGTAGTTCTAACAATGACTTAGTGTCCAGACATGAACAACTAATATTTATTTCCATGTAATGAAAAATTTACCTTAATGACTCTGGAAAAGAAATTTTATTGTTAAAGGCAGGGGAACAGGCTAAGCCACTTAAGTTTTTTTTTTTTTGTCCAGACAGCTGATAGCCCTAATTTTTCAGAAATGTTTGTAGGACATTTCAATACATCCTTTTCAGCCCACTACTGCCACCTAATATTTGGGGAGAGACTGGATTTCCATATAGCAGTATTCATTTTTTGCTTCAAGAGGTAACCCCTGCCAGAAGAATCTGAGTTCAAGGTTGGCTGACACTAGCTGAATTCTCATTAAGGGTGCTAAATAAAGTTTTCTCTCAAACAAGAAAGAATACAGAATTCAAACTAAGGCCTACAAAATGGTCTTCAGTGGTTCATGTTAGTGCCTGCCTCTGAAGCTAACAAATACTTATACAAGCATTGCTGTGTTTCTGGCTAAATACGTCTTCTGTTTGTCTTCCCCTGTAAAATGGGCATAACCAAACTGAAATTTGTTGTTGTTTTTAAATTAAGGCAAAATTAAATTTCTGTCCAGAGGGTTGAGATGGGAAATTGTTTAACTCGCTCTTCTATAAAAGCTATGCTAATTAGCAAGGTTTGGGTTATCTGATGGGTTTTGGGTGATGGGTACAATCTGGCAAGGGATGAAGCCATGTTTTCTCCTGGCAGGAACTATGCTTTGCTTCTATCAACACTTGAATGCAAACTTTGCTCACTTTGCTACATCTCATTTTCTTCCCCTGTCCCTTTTCTCTTCCACCCTTTTGCCTTTGCTTGGATCCCTTCCCTTCTTGCCCATGGTCTGCATTTCTTGTTCCCTCTCTTTGTGCCAAGGCCTCTAAATGATGCCCCATGCTCATCCATCCTCCCTTCAGGCTGTGCTGCCTTCCTGGAACGTCCCACCCTGGCCTTTGTACGCTTGAAGGATGCGGTGGAGTTGGACTCAGCCCTAGACGTTCCTGTGCCTGTTAGGTTTCTTTTTGTGCTTCTGGGTCCAGAATCCCCCCATATCAACTACCATGAGATCGGGAGAGCCATCTCAACAATGATGTCTGAAAGGGTAAGTCAAAAACCCGATTGCCTAGGGAAGTTATAGAAACTCCTTCCTTGAAAGCTTTTTTAAGCAGGGACTGTCAGGGGATTAATTTGATCCACAAACTAGGAGCTTGCTTGGATGTAGACCAGTGTTTCCCAGTTTGGGGCCCACGTCCCACAGGGGGGACTTTAATTCCCAGAAACATAAGTCAGTACATTGGCTGATCAGTGTTTTGGGGAATTGACTTAGGCTTCTGGGAATTGAAATCCAAAAACCAAGGTTGGGGAAACACTAATGTAGTCATCATTGACTGCAATTTGTATCCAAGAATACATTTTTTCCCCCTGAGGCAGGAAAAATGTCATTGGTGTGAATTTGTTTAAGGTGGATCCCAGCTCGCCATGAAGTGACTCACACACTATGATCACGGAGCCGTCTCTTGCGGCACACTTGAAATGAGACATGCAGGATTTAACACCGTGACTGCAATGGACTGCCACAACCGGTGTGCCTTCACAGCCAGTCCATCAGGCATGGCCTCTTCCGCCTCCATGACTGTTCGGAACCAGAGTTCCTCCTCTTCTCATTTTGCCATTGGGTCCAATATGATAGTTTCCAGTGGCATTTCCTCCACTGAGGGGGACCATCACCCCACCTAAAGGGGTTCATCCGCCCATAGCTGTTGACTCCTTTAGGGAGTCAGGTTAGTTAACTGCCGCCTGACACTCAGAGAGTAATGTAGACCCAGTGCTGAAACTGCAGTTTGATTGGTGGGGTTCATCTGGCTGTTTCTGGGGTCAGATAGTTGTGCAGGTATGAACTGTGCTTCATCCTCTGAGGACCAGACAATGCAACACATTAGCTTCATTGGTAGAAGACAATAAAGCATGAGCCTGGCCAAGGGCTCATTGCTTCCAACCTGAAAGAGTCGGCTCAATCAATTTGCTGTATGAAGCTTGGGGTTTATCTTCTGATGCCCAATCACTAAACAAAAGCAAGTTAATTTTCAATTTGCAGAGCTGTGGAAGCCTCTCACGGGATAAACAAATGTCCTCCAACTTTTAAGAAACCTGTTTCTAATTGCAAAGTTGGCATCTCACATGCTTTGGTTTGCTGAAGAAAGAAATAGACAAGCACAGGGATAAAAAAAAATATGCCTAGTTTAGGAAGCCGGGACTTAAGACACCAAAGGAAAACGTGTTGACCTACTGGCAGAATGTTCAAAAATCAGGCTGACTTTAACTTAATATAGGGATAAGCGAATTCTTAGTGTTCGTGTTAGAGGATAATAGAAAATTGGCAGGTATCCACTGGCCAGTACTTTGCTTCCGCAGATTTGGAAAAACTTGTTCCAAGCAAAAGTATTTTTTAAAGACCATTTTACCACATAGGAAAGGGATTTGAGGTTCTGGAAAATACTATTAACCCTCACCATCAGCTGCAACACCCTTCTCTAATTGGAGTACAGGTATCTCTCTCTCTATCTCTCTCTCTCTCTCTCTCTCTCACACACACACACACACACACACACACACACACCACCCCCATATCTGCTGGTACAGTATCTGCAGATCTAAGATAAAGGTTTCCTTTGCTCGAAAGCCAGTTGTATCTGACTCTAGGTTTCAGTGCTCATCTGTTTCAAAGCCGACGTTTCTGCAGACATTTCTGTGGTCATGTGGCAGGCATGACTAGATACTGGAACTCATGAAACTAGAGCTCATGGAACGCTGTTTACCTTCCCACCGAAATGTTCCCTATTTATCTACTTGCAATTTCTTGCTTTCAACCTGCTAGGTTGGCAGGAGCTGGGACAAAGACAGGAGTTCATTCTGTCCTGCAGTACTCGGGAATCCAACTGCTGACCTGCTTTCCAGTCAGTGTTTTAACCACTTGAGCCACTGCAGGTCTAAAAATAGTCAAATAAAATCCCTAAAATACATTATATATAGTGCATTACCAGACCTGGCCTCTAGAGGCCATGTCTGCAATGTAATGTTTACAAGGAATGAAGGCAAACATTTTGGTAGCTCTCACGTAGAACAACAGAGGGTTTTTAAAACCCTCCCCCGCTTCATGACTAAGTAAATGTATTAAATAATTTGTTCACGGTTTCAGTTATCTGTGAAAGGTATTGGAATGTATCCTCTGCAGATAAAAGGGGAGACCTGCACAACAATCAGGCTGGTGGGGGGGACTCAGTAGTAGGAGGCTTTTAAAAATCCTAAATCCAGAATATTACCCAGAAGGGAGCATGTAGACCTCAGGTTTTAAAAATAAATTTGTTGCATAAGGTGTTTTTCAGTGTTTGGAGCCATTTCACATATCTTATGATTGTGACAACAATTATAAAAGTAGTGTAAAATAAACAACATAAACTGGATGAGTTTATGTTAAAAACTGGATGAGTTTATGTAGGCAAGATCTGTGACTTAAACCTATTGGTAATACTGTATGTTAAATCTCTAGAAACATAGATTAAAATCTAATGATGTAGAGAATGTCTCTGATATTTTAAGTTTGTTCCCTAGACTGCCTCTACATCATGGTTACTATCTCTGATAAATTATTCAAAGGCACAGGTGGGGGTGGCACTTTCATTAGACCACTCAAATATCGCAAACATAAGCTATCTTTCAACCCCACATGGGGCTTCATCATGGTGGGCTGGAGGTGATAAAGAAGAAGCACAGAAGTTCCAAAAATCATGCTCATGTGCACAAGCCAGGATTTTATGCTTAAAGCAAGTTTCAAAACTGAAGCTGAAGAGAACACAGGTTTTTTAAAATTATTATCCCTGTTTAGCATGTGTAGGAAAGAAAATAGGAAGCCTTGACAATGGTTTTTAACAGAGCAAGTCCTATGAAACAGAAAATCAATGGTTATGAAAACACAAGTTCCTAAATCAGTGATGGCGAACCTTTTAGAGACCAAGTGCCCAAACTGCAACCCAAAACCCACTTATTTATCGCAAAGTGCCAACACAGCAACAGGGAAGGAAGGAAACTCTCCATTGGGCTGCTGGGCAAAGGGGTGAGTGAATTCTGTGCTGGGGTGACTGCACAGGTGCCCACAAAGAGCACCCTGAGTGCCACCTCTGGCACACATGCCATAGGTTCGCCACCACTGTCCTAAACCTTGCTGGACAAATGCCGGCCAGATTAAATGATGGTGTGGCAAGAGGACAAATTAGTCTTTCATTTTTTGCCACCAGATAGTTCAAGAGTGGGATACCTTTGGCCATCTGTGTTTTGGAACGCATCACCCACAGTCTGTCTTAAGTGGTCTTGCTGACTGTGACTTCTGGGAGTTGAAGTCCAGAATGTTTGGAAAACCAGTGGCTGCGCACAAAATTTTCATCCTGTCTTTTAAAAAAAAATAACCTCTCTCTTAATTTCCTGGGCAGGTGTTCCGCAACGATGCCTATTTGGCAGATGGAAGGCAAGACCTGGTGAAGAGTGTGGAGGAATTCCTAGACTGTTGCATTGTCCTCCCACCCAGTGAGATCCAAAATGAAAAACTCCTCAAGTCACTGTTGCCTGTGCAGAAGGAACTCCTACGCAAGAGATACCAGCCAATAGAGAAAAAGCCACCAGAAGCGGTGCTCATAGGAGACTTAGGTATGGCTCAGTGTGGGAAAGTTAGCTTCATCAATATTCTTTGCCTGCTGTCCAGGCAATATGGTGGGGGTGGGGTGGGGGTTGCCTATGGCCTGGACTGCCATGATGAGTACTGTATTTGCTTTTTCAGATTTACGACTACACCATAGCAAAAAGTTGAAGCATTGTGTTTGTACCAACAGTCATTCATACTGGCTATGAAAATCAGCTTCATGGCTAAGGTTGCATGGTGTTTCTATGTTTCTTATAATAAATAGGATCTAGGGGCATCTCACAAGCTACAAAGGTTGGAGAGGGAAGAACAGAATTTCCAGTTATAGGATTTATTCTTATGTCTAAATCCAATTATAAATCCTCAGAGAAACTATAGACATTGATACAATGGGATTGACATAAATGTTTTCTTTACAATTCATCCATAGACGATATGGGTCTACTCTGCTTGAATTTGGGTCTCTATGCATTACTTTATTCATGACTATTTTATTTATTTATTGCAGAAGATAACTAAGAATAACAAACATGCAAATTTGCATGATTTAGAAAATTCAAAATATTTGGATATCCTTTGCACAGGATTTTTTGGAAATATACAGATTACCCTAAAACCTGTTTCACACTCTTATACTATACATGTATACACAAATATGCAAACAGACAAAGACAAACAGACAGGCACACATCTCTCTCCATTATTATTTTATATGGTCTGGAAATAAGACTCATAATTGCAAACAGTATCTACAGTTGAGCTCTGGCTCAAATTAAGCTTGGCTTGCTTTCCTGGTTACAGTATCCAGTACAGGGCAAGCATCAGCCAGGGTTCCAGAACTCTGGGTGGGACACATGTTTGATGCTGACTCTGTTCCTCCCATTATTTTTTTCTGACCTGGCAGCTTAGAGGATAGTTTGCCCGGCATCATCTCAAAGCTGGAACCAGGTGTCGTCCAATATTCACTTAAAGCAGGGTTCCCAACCTTTTCAAGCTGGGGCCCAGGTAACGCTCTTTCAGTCAGCTTCGAGGGCCGGATGGCTATTTTGCCATGCCTGCATGATAGGGCAGCCATTTTGTCCCAACAGTTTTGAAGCGGTGGCCATTTTGTTTCTCGAATGCACTTGGAGGGGTGGGGGTTGGGCTCATGAAATGGCACCGGTGGCTGGATCCGGCCTGCAGGCCATAGGTTGGGAACCCCTGACTTAAAGGGTAGCTAAGACAATTTTGAAAAGAAAGAAAAATTGTTTCTGAGAACATGATGTTCCACTGAACAAACATTCCCATAGACCAAGGCCTCCTTTTCTATGGACTCCCTGTTGGAAAATCATCCTTACTCCTCTTCTCTCTCTCTCTTTGTCTTCTGTCTCATGCAGAGAAACAATTGAAAGCCCAAATTGCAAAATCAGACGACGATCCTCTAAGCAGGACTGGAAAGCCTTTCGGGGGATTGGTGAGAGACATCAAACGACGGTACCCCAAGTACCTTAGTGACATCAAAGATGCTCTCAGTCCTCAATGTCTGGCTGCAGTTATTTTCATTTACTTTGCTGCCCTTTCTCCTGCCATTACTTTTGGAGGCCTGTTGGGTAAGTAAGAGATGATGGAATGGAACAGAAGCAGCATAGCATAACTCTTCACAACAAATATTTTGTATGCTAGATTGTTTTTCTTCCAAACTCTTCCTGTTTATATTTAGCGTCTGGTGATACAAAATAAGACCGAAAATTATACAGAACAATCCTAACAGAGATTTATTCAGTGGTGGGATTTAATTTTTTTTACTACCTACTCTGTGGTGTGGTGGGTGTGGCCAGGTGGCCATGTTACTAGGTGGGCATGGGTAGGTGGCCATATGACTTGCTGGGTGTGACCAGAGGCTCTGGCAACCAGATGGTGGAAGCTCGGGGAGGCTGCGCCACTGGATGGGCAGGGCCAGACAGAATTTCTACTACCAATATGGGCATACCGGGGTGTACCGGCTGAACACCACCACTGAATTTATTGTAAATTATGTTTGCTTGCTCATCTGTTTACAGAAAAACGTTGTACTGGTTTTCTAATAAGTTACACCAAATGGCCATATTGAAAACAAACCCTCTTTAAAATATTGAAATATCTTTTAAATGTACAGATGTTCCTGTGATGCTCTAACTTTCAATTATACGGTATAATTGAAACAGCAAAATAAAAGCAGTCCTTTGCCGAATAAGGAAAGCAGTGTAATCCTCTGGTTTTGAAATTGTCTGCAAGACAGGCAGTTTAAATTATATGCATGTTCAGTTGTCTTGCGTTATCTTAGCTAGGGATGTAAGCTTTTCTCCCCTACAAGTTGGATGTAGTTTGAAAGTACTTGTGGGCTCATTTTGTCTGCTCATCTCATTTCTGATAAGGTTGCACTGAATGATACAGTGGAACAAATTGTAGCTTATCTCAAAGGATAGAATCTCACAGCTCAAAAATGTTGACTAGATTTCTGAAGGTCATAGGACAGTGATGGCGAATCTTTTAGAGACCAAGTGCCCAAGGAGGAGAAGGCACCACATGTGCCCATGCACTCAGGTGACGTCACCAGCATGCCTCTGGCAAAGTCACACAGATGTGTGCACACATGCACCTCCCCCCCACACATGTGTGCTACCTCCTCTTCCTCTACCTCCTAGTAAGGGTAGGTGGGGGTGTCTGGTCTGGTCACCTCACCTCATTCCTGCTGCTGTCTTTCAGGTGGGATTTCAGCCTCCCCTCTTGCCTCTTAATTGGCAAAGGGAAAGGAGTGGGTGGGGAAGCGGCACTGCCATTGGCACCGGCTGGGCTGGGCTAGGAGGGGCTTGCCCATGACAGTGTGAGTGCCAACAGAAAGGTCTCTGTGTGCCGCCTCTGGCATGAGTGCTACAGGTTCGCCATCACTGTCATAAGAGATGGTACAGACCTTAGAAACAAACAAACAAAAATGTTGGTGTTTCACCATAGAATTTACTTCAAACTCCTTGTTAGAGGAAACAGATTTGCAAACAGAGCCCATGTATTACCTCCCAATGTCCAATCACAAAACAAGCTATTGTGCAAGTTGCAAGGAAGGCTTCCCATGTGACAGTCAAATGCTTTTGTCAGTGACTCCTAGACATGTGCCAATGTTACTTTAACATTACCTGGCACTAAACTCCCTCCACCTCAGTCCTCTCCTTGTCCCCTCCTGGGTCTCCCAAACACAGGGAGCTCCAATTTGGGACTACTGAGACTCCAAGCAGTTTTCCATAGAGTGCTGGTCCAGCAAAATATTACCTTTTTGCTGCAACCTGGAAGATTCACTCTAAAAGTGATCCCCAGAAAATGATAAAAGGAGAGAATGGTAGCAGTGTGGCCTCTCCTGGCTTAAGATGGCTTTACTCTGTCCCCCTCCCTTCAATAAGCATACAAGCTATCAAAGGAACCGTGGTTTATTTTTCATAAGGGATATTAAAGATACATTGTTCACACAATACAGATAACTATACAATATATACAACACTACTCAAAAAGATTCAGGAAAATCAACACCATGAATAAAAATTAATCTAACTCACTAACTTATTCTGGTAGTTTAGAAGAGAGCAGGATTTCCTTCCTCCTGTTCTTTTCTGGTTTGTTCTCTTCAGATTATCCTCAGAATCTCTTCCAAATGTTTCCCAGAATCTCTTTAGATTCTCCTCAGAATCTCTTTAGATTCTTCTCAGAATCTCTTATGAAAGTTTCCCAGAATCCCTTCAGATTCTCCTCAGAATCTCTTCAGATTCTTCTCAGAATCTCTTCTGAAAGTTTCCCAGTATCTCTTCAGATTCTCCTCAGAATCTCTTCAGATTCTTCTCAGAATCTCTTCTGAAAGTTTCCCAGTATCTCTTCAGATTCTCCTCAGAATCTCTTCAGATTCACCTCAGAAAGTTTTTCTCAGCCTCTCTGAAAATTTACTTCAGACTCTTTCTTCTCTTCAGAAAGTCTTTTCTCTCCAGTTCTTTAGAATCTCCCTCAAGTTCTACTCAAGTTCCCTTTCTTTCAAGTTCTCCTCAGAAAAACCCTCTTTTTCCTTTTTATACCTCACCATCCCCCTCCTGCCTTATCTCAATCAGATAAATCCCTGTATCCTTAATGTCTTCTGCCTGGCAACAGGGTGGTAGAGTCGAGCACCTTCCCTCTCTGTTGTATACCTGTACATATAGAGAGATAACAAAGCCCAACTAACATATGGACTTTTAACTACTTTTGGTGTAACTTGTGAGCCCATGGTAGGCTCTACCATGACAACCTTTCTCAGATGTCTTATGTCTTCCAACAAAATGCAATACTGTATATATCACTCACAAGGACCTTGAATTGCATAGAAAAGAAGAAGTCCTTAAAGTTATTCTTTCTTCATAATATATCTTGCTGTCCCCAGATGATAAGACTAAACACATGATGGGAATTCCAGAGCTTCTGCTGTCTACTGCAATCCAGAGCGGACTCTTCTGTTTGCTTGGGGCTCAGCCCTTGCTTGTGGTTGGTTTTTCTGGTCCGCTTTTGGTCTTTGAACAATCCTTTTACACAGTAAGTGTTCTACTCAACAGATGCCTGCGTCCTTTTTGAGTGATGAATTGTTTCTCCTGCTGGAACAGTTTTCAAGACTAGTTCAGCAAGACAGGACTATGTAATGTATCTGCTTTACAAATCAATGTATGCGACCCAGGCCAAAGTTTGCCACTCTGTCATTAATCCATTAGCTAATGATATAGAGATGCTTAATAGTGATGGCAATTAGTTTAGAAGGCTTTTAAAGACAAATTGATGGTTGACTTTTCTAACACAGTGGTACCTCATTATTATTATTATTATTATTATTATTATTATTATTATTATTATTATTATTATTATTATTATTATTATTATTATTATTATTATTATTATTATTCCAGTTCTGGGGGAACCATAAAGGGTTCCCCAATGTTAGCTTCCAAGACTTTATTGGACCACATTTGGAGACAAAAATTAGATGGCAAAACAATTCTTATATGGTTCGGCACAGTAACCTGCCCATGTGTTTTTAGGTAGGCAGCCTTCCCTAACCAGTTATGTTAGATTGCAACTATCAGTTTACAGCAAACAGCTTTTGGCTTTCCTAACTGAGGATGCTAGATTTAGTAATCTAACGCATCTGGGGAATTCTGGGTTGAGAAAACCAGTTATATATGAATACAAGCTTTTAAAGAAGAAAGCTCAACTTCTAAATGGCTTGAATACCTCATGGAAAGTTTCCTTGTTGTAACCAGAAGCCTCTAAAATACACAGGTCTGATATGGGTATGTGGGTTTTAAGTGAGAAGCAGATTAAGGGCTAGTGAGGAATACTGTTTCCCAAATCTAGTCACAGGAAAGAAAATATATTTCTGTGTTTCACCAATTTCCCCTGTTTTTCTTCCTGTCTCCATCCCCCACCCATGCCTCTCTAGTTTTGTGAGAATCAAAATATTGAATACATTGTGGGAAGAGTATGGATTGGCTTTTGGCTTATACTCATAGTGATCTTGGTGGTGGCTTTTGAGGGAAGTTTCCTGGTACGCTACATCTCCCGTTTCACCCAGGAGATCTTCTCCTTCCTCATCTCTCTCATCTTCATCATTGAGACATTCATCAATCTTGTCAAGGTAACCTGGTTTGTCTTTTGCTTTTGCTGTAGGGTCTTTAGGTTTTTGGGCAGTGGTGGCTGATGACTCTCACTTTAGTACGACAAATCCACTGAGGATTTTCACCTGCACTTTAAAGAAGCTATCCATGATGCTCAACATTGTGTGTGTGTGTGTGAGAGAGAGAGGGGGGGGGGGGGGGGGGGGAAGGGAGGAAGTCTTATGTTGCATATGTTACAGAACAGAACTTCAGCCTTTATATTAGCACAGTCAAAGGTTAAGATAAAGTGTTGCACTGTGTAAAATGTATATTTGAGTCAAACTATATTGCCTAGGCACTGATGGCGAACCTTGGCACTCCAGGTGTTCTTCGACTTCAATTCCCAGTAGCCCTGATCAGCAGGAGTGCTGACTTGGGCTTCTGGTAATTGAAGTCCAAGAACACCTGGAGTGTCAAGGTTCACCATCACTGGCCTAGGACATGGTAAGATGGGCATTTCTCCCTTGTTTTGGGGGTGCTTTGGGAGTGGATTGGTCCTTTTTTTTGTGACTCCATGATGTAATCACTAGAGTGGACCAGTTTGCCTATGGGGGGTTCTACATTCTAGTTAATCTGTTCCCAGCTTGTGTGATCATGCTGTGAATGGGCTAAAATTGAGTCTTGCATTTGTTAACGCTTCCAAAGCTCCTTCAGGTTTGACCTTCCAGTATCATGATGTGACTTTATCAACATGATCCTTCAGGATTTTGGCAAATTGAACACTTCATTACTCCTCTGTGGAGGAGCTAAGAAAGTTAAATTGTTATATTTCTTTTTGCATGTACTAACTAGACTGATGCACTGAATCGCTTAGGTTAAGTGATCAGCTATGATCTAGCACACACGCACATGTGCACGCACACACACTTCCTTTGCTTCTCCACAGAGAGACCCTATTTAGACTGCACCAGCCTGCACCAAAAGGGCCAGTGTGTAGTCACACTCCTAGCGTTTGGAGCAGATACATTGCAGTTCTTCTTTAGGTGATAGTGTAGTAAATATGCTGTTTTACACTTGTTGTTTTAATCATGTCTCTGATATTAGCATGTGTCCTCCTATCTCATTTAGTAAAACTGCCCCCTGCCCACCTCTGTTCCATGTCTCCCCCTACTACTTATCGCTGCTATTATAGTTCAAGTGACATCTACTATGTGACATTTTTCCTCCCTGAAATCTCACAGAATTGTTTCGCAGTTGGCTGCTTCCTTCTCTCCACCCCCAAAATGCAGAGGGAAGCAAGGCTGTCCAGAAATGGTTTCCATAGAAACTGAACAGCAGAAGAAAGAAAAGAGGGAGGAATGAAAATATGTAGGAAGAAGGAAGAATAAAACAGAGTTGCAACCAGAGGTTTTAGCCCAGAATTATCCTCTCAGAGAATTTAATTGACATGGGCGGACTTGATGCTATAGGACAGTGGGAGGCATATGTTTGAAAGATGAGGAGCTGAAGAGGATTTTTTTTTTACAGGCAGATTTTTTCCTCAGTAACTCTCTGCCATATAGAGTGTATCACAGGGGTGCCCAAACTACAGTCCACAGGCCGGATCCATCCCCCGACACCAATTCATCTGGCCCATGCCACCTGCACCACTCCCGGTAGTGAAAGTAAAACGTGCCCACACATGCACAGAATGCTGCCATAAATGCATTCTGCGCATGCACAGGGCACGTTTTACTTCCACTTCTGGTGCGAGGCCTGATCGGCCCTATCAGCTGTCTGGGGTGTGTGGTCAGGCCTGCGACCTGAAAAGTTTGGGCACCCCTGTGTATGCAGTAATGGGCAAAAGCCTTAGGCCACTACCAGTTGCTTTGGGGGAAAATTAAATTAATGATTTGGGGAGCATAACTCCGACGCCTTAAATCCAAATTTCACCAAACTTGGAAAGGGTTGAGAGGTGACTCAACTCAATCAGACTATTTTCATTTTTGGTGTGTCTAAGTGGTTCAGGGGCTCATTCATTGAATGTTCCCCACCCAGCTGGTGGTAGCCTAAGACTTTAGCCCAGAACTGTACAGGTATATACAGTGCCTGCATATGAGGATGAACCCCAAACCAAGTTCAAAGTTGCCAGGCCAAATTCTTTGAAAATTTCAGCACCCAAGCCTGCAATATGTCCTGTGACAAATAAAACCAAAGCAGCAAATGACGAGATGGACCAGAACCTTTTAATTTTACAATTTACAAAAGGTATGTTTATGTGGTGAGAATGGACTGTGCCACTTCAGACTGAAGTTCACTTTTCCCCATGATGAATATACAAAATGGTATCTTCCATGTGCATTCTAGTGCAACCGGTGTTACTAACCCAGATTCTACCATGTGTTTGGAGAGCTCCTGCTAAATATAGCCATGGCATTATGTAGAAGTGTATTACTTTAGGTTGGCTGTACAATCTGTTGCATCTTTACCATTTTCCTTCCTACTTCATCTTCTAAGTCATTTCCCCCCCTTCCCTTACAGATCTTCCAAAAACACCCTCTGAAACAAGAATACGGAAATGTCACACTAACTAAAGAAGATAAGATTCCAATATGGCCCCAACCCAACACGGCTCTGCTGTCTCTTGTTCTTATGTCTGGAACATTCTTTCTTGCTTTCTTTTTGAGGAAGTTCAAGAACAGCAGTTTTTTTCCTGGCAAGGTAGATTCTATGCATTACACTTGATTGAAATAGTCCCCCCCCCCAATTTCTGGAGAACTTTGAGAGTGCAGAACTTGCACCTGCACACGTGAGTTGTGCTGTCTTTGTGCAATGCACAACCTATAACTAGAGGTGGGCTAGCGTGGGCTGGAAACTCAAGCACTAAGGTGGTAAGAGAAAGGCTAGTTTAAATTGGAATAAACCAGAATTTCTTATTGTTTTCATTGAATAAAGGTAAAGGCCATCCTTACTTGAAAGTCAGTCATATCTGACTCTAGGGTTTGGTGCTCATCTCTGTTTACAGCCAAAGATCCAGCACTGTCTGCATTTGCATACGTTTCTGTGGACATGTGACAGGCAGGACTAGACACCAGAGCACACAGAATGCTGTTTACCTTCCCACCGAAGTGGTCCCTATTTATCTACTTGCAGTTTCTTGCTTTCGGACTGCTATGTTGGCAGGAGCTGGGACAGAGACGGGAGCTCACTCCATTGAGTAGCACTCAGGTTTCAAACAGTTGACCTGCCAATTTTTTCAGTCCTCAGTTTCAGTGTCTTAAATACTAAGCCACTGCACTCCCAAGAGATATGCCAGGCTGTTAATTATCGAACCTTCTGAACATCACTCATTCATAGGGTTGGCATTAATCAAAAGTAACTTGGCAATGCACAGCAACAATAAGCGGTGAGAGAGCATCTGTTCATTACTGTAAGAGAACATTATGAGCAAGCATCTAGACTTTTCTTGTGCTCCTCCTTCACAATAGCTGGCAAGGTGGCACAAAGACAACACAGGCGAAGAATCAGTTACTTCTGGTTAATGGCAACCCTTTGAGGAGGATGTATGTTTGTATGTGTGTTTTGTGTAGTGCTGAATCTGTATCTTAAAAGATGAAATTGTGAAGATCTTTTGATCAAACGAAGGGGTATTTCCTGTTCCTCTTCAGAGAAGTAGAAGCCTGTAGTCAGCAAGTTAGTTGAGCTTATATGTTCTCACTAAAATGTCTAGGAAATGCTGAGCTGCTAACTCCTCCCAAATACAAAGTGGCACCAAAAAAACTCCCACCAAGCAAATGGAGGGGGGAATCTTACCATGTGTGATGATGGGAGGAACATTATTTGGAGATGAGAGAATATTTACTACAGGAGTGGCCAACCTTTTTATGCCGCGGGCCTGACCACGCCCCCAGAGAGCTCAGGGGGCCAGACCACGCCCTTGGTAGCAGAGGCAGGCGCATTTATGGCTGTTGTAATTGCAGCCACTTCTGCGTTTACTACAGCCGTGGGCCATACCTGTCAACCTTCCTGGATTGGCCGGGATTTCCTGTTTTTCGGTGCCGATTTGCACCATTTCCCGCCCGCAGCTGCCGAAACCCCGGAATTGGCAGCGGGGGGAAAGGAGGTACTGTGCATCCCTTCTGCGCAGATCGTCTTCTACACATGCGTAGAAGGCTTTTACGCTTGTGTAGAACCCTTTTATGCTTGCATAGAAGGCTTTTATGCTTGCGTAGAACCCTTCTACGCATGCGTAGAAGGCTCCGCATGCGTAGAAGGGTTCTACGCAAGCGTAAAAGGGTTCTATGCAAGTGTAAAAGCCTTCTACGCATGCGTAGTAGGCGACTTGCGCAGAACCGTTCTGCGCAGGTCCCGTATTGTCCGGAGCTATGGTTGACAGGTATGCCGTGGGCGCGTTTGCGCATGGCACGGGCATGTTTTATGGCTGATGTAAACATGCCAGCTTCCAGTTCTGGGTGCCAGGGAAGCGACAATGGGCTGGACGGATTGGCATCGGGGGCGGGAGCTTACATGTGGGCCGTTTGTTGGGAACCCCTGATTTATTGGAATAAAAACTATACAGTATTTGGAAGAGCCTAAGTAACTAGGCCGTGAGCTGCAATTACAAGTTTAAAAGTTTGACATATCTGGAAGAATCAGAGAAGCTAAGAATAGAAGGGGGTCAGACAAATGGACTGAGCTGTTGCATCTTTCAGAGACCTTTCTTTCAGTGACTAACTGTCTGGTCTTAAGTATGTTTGCTTGGAAGTAATGTCAGAGGGAAATCAATTGAATGCTTTCCCAGGAAAGGCTAAAGTTGGAATGCTATACCCAGTAAAACAAAGTAAATCTCATTGAATTAAATGGAATTACATTCCAAGTTTGTTCTGTAAGCAAAGTAGAATAATTTTTCATAGAGCATGCAAGTTTACAGAATTTATATAAGTTGCTAATTATGTGTTTGCTCTTGGAGTTCTGACTTCAAAATACACAAATCCCAATTTATCAGACACAAAATTTAAAATCAATGAAGTTGCTGTTGGATTTTCTCCCCCCTCCCCAACTTGTCTACCTTCTGTGAAATGCAAACCCTTTATGTTCTCTTGTCAATATGTAGTCTTAAAATCATGCACAAGTGGTTTAGAATGTTTTAGCGTTAACAACAATCCATACTATCAATACAGTATTCATGAAGAACAGGAAGCTATGGTTAGGATTACAGATCAAACTGTGTAAAATGTAAAGTGTTATCTTTCTGTTATTGCCTAATGCACTAATTCTTATTAAATTAGTTTTCAAATAATCTCATGCAAAAAAAAAACCCCTGTATTGTATACTAATTAATAATAATGCTGCAGAATCTTACTTAAGAAACAAGGAGAGGAATGCCAATCATACAAGCAATTCCCATGTACCAACGGGCTAGACTTTACCTGACCATATCAGAAAACAAAAACAAAAAATAAAATAAAAACACTGCAGAGACTAACTGCTATATTTTTACTGTGAGCTTTCATGGATCAAGTCCACTTCTTCAGACAAAGGAGTAAAATTTCCAGGTATAGTTTATATACACCAGATGCAGAGGTAAGCTTTATTGATACGCATGTTTATCTGTCATTCTGCATGAATACTCTTTACCTCTTTACCTTGTAACCTCTTTACTTTGTAACCTCTTTACCTATGCATCTGGTGTATATAAACCATACCTGGAAATTTTACTCCTTTGTCTGAAAAAATGGACTTGATTCACAAAAGCTCACAGTAAAAATATAGCAGTTAGTCTTTAAAGTGTTGCAGTGTTTTTATTTGTTTATTTTTTGTTTTCTGATATGCCTGAACCACAGACTAACATTCCCAAAAATTACCTAACCAGTCGCATACTGGTTGCACAATCAGGAGCACAACCACTCATGCAAAGTGAACCTGTTAGGGTAGCCTGGGGAGATGTTCCAAGATCTTCTGTGGATACCTGAAACCACAGATAACAGCAAACTATATTTAACACATATGCTGTATCTGAGTCATAGAAGTAGGGGAGGGGTTTCAAATGCCTTTGTTCTACATGAGAGCTACCAAAATGTCTCCCTCTGCTTCTTGTTAACATTGCTTTGCATACGGGTGCATTTTACTTCCGCTTCTGGGAGCAACAAGGGTGGCATGGGGCGGATGAATAGCAGTAAACCTATTCGTGTGGATTCATGGGGGTGTAGGCTTCTGGGAATTGAAGTCCAAGAACATCTGGAGTGCCAAGGTACACCATCATGGCCCTACTTTAACCTCCAACTGCAGTTCTATATGGTTAGATAAACATGGCTTTTATGTTTAACTTGATCATAGACCGCAAGTCACTGATAAAATCTAACACAGAGACCTTAAATTTTCAAAAAGGAAATTTCCCAAAGATGAGGAAACTAGTAAAAAAGAAACTGAAAGGGAAAATTGAGAGAGTCCAAACACTCCAAGAGGCATGGAGGCTGTTTACAAAAACAATAACAGAGGCTCAATTGGAATGCATACCCAAAAGGAAAAAGGGCACTGCCAGGTCCAAGAGGACTCCAATGTGGCTTACAGGAGCTGTTCGGGAAGTGATCAAGAGCAAGAAAAGCTCATTTAGAAGATGGAAGGCTTGTCCAAATGAGGACAGCAGGCTGAAACATAAATTCTGGCAGAACAAATGCAAGGCAACAATCAGGAAAGCAAAGCAAGACTTTGAGGAGCGTATAGCTAAAAATACTCATAGGAATAACAAAGACTTCTTTAAGTACATTAGAAGTAAGAACCCAACTAGGAAGGCCATTGGACCATTAGATGACAATGGAAGGCAAGGGGTTATTAAAGAGGAAACAGAGATTGCAGAGAGACTCAATGAATTCTTTGCTTCAGTATTCACTGAAGAAGACAGAGACCACATGCCCAAAACAGAACCTATCTTCGTAGGGAGGGAAACCGAAGAATTAAGCAAGATAGAAATAACGAGGGAGGAGGTCCTTGCATGTCTTGTTAAGCTAAACACTAACAAATCCCCAGGACCAGATGGCATCCATCCACGAGTTCTCAGGGAACTTAAAGATGAAATTGCTGATATCCTAGCCAAAATATATAATCTTTCCCTCAAATCAGGCTTTGTACCTGATGACTGGAAGGTAGCGAATGTAACACCAATTTTCAAAAAAGGATCCAGGGGTGATCCAGGAAATTACCGGCCTGTCAGTTTGACATGTGTCCCAGGTAAAGTGATGGAAACCATCCTAAAAGATAGAATTAATAGGTACATAGAAGAGGAGGCGCTGCTAAAGGAGAGCCAGCATGGCTTTTGCAAGGGCAAATCATGCCTCACTAATCTGTTGGAATTTTTTGAGAGTGTCAACAAGCATGTGGATAAGGGGGATCCAGTTGACATTGTTTATCTGGACTTTCAGAAGGCTTTTGACAAGGTCCCACACCAAAGGCTCTTGAATAAACTTACCAGTCATGGAATAAAGGGACAGGTCTTGTCCTGGATCAGCAACTGGCTAAGGGACAGGAAACAGAGGGTAGCACTAAATGGACACTTCTCCAAGTGGAGGGAAGTAAAGAGTGGGGTCCCCCAAGGTTCAGTACTGGGACCCCTGCTTTTCAACCTCTTCATAAATGATCTAGAGGTAGGAGTAAAAAGCAAGGTAGCCAAATTTGCTGACGACACTAAATTATACAGGGTAGTGAAAACTGTGAGAGATTGTGAGGAGCTCCAGAGGGATCTCTTGACACTGGGGGAGTGGGCAAAACAGTGGCAAATGAGCTTCAACATTAGTAAGTGCAGAGTGATGCATGTTGGGGCAAAGAACCCCAATTACATTTATAAACTGATGGGGTCTGAACTCTCTGCGACAAACCAGGAAAGGGACCTTGGTGTCCTGGTGGACAGCTCAATGAAGGTGTCAACCCAGTGTGCCTCAGCAGTGAAAAAAGCAAACTCAATGTTAGGGATCATTAGGAAGGGTATAGAAAATAAGTCAGCAAGTGTTATTTTGCCTCTTTATAAATCTATGGTGAGGCCCCATCTGGAATACTGTGTACAGTTCTGGTCGCCATACCTCCAGAAGGATATTATGGAGTTGGAGAAAGTACAGAGGAGGGCAACCAGAATGATTAGGGGACTGGAACACCTTCCTTACCATCTGAGGCTGCAACGGTTGGGCCTTTTCACTCTTGAACGACGGCGTCTAAGAGGTGACCTGATTGAAGTTTATAAAATCATGCACGGTGTGGACAAAGTGGATAAGGAAAAACTGTTTTCCCTATCGCACAACACTAGAACTAGGGGACACTCCATGAAACTTTTGGGTACTAGTTCTCAAACAAATAAGAGAAAGTACTTTTTCACCCAGAGGATTACTGGTCTATGGAACTCCCTGCCAGAAGAAGTGGTGACAGCTGTCAGTCTTGACAGCTTTAAGAAAGGATTAGACAAGTTCATGGAGGACAAGGCTATCAATGGCTATAATTATGGCTACCTAAGGACAACCTCCGGGTTGGAGAGATAGGCAGGATCTCTCTCAATGCCATTTCCAGGGAATCCTAAGCAGGTGAAGGCATCTCCTTGGGAATACCCTGAAGGAAATGGTGAGCCACTGTGTGAGACAGAATGCTGGACTGGATGGGCTGTGGCCTGTTCCAGCAAGGCTGTTCTTATGTTCTTATGTTCTTATGTTTTTTTGGCAGCTCCGCCGTGTGATTGGTGACTTTGGTGTTCCCATTGCCATTTTCATCATGGCGCTGGCAGACAAACTTATTGGGGACATTACTTACACTCAGGTGAGCAATTGATTGCTCTGTCCATTGTAGTTTCTTCTGTTCTAATTCAAAAGACTATGAATTATGCAAGATTTTAATGTAGAAATAAATAATTTTTATGCTATTGTTCTCACCTAGCCGGTTAACATTAGACAATGTTTTTTCAGACTGGAACACATAGGAAACCAATAGGTTTTTAAAAAGGTCACTCTTGATCGAAAGCCAGTCGTATTCGACTATAGGGTTTGGTGCTCATCTCCATTTACATGTCTGTGTCTGAAGACATTTCTGTGGACATATGGTAGGCATAATTAGACATGGAATGCTGTTTACCTTCCCACCAAAGTGGCACCTATTTATCTACTTGCAATTTTTTGCTTTCGAACTGCTAGGTTGGCAGGAGCTGTGGCAGAGACCGGAGCTCACTCTGTGGTGCAGCACTTGGGTCTTGAACTGCTGACCTGTTGACCTTCCAGTCATCAAGTTCAGTGTCTTAACTACTAAGCCACCACAGTCCAGACCAATAGAGCTAGGAAAAAAATTGCTATCTGTTTTAGAATCCTAGAATAACTGAGTTGGAAGGGGCCTATGAGGCCATTGATTCCAACCCCTTGCTCAATGTAGGAATCCAAATCAAAGCAGATCTGCCAGGTGGTGCTCCAATTTTCTCTTGAATGTCTCCAGCATTGGAGCGCTCACTACTTCCTAAGGTAAATTGTTGTACTGCCCTAACAGTTAAGAAGTTTTTCCCCCTGATATTAAGCTTATATTTGTCAGCCTGTAACTTGAGCCCATTATTACATGTTCTGCAGTTTTGGATGTTTGAGAACAGATTATACCCACCCACCCCCCAGTGTTGAGCTGCTCCTGGTGCCCACAGGTGCCCAGGCCACCCCCCAGGCCACACCCACTTGGCCGGCCATGCTTACCTCCCTACCCCAGACCATGGCATAGGGAGGCCAAGTGGGTGTGGCCCACAGAGTTAGCCACACCCACAGAGTTAGCCACGCCCATGATGGGGGTAGTAAAAAATTTGCAGAGCATCGCTGCCCCCCCCCCCTTTATGACTATCAAGTTTTCTTTGTTCTCTCCAAGAAACTGAAAATTCCAAAAGGCCTTGTTCCCTCCAAACCAGACCGAGGCTGGTTTATCCATCCTTTGGGACCAGAAAACAATTTCCCCATCTGGATGATGTTTGCTTCAGCTCTACCAGCTCTACTGGTCTTCATTCTCATCTTCTTGGAGTCACAGATCACCACGTAAGAAATTGGGAAATGTATACCAAAAAAAAGGGGGAGGAATGAAACCATATTTAAATTCCTGGGGCATAAATATGGCCAAGAGAGTGTAATAGATAATAATGATAATTTCATGTCAGAAACTATTCTGGGTTGAAAGGATTTTTTTCTGGAGAAACTCCGCTCAGGGGACGCCCAAATGAGGCTCCTTTCATGTCCCCAAGAGCTGGGACAGAGACAGGCACTCAAACCGTAATGCAGTACCCAGGTCTTGAACTGCTGACTTGCCAGCCTTCCATCTAACAAGGCGAGCTTCTTAACCACTGAGCCACCACAGCCCCTTGTATTAGATAAAAAGAGGAGATGTGGAGAAGTAGACAAAATTCAGGATGAGAAACCATGGGGGTGGGGAGTAAGGGGAGAATCAGATTCTGTACATTTCATGATTACATTGTGTGAGGATATGATTTTGTGCCTCCTTCAGAAGAGACCACACAGGTGTAGGTTTAATAGGGTTCAATACCAATCAGTAAGATGTCAGGTCTGCTGTCATGAAAATATGTCAATCAAATTATTCTCCTGAGTTGCTTTTCCTTTCTTTCAGGCTAATTGTGAGCAAACCGGAGAGAAACCTGGTTAAAGGCTCAGGATTCCATCTTGACCTGCTTCTAATTGTTGGCATGGGAGGTGTGGCACCACTTTTTGGCATGCCCTGGCTCAGTGCCACCACCGTGAGGACTATCACACATGCTAATGCCTTGACAGTAGTATCCAAAACTACAGTCCCAGGGGAGAAGCCCCACATCCAAGAAGTGAAGGAGCAGAGGGTCACTGGCTTTCTGGTGGCCATTCTCATAGGTAAGGTTTTGTTTTTGTTTTTTTTTAAAAAATCTGTTTATTAACAGATTGTCTAAGGATCAAACTAGATACAGCCAACATATTAGTTAACATTTCTGCATTGTTCATTGATAATAAAGGGTGATTGAGAAAAGTGTTCTAATGTTTTGCAACAAAAATTGCACCCATATATTCCTAAAGTAGTCTTGGTCTCCTCTCACATCAGTCAATCAATCAATGATATAATTGTCATGGTCAATATATTTTACACTTAATTTCTCTTTGATCATATTGCCTACATTTCCTCCTATTTATGAAACCCTGAGAAGTACTCCATACATCTGATGAACTGTCTTGCAATCTATAAATGCTAATGCCATAATATTTTTTTATCGTTTCCAAGGTGCCACAGGATTTTAAAAAAATTTGTTGCCCTTTCATGAATGCCCAGAATGGCCACCTGACATAGCCTAAGGCAGGGGTGCCCAAACTACGGCCTGTGGGCCAGATCCAGCCCCGACACCAATTCATCCAGCCCAATCCGCCCTTGATGTTCCTGGAAGTGAAAGTAACATGTGCTTGTATGGGTGCATTTTACTTCCGATTCAAGGTGGCCATTTCCAGAGGAGGGCCGGCCTACTCCACGGCTCCCACACCCTCCTGGCCCTCTCATGGGCCTCTGCAACCACCATTGTGCTGGCCCAACCAGGCCCCCCATTTACCTTCCACCTACTGTGAAAACTACAGCTGAGCTCAGAGGGCTGCAGCTGAGCTAGTCAGATGATGTAACAATCTCAACCTACCTGGGACTATGACATCAGCTCGATTACATCACTGGGAAACACACACATTGTATAGATCAATTGCTTCCCAATTTGGGGGCCGTACACTGCCATGGGGCTTGTGACCCCCGCAGTGCTGATCTCTCCAGCCCAAGGTACGTATGTGCCAAATTTCAGCGGGATTGGTCCAGGGGTGTGGGAGTCTTTAGAGCACATACAAGACCACACCTCTGTTTTATAGATATAGACGATAGAAGAGAAACAAACTTAATCGTAATAAATCTAACCCCAATCAAGGTTCTTCTGTTAGTCTAGTTGTAAGCAGCTACACTGATCTTCTTTTATTAGTTGTTGTAAATAGCTATCTGTTATGCTAGCAAATCATTGTGTATCTCTGTACCTGATACAGTATATGTCATGAAGTCTCATTCTTACATCTGACGAAGTAGACATGATCCATGAAGGCTAACACTAAAATACAGGAGTTAGACTTTAAGGTGCTACAATTTGTTTTGTTTTGTTTACTCTCTGGTATTGCCATTTATTCACCCACAGGCCTCTCCATTCTCATGGAACCCATCTTGACATTGATCCCACTTGCAGTGCTTTTTGGCATCTTCCTTTACATGGGGGTGACATCTCTCAATGGGATTCAGCTATACGACCGCATCCTTCTCATGCTGAAGCCCCCTAAATATCACCCAGATGAAGCTTTTGTTAGAAAAGTGAGTAACCAAAGAAGAAAGTCTCTATAATTTTGAGAGAAAGACTTTTAGGGCAACAGATTCAGGTCTCCATGTTTTTCTCTTTCAGAAATCAATTGCTGTATCACCTAGATTTTTTTAAGCATTTCAGCGGAAACTGAATTCAGCCCTATGTAACTGGTGGTTTAAATAAAATTGAGGTTCACCATAGCTTAATTCTGAAAACTGTCTTCAATGTTATTAGTTGGTACCAGAGTGGGAATACAGTTGCACAGGGACAGTGGGAGGGAAGAAAAATAAAGACTTCTAGATGAGAGAAGATGACAGCTTTCAAGCAGGCTTGATGCCTAGCATTGCAATTTAAAAATCAAATAGCAGTAAAACCACACTGGAAACAGTCTCTTCAGGGGTTGTAGCTCAGTGAGCCTGTAAAACAGGGGTTCCCAACCTTTTTACACCATGGGCCTGACCACACACACACACACAGAGCTGAGCGGGCCAGACCACACACCCCTGAAGTGGAAGCTAATGCATCCGCTTCCATGTTTATGACAGCTGCAGGCGCATTTACAGCTGACGTAACCGTGTTTATGCATGCACATTTTGCAGCTGTTGTAAATGTGCCCACTTCCACTTCTGGGTGCGGTGGCAAGTCACATGAAATAGTTCCACGGGCTGCATCTGGCCTGCAGGCCATAGGTTAGGAACCCCTGCTGTAAAGCATGTACTTTTGTGTGTGAAGATCTCATGTCTAATTGCCTGCTGAACAGAACTCTACCAGTAGTTCTGGAGAAGACCTTTAGAGACCTTCCACCAATTATAGGCAATAGTCAAGAACCACAATAATCCCATTGTATGACAAATGTGTAAGCAAGCACACACACAACAATGAAGAGTGGTGATGATTTTTCAAGCTCTCTTCCAAATAACTGTATGAGTTGACTGTTTATTTTAGCAGGCTTTCCCTGGCTTAAAAATCAGCCAACCTGTCAATAAGTAATGTGATCTTGATGCTATTGCCACAAGGTTATGGGTGGCGATGAGTAGTGGAAAGACATAGTGGATTACCATTTTTTTAAAGTAAAAAAAATGCAGAGGGTTTAGCCTGAAGAAGTAACCTTGAGTTATAAAAGCTTGCAAAGTTTTGAATTTTTAAAGTGACCTAAAAAAGGTATCATCTCCCCCCTGCATTTTTTAAAATTATATGGATAGGTCACACAGCATACTTTTGTTTACTGAACCATTTTTTAAACATGTTTGTGTCTTTTTCTTCTTCAAAGGTAAAAACCTGGCGTATGCACATCTTCACCCTCACTCAGATCCTATGCCTAGCCTTGCTGTGGGGAGTGAAATCTAGTCCAGCATCCCTTACTTTGCCATTTCTCCTTATCCTGACAGTGCCTTTGCGACGCTTCCTGCTCCCTATGTTCTTTAGTGATGTTGAACTCAAGTGTGTAAGTATAATTTGGCTCCGTATTCTCACTTAATGTGTGTGTGTAGGTGTGTGTGGAGTTCCAATTTGGGTCAATTCCCTGTCACTACCATCACCCAGTCAAAGAAACAGAAACAAGGAAGCAACTTCTGTGGTAATGTTAGTGGAAATGATTTTTCTATGTACAGTATTTATATTTTCCAACATATTTAATCTGTATGCCATAGTTTTCAAACTGTATTCCAGGAATCCTGGATTTTGTGTGAATATTTACCAAGTATTCCTCAAGCCTAAAATCAGTGATGGCAGGCAAACTTCCCTGAGAAATAGCTTACCCAGCACTGCTGATTTTGACTTGCAAAGCACTAAGTTTATTTTTTGGCTCACATCTCACATTATCCTTAAGTCAGTATGCTAAGGGTGTGTGTGTGAAGAAAGTTCGGTTTCACTTACCAGTGATAACTTTCGTTCTTCGAGTATATAGTTTGTGAATACACACTATTGGGTTATGCGCCTGCGCAGAACGCTGATCGGAGGCTTAAAAAGCTATTGGTCAAAAGTTTTGGCGGTAAGACCGCCCACCGTACCGCCCACCCTGAGGCGCCAGTCCGCCATTTTACCTCAGTTCCATACTTAAGCCAAGCACAGGATAAACCAATTGATCTCATCCGTGCAGCTCAAGAGGGGAGGCAGGGTGGGTAGTGTGTATTCACAAACTATATACTCGAAGAACGAAAGTTATCACTGGTAAGTGAAACCGAACTTTCTCCTTCGTATAGTTTGTGAATCCCCACTATTGGGAGATTAGCAAGCTCACACTCACTTGGTCGGTGGGCAGTCGGATGAGATGATCCCACGATGAGTATGCTGGTCAGGTAGATTGAACCATCAAGGGCGTTGAGCCCGGAGCCCCCTGGTGAGGACGACACGGCCAAGCCTGGCGTCCGCAGTGGCTCTGGTGTCCACTCTGTAATGCTGGACAAATGTAGAAGGTCTGGACCAGGTGACAGCCTTACATATGTCCTCAAGCGGTGTGCCCTCCAAAAAGGCAGTGGATGTGGCAACCGCCCTGGTAGAATGTGCCCTGACATGCGGCGGAGGTGGCAGCGAGGCCAACTCGTAGGCCAGGTGGATGGTAGACGTGATCCATTTGGAGAACCTCTGGGCAGAGATGGGTTCACCCTTGGACTTTCTTCCATAAGCCGCAAAGAGGCGTTGCGACTTCCTGAACTCCCTTGTCCTGCTGGTGTAAAACAATAAAGCTCATTTCACATCCAGCGTGTGCCACGTCCTTTCTTGGGCGTTGGTGGGGTTCTGGAAGAAGGTTGGCAAGGAGATAGTCTGTGCCATATGAAACTGGGAGAACACCTTGGGAAGGAAGGTGATATCCGCTTGGAGCACCACGCGGTCATTGAAAAACTGAAGAAACGGTGCGTCTGCCCGCAGAGCAACCAGTTCACCAGCTCGTCGAGCAGACGTGATAGCCACCAGAAACGCCGTCTTCCACGTGAGGAGATGAACATCCGCGGTAGCCATAGGCTCGAAAGGAGTCCTAGTGAGCGCGTTGAGAACGGCAGACAATGACCATTGTGCCGTTGGAGACCTGACCGGCGGGAAGGCGTTCCGCAGTCCCTTGAGGAAACGCTTCACCGTTTGGTCGCGAAAGGCACCAGAAGCGGGCGAACCGGCCGGAGAGTGAGCCACCACCGCTGCGAGGTGGACTCGGATGGAGGTAATGCTAAGGCCAGACTCCGCCAAATGGAGGAGGTAGGCCAAGACGTCCTGTAGCCCCACCTGTGGAGGGAACGTCTGCTGGGATGCCAGAAAAGCACAAAAGCGTCTGTATTTGGAAGCATAAGACTTCCTTGTGGAAGGGCGCCGTGCTAGCTCCAAGATCCTGGATAGTCTGGGGTTATCCTCCATGCGGTGAGTTGGAGGCTGGGTAGATCCGAATGGTGAAGCTGGCCGTGCTCCATTTGGAGGAGCGTTGGTGATTCCGGCAGCGTGCGATACTGTGACGACATGCGTAACAGTAGCGGAAACCAGGGCTGGCGAGGCCATGCTGGAGCCACAAGAATTGTGTTGGTCCGGTGTTGGTACATCCTGGTGAGGACCTTCTGGACCAGAGGAAACGGAGGAAAGGCATAGAGGTAGTCCTGATCCCACCGTTTCATGAAGGCATCGCCCTCAGAGTTCAGTCCGATGCCTGCCCTGGAACAGTACCTGTGGCATTTCCTGTTGGACTCCGACGCAAAGAGGTCGATGCTCGGAGTCCCCCAGGCCCCGCAAAGGGACCGAAATACTTCGTCGTCCAGTTCCCATTCGTGGGTCGTCGAGGTGAGACGGCTGAGGTGGTCGGCCAAGACATTCAGTTTGCCCTGAATGTGCACTCCAATCGGAAAGATGTGTCTTTCCAGGCACCACTCCCAGAGTTGCACTGCGAGGTAAAGAAGGGTGGTGGATCGTGTTCCTCCCTGTTTGTTCAGGTATGCCACTGCCGTGGTATTGTCCGAGGCTACTTGAACCACCTTGCCGGTGAGTAGGGTCTCGAAGGAACGTAGGGCCTTCCAAACGGCCAAAAGCTCCAAATAGTTGATATGGTGCACCATCTCGTGAGGCGACCAAGCGTTGGTGACCGTGAGAGTCCCGCAGGCAGCCCCCCAGCCGAGGTTGCTTGCGTCGGTCAATACCTGCAACGAGGGTTGTGGGGGGTAAAAGCTCTTCCCCGTGGCCACATTGAGTGGCACCGTCCACCACAGCAGCTGGTCCATCAGTTCCAGAGACGGAGTCAACCGCTTGGACTGGCTCTCCCGGAGCGAGTCGAATTCGTGGAGGAGCCACGACTGTAGGGACCGGAACTTCAACTTGGCGTGAGGAATCACCGCCGTCGTAGAGGCCATGAGGCCTAAAAGTCTCTGTGCCTTTTTCGCCCTGACGAACGGTTTGGTTCGGAAGTCGCTTACCCCTTGTGCAATGTCCAGCAAGCGTTTCTGAGGGGCGAAGGCTCTGGTAGCGAGCGAGTCGAGTACCGCTCCAATATACTCAACGCGCTGAGAGGGAATCAACTTCGATTTGGAGAAGTTGATCCTGAGGCCAAGACTCTCCATGAGGTGAACTGTGAATTGCGTGTCCCGAATGGCTGACGAGCTGGTGGGGGAAACAATCAGCCAGTCATCGATGTACGGGAAGACCCGGATCCCCCGCTGGCGGAGGAAGGCAGCCACTGGAGCCATGCACTTGGTGAAGACCCTCGGCGCCGTGGCCAGACCGAACGGTAGACACCGGTACTGGTACACAGAATTGTCGATCCGGAAGTGGAGGAACCGTCTGTGGTCCTCGAGGATGCTGACATGGAAGTAAGCGTCCTTGAGGTCTATGATTGTGAACCAGTCCCCTTTGTTGATGAGGGGGAGGACGGTCTGTAGGGTCACCATCCGGAACTTCTTGGTGCGGATACACTTGTTCAGGCGGCGCAGGTCCAGAATTGGACGAAGTCCTCCGTCCTTCTTCTGAACCACAAAGTACCTCGGGTAGAAGCCGTTGTTCCAATCGGTTGGTGCCACCCGCTCGATGGCTCCCTTGGACAGAAGAGTTGATATTTCTTCCTCCAAATGGGGAGACGAGGTGGTGAAACGATGTCTTCCTACCCGAGGCACTCGCACGAACTCAATGGCGTAACCAGCGGACAAGATCTTTAAGAACCACCGGTCGTCCGTGATGCCCGACCACACCTGGAGGAAATTCCGGAGGGGAAGGTATGGGAGGTGGAGTGAGAGAGACTTGGCCATCGCGGTTTCAAACTCGGGACTTGGATTTCGCGTCGGAACGCTTGCCCTGCCCGTAAGGCTGGTAACGAGACTTGTGTTGGCACCGCTGTTTGTAGGGGCCAGGCCTGGGCTGATCCGTCAAGCCACCCTGTTGCTGCAGGTTCCCCTGATACCGACGCGTAAAGGGTTGGAATCGCGGCCTGGCAGGCGGAGCCGGCGTGGTAAGCCCCAGGAACTTGGCTGTCGAGTTCGTTTGGCGCATTTCGTTCAGTACCTTATCGGTGTCCTGTCCGAACAGGCCTTGCCCATCGAACGGAAACTCCTCGATGAACTTTTTCATTGCATCATCGAGGGAGGTGCCCCTGAGCCAGGCATGACGACGGAGCAAAATGGCAGAAGACATGTCCTTGGCCGCGTAATCATTGATGTGCCTGGCCGTCCTCATCTGCTGCTCCGACAGAAAGTCCCCTTCGGTCGCCAGCGCGTCGAATCCCTTCTGAGCATCGGCGGGCAGCTTAGCCGCCAGGACCTTCACCTGCTCCCAGAGGTGGGACTGATAGAGGCCCATGGCAGCCGAGTAATTGGCGGCTCGGAGGAAGAGGGAACCGGTGGCGTAAAACTTACGTCCCACCGCGTCCAGCTTCTTCCCTTCCGGAGTCGAAGGTACCGGAAAACCGCTGACGGCCGTTCTATGCTGGAATGCCTTGACCACCAACGAGTTCGGCAAGGGGTGCGCTTGGAGGAACTCAACGTTTTCGTCCAGGACTCTGTACATTCCGTCGAGCCTGGACGAAACGGAGTGTGATGACACCGGCTTCTTCCATGTTGCCTTCGGTGACGTCAACATGGATGGAAGCATGGTGATGTGGACCGGTCGAATCGCCCTTTTGTCCAGTTTGGCGGTCATTTGGTCCTCACCCTCCAGTGGAGGCTGGTCCACCTTCAGGTTCAGGGCAGTCCCCAAGCGGGTCAGCATTGCCGTGAGCGAGTGTTGATCCTCACCACGCGGTGGGTCAACCGCGCCGATGGCCTGGTCCGGCGTCTTGTCGGCATCGACGTCCCCCTCGTCCTCCTCCGAAGACGCGCTGGAATCATCGGAGGACGAGGGAGGAATCCTGTTATCCACATCGGGACCGCGCCAGTACGGCCTGGGTGGGTTGACGGGATGGGAGCTCACCGCATCGACGTCTGGACCACACCAAGACGATATGGGTGGGCGAGCGGAGCGGACACTCGACCCTCGTGAGGTCGGTGGAGCCACAGTAGGACCAACATCCCTGGGGCTTGCGGTGGTCGGCACCGGAGCCGCAGGGGCCGCAGGCATGGAGGCCTTGAACTGTTGGGCAAACGATTTTGCCATGGCCTCGAACATCCCTTTAAAGAATTCCATCTGGGATGCATCCATCGCCGATGGTTGGGACGAAACGGTGGCCGACGAAACGGTGGTTGGGAGGATCGGAGACGAAACGGTGGCCGGAATGGTGGCTGCCGGTTCATCGATTGTTGGAGTCCTAGGCCTCGGAGAGAAGGACGCCTGCCTCGTGGGTGAACGGCCCCTCTCATGAGGAGGAGAACGGAGTACCTGCAGTGGGCGAGCTGGAGCCCCAGCCCTGCGACCTTTTGCAGGAGATCCCGAAGAGGACCGTCCACCCCATATCGAAGATCCGGGTGAAGGACATCTCGCGACCGAAAAAGGAGGCGAAGGCCCCGGAGAGACAGGAGTTCGAGGCGTAGGCGGGAGAGATCGCCTTTTCTCCGACCCATGTTTCTTCTTCTTCTCCCCATTTTTATCCTTCTTTTTCTTCTTTCTGATGGAGAGAGTTGAAGAAGGAGGAGGAAGCGGAGGGGGCTGAGAGGCACCAGCAGAGGTAGAGGCAGCTGCGGCGGGAGCCAAAGCGAGCTCCATAAGGTGCGCTTTCAACCGGTTTCTCCGGTTCTGCACTGCAAGTCGAGTAAAGTTCTTATAGTGAGTGCAGGACTGGCTCTGGTGAGATTCTCCCAGGCAAAAAAGACAGAGGCTATGCCCGTCGGAGGCAGGGAACTTCTTGAGGCAAGCAGAACACTGCTTGAAGGCAGCAGCCATCAAAAAATTCTTCCAACGGAAGGTTCGAGAAGGCGAGCACCCCGAAGGGCAGGCCAGCCGCCACCCCCTTGAGGGGGGAAACGGTGACCGGAGCGAGTAGGCAACTGAGTCCACCAGAAGGAAGAAACAGCGCCGGGGTGGCAATCCTGCCCGAAGGACAAGATCGCCGAAAAAATTATTTAAAGTTAGCCAAAGACTTTCCCTCAGAAAGGGTGAAAAATTGAGGAAGCTCTCAACGATCGTCCTGCTGCTACGGCGGAAAGAAGAGAACTGAGGTAAAATGGCGGACTGGCGCCTCAGGGTGGGCGGTACGGTGGGCGGTCTTACCGCCAAAAACTTTTGACCAACAGCTTTTTAAGCCTCCGATCAGCGTTCTGCGCTGGCGCATAACCCAATAGTGGGGATTCACAAACTATACGAAGGAGAACTGTAGTCCCAAAAAAATGTAATGTTTAGTTTTTACAGGACCTGAAAGGTCAGACATTCCATAACCATGTAGCAGAAAGTCCAGTTTGCTTAATTATGGTTGTGATTGTTTTGCAAGCTCTGGATTAAATGCATGGAGGATCGGGCAAATGTATATCTGCTCATGCTCATCAAGGTCGTTCTATGTTGCCTTCAATGCCTCTCAATACCAGTTTCTTCTTGAGAGAGTAATGATCTAGTATGCCTCTCTTTATAAAACTCTTGTGGCAAAGTCAAATCCTTCAGTTATCAGTATCTAGGACAGTGATGGTGAACCTTTTAGAGACTGAGTGCCCAAACTGCAACCCAAAACCCACTTATTTATCGCAAAGTGCCAACACAGCAACAGGGGAGGAAGGAAGTGCTCCTATTGGGCTGCTGGGCAGAAGCGTGGGGTGAACTCTGTGCTGGAGAGGGAGGAAGCACTCCTATTGGGCTGCTGGGCAGAGGGGCGAGGCAAACTCTGTTCTGGGGCGATCGCACGGGTGCCCACAGAGAGGGCTCTGAGTGCCACCTCTGGAATGCATGCCATAGGTTCACCACCACTGATCTAGGACAGAGGTGGCGAGCCTATGGCACAGGTGCCAGAGGTGGCACTCGGAGCCCTCTCTGTGGGCACCCGTGCAGTCACCCTAACACAGAGTTTATTTATCTACTTGCAATTTCTTGCTTTCGAACTGCAAAGTTGACAGGAGCTGGGACAAAGACGGGAGCTCATTCCGTCCTGCAGTACTCAGGAATCGAACTGCTGACCTTCTGCCTCCCAGTCAGCGTGTTGGAATAACATATTCCATTGTGTGCAGGGGAAGAAGCTGGCCCCACACACACACACATATAGGCTGTGTAGCACTGAACATTTAGCCCTCCCGTAGAGAAGAATGGCTGGAGGAATTAGAAGGACTAGCTGCTTTGCCACCTTTTACCCCTGCATCTTCTGCCTGATATTTTTGATTCACTTTGCCTAAGTGGCTGGAACCAGAGCCCTGGCTCTTTGGCTATAAACAGAGATGAGCACTGAACCCTAGAGTCAGATACGACTGGCTTTCAAACAAGGGTGACTTTTACCTTTATTCTAAGAGTGAAAATTACATACCCAAAATGGAGTCCTGGTAATCACCCAAAACCAACATATGCAAGATTTTAAAATGCAATGTTTGTGATCTAAAATAGCACAAATGTGTCACTTTGACATAGGTTTAAGCAGCAAACAAGAATTGAGGTATGCACTAAACATGCCTAGTAGGATTCCATAGACTTTTTTCCTCTTAAGGTAGTTGTATTGGAGCAGGGGTTCTCAACCTACGGCCCATGGACCAGACCCGGCCCACAGCACCATTTCATGTGGCCTGCATCACTGCTGCTGCCACCACCAGAAGTGGAAGTGGACGCATTTACGACAGCTGTAAATGCACCCGTGGCTGTCGTAAATGTATTGATGACAGCCGCAGATGCATTTTACAGCAGCGCTTATGGCGGGGGGGGGGGGGCACCAGTCCGGCCCGCTCAACTGTCCAACCCACAGCTTGAAAAGAGGGAAGGGTGTGTTTGGAGACTTTATAGCCATGTTTGCTTTCACTTAAAATCTTCTATGTTCCCACACTTACTTAATACAGTATTTTCATTTTATGCTTTAATCAATTCTGTAATATTTCATTTATTATTTTGTTATTGGTAGTCACCTTGTAACTGCTACAACTGGTAAACTATATTATTTATTTATTTTTGATATTTCAATACTACCCACCTTTGTGCTTGGACATTACTCTGAGCAGTTAAGCAAATAATAATATTAAATGGAAGATAATAAAAATAAATTAAATGATCATGATCTAAAAATTCGGCTGTATGTATGCGAATACTCATTTTAACAGTGCTGAGTAGGATATTTGTTTAAACCATTAAATGAACAGGTATAAAAGAGATAAGTAGACAAAATGTATGAGGCCTCAGCCTCATACCTCTTCCAACCTTTTTTTGCCATCTAATCAATTTTTGACAGGTAGAAAGTACCGACTTCCTTGGCCCATGTTTCCTGAACCAGACATATGGCTTCTAATAGCACTTGTTTCTCGTATTTCCTTCCAGTTGGATTCGGATGATGCTGAGGTGACTTTTGATGAGACAGAAGGCCAGGATGTTTATGATGAAGTCCAGATGCCTGTTTGAGCTTCTGCTGTGTGTGATATCCTTCAGACAGAGAAGGAACCAAGGGCCCTTCCCCAAAACGCTGACAAAAACAGAATCTGGAAGAATGTTTTCTGCATCTATGTGAACCACATTGGTAATCACCCCACAGATGTAAATGCATAACTTGCTTGTCATCACTTGGAATATGCTTTACATCATCTTCCAGTCAGGGTAGTTCTGTAGTGAAATGTTAAGAAAGATTTAGGAAACAGAATTATTTTCCCAGAAGAGAAATATAAAAAAAGCCCAGAGCTGTGCCAAGATTGTGACTCAATTTTAATGCTTTCTGTACATCCAATTTTTTAAAATTTATGTTGTGTGTGCGTGTGTGTGCATGCATGCGAGCACATGTGCGTGTGCACACACATAAGCATGTGAAGCTTTGCTAATTATATGCAGAATGCCCCACCTAAATTGTCTCAAGCCAGCAAGTCAGTTACCAGCACCTGTACACATCAGTAAATGTTCATCAGAAATACTGAAAATACAGCTGCCTCATTGTCACTGTATGCATAGAACATCTACTGTGGGAATGGACCAAAAACCTGATTGAACCTGGAAACAAGCAGCCAAGTGACATGATTTTTCTGGCACATGGAAACTACTAGTTCAGAAAAGACTTGAGTGAGCAGATGAAGAATGTGTTGTCTTGGCAGAGGAAAAAAGGCCACCTTAAATCTAAAGGCCTCAAAAGGTGCCTGTCTGTCTCCCCCCACCCCCGCGGCCAGGGTTCTGGCAAGAAGCACCAATGTTCACCTCTGACCAAATGTGACATAGAAACAGGAGAAGCACACAACTATGAAGAATCAACACTGCTCTTTGAGTGAGAAGGTTGGATCAATAGAACCAGTTATTCTCTAGTGGAATGGGAAAGGTGGAACCCTAGAAATGAGGTTCTGAGAAAAGCTGGCCACTTGATACTAGGTTTCATTTTTGTATCTTCACCAATAGAACTAAAACTTTTAACAGTGAGGTGTCCTTATTTGGTGCTACTTTGCTCATTTTTTCATTATCTGTTAGCACTACAATAGCTGTTAATTCAATGGCTATTACAGTACATTTCTTTCCTTGGGAGCCATTGCACTCTTACTGGGGCATATAGAAGCCACGCACCAAGAGAAATATTACGATCAGTATAAATTAGCTATAACAAATGACATTGTATGCTATTTAGAGCTGTGTGTCGTAAAATGAGGCATAGAATCTGGCGTCTAGTGCAGACTTGCATCCTGAGAATCCTAGCTTTCAAAACCACTCAGCACATTTCTAGAACTCATGTACAGACAAAGCTTCCAAATCTCTTTGTGCCCCTCCTTCTTGCTTCTCAATACGTTCCAAAACTTTTGAAAACGTATCAGAGAAGCAAAGCTTGGTCAGATGCCTAAAAATAGATTTATGTGATATATTCTTATTGCAGAATGTAGTTGTACCTATTTATACAACAGAAAAACATGGTAACTACTCTGCATACCTTTACTTGACAGTGTATTTAGAGTACTATATGGCCGTGATGGCGAACCTTGGCACTCTAGATATTCTTGGACTTCAATTCCCAGAAGCCCAAGCACCCTGTGAATCCACATGGATGGGTTTATTGCAATTCATCTGGCCCACACAGCCCTCATCACTCCCAGAAGCGGAAGTAAAACACACCCGTAAAGGAGCGACGAGGGCATAGCTATATGGGAATCACATCAATGACTAACACTATGTTGTACTTCCCCCAGTTCACCTAAAGCTTCAGCAGTAGGTGCTGCTAGTAGTTCTAAATCAGGCTCTGCAACCCTTTGCTAACCTTGATTTGGCCTCTCCAGACCCCAACTTTTCCGGTCAAACATGTAATGAAGAATCCCATACACCTATCTCCTCTTTCCTAATTCATTGTTGTAATGTTTCTATTTGAGGCATCTGTTCCTTCTTTTTACTGAATTCTGAAAATGCCCATATTTCCCCTTATTTCTTCTTGGGTAAACAAGAAAATCGATTTCTATTTTAGAAAACCTAAATACAGTCATAAGCATGTCACACTCTCCTTTTAGTGACATACCCCAGCCATCCTCCGAGGAGTTTTAAAAAAAATCTGCTGTGGCTATCATGGATCTAATTCTGTCATTAATCATTCTAGCAATACAGTGAGTGTGTTATTACTTTCTGAATCTAAATAATAGAGGTGTTAAAGCCCAGGGAAAACTGCTCCTTGTTGCAGTCTGTACTTTCTAAACCCAGGCATGTGTGGGCTGTTATAATGCTTCATTGGGAGTGAAAAACTTTCAGTCTGTACCCAAAGATCCTCTCTCTTTCATTGTTACTTCACCTAATCCAGAACTGAGCCCTGGCTCAAATTAACCACTGTTTAGCATAAATTGAATAACAACAGGGTTGGGGGGAAATAATAGTGTTTCTTCTTGAGATTTATGGAACACTTTGGCCAAGCTGTGATGGACATTAGTTCCAATAGTTTTTTAAAAAAGAGGTTTGATGAATTAAAGAACAAAAAACTTATTAATGACAGCTTAGAAATTTTATTTTTCTTGGACTCCCAACTCCCAGAATCCACCAACTAGCATGGCAAAGTTCTGATCAGTGGATGTTTATGTGATATACAGTATTCTTATTACAGAACATGGTTATATATATTTATGCCTGATAGCTAAATGTGGCCTTCACCTTCTTAAGTAATATATTGTACATCTATTGACAGATGATGAAGACATCTTCCTAGAATCACACAACTGGCTATTGTGTTAAGAATAATAATTGGATCGATGTAACGTATTGTCTTGGCAGAGAACCTTGCAGTTCAAAAGCAAGAAATTGCAAGTAGATAAATAGGGACCACTTTAGTGGGAAGGTAGACAGTGTTTCTCCGTGTTGAGGCATGCCTGTCACATGTCCATGGAAACGTCTGCAGACACAAACAGCACTGGCTCTTTGGCTATAAGCAAAGATAAGCACTAAACCCTAGAGTCAGATACGACCGGCTTTCGAGCAAAGGTGACCTTTACCTTTACCTAATGTTATTTTATAAGGGATTGGGAGCTTGTGATTTTCCAGAAGTTATTGGGTTGCAATACAAGAACATCTAAGAGGAAAATCAGTATCAAAAAACTTATTTAATCTCTGGGCAAAATGTTTGGTTCATTTGTTACTTCACAGTGGTAGAGAGGATAACCATACAAGATGTACCTGGCAGAATTCACCGTCATGATTCCAGTTCATGTTGGCTATGGGTCAATATGTCTTATCTTACATTCATTAAAGACATAAACACCAAGGGCTGCTGTAATCTTACCCTGCACTAACTCTGCTATAATTAGGTTTTGCCATTTGCAGGGGCAGGAGACTAAGAAAGTCTCCTTTGCTTTTGACAGCTATACAGCAGGCAGAAACTCAACAGATGGATCCATTTCTGAGGATGTTGCTGTAGTAATAGAACAAGTTTTACTTGATTATATTTGTTTTGCAAATTGTGTTGAATATAAAGGCACAGGGATACTTCCTGGAGTAAAGTCGGCATCCCTAGTTGTAATTAATGTATATGTTTTAAAACTAGTTATAATGAGGGATTTGTAATTTATTAAAATTCATTTTTAATACTTGGATTGCTTCGCTTTTATTGCATTATCAGATAAAGGGGGAAGGCTTGCAAATGTGCTTTGCAAAAGAGATCATGTGATAGTGTGCTACTTATCTTTTATGTGATTTTTATCTCATTGGTTTAGATATGATTGATTAGACCATCATTATTACAGTTGTCTTGTTTTGAACCACAAACACAATAAACCTTTTCTTACAAAAATGATAAATTGTTCAATTATTTTATTTGTACTCCAAAATAACTTAATACAGTACTCCAATCTATGACGAGTTGGTCATTGCTCATTGTTATGAAAACCAGAGTCATCCATTAAATAAATACATTTCATGTCAGAAATTACTCTGGGTTGAAAGGATTTTTGCTGGAGAAACTCTGCTCAGGGGACACCTGAATGAGGTTCCTTTCATGTCCCCAAGATCTGTTGTGCAGCACTCGGGTATCGAAATCCGACCCTCAGCGTCTTAACCACTAAGCCACCATAGTACAGTACTAGTCATTCATTGAAGGGATAAGAGGCCTGTCAGAAGGAAGAAGGGTCAGGCTTCACCCCTATAAGTCAGATAAAGATCTTTGGTAACCAATTCAGAATGGGCCAAAGCGTTCCCATTGGGCTGCTGGGCGGCCACCATTATCTGCCACCAACCCTGGCTTTTTCTGAATGGGCCATACAATTGTCTCCTTCAAGCAGGCAGAGAGATAGCCACCTCTCTCGCAGAGAGGAATTTACAATATGGTTTGCCCATTCTTCAATTGACTCCCTAGCAGATTTTACTAGCCCAGATGGTCAAGGGTCTAGAGGTGAGGCTTACAGATGGTCAAGGGTCTAGAGCAGGGTTCCTCAAACCTGGCTCTCCAGATGTTCATGGACTTCAATTCCCAGAAGCCCTGATCAGCAAGTGTGCTGACTTGGGCTTCTGGTAATTGAAGTCCAAGAACACCTGGAGGACTACCCTCTCTCCTCTAGGCCAGTGATGGTGAACCTTGGCATGCCAGGCGTTCTTGGACTTCAATTCCCAGAAGCCCAAGTCAGCACTCCTGCTGATCAGGGCTTCTGGGAATTGAAGTTCAAGAACAGCTGGAGAGCCAAGGTTCACCATCACTGGTCTTGAGGTAAGGTCAGCTTACAGCAAACAAGTACCTTGGCGACAGACTCTGACGATATAAGTTGAAAGTCATCCCACAAAACTGAACAAGATGATGGCCATCTATTTTTGAAAAGCTTTATTCTTCCGCACATATTTTATCTTTGGCTGATAAAGTTTTACCAAACTCAAAAGCTTGCTTTGTTGTAACTTCTAGTGATCTAGTAAAAGTACCACTTAACCTAGAACTGTGTCTCTTTATCAGAGAGTAAACAAGACAAAAAAGATTGTGGCACATTAAAGACTAACTTCTGTATTTTAATGTTAGCTTTCGTGAATCAAGTCCTCCTCGCTAGACATAAGAGTGAGAGACTTCATGGCATTAATTTATATATATATATCAGTTACAGAGGCACACAATAGCTGATTAGTATATAACAGATATGTTTACAAATCATTGTGACATTTTACAACCGGTTCTTTCTTTATTCATGTCAGAGGCACTACCAGCATATAATAACATACAAAGCTAACAACCGGTAATAATAGAAGATTTCGGTTTATTCGCCTTTTTCTTTTTTGGCCTTTTATTTGATTGTGTATGTAAAGGAAATGTTAAAATGTGTTAACAAACAATTAATGCAAATCCTTGCATGCTGTTTTTACAAACTTTGCATAAGGGCATGGGTGTTATGAAGGCCAAATGTTTTCAACATAGACTTCAGCTCAGTCTATCCATACTTGGTAGCTTTCATTTTGGAGTTGCATTCTTGATTTCCTTGTATATCAGAGAGTAAACAAGACAAGACAAAAAAAATGTTTTGGCATTTTAAAGACTAACTCCTGCATTTTAATATCAGCTTTCATGGATCAAGCCCATTTCGTCAGACATAAGAGTGGGTTTTCATGGTGTCAATTTATACATAACAGGTACAGAGCATACACAATGGTTGGTTAACTTAACAGACAGGTTTGCAAATCAGTGTGCTATTTACAACCAGTAATAACATAGATCAGTGTGGCTATTTACAACAGGAATAACAGAAGATCCTTGATTGGGGTTAGTTTGAGTATCGTGAAGTTTGGTTCTGTTAAGTTGTAAATGTTTAGTGGGTGCAAAATAAACATTCTGACATTGCACCTCTGCTAATGAGTTAATTGAGGAAGCTGTGTGAGAGGGACCCAGCAAGAGGAGGATAAATACCCATGCTGCTCTAACTATCCTGAGAACCATCCACCACCACAACAACCACTTTTTTTTGTCTTCTATCCACTGGGGGGAGTGTTATTAGAGCAAACTGCATGTGTTTTTTTGCAAAAGAAAAGGAGGCTGTTTTTCTATGGTTTCCCCATGCCCATCGGGCATGGAAACGGCTCTTGCAGAGGCCGCTTCGGGAGGACGCTCCTTGAGCCGCGGGCTCTGCGGGCAGACAAATTAAGGGGGGTGAATAAAATATAGGGTTTGATTCACCCAATTACATGACCTGACCGACGATTCTGCAAGGTAGGCTAATCACTAACTCCAGTGACTGATCAGGTAAACACTCATCTCCTGGCCAAGGAAAATCCCCGGTGCAAACAGTGCAGATGTTTACCCCCGGCTAAGCCCCAAAACAATGGTCTTCCTCGTCCCGTGTTTGTCCGAAATAATTAACTCCCCCTTTGAGAGGTTCCCCAATTAACCTGAGTAAACAAGGTGATGTGATTGACTTTCGGGTGATGGTTTTTTCTACCTGCCTTCTGATCTATATAAGGTGTATGTATTTTCCCAATAAACCACTGATCTGATCTCGCTCCTGTTGCCTCGTGTTGCCATTGATCAGTCTCCTCCGGGATCTAACGCCGCCCTGGCGGCCAGACATCGCTACAGCTGGTGACCCCGACGTGATTTACTCGTGAGTAAGGGACCCCGGAGAGGTCTACTCGTGAGTAGCGATCCCCGCGACCCGCCAGCCCGGAGGATAGCGCGGCGCTCTGGTTGGCAGCCAGACGGACAGAGAACGGCCCGCCGCGAGGCATTCCCGAGAGACATTCCTACCGCTTCCTCCCCGCTTTCGAGAGGTTTGCCACAGAGGGAAACGCGTTCCGCTCAGGGCAGGCTGTGAGCCCCTGACATCGCAGAGGCCGATAGAAGGGCCCGTGGCAGAAGGTCCACGCTCCGAGGTCTACCCCAGACACCCGACGCCCGAACCTGTTGCCTGCAAAGACGCGTCGACTCGTCCCGAGGAGGATTCTTCCGGAGACCCAATCGCAGGTAATATGGGGACTTGTTCTCATAGACCAAGTCCGTCCGCTAGCCAAAGAACTCGGGAAGAGGAGTTCAGAATCCTGGCCAGGGTTTTTAAGTTACGTTTTCACAGCAGGGAACTAGCGAGACTTTTGGCGTACCTCAGGGAACACTGCCTACTTTACCCAGAAGTAGGTACGTTAACCCTGAAGCTCTGGGATCAGATAGGAGACTGCATTCAGCAAACCCCGAAAGCTCCAGGAGGGATAGTCCGCACATGGAGGAAGTGTAGGAGACTCTTAGAGCAGATCGAGCCGGTCCGGGTAGAGGCCAAAGAACCCCCGTTAGTTGAGCCATCAGGCAAGCCAGTCGAGCCGACTGCGCCCACGGCACTCTATCCGTCAATTAGCTATCGGCAGAGTAGCGCAGGGAACGTTCCCGCGGTGACAGCTGCAGACGTCACCGAAGGAACGCAAGGAATGAGAGGCGCTGGCGCTTCTCTGACAGCTCCAGGCTCCCTAGTCGTGAAGAGTGCCCTTCAGCGCACAGCTGAGATAGAACTTAAGAAGGGGGATTTGTCAGTTGAACAGCTAGCTGAACTTAGACAGATTTGCCCCATCCGCTTGGAGATGGACGCGCTCACGGGCGCACAGCAGGTAGTACACTCCCCAGTCCCGTACAAGCTCCTCATGGCTTTACGGAAAGCAATTTCAGAGACAGGGCTCCAAAGTCGTTTTACGAGGGGCACGCTTCAGCAAGTGTGCGAAACCACCATGTGGATTCCTCACGATTGGAAAGCCGTCATGAGGATGATGCTTACCCCCAGCCAGTACATGATTTGGGACAGCGAGTTCCGCCTAGAGGCGCAAGCTCGGGCTGCCAGGATGGGAGGCGCGGTAATCCCTGACCAGTTGTATGGTTCAGGTGCCTTCGAGCCCATCAACGCTCAAATCAACTTGCCTCTCGCCACCCTAGAAATGTCAGCCGAAGCTGCCTATAGGGCATACTTCAAGGTCCCAGCGTCTGGCAAAACGGCCAAAAACTACACCGCTATTAAGCAAGGAGCCCAAGAGCCCTACATGGACTTCATCAATCGCCTGGAGGAAGCAATTAGCAGGCAGATTGACAATGAGCAGGCCCAACAAGAGCTCATGATGAAGTTAGCCAAGGACAACGCCAACTTGGACTGCCGTAAAGTCTTGCAGTCCCTGGGCAATCGCCCAGACTTGACCTTAACGGACATGATCCGAGCATGCTCCGACGTTGGCACAGACTCCTACAAGATGGGTCTGCTAGCGGCAGCGGTGCAGGGAGGAAGAAGACCTAATGGCAAGAGCAAAGGGGCATGTCACACTTGTGGCAAGGTCGGTCACTTCGCTAGGGAGTGCCGATCCAAGGGGGGCGGACAAAAGTCCGGCCGTCCCAAGGCTCCGAACACCCCCTGCCCGAAGTGCAAGAAAGGCTACCATTGGGCCAGGTATTGCCCGAGTTCGGGAAACCGGAATCCGGGCACGTCTCTGGCCCCAGTCCAAACAGAGGCTTCCTTCACTCAGATCCAGAACTCCCCAGATTTAGACTAGATTCCAGGCACATTCCAGGCACTGCGAGAGCACAGGCCAGCCCCAAGGGCAGCACAGGGCTAGAATTGACTTGCCAGGCGGACGTTACATGCGATCTGCCAGGCACAGTCTATCTAGTCGACACCCAATACATGGGACCCCTGCCCAGAGGCTTCATAGGTTTAGTTTTGCCCCGTAGTGTAGCTGGAGCGCGCGGAATCTTTATAATTCCAGGAGTCATTGACTCGAATTTTTCAGGCATTCTCCAGGTCCAGCTTTGGACACACCTGCCCCAAACTATCCACAAGGGAGACACGTTAGCGCAACTGATCATGGTTCCTTGTCACTCGCCAGCAGGCAGCCAGGGAAGGCTCAGGGACAGCTCAGAGTCCGGTTCAGCAGACCGCTCGAGCGCGAGTGAGGCAGTGCAAGGATACCAGGTCTTAGCGACAGTGGAGACCAACATTGAGTGGAAGCAGCGCCCCGTTATCGAGGTATTTTTGAACAAAAGGGTGTTCTCAGGGTTACTCGATACCGGAGCGGATGTGACAGTGATAAGCAGGAGCCAGTGGCCAAAAGAGTGGGCCATTGAGCCGGTCTCCGATGTGTGGGGGGTAGGAGGCGTTCAGGAAGCGTTTAGGAGCCGAGAGTGGGTAGAAGTCACAATCCCAAGGGCTGACGGCACGGCGGTAATTCGGCCGCACATTCTTGACGTGCACGTCAATCTTTGGGGGCGAGACATTCTGCAGCAGTACGGTGCTACGCTTACCTTCGGGTAATGGCGTTGCCACTTAAATGGCTCACCGACACTCCGGTCTGGGTAGAACAATGGCCGGTAGTGGGAGAGAAATTAGTTGTCCTCAAGCAGCTAGTTAAGGAACAGCTAGACGCAGGACACATAGAACGGTCCACTAGTCCCTGGAATTCGCCAATTTTTGTTATTAAGAAGAAGTCGGGGAAGTGGCGACTCCTCCACGATCTCAGAGAGATCAATAAATGTATTCAGCCAATGGGTCCGCTTCAGTGCGGCATCCCAAATCCGAACATGATTCCCGAGGGGTGGGAGATTCTAGTCATAGATCTCAAGGATTGCTTTTATACAATCCCCTTAGACCCCAGGGACCGGGAAAGGTTCGCCTTTACGGTGCCGGTCGTGAACCACGGTGAGCCCACGCAGCGTTACGCGTGGAAATTCTTGCCACAGGGCATGCTCAATTCGCCCACCCTGTGCCAAATTTATGTTCACGACGCACTGGCAAAGTTCCGAAGCCTTTACCCTAAAGCTATTGTTTGTCACTTCATGGACGACATCTTAGTAGCGTTGCCGCAGCTTGGCAGCGAAATGTTTTCTGACCTCCAGGCCAGCCTGGGGGACAAAGGCTTACTCATTGCCCCAGAGAAAGTGCAGAGAACCAAGCCCTTCTCATACTTGGGTCACCGGCTTCTCCGCTCTTTCGCAGCCCCAGTTTTGCCTCAGATAAATTTACGAGACTCAGTCACCCTTGTAGAGTTGCAGCAAGTTTTGGGAAACATCAATTGGGCCAGACCGTATTTCCGCTTGGATACGGATCTTCTAAAACCGCTCTTCTCGCTGCTAACCTTAGGTAAGCAGCCGGCAGACCGGATAAAAATCTCTCGAGACGTGCGCTTGGCGCTCGAGAAGGTGAACCAAGTTCTCAGCCAGAGGTGGGTGGATAGGATCGCCCAGGGGCCATATGCCCCGATCCTGAATTTGTACGTCGTACGGTCAGGATCCATGTTCACTGGGGCGCTAGGAGTAGACTCAGAGAAGGGAGCGAAAATTGTGGAATGGGTATACTTGCCTAACACCTCTCCTCGGAACATTGTTCCGCCCCAAGAACTGGTCTCCGCGGTGATCTACCGCGGCAGGCTGAGAGCAAGGGACATTTCTGGGCACGATTTAGCTAAGATCATAGTCCCGTTCACCAAGGAACAAATTCATCAGTTGATGCAGCTAGGTGACTCGCTTCCGATAGCTTTGGAAGGATTCACTGGAAGCTTGGCATACCATTTGCCCAAAGACCCCAGACTTGTCTCACTCCATACAGGAACAGTCAGTTTGTTCGAATTGCCTTCGCTGGTCCCGCTTCAGGGGGCCAAAACAGTTTTTACCGATGGGGGACGCACATATGGTGTCCTGACTTGGCAGGAGGGCGAAGCTTGGCACACGCTGCTAACTCTTCCACAGAAGTCCGTGCAGCGGGCGGAGTTAGCGGCCGTGAACCTCGCCTTGCGCACCTTCGCCAAGGAACGTTTAAACATCATAACTGACAGTCTATACGTTAGGAATTTACTCCACAGTCTACCGGGAGCTTACATCACTCCCGCGATAGACAAGAACTTGCTTAGCCTGTTTCTCACCGCTCAATTTCACTTGCGGAACCGCACGGAGCCGCTCTATATTGCCCACATCCGAAGTCACCAAGACCTACCGGGTCCGATTTCCGCGGGCAATAGCAGAGCGGACGCGGCGGCAAAGGAAATTCAGCAACGCTCGGTTTTGGGAGTTTTTACTACTCCAATTCAAAGTCATGCTTTTTTTCACCAAAACGCCAAGGCACTCGCCAGACAGTTCAATCTGCCGCTTTCTCAAGCCCAAGGCATAGTCCGCTCTTGCCAGCATTGCGCAGGAGCACCGGGGGGGGCCCTCGTGGGGGGTCAACCCACGAGGGACCGAGGCTAATCAGGTATGGCAGATGGACGTCACGCATGTGCCGCAGTTCGGCAGATGGCAATACATGCATGTCTGCATTGACACTTTTTCTCAGTTCGTTTGGGCGACGGCGCAGAAGGGGGAGGCTGCTTCCCACGTGGAGCAGCACCTCCTTTCCTGCATTGCGGCGATGGGCAAGCCGCGGCACGTGAAGACGGACAACGCGCCGGCCTACAGTTCCAGGCAGTTGGCCGCCTTCATGGCTACATGGGACATCAAGCACACATTTGGAATTCCCTACAATCCGCAAGGGCAAGCGATTGTAGAGCGGGTCAATCGGACGCTAAAGTCCTATATTGAAAAACAAACAGAAAGGGGGGAACCACCAGCCCTCCCCAAATCACAGGGAGAAGCACAGTTCTGCCTGAATAAGGTATTGTTCACATACAATCACCTCAATGTTTTTTCGGATTGTACGCCGCAGGAGAAGCATTTCCGCCGTTCGGAAGCTCTCCCGCGACCTATGGTCCGGTACCGAGTGCCACCAGACCCTTCTTGGAGGGGCCCGGTGCCGCTCATAACCTGGGGAAGAGGGTATGCTGCAGTTATGTCTCCTACAGGTGTCGTTTGGATCCCAGCTCGGTGCGTCAAGCCTCACTTGGAACCACATGGCGTGGACCCAGACCGACCCGAGTCCGATCCCGGAGATGGAGGACCTCACGCTGACCGACAGGACTCGCCGGAGGAGACGGCCACCGACGGCGCCGAAGATCACCTGGGGGATGGTCAAGGCGCTTTGCAGTAAGGCTGAGGACGCCCTCCAGCGCGAGGAGAGGGAGCCGACACCGGAGAACCTCGTAGCAGCAGTCCTTGCCCAGATTCATGCCAACTCCGTGGCGATCACCGTCATCCTGGCCCTCACCCTGCTTTTGGGGGGAGGCGTCCAGGCCGCCTCACTGGAGGCCAGCGATCTCATGCCAGGCGGAGACCTCTCTGCCCGGATGCAGTACAACATTTGGGAAAGGTTGGCTACCCTTGTCAACCAGTCCGATTTTTGCCTCAGGCAGGACGTTGGCTCTGCCTCAATCCTCAGCACCTGCCTTGTCTCGGTGTGCCATTCTCCAGGCGCACACCCCCGGGACGGGGACTGGCTGGTGAGGAGACTCTTCAGCCCATACATCCCATCAGCTTCCTCGGAATATGCTCGTTGGGAGATGCGGCTAACCATGACCTTGCCGGCTGATGCAGCCACTCTCCACACTCCTCGAGTGGCGGTCAGCCCGAACTCTACCTGCAGCCGGATACACGGTTGCTCCGGACCCGGCCGAGCCTGGCGCCGTTGCCTCGATGTGGGCAGCGGCAATTGGACTTGCAACGACCCAGTGTCACTTGGCTCAAAGTACGCACACATCACCCTACCATCCGGATGGTTCTTCACTTGTAACCAGTACACGTTTAACTATATTCCTGCCAATATTACAGACTCTATATGTTGTATCAGTCGCTTAACCCTGTTGCTTCCGACTAAGGATATGATTGCCCCTAGCACTGACGTTCCCAATGTTTCCAATGTATCCCATGTTCCCTCACTCATAAGGCACACTCGCACCACCATGTTAGACAGCTCCTGTGAAAGCAGCTTTAGAGTAATGAGACCTGCCGAATACCTCTCCTTGGCAGTCAGCATCTTTGGCGTGCCCGGCTTAGCCGTCGGCAACGCAAAGAGGATCGGTCGCTTGGCTTGCGGCTTGGCAAAGGCCATCAACCATACCTCCTCAGCGATAGCGCTCCTCAATCAGGAGCAGGCGGAACTTCGCCATGCCATTCTCGATAATCGGGCGGCTATCGACTACCTCTTATTGTTGCACCACTTGGGCTGCGAGTCTTTTCATGGTATGTGCTGCTTTAATCTTACGGACAACTCTCGTAAGATTCAAAGCCAGATCACAGATCTCCACACCATAGTGGCAGGCATCACAGAAGGCTCTGCATGGGGGGCTTGGTGGAGCTCTCTGTGGAAATGGATGTGGTCGTGGATCCCCTGGGGGTGGCTTCAGACGGTGATCAAGGTGGTGGTGAGGGTAGTCATACTAGGCATTGCAGTCTGCTGTTTTGCTCAATGTATTCCCCCGCTGATCTTGAAGTGTCACCGCAGAAGGAGACCCCGTGACGTCATTCCCGACCAACAGCTGATGCCGCTCCTACGCAAGATCGCCGGTCAGGTTCTTAAATAAAACAGAAAGGGGAAATATGGTTTCCCCATGCCCATCGGGCATGGAAACGGCTCTTGCAGAGGCCGCTTCGGGAGGACGCTCCTTGAGCCGCGGGCTCTGCGGGCAGACAAATTAAGGGGGGTGAATAAAATATAGGGTTTGATTCACCCAATTACATGACCTGACCGACGATTCTGCAAGGTAGGCTAATCACTAACTCCAGTGACTGATCAGGTAAACACTCATCTCCTGGCCAAGGAAAATCCCCGGTGCAAACAGTGCAGATGTTTACCCCCGGCTAAGCCCCAAAACAATGGTCTTCCTCGTCCCGTGTTTGTCCGAAATAATTAACTCCCCCTTTGAGAGGTTCCCCAATTAACCTGAGTAAACAAGGTGATGTGATTGACTTTCGGGTGATGGTTTTTTCTACCTGCCTTCTGATCTATATAAGGTGTATGTATTTTCCCAATAAACCACTGATCTGATCTCGCTCCTGTTGCCTCGTGTTGCCATTGATCAGTCTCCTCCGGGATCTAACGCCGCCCTGGCGGCCAGACACCGCTACATTTTTCATCTTGGCAGAAGGCCCAGTTCAACTCCAAGTTTGAAGGCCAAATGGCAGGCCTACTTTGCTAGGCAAAGAATCTCTAAATCTTCCAAAGCAAGGAGGACCTGCCCTGGGAAAGACATCTGCATGCATGAGCAGAATATGGAAGAGCCAACCTTGTGCTTAATCTCTGCAAAGAAGGAAGCCAAGTATAGGCTTGCCAGGAAGATGATTAATATCCCCAAGGTAGGTAAAAACATCTGGGCGATTGCAATTTATACTGAAAGTGAAGCGACCCTCTACAATGGGAGATGCTAAACTGTACTCTCTGTTGACTCCAGGGCTTAAGCCTCGAGGTGCATAATTTTGTTTCCTTAACACCTGGAAAGTGGACTGCAATGGCTTAGTGGTTAAGACACTGAACTTGATGACTGGAAGGTTAGCAATCCAAGACCCAAGTGCTGCGTGATGGAGTGAGCTCCCATCTCTGTCCGAGCTCCTGCCAACCTAGCAAGTAGATAAATAGGTACCACTTCAGTAGGAAGGTAGATAGCGTTCCTTGCACTCCAGTGTCTAGTCACGCCTGCCACATGTCCATGGAAATGTCTGCAGACGCAGCGGCAGACAGCGCTGGCTCTTTGGCTATAAACAGAGATGAGCACTGAACCCTAGAGTCAGATACGACTGGCTTTCAAGCAAGGGCGACCTTTACCCCTTAACATCTGGAAGCTCTATATTTAGTAACCACATAGTACCTTTCGATTAGCCATTGGTTGCCCTTTCTTTGCTTAAAATCTAGTGCTATTCTTACCGATTGGCAATCTGAGATCCTTGTCTCAGGCAGTATTTTTGGGATCTTGAAAGGGAAACATACTGTGTTGTATAGTTTCTTTTTGCAACCAAGATTTAATTTCCTTTGAATGTTTTTACTTACAGAGATAGTTACACCTGGGGTATTCCACTTAATGTGTCAATCAAAACATATTAGTATTGTGCATCTGGACTGCAGTGGCTCAAGTAGTTAAGATGCTGAATGGAAGGCAGCAGGTCAGCAGTTCAATACCAGAGTACTGCATGACGGAATGAGCTCCCGTCTCTGTCTCAGCTCCTATCAGCCTAGCAGTTTGAAAGCAAGAAATTGCAAGTAGATAAATAGGGACCACTTTGGTATCTACAGATTTGAATGCTGGGCAGTGAAAAAAGCTGACAGAAAATAAATCCTGATTTGTTCAAAATATGGGACAGGAGGAGAGTTTTACAACACTAGTATCCCCATACATTCAAATACTTGCCAGTTTAGTATTTATGCTATGGTAAAGCAGAATCTAGTCTCCAAGGGTTATATTGTATTATATATGGGGTGGAATAAGTATAATTGCTGTAAAACTCTCACTGCCAATATGACTCTAGTCCAAGTATAAGGTATGGTGGCAATGACATTTAAAGCCTTCTCCTTCTTCTTGTTCTGCCGTATCCGAATCTTGCCGATCCTCATGCCAATTAGGCATGAAGACTGTCCTGAGAATATAACGCACTGGCCTTTCATCCACATTGCAGCATGACACCCATACCACTGATCCAGTTCCAGAAATCACTTTCTGATCCTGAGCCCTTGTGGCACACAAAGTCCTCATCAGCCCCAGGCCAGTATTGATGAAGCTATTGCCCTCCATCAAGATGGATTCAAGTGGGATTTAATCCATTTGGGGACTATCACCCTTCCCTGTGGACTTTGGCACCCAAGCCATTAGTCCTCAGGGTTGTCATGTTAGTTAACCACCACCTGACACTCAGCATTGAGTCGCTGGCAGCATGGTCTACTATTACCATAGCAGGATAACCTGGCCAGACAAGATTTAAAGCCTTAGAAGTATTAATTAAAATCTGCTGAGGGGATCTTATTCCATATCTCAAGGAGAAAGCAGGACATTAGTTAAGGATCTTAAGCATTCCACCTCAGTTGTGTAATGCCTTCCTGGCATTTTGGTGCTAATAATCTGGCAGTCTATACCAGACATTCTCAACCTATGCATGCAGGCCAAACCCGGCCCCCAATGCTAATTCATGTGTTCATGCGTTCTGTGCATGTGCAGAACATTCTGCGTATGCGTTGTGTGTGCATTTTACTTCCGCTTCTGGGTGGGAGAAACCATGTGACCGGCCCAATCAGCAATCTAGGAGGCAGGGTCAGGACCCCAACCTGAAAACCTTGAGAAAGCCTGGTCTATACAAACCTCTGTGTTTTAGGGATCATAGCTCAGTTTGTAATCTATTGGATAGTCATCAAGTTGTCAAACCTGGGCCGTCATATGTTCTTGGACTTCAATTCCCAGAAGCCCTGATCAGCAGGTGTGCTGACTTGAGCTTCTGGGAATTGAAGTCCAAGAACGCCTTGGGCCCAAGATGATATTACACTCATCATGATTTTGCTGGTGCATTTTTTAAAAAAATAATTTAACTTTAGATTATTTTAAATTTTCTGCATCAATTGTCCACCTACAATTAGAGGAGAATGGAAATATCTAAATAAGTAAATTAGAAAAATCTGCCTAAATCGATATTTGGGGACTGATTCTGTTTAGTGAATAGTGAGAAATAGGCACTCTGCATATTTTCAGAACTGAGCTCTGCTACTGAAAATGAGTCCCAAGAGCGAATTCTGGTGAAGGCGGGCTCAGATCAAGGCTCACAAGTCACAACTGTATTTAAAAGCAACAATAACTCCAGGAACACTGAAATAGTCAAGAGGATATAACAGTCTTTGTTGCCTGGTAATTGCCTATTACAGGATGTCTGGAAAGCAAATGTGGAGCCCAGATCTCTGAGAGAACTCAGAAATAATGTGCTGATTCAGTTGTGTTTGTTGGCAAGGTGGGAAAACACAATACTATGAAAATAAACTACAGTATATGCTGTCCCAGTTTTACACAAGGATATGCAAAACCAGGTAAAGAAACAATATGTGTAACATATGATTTCCAGTTGTCAGTGTAGCCATGTTATTCTGTTTCTATATACTGTACTGTATATATAAAAATAGCAAAATTAGAAGAGTTGTTAAAAATAAGCAGATTAATTTCAGTGTGAGCTTTCGTGGATTGCAGCCAATTTGTCTGAGGACATGGATTGTGATCTACAGAAGCTAACAATAAGCAGAACCAACACTACCACCATCAGAACTACGGAAGATAATGATATGGGGAAACACACATATATTACACTACTTTTTAACTGATACTTAGGTTTTGATTAAAATTTGCACCTGTTCTATAATACCAGTCAATGTTTTTATTATACTGTTTTGACTTTATTATCTATACTGTACCTATAAGGAAGAGTGTGGATGGTAGTATGCCGAATGCATTTCCACATCCCTGGAGCATATCCCATAATACCTGGCACACACATACATTATTATTATTATTATTATTATTATTATTATTATTATTATTATTATTATTATTATTATTATTATTATTATTATTATTATTATTATTACTACTACTACTACTACTACTACTACTACTACTACTACTACTACTACTACTACATTCTCAAAAGCCTCTTTAAAAAGAAATGTTTTCAACTGTTTTTAAAATGTAGACAGGGATGGGACCTGACATAGCTCAACTGAAAGAGAGTTCCACAGCGTTGGCGCTGCCACCGAGAAGGCTCTTCTCCGAGTCATGGCCTACCTTGCTAATCTTGGGGTCAGCAGCTGCAGATGCGCTCTGAGAAGAACGACTGATGCAGGTATCAGGCAGAAGCCCACTCACTGGCAACAGGATGTCATTTAGCTCCAAATTTAATTAAAAATACAGTTTGAGTCATATCCATAAACTGAAGTCTGCACTGAGTGGAATATTCCCACGCAAAAAACAAAGCAGACTGAAATGTTAATAGAAGATGAGAAAATGGAGCCAAATTATCAGTGATGTGCTCACAAAAACAATATGAGTATGTTCAATGAGTGGCATAACATTAACAAAAAATTAGAATCAACAAGTGTCTCCAATATAAAAGATATCAAAAGTTAAAGCACGTGAATAATATGTACAAAAATAATGTTCATGAAAAAGCTATTCCAAACTATTATTTTGGGTGCTAAGAGAGGTATTGGTCAGATTCAATCCAAACCTGAGCAAAGCAATTTAACAAAAATGTTACAATACTGTTCAAAAAATATAATGGACAATTTTGTTATTCTACCTTTTCTAGCAGGGGTGCTCAAACTACAGTCCACAGGCTGGATCCGGCCCCAACGCCAATTCATCTGCCCAGTGGTGGGCTCCAAAAAAATTTACTACCACACTGTGGCCGTACTATGGTGGCCGTGGCCAGGGAGAAAGCCCTGCGTTGCACCTGAATTAGGACTACTTTATTTCAAAACTTGGATGAGCGGGGCCAGCCAGAATTTCTACTATCGGTTCTGGTGAACTGGTGTGAACCTGCTGATGCCCACCACTGCATCCGGCCCATGCCGTCCTCGTCTCTCCTGGAAGCAAAACGTGCCGTAGTTTGGGCACTCCTGGTTTAAGCAGAGAAAATGGCAGCTTAAAATCTATCTATTCACGTTGCAAAACAGATTACAAAGTGTGTTTTATTCCACTTCTGGCGGGAGGAACCATGTGACCGGCCCACTGCACAAAAAGTTTGGGCACACCTGTTTTATAGTAAATGGTGGGCCTAACTTCAGTTGAAGATCAGAAATTTATTTAGCCTTACTTAAGAGTAAATGTCATTCAACATCACCGGGTATACCTTTGAGTATTCATATTGATCATATATTTTAACAAGGAACAGAATTTAAAATCTGCACACAATACCAACAGGATGCAAATAACTATTATACTATATTTGACTTGGATAATTGAAACCTTGAGCTTTTAGCATTACTGTAAACGTTAAGATGATTACTTTGGCTATTTGTTCTAGATTTAGTGAAGGCCTACTCTAATATAAATGTGTTATTTAATATTGTCCTTCAAGTCATGCTGCTCTTTTGAGTTATTCAATGAGTTATTCAGTGAGTTATAATCAGTACAATCAATGTACTGTATTTCATTTTGATATGATTCCTCCTTCCCCTTCTCATTTCCCCAGCGTACATACAGGGGAAACTTGGAAAATTAGAATATCATGCAAATGTTCATTCAGTTCAGTAATGCAACTTAAAAGGTGAAACAAATATATGAGCATACCTGTCAACTTTTGGATTTGAAAATAAGGGAAATTTTGGCCACACCCCTCTGTGAGTGTAGGCAAATCTGTGGGCATGGCCAAATATAGCCATGTGACTTGCTGGGCTCTAGTCATGCCTGCCACATGGACATGAAAATATTTGCAAACACAGACAGCACTGGCTCTTTGGCTGTAAATGGAGATGAGCACTGCACCCTAGAGTTGGATACGACTGGCAGATTTTACTTTCTTAGGATCAAAGATCTCTGCAGATGGTGATTGCAGCCATGAAATAAAAAGGTGACTGATGCTTGGGAAACAAGCTATGAGAAACCTGGGGAACATAGTTAAAAGTAGAGGCATCACCTTGCAAACAAAAAATTGCATAGTCAAAGCAATGGTATTCCCGGTGGTAATGTATAGATGTGAGAGCTGGACCATTAGGAAAGCTGAGCGCAGAAAAATTGTTGTTGTTGTTCAGTCGCACAGTCGACTCCGACCCTTTGCGACCCCATGGACCATTTTCCTCCAGGTGCCTCTGTCCTCCACCAACCCCCTCAGCCCTCCCAGCTCTGTGCCCATTGTGTCTACAATACCATCTAGCCATCTCATCCTTGGCCTCCCCCTTCTTCTTTTGCCCTCCACCTTTCCCAACATCAATGCCTTCTCAAGTGAATCCTCCCTTCTCATTTGATGTCCAAAGTATTTTAGCTTCATCTTTACTATTTGACCTTCCAATGAGCAGTCAGGGTTAATTTCTTCTAAGATTGACCTATTTGTTCTCCTCGCTGCCCAGGGGACTCTCAAAACCCTCCTCCAACACCACATTTCAAAGGCATCTATTCTTCTGCGTTCAGCCTTCCTAATTGTCCAGCTCTCACATCCATACATCACTACTGGGAAAACCATTGCTTTGACTATTCTAATTTTTGTTTGCAATGTGATGTCTCTGCTTTTCACTATGTTCCCCAGGTTTCTCATTGCTTGTCTCCCAAGAATCAGTCGCCTTTTTATTTCATGGCTACAATCCCCATCTGCAGTGATCTTTGATCCTAAGAAAGTAAAATCTGTCACTGCTTCTACTTCTTCCCCGTCTATTTTCCAGGAACTGATGGGGCCTGTTGCCATTATCTTGGTTTTCTTGATATTGAGTCTCAAGCCAGCTTTTGCACTCTCCTCCTTCAGCCCAATCAAGAGATTCTTTAGGTCTTCCTCACTTTCTGCCATTAGGGTGGTATCGTCTGCATATCTCAGATTATTGATGTTTCTCCCAGCGATTTTAATCCCATATTGTGATTCCTCCATCCCTGCACTGCGCATTATGTGCTCTGTGTATAAATTGAATAAGCATGGTGACAAAATGCAGCCTTGTCTTACTCCTTTTCCTATTCCAAACCACTCTGTTATTCCATGTTCTGTCCTAACTGTTGCTTCTTGGTTCATGTACAGATTTCTCAGGAGGCATATGAGGTGCTCTGGTATTCCCATCTCTTTAATTACTTGCCACATCTTGTTGTGGTCCACACAGTCAAATGCCTTAGTGTAGTCAATAAAACAAAAGTAAACTTGTTTCTGGTATTCCTTTGTTTTCTCCATGATCCAGCGTATGTTGGCGATGTGGTCTCTAGTCCCCCTGCCTCTTCTGAAACCAGCCTGCACCTCTGGTAATTCTCTCTCCACATGCTGCTGAAGTCTATCCTGTATTATCTTGAGCATCACCTTGCTGGCATGTGGGATGAGCGCGATTGTTCGATAATTTGAACATTCTTTGGCATTGCCCTTTTTTGGGATTGGGACGTATACTGATCTTTTCCAATCCTGTGGCCACTGTTTTGTTTTCCAAATCTGCTGACATATTGAATGCAGTAATTTGACGCCATCATCTTTTAGCGCTTTGAAAAATTCAACTGGGATACCATCATCTCCACTAGCTTTGTTGTTTGCAGTGCTCTTTAGGGCCTTTATGACTTCGCTCTCCAGGATGTCTGGCTCAAGTTCAATTTCTTCATCATTGTGATTATCAGGAGTGTTGAGGTCCTTTTTGTAAAGTTCCTCTGTGTACTCTTTCCATCTTTTCTTAATTTCTTCTGCATCAGCTAGCTCCTTTCCGTCTTTGTCCCTTATCATGGTCATTTTTGCTTTAAATGTTCCCTTGATTTCCCCGATTTTTTTGAAAAGATCTCTGGTTCTGCCTCTTTTGTTGTTTTCCTCCATTTCTCTGCACTGTTCTTTTAGGTAGTTTTCCTTATCTCTCCTTGCTTTTCTTTGAAATTCTGTGTTCAAATGATTGTAGTTTTTCCTTTCTCCTTTGACTTTTGCGTTCCTTCTTTCCTCTGCTATTTTAAGAGCCTCATCAGACAACCACTTTGCTTTCTTACTCTTCTTTTCTTTTGGTATGGTTTTCTTTGCTGCTTCCTGCATGATGTCCCTCATCTCCGTCCATAATTCTTCTGGTACTCTGTCTACCGAGTCTAAGCCATTAAATCTGTTCATCACCTCCACCGTGTATTCTTTAGGGATGCTGTCTAGGTGATATCTTTCTGGTCTCCGTGTTTTCCCTATTTTCTTTAGTCTAAGCCTGAATTTTGCGATCAGTAGGTTGTGATCTGAGCCACAGTCTGTTCCAGGTCTTGTTTTTGCTGACTGTATGGAGGTTCTCCATCTTTGGCTGCAGAGTATGTAGTCAATCTGGTTTCGGTGTTGGCCATCTGGTGATGTCCATGTGTAAAGTCGCCTCTTGTGTTGCTGGAAGAGAGTGTTTGCTATGACCAGTGCGTTCTCTTGGCAGAACTCTATCAATCTTTGCCCTGCTTCATTCTGTGTTCCAAGACCAAATTTGCCTGTTATTCCCTCCACTTTTTGATTTCCTACTTTGGCATTCCAGTCTCCTAATATAATTTGGACATCATTTCTTGGTATCTGTTCTATGAGGTGTTGTAAGTCCTCATAGAACTGGTCCATTGTGGCTTCATCTGCACCAGTGGTTGGTGCGTATATTTGGATCACAGTGACATTGAAAGGTTTGCCTTGAAATCTGACTGACATCATTCTGTCATTTTTGAGATTGTATCCCATTACTGCTTTTCTCACTCTTTTATTGACAATTATGGCTACTCCATTTCTTCTAAGGTTTTCTTGCCCGCAGTAGTAGATATGGTTTCCAGAGCTGAATTCACCCATCCCTGTCCATTTTAGCTCACTGATGCCCAAGATGTCAATGCTTATTCTTTCCATCTCATTTTTTACCACTTCCAGTTTTCCTTGATTCTTCCTCTCCAGGCCCAGGTCTTTGGATGGGGAGGGAGGGGCAGGATCCTTTACTCACCTCCCCTGTGGGCCTCTCTGGATGGAATGAGCAGTAGAGCTGGGGCCTCCTGATTGCTTTTCTTCCTCTCCAGGCCCAGGTCTTTGGATGGGGAGGGAGGGGCAGGATCCTTTGAAAAATAGATGCCTTTGAAATGTGGTGTTAGAAATAGGTCGATCCTAGAAGAAATCAACCACGACTGCTCACTAAAGGTCAAATAGTAAAGTTGACGCTAAAGTACTTTGGACATCAAATGAGAAGAGAGGATTCACTTGAGAAAGCCTTGATGCTGGGAAAGGTGGAGGACAAAAGAAGGGGATGGCCAAAAATAAGATGGCTAGATGATATTGTAGATGCAATGCGCACAAAGCTGTGTGGGCCAAAGAACCCTTTCCCCATCTTCTTGGGGGACTTTTTTTTTCTTGTTTACTCAGTGGTTTAAGTGACTAAGATGCTGACTGGGAGGCAGAAGGTCAGCAGTTCGATTCCCGAGTACTGCAGGACGGAATGAGCTCCCGTCTTTGTCCTAGCTCCTGCCATCCTAGCAGTTTGAAAGCAAGAAATTGCAAGTAGATAAATAGGGACCACTTTGGTGGGAAGGTAACAGCATTCCATGCGCTCTGGTTTCTAGTCATGCCTATCACATGACCACGGAAATGTCTGCAGACACAGACAACGCTGGCTCTTCGGCTTTGAAACAGAGATGAGCACTGAACCCTAGAGTCAGATGAATGGGGAACCCCCCCTCTCTCTCATATAGTGATCAGGCAAACCCCCCCCCCAATTAGGGTGCAGGAGCAAGGAATTAATTCCCCCCTCTCTCATATAGTGATCAAATAACACCCCCCTCCCCAATTAGAGTGGAGGAGCAAGGGATTAATTCCCACCCACCCCCTCTCTCTCATATAGTGATCAAGCAACACACACACTCCCAATTAGGGTGCAGGAGCAAGGGATTAATTCCCCCCCTCTCTCTCTCATATAGTGATCAGGCAAACCCCCCTCCCAAGTTAACTCTAGAAACGAAATCCTCCAGCCAGGAGGCAGGGCAGAAACAGCTCAATAAAGCATGAGGTTGCCCCTGCATATATGAAATATATCGCTCACCTAGAATAGACTCCTTGCTCCCAGCAGCCAAAACGAAGCCTCCAGGACCATGTGGCTGGCAGGAAAGGGAAAGAGAAATTGAAACTCAGAACACCCCCCCCCTTCTCTCTCTCTCCTTCCACAAGCGAAAAGCCTGCCACACAGCGACCTCTGGTGGCTGAAAAAAATACTGCAGCTTCGCCTGTGAGGGCTCCGGTCAGGATATGTTTTTAAAAATAAGGGAAAATACGGGTAAATTAATAAAACAAGAGGGGGCAGGAAGAGGGGTAAAAATAAGGAGTTTTCCCGGGAAAAACAGGATAGTTGACAGGTAATGTATATGAGATAGACTCATTACATGCAAAGTGAGATAGTTTAAGCCTTACTTTGTTATAATATTGATGCTTATGGCTTACAGTTTATGAAAACCCCAACCCCCCAATCTCATGTACCCCATAATCATCACATAATCTCATGTATGCTGTATGCCATGATCATCACAACTACAACAAACTAAGGCATGACATCTCTCGCTTTGCATGTAGTGAGTCTATCTCATATATTTGTTTCACCTTTTAAGTGAAATGAATGAACATTTGCACGATATTCTAATTTTCTGAGTTTCACCTGTATTGAGAAAACTAAACAAGAGAATAACCCTTGACATCCCTTGAATGGATATGTCCTCAAGTCCACAGACTCAGATCCAGGAGGAACTTTATGGGCGAGAAGAAACATTCTTGAGCAGGGATTTTCAATCTGTGGATTTTCAACTGGATGCAGCCCACGGTGCCATTTCATGTGGGGCCCCATTGCCTCCACCACACTAGGAAGTGCCATGTGGTGCAGGAAGAGCACAATGGCCGTCCGGCCCTGAAGCTGTCTGAGGGAATGTGACCCGGCCCCCTGGCTTTAAAAGGTTGAGAACTCCTGTTCTTGAGGGTACACAAGAGCAAAACCAAATTAGAAGATGGAAGGCAAAGTTTTGGGGGTTTTTTTTTGTGTTGATGAGTCTGCCAAAGTGGACTTGAACCAGAAAAGCTAACATTAAAACACAGCAGTTCGTCTTTAAGGTGTCTGTTGAATCCGGACAAAGAAGTATTCTAACCAGCAGGATTGGGTTAAACTCAGTGATATTTATTCAGCTCAGGTTCCGGACTGGGGAGTATGTACAGGGGTGGCCAATATATATACAGTGCTTGGACCGTTACAAAACAAGATACATTTAGGCGGGCTTCCAGAGGAAATATAGAGTTCAGTCTTTTCCTGCTTTGACACAGCTTTGAAATTGGCGCCTTTGGAAATGGTGCGCTTCCAGGTTCCCGGTTTGGCGCGGTTTTAATTTTAACACAATAAATCCTTATACACAACATTCCTCCCCTCTAGCGAGGAACATAATCCCCCAAACATTTGGGCGGAGCACAAGTCTGTCTTGGGTGCCTGAGGACCTCAGGGCTAGGTGCCTGCTCTGTTTGAAATCTTATCGGTTCAGGAGTGGGTTGTTTGCAGGAGGTAGCCTCAGGAGCTTCGGGCAACTCCAGCAGGGAACCAGGAGAAGAGGGAATGGGTGTTGAGAGCAGAGGCTTGCTAAAGAGCTCCAACTCAAAATCTTGCTCATTGGTGGCAGTTTGTACCAGACACTCATGGCCGAAATTGGTCAGCGTGCCTTCTCCACACTGTGCCATTGTCCATTTGTATCCTGTATGACATTGGACCCGTTTGCTCTAGGATTCCCCCCCCCCCAAAACCACGGAGATCCGGGCATGTAATTTCGGCACTGGACCGGTTGCCCTACCGCAAAACCCTTTGCATTTGCAATGTCAATATTGAGACCCCTGTCCTCTTGACGGTGGGGATCCAGGAGGTCCAAGATTGTGGATAACTTCCTCTTCATTAAGAGGTCGGCTGGTGAGAAACCGGATGCCAGGAGGGTGATCGTGTGGGACAGTAAGAACTGGCATAGTTGCAATTCTAAGTCTCCAGCCCCCATGCGCTTTAGAGCGTCTTTGACAGTTTGGACCTGTCTCTCTATCTGTCCGTTTGTCGCAGGGTGAAAAGGGACGGCAGTAATGTGCCGGATACCGTTTCGGCAAAGAAAATCTTGAAATTCTGCCAACATGAAGATTGATGCGTTATCAGACACAACGATGTTGGGTAACCCAAAAGTACAAAACACTCTCCTTAGTTCGCGGATAATGACCACAGAGGAAATCCCGGATACGGGAATGACTTCCAACCACTTAGAATATGAGTCTATGACAAGCAGAAATGTGGCTCCCCTGAAGGGGCCAGCGAAGTCAATATGGACTCATGACCAGGGACCTCTGGCAGCGTCCCACTCTCTACTGGGAAGGTGTGTTTCCTCCGGCCTAGAGGCCTGACATTCCCTACATCGCCCGACCCATGCCTCAATCTCGAGATCTAATCTGGGCCACCAAAAATAACTACGTGCTAGCGCCTTTGACCGGACAATTCCCGGATGGCTAAACGTGTAGTGTACAAACCACCCTGTTCCTTAGACTTGATGGAACGACCACTGTGTACCCCCATACCAAACACCCTCGCTCAATTGACAGCTTGTTACATTTGCTGTGAAATACCTTGAATTTTTCAGAGACCGGTGGCGATGGCCACCCTTTCTGAACCCACATGGAAACCTTTGACAGGAGGGGATCCTTCCTTGTCTCAGCCACGATGTCCGCAGCAGACACTGGCGGGGACTCTAACACCTCTAACACGAGGATCTGATGGTCTGTCTCAATTTTGTCCAAGATCGCAACTGGGTACCTGGACAGTGCATCCTCATTGTTGATGCTGGCACCTGGGCGATGCTGACCTTGTGCATGCCATCCCCCTCTTCTAACTCATCCGAGGATGACGAGGGACTGGAGCAATGCTGCTTGTGGACGGTCGCTTCCTTCTGGACCGATGCAGCAGGCTGGGCTTGGAAGAATTTCACCCCGGCATTGGCAACCTCGGCTGCCTGGGCCTCTTTGACGACCTGGTTGAATGTCAGTGCATTCCTCTTCATCAGGCGACGCTGGGTTGCCTCATCTCTGAGGCCAACAAGAAGTCGGTCACGGAGGGCCTCGTCTACATTTTGCCACTGGCATGGCACTGCGGCTTGGCGAAGAACTGCAATGTAGTCAGCGACCAATTCCCCAATCTTTTGATCTCATTGGTAGAAGGCCACTCTAGCAGGAAATATTGAAATTTTTGGTTTCATAGGATTGCCAAAATGTCTCTCAGGGGATTGTCTTTCAGAGCACTTGGTAGGAGAAGGTGCACAACGCGTTCGATCGTAGGCAACCCACAATGGGTCAGGAACGTTGCCTTCTGCTTGTCTTCTTCAATCTCTTTAGCAATGATGTTCTCAAACTGGATCTCATACATGGGCCACGATTCTGGCTTGGAGAGGTCGAAGGGTCCCGAACGAAGTAGCGGCAGCGGCGATATCCCACCTTCGTCGCCAATGTTGAGTCCTGACAAAGAAGTATTCTAACCAGCAGGATTGGGTTAAACTCAGTGATCTTTATTCAGCTCAGGTTCCGGACTGGGAAGTATGTACAGGGGTGGCCAATATATATACAGTGTTTGGACAGTTACAAGATACATTTAAGCAGGCTTCCGTAGGACAAACAGAGTTCAGTCTTTTCCCGCTTTGACACAGCTTTGAAATTGGCGCCTTTGGAAATTAGCGCGCTTCCGGTTTCCTGGTTTGGCGCGGTTTTACATTTAAACACAATAAATCCTTATACACAACAGTGTCACAACGTTTTTCTCTTTTTGTCTTGTCTTGATGAGAGGCTCTACCTACAGTACCTTCTTTTTTTAAAAAAACAAACCATACCTAATTGTATTTTAGTGTGCCTGCATAAAAGTCGCCGTTGCGTGCTGCGATTGGTGTTAATTTGGCACACAACTCTCCCCAGCAGATGATAGGCTGCGGGCGCAAATGACGCCCTTAACAACAAAGGTGGAGCTGGGGGAAAAATTAATTTAAAAAAGAGTGTGTGCAGAGGGGGGGGGGGGGGGAGGAAGCGAAAGAGAAGCTCGGCTTTGGATATTTTGACGAATGTCAATTTTTGCAACGTGGTTTAAAATCCAGCCCCAAGATGAGTGTCAATAACATCCGGCGGGGCGCGGAAAGACACACAAACACACACACACCACACAGCCTTGTTTGTCAAGGAGACAACCTGGGACCTTTAAATAAAATCTGTTAATTGCCAAAAAGTATGTCTGCCCTTACACAAACACACACACACCACACAGCCTTGATTGTCAAGGAGACAACCTGGGACCTTTAAATAAGATCTGTTAATTGCCAAAAAATATGTCTGCCCTTAGAAATAATCCGATGGTTTTGCTCTCCCTTTTCCTTGTGGTTGTATTTCGGACTCTTCCCTGCCCGCTTCTTTTGATGCAATCCTTTTGGAAGGGGGGGGGAGAGGAAGGGGAGGTCGCAAGAGGAATTAAAATCGAGTGCGTGTGATTTGTGATCGTTTTACAAACGCCAAACGAAGAGGATTTGTGGCAAATGTAAGGTCTCTTCTCTCCCCCCTTTTTCCCCCCCTCTCTCTTTCTCTTCCCTTTCCCCCTCCTCCCTCGTTTGACTAGTGTTGCAAAAAGCAAAGAGCAATAAAAACATACGCAGATAGACACACACACACACACATGGTCCACACTCGAAGCAGGTTCGGAGACCCGCAACCTGGTAAAGATCCCCCCCAAAAAGGGCCCGCAAGAGAGAGATCGAGGCCCGGGTTCGCCTTCTCCCCTCTCGTCTTCTTGCAACCCCGGTTTATAAAGGGAAGCAGAGAGGGGGAAAGTGGTGGTGAAGGAAGGGAAGAAGGGCTGCGAGGTTGCCTAAGGATCCGGGGGAGAGAGGCGAACTTGAGCCCGGCTGATTGGAAGGAGAAAAAAGCCGAGCGATGGAGGCGGAGGAGGCGGGGGGAAGTGCGAGGCTCTCTGCGGGGACTGGAGCGAGTCCACGCCCGGGGCCAGCGCTGCAGAGCTGGCGTGCATTCAACCAACGCTTCCCAGCTAAAGCGAGCCGAGGAAGGGGGAGCGAGTGGGGAGAGGAAGAAAAAAAGAGTGGGGAGAAGAAGAAGAAAAAAAAAGATCTGGTCTCCTAAAAAGCCTTTCCCGATCTGCAGGTAGGTTGGAGACGCTTAGAACGGGGGCTCCCGATTCCTCCCCCCCCCCTCGAATCGGCTCCAGTATGGAGCCCCCCGTTGGAAAGGAGGGTGGGTGGGTGGGCAAAGGACGGATCAGTGGGAGAGAAGAAGGGGGTGGGGGGTGGAGAAGGCACGATCCGAAGCCACGCTGCTGCCCTGCCTGCCTGCCTGCCTGCCTACAGCAGCCGGGGCTGGCTTTGCGGCAGCACGACGGAGAGGCGCATGTGGAGCTCGCCATTTGCCCGACGCTGCGCTCCGCCATCTGGGGCTGGAGGGAGGCGCTTTTGTTACCTCCTCGGGCTCCGGCGGTGGTGGAGGCAGACGAGAGAGAGAGGCGGGCCCGGGCGGCTGCAGTGCTGCAGTAGACGACGCTGCTGTGCTGCTCGCTCTGTTTTCTCCTTCCAGCGTCGTCTCTTGGCTGGGTAAGGCGCGGGGGGCGGGGGGGGAGAGGAATAAATGGGTTCGATTTCTGTGCTTGGGTATTATTCTTTTGGGTTCATATTAAATGGAAAAAGGCATTTTTGAAATTTCCAAAAAAAAAAATCACACATTTCGGGGGAATCCTTGAAATGGAACCTAAATTTGAAGATTAGATTATATGTGGGGTTTGTGTGTGTATGTATATATACATATATTTATATGGATTGGCGTAGGGGATTCGAACCCGTGGGGCCCCCCTTTTCCTCTCTTCTTCCACGCGCTCGCTCTAGAGGCCGCGGCGGTCGGCCATGGTAGTAGGGCGAGAAGAGGCGGAAGGGAAGGCGGCCAACGACGGCTTCTCCTTTCTCCCCCGGCTCTGTTCGGGCCACGGCAGGAGATCGGGGGCGGGTAGAATGGGGCGATTAAAGTCGAGAAATCCGACTTCCACCTCTGGGTTTTGGGGAATTATAAATAAATATAAAATCAATAAAAACCCAATCTAGGGGGGGGGAGGCGCGGTTCAGGGTAGAAGAAAGGCGGCGGCGGTGGTGGTGGAGGAAAACAGCCCCGAGTTGCCGCCTTGTCTTTTTCTGGCCCACCCACGCCTGTAATGGGGGAAAAGGAAATATACAACGTTTTTCTCTCCCATGGTGGTGGGTGGGGTGGGGGAGAAAAACGTTGTATATTTTTTTTCTTCCTCCGCCTTTTGGATTTTGTTGCACGTAGTTTTATTTCTGAAAATTAAATTTAAATTAAAAGGAGGGGGGAGAGAGAAAGGAAAAAAAAACAAATTTTAAGAGGGAAAATAATAATCCCCCCCTTTCCCCCCCCTCTGACGAGAGGCAGGTCGGGCACCCCCTGGCCTGGCCGACCGGCTCTGGCCGGCGCGCTCCGCCATCCGGAGGCGGAGGAGGGAGGCTCCATTCAGGCGAGGGCTCCGAGAGTCCTCCCCCCTCCCTCTCTCCCCCCCTTCCCTCTTGTTCTTTAGCCTCAGGCCTGGGGGCGCTTGGCTTTCGGGGGGCTCCCCGTGGCGGAGACTGGCTGGGGCGAGCCCGAGCTGCCGCGCGCCCTGGGCGCGGAGAGGGAGGGAGGAGGAGGCGCTCCCCGGGGGGTCCGGGCGCTGGTGGAGGGAAAGGAGGAGGCGGTAGCACTAGCAGTGAGCAGCAGCGCAGCTCCCCTGCCGCCAGGACGCGTTCGTTGCCCTCCCTCGGCTCTGCCTGGACGCCCCCACTCCAGCAGCCGGGCATTCAGTCCTCCCTCCCCGCCCGACAGCCAGCCAGCCTGCCTGCCTTCCCCGCCCCCCCTTCCTCCACCAGCAGCTCCGATGGGGCTTCAGCTGAGGCTGCTGCTGCAGCAGTGGCTCCTCGTCTCCTCCTGCTGCTCCTCCTCCTCCTCCCCACTCGCGCCTGCTGCTGCCGCCGCTGCCACGACGAGGCGGGCTGCTTGTCTGTCTCATCCTCCTTCGGAACCGCCTCGGCGAGGCTACACCACCCAAAGACGCCGAGCTCGCGTCGCAATAGCTTCGGGGGCCCCTGGGCTCGCGTGCCGCCGCTGAGCGAGGGTCCACTTGGGATGGGGTGGGGGGCGCCGGAGGGCGCTCGCTCTCTTCCCTCTTCTGGGTGACCATCGGTGGCTCCTCCGCGCCCGGCCGGGAAAAGGGCCCCGGGTTCGAATCCTCTCTACGCCAATCCAGACTCACGAGGCTGCCCGGCCGTGGATCAAGCACGATCTACTCTCTCGAGGTGGTTTTTTTGGGGGAAAGGGGATCCAAATAGCCTGGATGGTTAGAGAAAGGAAATGGCATTTTGATAATGTTAGCGGGGGGGGGGGGAGAGAGAATAAGGTCTCTGAAGGACGAGGAGCGGAAACCACTCCTTCCAGATTAATTTTGGGGAAGGAATTAGGGGGAGAAACCAGCCAGGGGGAAAAAGGGGTTAACCAAGCCAGGGTTGACCCGACCGGGGAAATTTTTTTAGGATGTTTGTGTGTCTCGGGAGAGGCGGTGGATCCTGGAACGCATCCTGTAGAAAAAAATCCCAAAGGAAGGGAAAGAAAGGACTCTCAGTTCCTTTCCTTTGGGAGCAGGAGGGGGAAAAAAAAGATCCTGCGATCCGGTGAGAGCCTAAGATTTTTTTTCCCGTCTCTGGAAGGAAAATTGGACGGCGGGGAGGAACGCGCGGGATCTTGCCTACGACAAGCGCCAGGCGAGGAGGCGGTGGCGAAAGGTCTTAAGGTCCCCTCCTGCTCCTTTTTTCTCTCTTTCCTTGTGGCCCCGGGAGGGAAGGAAGGATCATGGATGGAGCAGAAGAAGGCGGGAGCCTGTCCTGGATTGAGAGAGGGAGGGAGGGAAAGGGCTGGGGGGGGGGAGAGCCAGAGAAGCGGAATCAGGCCGACGAGGAGGTGGAGGCAGCGGGTAGATTTTCCTTTCGGCGGCGCCCGCAGGGCGTGTGGAGAGAGAGGATGAAGGAGGGGGGGGAGAAAGAGGAGGAGGCGAGGCTGCTGTAGTAGCCGCACCGAAGGCTTCGCTCGGGTTCTCCCGCCTGCCTGGAGAGGCTGGCTAGGCAGGCCAGGCTCGGCTGCCTGGAGAGGCTAGGCAGGCAGGGCGAGAGAGAGAGGGGAGGAGGGAGGGGGCGGTAAACAGCGGAGCGGCTGCACAGCTGCGGCTCTTCTACTGCAGGGAGGGAGGCGGCGTTGGCGGGCGCGCGAGAGGGGATTGGCTGCGGGTATTGGGAGGCTCCTAGTCCCCCCCCCTCTGAGGAGCAGATGATCCCTGGGAAAGGGTGGGAGAGAAGAGCGGCTGCTCCGAGGCCCCTCCCACTCACTTGGCCGGCCTCCGCGCCTGCTTGCTCCGCCCCCTTTCCCAGAACAGGCCTCGTGAGAACAGCCTCCATTGCTGGAAGTTAACAGGCCACACACAACCTATCCAGTCCAGCACTCTGTCTCTCACTCACACAGTGGCTCGCCATTTGCTGAGATTGTTTGGCAGCTTCACTGCACAGACTGCCAGAATTACCAAAAAAAATTGAGACAAGAAAGCCCGCCCCCCGCCCCCCCAATGATGCAGAGTGGCTAAATTTGCAGTACTCTGGTCACAATCTCTGTTCAATCCTGACTGACTCAGGGTTGAGTCAGCCATGCATCCTGCCGAGAAACGAGATCCCAGTTTATTAGAGGTCAAAGTGCTAATTACCTTGCGAACTGTTCTAAGCCCTCTGTAAAAAAATAATTTGCTATTATTAAGGGGAAAAGCACTTCTGATTTTGGAAGGAAAGCATATTCTGCAGAATTAAATGGGGTGGAATTAAATATTGTAAGAAGACTTACTTCAAAGATGGATCGATCACTCATGTAAGGTTCTCTTAAGACCTTCCACCTTCCTTTATTTCCCTTTACACAGAGATTAGTCTTTCAGCCAGGAGAGACAGGGTTTGAAAGAGAGTTGAAGACTCCAAACCACATGTGGGAAACTAGACTGTTCAACATGTGTGTTATAACTGTTACACTATGGTTCCTATTTTTCTGTAAACGTGTACCCTTCATAGATGAAGGTTGATGGGAATTTCAGCCAACGTACAAGGCCAAAGATTGTCCACTCCTGTCTAGGCAAAGGGAATTCCAGGACATTGCAACCATGACCATCTTTGGTCATCTAAAGATCTTGTGCCTTGTTTAAAAAAAAGTCATGCTCACCAGAGAAGATAGCTGTTTGCCAGAGAAATAGAGATGCCTGCAGGCCTTTTGAGCCTTGAATGTGGGTGGAATGCAAGATCCTATGTACAAGATGCTTGACCTTGGTGTGAGCAAGCCTTTGCTGCAGTATGTATGATATGATAGCATCCTAAAAGAGTAGTATTTGCCAGCAAAGGTCATAATTCCATTATGTTTGTTTTGTCAGAGTGAAAATTGATTGGCGTCATCGTGAAGCGGGAAGAAAGGGAATTGGAAGGGGGAGACCCAGGAGGTGTCACCCTAGGGTCCCAGAGGTGGAGGATGAACGGAGAAGCAGATAGTCCAACTGGCTTAGAAATGACAGCTCCCAAAAATCAAGGTGAGAACAATCAAGTTAGTAACAAGACTTTTCTAAGGAATGAGATGCAAAACTTCTGCGAAGGTTTCTGATGCCATGCAGAACACTGGCATGATTATGAAATAAATATCATCCCGCATTTTCTGTGATTTTCACAAATGCTACATGCATTCCATGTGATGGATTTCTGGTGTGGTGCTATTGTCTATGTTTGCTCATGGGAAGAGCCACACCACTTTTCTGCTAGCCACCTTGTCTCAGTTTCCTGAAGCCCATAATACTCCAGATTTAGGAATCATTTCAAGATGTTTTTTCCTCAGAGCTTGTTGAAAAACATTTGGAGGCCCAGATCTTCCCAACCTCAGCTTTGCTCAGTCAAAACACAAAACTGATTTCCATGCGTAATTTAGAAAGTTATTTTGTTTTCACTTTTTTTTTAAAAAAAAAGATAGCCATGGTGTAAGATTTAATCCTGCTTTCTTGTTGCATGCAGTGTGACTGTTATTAACCGCTGAACAAGACAGCACATCCTTTATTATCTCTTTTCTCTGTGCACATCAATTTCCTTCAAAAAAATGTTATGTTCAGTTCACTCCTATTGGCATTTTTTAATTAACATAATTTTGTGTATACAGTATTAGGGTTTTTATTGTTAAAAAATAGGGATTTTCTTGTGTATAATTTCCCCCCTAAATCTTGGTGTTTATGTCCTGTTCTTTGCTACTTGTTATTACCCTTGGTTTGAGGAAAATTTAGCAATTGCATTTTTCAATTCATGGCAGTGATTTTGCTCTAACAATTCTGTTTGTAACATCAGTAGCTACTGTACTTTTGATATTTTAATGATGCTGTTAAAACATCTATGGATAGCTAACTCCTTGAATACATTTTCTAAGGTGTCAATTCCATAATTCTAAGCTGTTCAACCAGATCCTAAATTTATTAGCTTTATTGCATAATCTATTTCTGGGTTGATTTAATGCTAAGATATTCCCTTTACATTCTGGCCTTATGAATGTGTGTTATTGCTGAAAGCTGCTGAAAGTTAACAGAGACAAAGAGAACTTTTACAGCGTAATCTTGTGTCAGGCTGCTTGATAGTAAATTCCCCTTGACTTCATTAGAATTTACACTGAAGTAAATAGGATTGCATCCCAATTGTACCTTTAAATTTTTCCCTCAATAGAATAGAGAGTGAGTGAAGAATCTAGGATTTGGAATTCTTAAAAATTTCTGCTTCAGGCAGCACAGAACTACTGATTTTGTGTTGTCTGTGCTGAATTTGATTTGGGCAAACTTAATTCTGTTTTGAGTCTAAATTTAAAAGCTGTCCCACTGTTGATACAATTGAAAACTCCAAGGACTGTATTTAGCTGAAAATTTGTTACTGCTATATCTTTTAAACCTCAGTGGATTCTGGAAGCTTATAGTTGAAGTTTCTGCAAATTGAGGACATTCTACATTTGCAAATTTGAATCTAATGTCATTTTCTTCTGCCTTAAATACATGAAACAGTATCCCTGTTAATTAGCGGGCCTTAAAAAGAAATGACAGGGGGTTGTAGTGGCTGACATCAAGCTTTACGAATGGAAGGTCAGCAGTTCGAGACTCAAGTACTGTATGACGGAGTGAGCTCCTGTTGTCTCTGTCCCAGCTCCTGCCAACCTAGCGGTTTGAAAGCAAAAAATTGCAAGTAGGTGTCCTCTCAGCATGATAGGCAACAGTGTTCTGTGCACTTCGTTGTCTAGTCATGCCTGCCACATGACCATGGAAATGTCTGTAGACGCAGACAGTGTTGGCTCTTTGACTATAAACTGCCTCCTAGAGTCTGTCACGACTGGCTTTTGAGCAAGGGAAACCTTTAACTTTAAAAAGAAATGAACTGCCATATATGTCTACATGTTATGTTTTCTAATTATCTTATCTCATTGATTGAACCCATAATTGGGATGTAGCTCTTGTTATGCACATGGATGTACTTTTTTCTCCAGACCGTTGGACTCAGGAAGACATGCTGACCCTCTTGGAGTGCATGAAGAACAACCTGCCCTCCAACGATGGCAGCAAGTTCAAAACCACCGAATCCCATCTTGATTGGGACAAAGTTTCCTTCAAGGACTTTTCCGGCGATATGTGCAAAATGAAGTGGATCGAGATCTCTAATGAGGTAATTGATTGATATTGTGTCATGTGGTGTCATTACAGACAGTGGAGGCTGAGCTTTCAAGCTTGTTAGGCTGCAAGCCAAGTCTGAGAGATTGATCCAGTCTTCCTTCTTGCATTCCTTGCTGTATATTGTTTCTTACATTCTTTGCTCCTCTTGTTATTCATGTGTAACTAAAGGTATCATGATTTTAATCTACGACATCAGACTCTATTTCAACTGTATCGTTTTTGATTGATTGAATGTACTGTACCAATAAAAATTGGCAACCTTTGGAACTGTTGGCAGTGCTTTTTTCTCATTCCTTATGCAACTGCTGGTTATTCCTGCAGGTGAGAAAGTTCCGAACCCTGACAGAACTTATCATGGATGCCGAAGAACATGTGAAAAACCCCTACAAGGGTAAAAAGCTGAAGGTAAGAGAAGAGATGGGTCATCAGTAGAATTTCACCTTCCTATTCCAGTCAGCTGCTCCATTAAACTGCTGCTCTGTTTACATGTACAATGGTTTCATCAACATGTTCTTTGCTTCAGTCCGCTAGCATGTGCTTCTTAGCCCATCCATTTTTGTTAACCTTGTCTACACTTGGAGAAGGGGGGCCATGTTTGACTTCAAGTGCCATAAAAACTCCTCACACAACCTGTGGGCATAGTCACCTGTATTAATCATCCCATGGTGTTTCAGACCACTCTTACCTCATTGTGTGTGCACATACACCGGTCATTAACCTGATCTTAAAGAATCAGTTGCATACTCTGCCTCGCTTCTGGTTAGCTCAGGGTTGAGTTTATCCTCACAGCAGCTCTGTGTGTGTGTGTGTGTGTTGTGGGGGGGGGGGGGGGAGGTTAAGCTGAAGGATAGTGATTAGTGATTTTTTTAGCTAGTTGTGGATGAGAATCTGGCTTTCCTAATTCCTAGCCCAAAAATATAATCGCTATGCCACGGTGCATGGTATGAAGGTTATATTAAAAATCTGTTGAAATCCGTTAGACCACACTAAAATGAGTTGAAGAAAATTAAAAGCTCCATGTTCATATGCCATGCCCTGAAACAGCTCCGAGAGCTGTGTCTAAATTAGGAACATTAGAAGCTGTTTTATCCTGAGTCAGAGTACTGGTCCATCTAGATCAGGGTTCCTCAAACTTGACTCTCCAAGTGTTCTTGGACTTCAATTACTAGAAGCCCAAGTCAGCACACCAACAACTGAGTGTGGCAGCCCACACTTTCTACCTTTATTTTCCCAGCATATTCATATAGGATGCTAAGAATGGGACTATTGCAAGATAGACACTCAGGGTTTATTTGATAATTATCAGGAGCCAGATTTGTCCACAGGCAGCTGGGTTAATTCACTTGGGTCTCCCACAGAGCACCCCACTGTAGTTTCTTGTGTACCTTTGCACACTTATCCAGTCCTGACACAGGTTTACATAGCCCCTATCCCAAATACATGGGGCTTCGTAGAGGTCAGTAGTATAACCTGCACAATCTTTCCAGGGTACCACACACTGTCAAGAAAGTCCCATATACAATCCGCCTTTAAGACTGCAAATTTATTTCCCCAGTGTTTAAAAATTTAAAACATTTGGATTCTCTTGTAAAAGTTTAGGGTATTTCAGAAACATGAACGATAAACTGCAGTAAGGTTTGGAGAAAAGTAAAGATAGTTGCCTCCTCTGAAGAAGAGAGCAGAGAATAAATTGGTCCTGACTTGTGTTGTGGGGCTGTTTCCCCACTCTTGTGAATGAAAAAGTACTTATTCTAAATGATTCAGGATTTGACTGGCAAAACATTCAAAAATTGGGCTTGCCATTTTCTAGTTCTCTAGGTCTGCATACTCATGTATATTATTCAAATATGGAATAACTGTTTATAATATTATGCAAGTTGAGCTCATTGCTTGTTAAATTGTTTGTCTAACAATATGTGCCATCCTTTGCATAATTTATATAGCAACCATTGTTAGGAGAGAGTCTGTAACGGTTAGAGTGTCTTAAAAAATGGAAGCCCGATTCAAATCCTTCCTTAAGTCATGAAGCTTAATTGGTGTCCTTCTGCTAGTTAGTACCTCCATTAAATCTACCTTTACATGGTTGTTTTAGAGATAAGAGGAAATAAATACAGTGGGACCTCAGTTAATGACCGCATCGCATAAGGACGACCCGATTTTTTGCACAAAAACGTGCATCGGACAACAACTGTTTGTCGTTATGCGATGCGGTCGTTTTTGGCCCTCCGGAAAGGGAAGCGGCTAAGTGCCTGGCTGCTTCCCTTTCTGGAGGGCTGCTCTGGCCCCAAACAAACCGGCGCTTGCACCGCTGGTTTGTTTGGGGCCATAGTGCGCCTGTCCACCTACCAAAGGCGGCAGGGAGCCCAAAATGGGTGGAAAAAACTGTCACAACGGAGTTTTTCCCACCTATTTTAAAAAAGATAATGTTTTCTCCTACCTTCCTGCAGGCTCTGGGAAGTTTGGAGGACCTTTTCTGCGCTATTCCCGCCTTCCTAGGAAAAATTGCAGCCACCATTTTGTTTTTGGGACTTCAATTCCCAGAAGCCCAAGCACCCTGTAAAACAAAATGGCCACCACATGCATTTTACAGGGTGCTTGGGCTTCTGGGAATTGAAGTTTAAAAAATGGTGGCTGCAACTTTTTCCAGCTGTTGTGCAGCCCAGGGACCTCCTAGGAAGGCGGGAATAGTGCGGAAAAGGTCCTCCAAACCTCCCAGAGCCTGCAGGAAGGTACAAGAAAACGTCGTCCTTTTTGAAATGGGCGAAAAAAAACCTCAATTGTGATGAAATTGTTTTCACCCATTTTGGGCTTTCTGCCACCCCTGCTGCCTCTTGGGGGGCGGGGGCGGGGAACCTGATCCGCGCTGTTTTCAACGTTCCCTGAGCTTCCCAGGTGCTGCTGCAAGGCAAAACCTGCAGCTGAGGAAGGAGTTTCCCCCAGCATTTTGCCTTGCAGCAGCGCCTGGGAAGCTCGGGGGATGTTGGAAACAGCATGGATTGGGTTCCCCGACACACACACACCTGAGGCAGCCGGCTTTTCTTTTTTTTTTTTAGTGATATCCAATGCATGCATCGGATAACTCTAAAAATTTGATAACAACCAGACTTGTGGAGCCAAGTCTGGTCGTTATCCGAGGTGTTACTGTATATGGTGGCATTTTATTGGCAATGAATACTTCTGATGATAATCTCATCATCATACCATGAGATATCATCTGCGAAGAAGTGCTCGAGAAGATGAGAACAAACTGCAGAAATTAAGTGTGTGTATGTGGAAATATTTCTTTTTAAGATAGAGATTAATATGTTTTATAATTAAAGAAATATTCTAGCTTAATTTTCAATTTCAAGTGCTTAATTAACTGACAGTGCATAAACGTTGCTTGGTTCCCCAAGTAGCATTGCTATAGGGGAAACGTCGTTGTGCGGTTTTCAATGGCAGCTGCGCCATCTAGCAGCAAAAAACTGTCATTATTCAAACAACATTAAAAAACGTCGTTAATCCGCACAACAATGGTTTTTCGTCATTGTGCGGGATAGTCACATAGCGGAAATGACGCTATTCGAACACGTCGTTAATCGAGGATCCACTGTACTAATAATCGCATCATCTACCAGGAGTGGGGAACCTGTGGCCTTAAGGCCACATGCAGCCGTCTAGATCCTTAAGTGCTGAATGCACGTTTTAAAGAGCAAATCCTTTTAATTTTTATTAATACATTTTTGTTAGTCTCTTATACTTTTCTTTTAGTAACTTTAATTTTTTTTAAAAAAATTACGTACATGTGGCCTTCCAACAGGAAAAGGTTCTCCACCCATACCTGTCAAGTTTTGGGAAATCTCTGTAAAAACCACGTATTTTACACTCTTTCCCACCGTCATCCCATATTAGACTGCGATTAGACCGGAGGCCAGCACAGGATAAGCATAGATGTCCAGCTTCCCATTTTGGCCGGGAAATTTCCCTTATTTGACAGAAATTTCCCGAAACTTGACAGGTATGTCTCCACCCCTGATCTAGAGTAAGGTCTCAGTGCTACCAAGTAATTTGCTAATGACTGCAGTTGCGGTGATGGATCAAATTTCATTCTGCACATTGAGGGGCATCATGTGAATTGTATCATATGGGAGATTGTTTATACTTCTCCACATACACACAGCCTGTCATCTACAGGGAAATCCCACTTTCTCAGATTATCCCTGATTTTCATACCCCTGCACGCAGTCTATTTAAAGCAGGGCTTCCCAACCTTTTCAATCCGGGGGCCAGGTCACACTGTCTCAGTCAGCTTTGAGGCCGGACAGCCATTTTGCCCTGCTTGCCTGGTGGGTGTGGCCATTTTGTTCCAACAGCTTCAAAGGGGGTGGCTATTTTGTTTCTTGAATGCCTCTGGAGGGGGGCACATGAAATGGTGCTATTGGCCGGATCTGGCCCATGGGCCTTATGTTGGGAACCCCTGATTTAAAGCTTTCCACACAGGCCAGCCGGTAGAGAGTCATGTGGTTCTGCCCAGTTATCCGGTAGCTCCTTGCTCACCTTCCATAGTTCTAAGGCGGTCTGGGGGGGCTGATTGTTGGGAAAGGCAGAAGTTGATGCTAACACTGCAGTAGATCCTCAGTTATAATAGCAATAACAAGAACACCAAAATAGGGATTATGATGATGAGAACATACCATCAACTTAATTTCAAGTTCTAGTGATTCTCCAGGGTTTTTTAAAGATATAAAATATTCAAAAATTAGTCCCTTCTGTTGGTACTCTGGGATAGCACAGCTTACCCATGGCTATGCAGCTGAAAGGGCACTTAGCTCCATCAGCCTCAAATGTTCTTGCCATTTGGTCTGTCACCCAAGATGAACACTGGGATTCAAACTCCTGAACCGTGTCTCTTTAGCCACATGTTCCAGTCCAGAAAATTACATCAGTCTTTAGTAAGTCAGCTCTCCCACCTACCCACACTCCACAAAAACATTTTAAAGAATTGTGTGATTTTGTCAAAGTGCCAATCTATTGTGGGATCTTAGTAATGGTTCCCTCGTGTATTTTGCTCATTCTTCAGCATAGATCTTTTCCATTCCTCCTCCCAACTTCCAACTAGCTGCTGTTTGGTTTCATTGTCACCTGCTATACTAAGGTAGTGAATTAGAGTTGAAAAAGAACTTACTGTATATACTCGAGTATAAGCCGACCTAAATATAAGATGAGATACCTAATTTTGACCTGAAAACCCAGGAAAATAGATTGCCCCGAGTATAAGACGAGGGTGGGAAATGCAGCAGCTGCTAGTGAGTTTCTATAATCAAAATACATGAAAAGTCATGTGATTCGGTATTCAACAGCAAATGTCTACTAATTTCTTTGGGCAACCTGTCATTGACTAGGATTAAAAACAGCAGAAACAACAATAATAAATAGAAGCTACTACCATCTACCTTTCTCTTGGTATTCCCAACTTTTCCTTTCTTTAGGATGACGTCAAACTCCCAAGTAATTTTTTGTGATGCCTGCGAAAATAAAAATTGAACTTGATTATTTTTTTCCTGGAAGGTTCGGTAAAGTACATTATATCAGAGTTTAGAAAAGTGCCCCTTTGGTCTGCAGCTCCTAGAATACCCAAGCCACTATGACTTATTACTGGCTATTTTCACTCATTTCAAATTAATTGTCTTAATGTAGATACACTAGCAAATACAAATTTAAAAATCAAAAATAAATCAATTAATGGATTAATCTATTACATTTTCTAATTTTTTTAATGTCAGTTAACAGGTTAAAGGTTTAATGTTAGAGCAAACAGTTCCAAAACTTTGGTTAAAATGTATAGGTTCAGCTCAACTTATTTTTATGTACAGCAGATTTGATTTTTTAAAAAGGTCAATTTAAAATTGTCTAATTATTTTTAATGGATGGCAACAGATTTTACAGTCTTCTGGGGGATTGGTCAGGTTGAAAATAATGTTTGTCCTTTTGTCCTTTTCAGAAACATCCTGATTTCCCCAAGAAACCTTTGACCCCCTACTTCCGTTTCTTCATGGAGAAGCGAGCAAAATATGCAAAGTTGCATCCGGAAATGAGCAACTTGGATCTAACAAAAATCCTTTCCAAAAAATATAAGGAACTCCCAGAAAAGAAAAAGGTGAGAAGTAACGTGTCTAGATTTGTGGAAGGTATTAGAGAAGCATTGGTAGAGTTTCATAAACCTATCCACTTGCACATTAATGGGATTCAGTGCCACTGAGTTAGGAATATATCCTTGCTTTCAGCAAAAGTCCTGTATGTGGGAAAATGCCCTTCCTTGTTAGAGAATGTGGTGTAGTTTCCATTTTTCTCTGGGTTTCTGAAGAAGGTAGAGGCTAGTATTCGTCTTCTAGGAACTTTTCCAGGCAAGGGATTTTACCCTTTCCTTTCCTTGAGTTTCTCTATACCAGAGGTTCTCAACTTTACTGCGCCACGAACCAGATAACTCCCCCAGTCAAAATGGCGATGGGCACTTTTGCACAGGCGTGTCCACTTTCAGGGTCATCACCGCAGGCCATAGGTTGTGAACCCCTGCTCTATACCTAATGAAGTACTGTATTAGTAAGACAATGCAACATTATGACTCCCAGACAAGTACAGTAGACCCTCGATTAACGACAAAGCTTGGTTCCCCAAGTTGTGTCATTACCCAGATTTTGATGTTGTGCGGGTGGATTTTTCCCCCGCCCATTTTCGTGTCCCCGCCACCCCTGGGAGGCTCGGGGGAGGCGATCCAAGGTGTTTCCGACCACCGGATCTTATCCAACGCTGACGCTGCTGCAAGCAAAAACCCCTTCATCTGCTGCAGGTTTCTGCTTGGAGCAGCGTTGGAAAAGGTCAGTGAGGGTCAGAAACAGCTTGGATTGCTTCTCCTGAGCTTCCCAGGTGTGTCGGAGACCCAAAAATGGGCAAAAATAATTTCGTCCATTTTCGGGTCTCTGCCACCTCTGGGAGGTTTGGGGGTGGCGATCCACGCCTCTGCCCACCTATGATGCGATCTCCTACCTTTCCAAGCTAGAAAATCGCTGTCGGTTGGGGGGGGGTGTCCCTGTTTCCGGTTCTCTGTCTCCCCAGCAGTGTGTAGGAGGCTTGGAGGACCTACTCTGCACTATTCCCGCTTTCCTAGGTGCTACCTGTGCCGCACAACAGCTGATAATAGTTGTGGCCGCCATTTTGAAAAACAAAAAACCCCAAACAAAATGGTGGCTGCAACTATTATCAGCTGTTGCGCAGCACAGGGAGCACCTTGGAAGGCGGGAATAGTGCAAAATAGGTCCTCACAGCCTCCCACACACTGCTGGGGAGAAAGAACCGGAAACAGGGACACTCCCCACAGCGATTTCACAGCTTGGAAGGTAGGAGATGAAACACGGCCCCTCAAAAAACGACGCTACGTCATTAACCGAGAGATGACTTTGACAACGCTACGTCATTAACCGAGAGATGACTGACGCAAAAAAGTGTCGTTAGTCGAAAACAACGTTAATCGAATGCGTCATTATTCGGGGGTCCACTATCTGAAATGTTTAGAAATTTGAATCTCAGGTTGTGCGTGTTGTCAATCTGGGTTTATTGGTATGGGCAGTTCTGGGTTAGCTGACTCTTGAACTCCTCAGTCCCTTTAAATTGTTTTAATGAGTTTAAAGGGCATATTGGGAAATTCATGTGTGTTTGAAGAGAGTCTTAACATCTCTAAATTGACAGTCATATAAATGGTAGCAACAAGATAATTAGTCTCAGAGTTCAGCAGTCACAAGATAACTGGGAAAGCAGTGAATACTTCAAGATAGGTCAGCTTGACATTCCAGCTAAATTGACAAGAGTTCTGACATTAATGGTAAACCTTATCATTGCAAACAAAACAAAACCAGTAAAGTTCTTTGGAACCTATGTGCATGGGAAAAGGCACATTTCTCTATGTGGTAGAGGTTGCTGTCCAAGAACAGGTTAGCTCCTATTGCTGCCCATGCTAGGCAGTGATCATATACAGTAATTGGTTATCTTTTTTAAAAAATTAAGAGGCAGCTTATTCTTCCTTTTGGTTCAGTTCTCCTAGCAAAGTCTGTTTTTGCTTACTGGGAAGGGTGAAGTTACACTTTTGTAGTAGTGTTTGTCTGTATGAATATAGTCATACTTGATGAGGTAAACATTCCTAATTAGCTCAGAATTTAACAATCGTTTGTACAGAGAAAGCTTAATCAAGGAGCACTTACGAATGCTATGGCTGAAAATTAATTGAACGCTTTTAGGGGCCATCCCTCCACAGAATGTAAAAAGCTTCCTCATGCTGGATCAGGCTGCTGTTTGATGTAGTTCAGTACTGTATTTTCAATCTTAACTGGCAACAGTTCTTTAGGATTTCAGGCAGGTAGGATTCAACTTTAGTGTTACCTAAAGAGCCCTCTTATTTTGCTCCTCCCCAAATGCCAATTAGGTCTGATCCTGCTTTTCTTTCAGAAAATACAATTTCAAAATGTCAGGATAACTATAGAGTAGGGGTTCCCAACCTATGGCCTGTGGGCCAGACTTGGCCCACTGCACCATTTCATGTCGCTTTCCTCTACCACACCCAGAACTGGAAGCAGGCACATTTACGACAGCCGTAAAATGTGCATGCGTAAATGCGGTTACATCAGTCGTAAATGCACCCACGATTGTCATAAACATGGAAGCAGGTGCATTTACTTACGCTTCCAGGGGTTTGGTCTGGCCTGCTCAGCTGTCCCGGGGCATGGTCAGGCCCATGGTGTAAAAAGGATGGGAACCCCTGCTATAGAGTGTTGGTAACTGGTTGACTTCTATGCTAGCATCTACGACTTTCCCTTGAGAGCTCTTGTTCACCATACAGGGCGACACTGTTAACTTCTTCTGACCCAGTTGACCTCACTATAGAGCAGCCATGTTTTTTTTCATGGTCTCTGTGAAATGGCTAGTGGGTTTTCTTGTGCCTCCACAGAACAATACAGACTCATGAAGAGTTAGTAAGGTGTCATGAGAAGCCTAGATGGATGAACTGTTTGTTCTCTCTTCCATTTCTGTAGTCTATGACATTTGAATGGGATTTCAGTATTTGCTTTGACAATTGGGAAGGGAGAGACTTAGTGTTCACCTCAAAGAATTAGAGGGCTTGCATCTTCCTCTTACCATACTGTAGAAGGAAATTACATGTTGCAACAGTTCTGGGACCTCAGACAGCCTTCTTCTTCTTCTTTAACAAGAGTAAGCATTCTGTTTTGTCTTCTTCTTTTCAGATGAAGTATATCCAAGATTTCCAGCGAGAGAAACAAGACTTTGAGCGAAATTTAGCAAGATTTAGGTAGGAATCCACAGAGCAGCAGCTTTGTATCTGTACAGCTTTGAGGCTTGCCAGCCGCAGCTATCATTTGTACACATATACCAACTTGCATGAATTCTGCAAGGAAAAGGGATTTGGTTTTCCTAGTAGTGGTGGAGAAAATAGAGGGAAATATGAGTGCAGCCAGAAGGTTGTCTAAAAGATAGTATGTCCTACAAGCACAACAAACCAGGCTAGTCTGTTTTCAATCCTGGTTACAGAATGGTTGCCACAGTCTGCTGGACTAGCTTTTCATAAAACTTGGATTGACAGAAGCTGAATTATAGTTTCTGTTGCCCAAAACAGCATGATCAGGGATCAGAAATGACAGGAGTTGCTGATGAACAGTATTTGAAAGAAACTGATATACAGGGTGTCCCGTAAGTCCCTACCCGTCCTCTCCGTGGGCACACATGCCGTCTCCCCAGGATTCGCCCGCCCCTCTGCCCGGCAGCCCAATGGGAGCACTTCCTCCCTCCTCCCAGCACAGAGTTTGCTCCAGCCCAATGGGAGTGCTTCCTCCCTCCCCCAGCAGAGCCCTACTCCCTTTGTGTCTGTTACGGCATTTGGAATAATCTCTGCTATATTGAGGGAAATGTCTCGCATAATATGACATCACATAATATTATACAGTGAGAATGAGGGATAGCACACAGATATACTGGATTCATAAAATATATGGATGGGTAGGGACTTAAAGGCCAGGTAGGGACTTATGGGCCATCCTGTTGTTAAAAGTCATAGTAAGGTAATTTTAGGATACATAGAGAACATGGCTTGGAAAAAGAGGTCCTTAGCGATCATCCTATTTATGTGTGTGTTCTCAGCACTTTGTCTTATACTTTTGGTAAAGTGTCATATCTGACCAACAGAATTAATACATTTCTGACATTCTAATTGACCTTCTGTAAGAGGCAGCAGTTGGAAAGTTGAAGGGATTTATAGAGGTCAGCATAAGTGTTTATTTAATTTAATTTCATATAATTCCAATATTAACAATGTTCTGTTTTATTACTCTTGTGCTGTGAAGGGAAGACCACCCTGACCTCATTCAGAATGCCAAGAAAACGGATATTCCAGAAAAACCCAAGACCCCTCAACAGCTTTGGTATACTCACGAGAAGAAGATTTATCTGAAAGTGCGCCCTGATGTAAGTAGCTTTCCCAGGTTGGATGAATAAATTATAGCAGTTTTTTATATAGAGAGGAGAAAAGAAGGAGAAACTGGTGGAAACAGTGGGGAAGAGGCAGGGAACGAATGGAAGGGAGACTGTTGCTTCTGTATACAGTCAATCTGGATTCTGCTGTTGGAATGTGTGCCCAAGCAGGGGAACTTTTGGACTCCCATGTGTTCTAGATTTTGACTCCCTTTTATCTTTGGCTCTATGATAGCTGGAAGCTTCTTGCCATTGACGTCTAGAACATCTGGGGTATCTAAAGTTTCTCACTCTGGCATGCAGTATGCACATTATTTTCATCACTAGCTATTTCACTGTTTAAGGGACAGTTTACAGATTCAGTAGAAGTAAATGATGAGGATTTTCCTGTACTGGATAGTTTGAGCAGGATGGATCTGGATTTCTCTTCCCCCATTCTTTTAGCATATGAATAATTACCATTTTCTTTGGCATGTCTTGCGTTGGCAGAAGTGCTTAGCATAGGATAGTGGTTAGCTGCAGAGCCAAATCTCTGCTTGTGATCTGAGTTTGATGCCAGCAGGATCAAGGTTGACAATGCACTTCATTGTCTGAAATCTAAAAGAGATACAGTCTGGATGTTTTGCTGCTTTATTTTTCTAAATATGTAAACTTGCCCAAAGAGTGCTAGAGGAGGGTCAAGAAGAACTACTAATATTAATAGACAAATGAAGAATTGCCTTGCTGATTGAAAGGCTTAGGAAGCTTAATGGTTTCTCACCTTAAATAAAACAGCTAAGCAGAGATGATTATAGTTTCACAGGATCGCGGATTAGAGCATGGGTTCTCAACCTACGTCTGGGGGACTGGATGCGGCCTGCGACACCCCTTGAAGCTGTCTCAGGGAGTGTGACCTGGCCCTTGGCTTGAAAGGGTTGAGAACCCCTGGAGATTAGAGAAATAAAAATAGATCAGAGAATTAAAAAGCAAGTTTTATTTGCTCTCTGAAGCCAGAAAAATATAAGGATACTCAGTGGAAACAATAGAAAATACAGACAAAACAAAGAACAGTAATCACACAGTGAAGAATTAAGGCAAAGAAATCCTTGCCAGAGAATGGCCACACGTAGAGATGCCTTTAGAATGGAATTATAGATACCATTTTAGAGAATGTGGGTAGTCAACAGTATTTAGCTACTTAGGATGAATAAAAAAGGTGGCTACTCCTAGGTTCTATTGTTCATGATGTTTCTGAAGGCAACTAGGAGGACACTGTTGAAGGAAGATGTCATTGGGATTCATCAATCTGATTCAAATAAAAGCTGGATCTCAATGTTCTTAGTGTTCACATGTAATACTTGTGTGTAGTTCAATTTAGTTCTATAAGGTTTGCTTCCTTTTTTAGATTTTTCAGATAGTTTGAGCCTTTTTAGTCAAAAGGGAGGAGGCAGAATGAAGATGAGCATAAGATCCTTGTGAACATGGCGATGAGAGTTAGGAACATAATTTACATTTCAAAGCAATCTTAAGATTCGTAGGATGCCAGAGTCTCTACTTACGAGAGAAAGAAACCATTTGAGGCAGAAGTATCTTTCAAGTATCTTTTACTGCAAGAATGCGAAGGAGTGAAGAAATAACATATGTATCGTCAAAACCTCCATATTGCCAGGTTTTCAAAAAAAAAATCATCAGGATATAATCTTAAGTATTTTTCTGTAGACATAGACAATAGAATGAAAACAAAATCATACACTATGACAACACATTATAGTTTGGCTGTGAGCCTTAAACCAAGATGTCTAAACATAATACATACCAAGAGTTTTTTTACGCACCTACTAGCTTCAAGGAGGAGTACATCCTATCATCATGAGCTTAAAGACATTGAAACATATGGAAAAGATACTTGAAAGATACTTCTGCCTCAAATGGTTTCTTTCTCTCATTTGCATCTGCACCGTTTGGCCCTATTTTTGTGAGATTCTCTACTGAAACTGCAAATCACAAAATATAGACCCACCTCATCCCATATAGCAACCCTTGGACTTCCTACATGTAGATGTATTTTTCTGTCCTTGAAAAAAACAGAGAAACATTTTTAAAACATTTACCTTTGCAAAAGTTTAGATTAGCTCACTGCCATACCATTAGGATGGGCAGTGTCCCCATTTCCCCATCTATTTTTTTTCCCATTTTTGCCTAATTTTTTATTTCCCCTTCCCCACATGGGTTTTCCAGGCCACCACGAAGGAAGTGAAGGAGGCGTTGGGCAAGCAATGGTCTCAGCTCTCGGACAAAAAAAGGCTGAAATGGATTCATAAGGCTCTGGAGCAGCGGAAGGAGTATGAGGTAGGGAACAATCAACAGTTCCCATCCATCTTCTCCCCCCTGTGCTCAGCCCGGCCTTGTCGCGGCTGTTGAAACCCAGCCGCGCTCCGAGAGCCGACGTATGGGTGTCACTTCCCTCTTCTTGAGCCTGAAGGGAGTTGCAAAGCAACCCCTTCTTTGCTTCTGCTAAGCAGTGTCCAATTGGTCAGGGTTATACAAGAATGTTCTCTCCTGCCCTTATCACAACCCTAGAGCCTAGGGAGAGTCTCTTCCTATAACCTTTGTTTTCCACTGTCATGATAACCACTCTGTATGTTTTGTTGTTCACAGGACGTGATGCGGGATTATATACAGAAGCACCCTGAGATAAACTTTGAAGAAGGTGCACCCCCACGTTCTACCCTGACAAAAGCCGAAAGGCAGCTGAAGGACAAGTTTGACGGGCGACCCACCAAACCTCCTCCGTAAGTCAATGGAGTACAGTACTTGGAGATAGGAATACTAAGGTTGGAAGTGTTTCCCATGTAGCATTTCCCCATATGCAGATTTAATTTATATTGCAGATCTGTTCACCAATAAAAATATGAGTGAGTGGAAGAATAGCAAGTCCCACTTATTCCCTTTACATGTAGTCAGTTAGCTAAGTAATCATGTGTTGGACTTTTTAAAAAAGAGAGAGAGATGAAGCTCATTTGGTACCTTTGAGTCATTATCTACAAACCTGATCAGAGGGCTGATGTATGGGTAATATGAGAGGGTCACATTTGCTTTTTCACTACCCTGAATCCTTTAAGAGCATACCAATACCTTTAAAACACTTTAACGGCAGCAGAGCGTAACCTCTTTTGGTTTTGATGGTTGCCTCTCTAAAAGAAAAGGGTCTTAATTTTTTGGAACTGAAGGTTTGAAATTGATGCTGGGGGGGGGAATGGTGCTCCTCCCAGAACCTTCCTTTCAACTTGCCCTTTTTGGTTCACCAAAGTAGCAGAAAATGTTTAATACTCTACTCCTTCTCTTCTTATCTGCAATCCCACTATTGGTACACTCGATTTATCAGAAGTTGCACTCGCCCTACTCTAGAACCTATTGAGTCTCTGGATCTGTTGCCTCTGAATTCCTGGTTAGTGAAGCCAATAGAAAAGACCTCAAGTTGGCTGGACAAAAATAAAGCTTCTGATCCTTGAAGTGGGGAGAAAATGTTCTTCAGTCTTGGCTCTACCAACTCAGGGAGAGTAGAGATTTCTCATTACTACTGAATAACATCAGGAAGAATCAATAAGTCTGTTTTGCTTTAATGATACAGTTGCTGCAATAGTTGGAGAACAGTTATCACCAGCCATAAAGCTTCCTTGAGGGATTCAATGTAGGTCCAGGTTACAATGGATGGCAGCCTATTAGAGGGACCCCACTATTGTAGATAGTGTGCAGGAAAGCTGAAAGAGCACTACTGCAATCATCTAACTCAAGGTTAGGATGGCTTACTTGGCCTTTCTAGAGTTTCCTAGAGTAAGCTCAAGGCAACGTCTGTTTCTTTGCTCAAACATGACTGTACATGTCATAGATCCTGGAAGTTCTAGTTCATGGATTCTCGGCCTGCGGGGCAGATGCAGCCCATGGCACAATTTCATGTGGTACCCCCACTGCCTCCACCACACCAGGAAGTGCCATGTGATGGAGGAAGGGCAAAATGGCTGTCCGGCCCCCAAAGCTGTCTGAAGGAGTGTGACCCAGCTTTAAAAGGTTGAGAACTCATGTTCTAGATTGTTTCTCCTGCTCTGCTCCTCATCTTCATGCTCGTGAATAAGGTATTGTATCTGGTAGAGGGCAGAAAGGGTAGTGACACTGGTGGTCCTGTGCTTTCTAGGCTATCTGCCAAGAAGACAATATGGTCTTCTACAGGTGAACTGCTCTTCCCACTGCCATTTAGATTTCAGTCCAGCTCTCCATCATTGCTCTCATACCCTGGAATGGAACCCTTCCTGAATTCAAGACCATAGCATGAAGGAAGCACTTGGAAACCTTGGTACAAGAGCTAGTTCCAGTCTCCAATCTCAAAAGATAATCTGCTGAATAGTAGCAGTTTAGTTTTTTATGTTATCCGTATTTAATACAACAATGTTGAAAAATTGTATAAACTATGTAGAGATCAAAGTCCCGACGAAGGATTTCAGGTACAGTAGAACCTCGGATAGCGTCCAAACTCCGTTCCATGGAGTTGGTCGCTATGCGATTTTGGACGTTATGCGCTACCTATGGGGAGATGCCTCGCATAAAGTCCAAAAAATGGTCAAAAACAGATGTTATCCGAGGTCCCTATACCAATACCTTGGATAACGTCCATTTTTTGAGCGGTTTTGGACATTATGCAAGGTATCATGTGTGCATAAAAACCACGACATTGTGCGAATATGACGTTATCCGATGCGGACGTTATGCGAGGTATTATTGTACTTACAGGTTCTTAACTGGGAGAAAACCTCATTGAATAGGCTTTGGTGGTGACACGTAAAGGATTACCTATAAGTATTGTTCGGAAATAGTTTGTTAAGAATTACTTTACAATACTGTTGGATTAGATTTGACTGGACAGTGTAATCCCAGATCGGATACATTTTCCTACAGTGGTGCAGTATTTGATCACGTGATCATTTTCCAGTAATTTTAAATTATTAAATTATGATTAATTACTTGATTATGATTTTAATTGATTTTAACAGATCAGCGTTACTAATATTTAAATGTTAATGAATAAATTCTTTTAAACAATGTAATGTTAACGCACAACACTAGTGTTTCATAGGTCTCCAAGACTGACTTAACTATCGTGCACCAAGACAGGAAGTTATAGTCCTTAAGAGACACATTTTATATTGTCACCAGAAGAATAGTAAACAATATGTCCAGACTTCAGCTACTAAGAGATACAAAATATCTGGGAGTTGTCCTGACAGATCTATTACTTTTTCCAGTGGAGTGTTTATTTGTTGAAATGTATTAACTGAACAGTTTTCCATCTTATTATTGGCAAATCATAATGCCCAAGAGCAGAAGCTATATGCTATGGTTGGTAGCAAGTTTAGCTCAAAGGGCAAGAGATTGTAGAATCCCCTGTGGGATCAGAAGATTCAAGTCTTGGAGAGGAGGGCCTGAAAGGCAGAGTAATTTCCCAGGATCGACTTCCTGCAAATGATACGTTATTCATCCTTGTATTATATTTTGATAAGAAATAATTTTTGTGTATAATCATTCTAGTACTAGACATGGTTTTTTTTTCTTGTTTTGGTGCATTGTACCAGTCCAAGAATTCAAAACTAACTTGCAGTGAACCTCTGTTTCTGAGTGGAACTGAGCAAGTATTCTGCCTCTCTTTTTACAACAACTAACCCCTCTCTTTAACTGATTTTTTGCCTGGCCTTTTAGTAGACAAGTTAAATCTCTTTACAAGCTAGCTTAGGCTCAAATTGCATTTAGAACAGTTGATAAAGGCCGAATTGCAAAATTAAAATGGCAAAACAATAAGGCATTGTCAAGAGCAAGATGAAAGTAAAAGTTTTTTAAAAAAAAAACTGGAAAGTAATGAAAAGAATTCCCATCTGGCAGTGAAAAAAAATCAGGACATATGCAGAAAAAGATCAAATGTGTGGCAACGGGGCATCACAGATTGTCTCATACTTTCTTGATTTTAGAGGCTTGGCCAGAAGTGCTTGAATCTGCAAGCATAATTGTAGATGCCTAGTCAAGTCTTAAAATCCTAACGTAGTACTTTTTTAACAAAAAATTTCATCAAATACCCTTTCATTTACTTTGCCTTTTCAAAGGTATGGTAAGGTAACTAATTGCATCACTTAGAGTATATATATCTGTTGTTTTGCAAATTTTGGTAGATTTCCAGTGTTTATTATTACATCATTTCTTCATAGTCTCTGATTCACACCAACTGGATGTTCTGAACCTGTACAGATATACTCAGAAGTTTCTAGAGCAGGGGTCCCCAAACTTTGTTTTTTGGACTTCAATTCCCAGAAGCCTAAGTGAATTCCTCAAAGCACTGATCAGCCAATATACTGACTTAGGCTTCTGGGAATTGAAGTTCACCAGTGGTTTCGCAAAACATAGTTTGGGAAATGCTGTTTTAAAACTTAGAAAATTCTTAACCCCACTCTAAAACATAGCTCTTGTTTCTCCACCCACGGTTAATCCCCAGTTCCATTTTGACTACTGTTGAACAAGCACCTTGGTGGGTTGTCTGGAGCTTGATTTATCTTACTCAATAAATAATCCTCAGTTTCTCCCTTTTCTTCACCTAGCTCTGTTATTCCAGAAATGCATTTTTGTGGATTCATTTTTAAAAGAAGAAAATTGTATTTCAATGTTTCCTTCACTTGCCTTTTATGACCACTACAGCCCCATTCAGAAAGTGCAAATTTTGAAAATAAAATCCCTCTATTGCATAAGAGAGGAACATCAAACACTGCCCCGCCAAATTTGTAAAAAGTTAACAAAGGTTATAATAATAAACAAGCACTCAAGACGTAAGTTATATTTTAAGAAAAGTCACTTCAAGCAGTTGACACAATCTGAAAGGAAACTCCGGAATTGTCAATATTCTTTGAGACCCTTTCTTAGTCAGTGTTCGTGTGGTCTGTCCAAATTGGGGCAATTCTAAACAAATAAGAAATTCCAGTTCCACAGGCCTTGGGAACTTCACAGCAGACCACCAAAAGGTGGTGGTGGGTTTCAATGCCGTCTGCTTCAAAATCAATGCCACTCGTACCAAAAAACAGCTATAATTTTTTTAAAGCAAACTACTAAACCAGTGAAGCTGCTATCATCAGTGATGGTGTGCCTTCAACCCCACCCACCCCAGTCTTCAGCCTCACAAATGAAAGATCAAGAGAACTGACTCTACCTGGTGTTGGTATCAGAGGAAGTCAAGGTTCCACATCTTTCTCCTAGTATCTCCCCACTTCTGACACACTTACCACCATGAAGCCACTTGACCCAAATATCAACAGATGAGCCTGCATCCAGGTAGACACAGGAGTATAACAAGAAGCATAGTGGGTGACACCAACACCACAAACGGGTCGCCACTGCAGTAACCGGTCCTAATCATCATTCATTCAGAAATCCCTCACTCTTTCTAATGGAGGAAAGCCTCTTTCCACCCCTTTCTTCTTTGGAACCGTCACACTTTTACGCAAATGCAGAATGGCTGTTTATGTGGCTGTATCTGGATTTTCAGAGGGCACAAGGAATGGGACACTCAGCTGCATACTGTGGCTCAATGCCAAGCTTCTCGATATCAGAGCAGCAACACAATTAGCATGGAAAACAGATGCCATCCATGTTGAAATCCCTGAGGCCATTTTAACTATGCCCACTCAGCATAGTAATCCTTAACATCAGACTCCAGTTCAGGGCAATCTTCTGCATTAAAGACAAGATTGAAAACCTGGACCCAAAAAGCTCTTTAACGTCAACAATAGAAATTGAGGAATTCTGACACAGGCAATGCTCCAGACGCTAATTCTGAACAACTGTCTGTGTAATAGGCAAGATCAAAGGCTTTGATCTCAAAACTATCTCAACATTGACAGCCAAGGAAAACCAACATAGACAATATAGTACTAATGTTTCCAGTTAACAATACTTGGTACCTAAAACTTCTCAACATCAAGGCATGGTTACAAGGCATGATAGTAAAGGACAAGGGACATAAAAGGACCACTCACCTAATGACTTCAGTTCTGAATCTTTGACATTGAAAGGGTCAAGATCTAAGAAATCTGATTCACCTTTGCATGATTCCCAGTAATCATGGAGAGATCAACAGGATACCATTGACATTGATCCACAGAATCAAAACAGCAAGCATTGCAGAGAAAAGCAAAAAGAGCAGAGAAAACAGGTTAAACTAAATTAGTCTTACTTACCTGTGATGCATCTTTGGATTCAGAAATGAGCCCCCTGCTGAAATCAAAAAACAAACTTGAAAAACAACAACAGAGTTTTGAAGAGAAAGAGAACTACTCAGATGTTGGTGATACAAATCTTCCATCACCATAGGAGAACAAAAGGTTCTTTCTGGATTTGATACTAAGGATGTCAAAATTTATAGAACTAGCTGTTCAAACGTCTGCCTCTTTTTGGTAAGATCCAGAGAAATGCTGCCATCCCTGATCATATAGCCATGCTGCTATTACTGGACTTGGTAGAAGAACCCTGGGGAAAAACCATCGACTTTCAACCTCCAGAAGGGTCAAGGCTTATATAAAATACAAGATAAAGAACCATCACATCTGAATTCAATTATTGTCAGAGTTTCTCATATAAAAATAAAGAGGCACAATACAACAACCACAGTAATTAAGGAAGGTAGTAAGATAGGTGGTATTGGGTGCAGAATCTCTTCTATCTTTGTCTTGGGAATCAAATTGCTAATTACCAGGTAATCATGGCATCATCACTTTTTCTGTGTGTGTGTGAGGGGGTGGGGGGGGATATAACCTTTATTCCTTAGTCTGCCAGATTTCAACAGGAAGTGTGCCAAATTTATTCTATTTGCCACACCACAGATTGCACAGCAAAGAATTTGTTGTGGCCATAGTGTTAAGGTGCTATGCCTGGCTAAGTTCCTCTATAATAATAAATTATTTAAGAGCACGGATTGAGTATTTACCTTTCAACAGAAAAGACTTGTTTAATGAGAAGACAGATGTTGTAATCGATAACCCTTTCAAAAAACAAATGGGTTTTTCCCAGTTTTACTACCAACAACACAACAACATTAAAGAAAAACCTATCACTGAACGAAGAGTACCAAGCACCTTGTAAACTCAGCCATACAGACTATGTGCAGAATTCTGGTCTTCAAGGTCATCCGAACAAATGGACAAGAAATCCAAGCTGCAGTTTTGATATGCTCACAGCCAAGATCTGTATGTACTATGATGCAAACCTTTCAGGATCGACCAATTTGCACTTTACCACAGTATGTCAATACCTGGTGCTCCAACTCCAACAACTGGATATTATCCATCATAATCCAAGGACATAAAACAGAATTGTATACTCTACCTCCAACAGGGCATTACAGGACAATGCCATTATCTCATAAGAGAAGATGACAGGGCAATCACGTACCCTCAAAAGATATCCAAGTTTTAACAGTTGATAGGGAAACCTTTGTCCAATTCTATTGTGCCACTTGTTGCCTTAGCAGCCTTCATAAAAAGAATAAAGACGATGGACGTTTGGAAGGCAGCTACATAGTCTCAGGCCATGGCGTTCGTCAAATGCTGTAGACTGGATGTCAGAACAAAGCTTGATGTATCGTTTGGTTGAGCAATGGTTTCATCATTGCTGATGTGATACCCCTTTGGTCGGTAAGTGAATCATAGGGATCATAAATGAGGTGGCCTGGTTACTTACCTATAACTAGTTCTTCAAGTGGCCATCAGTGAAATCACACAACCTACCCACCATGCATTGTAATTTTGATTCAGTAAAGGACATGCGAACTGGGAGTTAATCATTGGTTGAAGGATCATGCACTGTATGTTAGGATGAGGCTAACAATTTTCTAGCCGCTGGAAGATTCCAATGATTCTGCAGAGAACATCCTTGGAATTCACAAAATGCTACTCAAATAACTATAGTTACAAGTAAGTAACATGTTCTTTCAGTTATCTCATACTGAAATGGATGAGAAACGCAATGCTTGTAAAGCCTAACTCTTTACATTCTCTATTTTCCCATGCTTTAAACTGAAAGTAGAGTTCTATGTGAATAAATCCACAACCTCCTAACAACCCTACAAGCTAATTCCTAGAGGAAAGTTTCAGTTTAATGAATGTTTATTTTTTTTTAAAAAACTTGAGTCTTCTTTCTTATCTAGGCCAGCTGTGAAACTGCCAAAAAAAGACCCCTTTTGGTGAGCTAATTCTGCAGTTTCTTTCGCCCGACCCGGTGTGAGAAAGATTAGCTGGCAACACGAGGTAGCCGTTATCAGGATACGCCCGATTGTGGTTCAAAAATACCACAATCTTCGAGGAGGCTCTTTCTGTGAGAAGATCTTGTGACACAAGTCAGCAAGTGTCATTTTGCCTCTTTATAAATCTATGGTGAGGCCCCATCTGGAATACTGTGTACAGCATCTTGTGACTCAGACCAAGTGAGAAAATATGTTAAAATGCTTTAGGCTAAGATTGAAAATAGTCAATTGTCTTGTCGACTGGTAGTGTTTTTATAACAGAAAAGCCAACCCTTGTTTGTGCATGACAGAAAAAGTAAAATTGTGAATGCTCTCTCAGCTGATCAGATTATCTCCTTGTACTTTTATTTTCCCTCAAGCCAAGATGGGATTTGGAATTCATCACTAAAAGGAAAAGGAATAATGTGGAAATATGATGCAAGTGGTGGGCAACACTGATGCATTCCTGCCCCACTAGTTTTGCTGGTAATTTGGGCACAGCAGAGTTAAAAAAACCAGTTTTTTCTTTAGAGCAACATGCACTGTAAGCACTGTAAGTGCACACCTTGCTTAAGTGAAGGCATGCTGAGGCTTGATCCAGTATCAAAATAAGGTTTGTTTTCTACACATGTCTATCTTAAATGACAACACAAACAGAGAGATACTACTGTACTACCAAAGTTCAGAGATGGGGCAAGACTTCCAGAAGGTCAAGGGTGCCAGTATGACTCCCTCTTTCTCAGAAGTTATCCACTGCTGCTTTAAATATGAATTGTTTCGCTTTCACAGTTGGGTTGTTAATGGCAGAAGTTGATCTCTAAGTTGGTGATCATTCTTCTTTCGTGTCCAGATCAAACGTTGGCCTGCCAAAATTAAGCCACCTTCTTGGCTTTGTCATTGGCCAAACTTAAATCCTCATCGGTACATGTTTTTGGTAGTAATCAGCAGACCAGTAAATGAGCCAGATTCTGTATCTCTCCACATTCACACATGTTGTTATCCTCTAGCAGCCCCCACTTGAACATATTGGTCTTAAATTTAGGGACTTGGACCCTTAGCCTATTCAAGATCCTCCAAGTGATATAGGGGAGGACGACTTAAGAACATAAGAACAGCCTTGCTGGAACAGGCTACAGCCCCTCCAGTCCAGCATTCTGTCTCACACAGTGGCTTACCATTTGCTTCAGGGTATTATTCCCAAGCAGATGCCTTCACCTGCTTAGGATTCCCTGGAAATGGCATTGAGAGATATCCTGCCTATCTCTCCAATCCGGAGGTTGTCCTTAGGTATCCATAATTATAGCCATTGATACCTTTGTCCTCCATGAACTTGTCTAATCCTTTCTTAAAGCTGTCAAGACAGACAACTGTCACCACTTCTTCTGGCAGGGAGTTCCATAGACCAGTGGTCCTCTGGGTGGAAAAGTACTTTCTCTTATTTGTTTGAGAACTAGTACCCAAAGGTTTCATGGAGTGCCCCCTAGTTCTAGTGTTGTGCGATAGGGAAAACAGTTTTTCCTTATCTACTTTGTCCACCCTGAGCATGATATTATAAACTTCAATCAGGTCACCTCTTAGACGCCGTCGTTCAAGAGTGAAGAGGCCCAACCGTTGCAGCCTCAGATGGTAAGGAAGGTGTTCCAGTCCCCTAATCATTCTGGTTACCCTCCTCTGCACTTTATCCAGCTCCATAATATCCTTCTGGAGGTATGGCGACCAGAACTGTACACAGTATTCCAGATGGGGCCTCACCATAGATTTATAAAGAGGCAAATGACACTTGCTGACTTATTTCCTATACCCTTCCTAATGATCCCTAGCATTGAGTTTGCTTTTTTCACTGCTGAGGCACACTGGGTTGACACCTTCATTGAGCTGTCCACCAGGGCACCAAGGTCCCTTTCCTGGTTTGTCTCAGAGAGTTCAGACCCCATCAGTTTATAAATGTAATTGGGGTTTTTTTTGCCCCAACGTGCATCACTTTGCACTTAACTAGTGTTGAAGCTCATTTGCCACTGTTTTGCCCACTCCCCCAGTGTCAAGAGATCCCTCTGGAGCTCCTCATAATATCTCACAGTTTTCACTACCCTGTATAATTTAGTGTCGTCTTCCTCAGCCCTATACTCCTTTAATATTATTCCTTGTCCTGTGAGCTCCTTTCTCCATCTTCTAATTTGGTTTGCTCTTGCATACTCTCAAGAATGCTTCTTGCCATAAAGCTCTTGCCCTATACTCCTTTAATATTATTCCTTGTCCTGTGAGCTCCTTTCTCCATCTTCTAATTTGGTTTGCTCTTGCATACTCTCAAGAATGCTTCTTGCCATAAAGCTCTTCCTGGATCTGAGTTAGCGGATTTGAGGCACATATCCATTCAGAGGTTGTCAGCGGTCATTCTCTTGCTTAGTTCTCTCAGTGTCAGCTGCTATTTCTCCCTATCTTAGATGGAACAATACCAACAAGAGGACATACTTTCTCAGCTGGTGTAGATTTGAGGCATCCACTCACTATGTGCCTACTAGGTCAAATCAAAGTTGGTGATCATGATGAGGAAGGAATAATGAACACCAGTTGTGTTTGACTGTTGTATTAATTTGCATAAAATATGCCAAGCAGTAAACTAATGGGATGGTGCTACATAAAGAAAATTATTATTTTAGGAATAGCTACTCACTTTACTGCGCCGAGCTGATGGCAAATATGAAAGATGTCCCAAGCACAGAACGGATGGTCCTCTGCAGCCAGCAATGGAAGCTTCTCTCTCAGAAAGAGAAGGACGCCTACCACAAAAAATGTGATCAGGTGAGCATAGCCCTTATGTGTCTGAAAGAGGGTTGCAATTGTTGCTTGATATAAATAGTGAGCATGTTCCTGATTTTTAATGTAAGTTGGAATTCAGCTTGGCTGTGATGCAACATTAAATTTGAAACTACAGTGTGGTGATGCCACATACTGATAGGCCTGTCTCCTCAAGTTTTCAAAATGCAAAGTGTCACGCTTTTTCCATACATCTCTACATAGGAAATTGGCAAGAAATGTGTAGAAAATGCTGATTTAAAAAAACCAGTCCATGGTACACCTATATACAGTGATACCTCATACAACGTCCAAACTTGGTTCCACAAGTTTGGACTTTATACGGATTTGGGCTTTGTATGAGGTATGCAAAATCCTAGCCTCGATGCCTCATACAACATCCAAATCCTTGCCGCGATGCCTCGTACAACGTCGTTTCCATAAAGATACATTGTACTGTAACAGCACAGACTTCAGGGCAAAGTCAAGGAAACTGACAGAACTTTAAGAAATCATTGTCTAAAGGCTAAATACATTACAAACATGTCAAACAACCCTGATTGTCCAAGAACCTGAAGAATGCTGGGGGAAAAACCAGGAATGCTTCTAAAAATTCTGATGAAAAAATTCAAAAAATCCAAAATCGTGCTCAAAATCACTCCTAAATACTCTTCGCCTCATGCAAAACCCACAAGAGAAATGCATACATGTGTCCTGCCTTTTATACTGCCCAGGCACAATGCAACCTGGGAAAAACCCCAATGCCTCATACAAAGTCGCAGCAACTTTGTATGAGACAACTTTTTTCAAGGAATTGGGCGATGTTGTATGAATTCGATGTTGTACGAAGCAGACTTTGTATGAGGTATTACTGTACTGCCAAATAGCTCGTAATGCATTCTCTGGGTGGTTCACAAGGTAATTAGTATTTACCATGTAGTCTCATCACAGCTGAAATAATTGTTTTTTTGTATTGATTGAACTGGTGCAATGGTCAGTAAAGAGTTACCTCAGATGTTATGGGGAAGGTTCTAGAAGCCATCATCCCTTTTAAGGGGGGAGTGGAGATACAAGTCAAATCTTTACTTTGTACACCAAATAATTACTTTGTACATATGGTATCTTTTCTGAGAAAGGAAGGAGAATTTATATGCAGATGTGGGAAAACAAGGGAAACTTCAGTGGCAGTTATCCTGTTACGGATTTTTCCTCTTTTCTCCGTAGTTTTTCCTTTCTGCCTCACTGGCAAGGACATTTCAATCATGTTCGTCCTCTGGAGAAATGAAACAGCTTCCTTTCTGGGTCTCCCCCCCCCCCCCTTTCTAAAGTTCTGTTTTCTCACAAAGGCTTGGTATTCAATGTGTTCACAAGGTTAAGTAATGGCAGGAAGAATCCCACCATTTACTTAATTCATTGCAGTTTACATTGATTATCCATTTGTCAAAATTTAATTGTTTCATTTCACTACTTTTTGGTAGGGACTGAAACGGTGTGTGTATTCTCTTCAGGCTTCTTTAATTACTACTGAATTAATTGATAGCTGTACTTTGTTTGAAATTCCCCGTAACCCAAGTTTCATTGCTGGAGAGACATAAAGGAGAAAACAGGAAATTTGCACTTAATGCAATATTCCCACTGTGAGAGCCTAAGAAAAAGACATTTGATGGGAGGTTCTGGTAAAATGAATTGAGTTGAGAGGGTTTCAGTGGCTTTGAGTGGCTAAATGTTGTATAGATCTTACTGGCTTTGCTGGGATGTGTGGAATTCCAAGCCCAGAGATTTCCACCCTCTTTCTCCTTTTGGCATCTCTTTATTATTCTCTAAAGAACTGGCAGCCATTTTAGGCCTCTTGCAACTCTGTTACCAGAGGCACCAGGAATGGATTTCTGCTCTCTTCTCTGCTATAATCAGATTGCTTACATTTTCAAATTCAACCGTGCTTGATTTATTCACAGTGTCCTTTCTCCTGTTATAGATTGCATGTTGCTTCCTCTTGATCTTTAAACGTAGATTAAGAAGCTTGTTTTTAAAAGATGTAACGGTTCAGCTCCAGAAAGGACAGCGATGGGGGAGATGACATAGCAAACTGAACATTTAAGAGACATTTTCTTTTTTCCTGTCCCCTTATTACAAAACAGCACTACTTGCCCCCACCTATTGAGACCTAAAGGTCTCAGGCAGCAGAACCAGTGTCCCTAGCTGTGGCTACTTGTTATTATGTACTTGTATAGTGAGACCAAATTGTTATACATCTTTAAAACCTGGGAGCAATATATCAAATAAACGATAACATTACCTTTCTATCATAAGCTCAAGAAACATTGCTAATCTGTGGCAATTTGCTTGAACATTGTGATATCAAGGATTTGTTTGAAGCAAATGCCGTATTTTTGGACCATAAGACGCACCTTCCCCCCCAAAAAAGTGGGGGGAAATAAGGGTGCGTCTTATAGTCCAAATGCTGGTCTTCGGCCAGCTGTGGCTGTTGTAAAAGGATATTTTAGAACAGCCGCAGCTGGCTGAAGACCTCTACTGCCGCCTCTCAGTTGTTCCAGGGGAGGGGAAAGAAAAACATATGAAAAACGTGGCCACTAGAGGGCGAAAAACGTAATTTCCCATTTAAATGCATTGGAAATAAATTTATTGTATTCAAAAGTTTTCTGTTTGTATGTTACCAATGCATTTAAGTGGGAAACCAAACCTGTGCTTAAAAAGAAAGGGTTTCACTTACCTTGATGCCTTTGTGTGTCTACTCCACGTGGACAAAATGGAGGGGGAGAACATGCTTCCTGGTTGAAAGGAGAGCAAGAGGCTAGGCTAGAGTATTGCTTCCTTCCTCAGTGCAATTGGCTGGCCTGCCCATTTTCCCTGCAGCGCCACCACTGGTTGGTGGTGCAAAATACAGTACTAAATATATATTTTTTTGTTTTCCTGCTCTGAAAACTGGGTGCGTCTTATGGTCAGCTGCGTCTTAGGGTCCAAAAAATACGGTAACAGGGCTATTCAAATTGCTGAATACTGGAAAAGTAGAGTGTGAATATGTAAACACGTAGTCTATGTATGCATACAGTTTTAGATTATTGGTTTATTCTTTTAAAATCATGTTGGTATAAAATGTTATTGCTTAGATTCAAATAAATAAATGAGCTCAAGAACATACAATAGTGTGAATGAGTCAGCCGGGGATTTTTTTTTAAAGCAACAGGACTGCTTTAATTTTTTTGTTTAAGGTAAAAAAAGTAGGTTGATCTTTTCTAGTTTCTATATAAAGCAGTTGGTAAAGATAAATGCATATGAACATGTTATTTGAATAATATATTATTCAAGGTGCTTCCCCTCCAACCCTCCAATATGTTTTTGTGGGGAGGACGAGAAATCTAGGCGTTCTTGTCTCCAGAGTTTTTGTTATATTTATTATTTATTTTATTAGATTTCTATTGCCGCTCCCTCAAGTGGTTGTTAATACTACTTCTTCTTCGTGGTCCCCTGTGAAGCCACACAAATGGGTTTTACCCGCGCATGCGCAATAGCATCGGAATCTTCCAGAGCTCTTTCAGAGTCAAAGACTCCACCTCCGCGCCTCCCCACCAGCGGTCCCGCCCCCAATTTTCCCCAGTTCTCTTTTTACCACCGCAGAGATCGGTTATCTTTTTCAGAGCTCCCTTCGCGCCTTTTTAACGGTTACTGCATTTGAAAGTTTTCCCCCTTTCTCTTACTTCTATCTCTTTTTCTCTTACTTCTACTCTTATAGATAGTTTTTCTGTGCCCCCCCTCGCTTGTTGTGATTAGAGTTGAAATAGTTTATTATTACAGTTCTTTATTGCTCCGTATAGTATTTACTGTGTCCCCCCTCCCCCCCCTCGCTTGTTTGGGAGAATAGTTTGTCTAGCCTTAATTAGCTTGGTCTTATGTTTTCCTTGTGTCTTTTTTAGTTTATGGCAGCACCCGCTCTGTTTAAACGGTGCAGGTCTTGTAATAACAAAATCTCCCTTACAGACGGCCATGAGGAGTGTTTATTTTGCTTAGGAGAAAAACACCAACCTCAATCGTGCCCAGCCTGTGCTAAATTCACCAGGGTTTCTCGGAGAAATAGGAGTCTCGCCTTCGGCTGCATTTGCTCGAGACTTCTCTCCGCCCGCCTGCCCCCGGCCCCCCTCCTCCCCCTGGCCGTTCCAGCTTCAGACTCAATGGAGCCTCTACCTTCTAAGTCCGCTGATACTCAAAGGGCTGCTGTAGCTTCCCAAAAGAGAGCGAAGCATGGCCCAGCTTCTAAGTCCAAGCATTCTTCCTCGGCAGAGGCTTCCACTTCCAAAAAGAAGGACAAATCGAAATCCAAGCCAGTGAAACCTAACACCACCACCCCTCGGAGGGCCCCTGCTCTCTCTCCTAGGGCTGCTGCGGCCACCTCAGAGCCCAGGAGACCCTCCCCCTCCCCCTCGGCAGAAGGAGGGGGAGGAGGGAGATTAACATTCCTCAGCTTTCTCCATTCACTCCTTCAGCAGCAGACTTCGATGTCGAAGCGCCTGCTTCTCCTTCCTTATCAGTACAATTGGCCTCACCCCCTCCCACCCCCATGCCTTCAGAGGCTGAGAGGGGAAGAACCAGGAAGCCTCAAAGGCACAGACAAAACGCAGATACCTCTTCTGATTCTTCATCCTCTTCTTCATCCTCTCCTTCACCATGCCCAAAAAGGAAGAAAAAGAAGTCCCACAAGGGAGAAGTGTATTATCCCCAGGATTTTTACTACTCTCCACGTCTAGCCTATGCACCCGAGTACTATGATGACCAGGACTGGCAGAGAGGCCTTTGTTTTCAGCCATATGACACCTATGGAATGGAGCCTTTGCCCTCCTTCCGTGTCTCTCGACGTCATGGGAAGAATAAACACAGGAGTGGTCTCCCCTATTGGGAGTAGCCTCCAGTGTCGTCGACGTCTGAGGATTCATCCTCCTCCTCCTCCAATGATGACTGTCGTCAATCTCGACGTCATAAGAGAGGCAGGCATGGAAAGGCTAAAAAGCAACACCAGCTTCAAGCCTCACAAGCATGTACTGTGAGGCCCAATTCCACTTCAGTCTCCACGTCTAAGAGCCCACATGCCTCAACATCTAAGAGCATTATGGCATCTAAGCCTCAGGCACTGACATCTGCCTCTGGCTCTCACCAGACGCAACACCAACCCCATTCTCAGTCCAATGGCCCAGCTTCTCCACACCAGGAGAACCTTGATTTTGGCTTACCTCAAACTGTTTCCACACCACCACGTCAATCTAAAAAGAGGAGAAGGAGGCATAGGTCGACATCATCTTCCACCTCCATGTCAGAACCCTCAACTCCCACACGGTCTCAACCGGCCTCACCAGCCCCTTCTTCCCCTGCATCTGGGGTCATGGAATCATATCCCTCATCACCCCCAGATGATTTCAGGGCCTATACAGAACTGGTAGCCAAAATGGCAAAGTCTCTCGATCTGGAGGCAAAGAGGAAGGATCCCAAACAAGTGGATACAGTATTTGACCCTATATCCAAGAATAAACCACACCCAATCCAGCTTGCCATGGTGCCTTCTATACTGGAACGGGTAAAGAAGAATTGGGTTAAACCTTCCTCCACATTTCCCATTTCCAAACGCATTGACAACATGTATAAGGTGCTAGATGATGAGGCTAAATTTCTTTCTAAACACCCTCAGCCTAACTCTGTGATGGTGGAAACCGCTCAACCTGGCTTCAGGCGACGACCCTCCTCCACTCTTACTGATAGGGATGGCAGGAAGATGGATACAGCAGCCAGACGGGTCTACTCAACGTCAACCTTGGGAATCAGGGCTGCCAATTACCAGGCTGTTATGGGGGCATATCAACGAATTCTATGGAAAAAATTACTCCCATTGTAGACGTCCTTCCTGAGGAACGAAGGGAGGCCTTGGCATTGGTTCAAGAGGAGGCCCTTAGGTTGGCCGCCCAACAATCTATGTCATCACGCCACGTTTCTGATTGTTTTGCACGTGCGCTTACTACCGCAATATCCCTACGACGTTATGCATGGCTAAAGTCCACCGACTTTCCAGATGAGGCGAAGGTCAAAATTGAAGACATGGACTTTGATGGTGAAGGGCTTTTTCACCAAAAGACTGATGATATTCTGGATGAGTACCAGAAGAAAAAATCTTCTGCCACACGGATGAAGTTATCCAATCAACGCCAACGCACATTCCGCCCAAACTGGAGGCCTCGTTTTTACCCTCCACAGCGTTATTATAGACCTCAGCAAAACACCTATCATGGTGCAACTCGTCTTCCTCCTCCACCTCTCTTCTCTCAACAGAACCAGAGATCCAGACCCAGGACATCCTTCAAATATAACCCCCCAAAACCCAAACCGGTTTTGACTCCCGTCCTTCAGGATCCATCACTTCAACCTCAATCACGCCTCTCTCCCCCTTCTTCAAAAATTGGCAAAGCATCACCACAGACCGGTGGGTCTTATCCATCATCCAAATTGGTTACGCACTCGAATTCACCACACAACCTCCCTTTGGGAGACCAAGATTCACCCTACCCTCTCCTGTTCTGGCAGAAGAAATTCTGACCCTCTACAAAAAGGGAGCCATTCGCTTGGTCTCTCCATCCACAATCCACACAGGGTTTTATTCAAAGTATTTCGCAGTTCCCAAGAAGGATGGAGATCTTCACCCGATTTTAGATCTCCGAGACCTCAATCAGTACATACAAGTCAGAAAGTTCAAAATGGTCACCCTTCAAAATATTCTACATTTACTTTACAAAGGTTGTTGGTTCACGTCCGTAGATCTCACCGATGCCTACTTTCACATTGCAATCCGGGAGGATCATCGGAAATACCTTCGCTTTTCTCTGGGCCCATACCTCTTCGAGTACAACCTCCTACCATTCGGCCTATGCGCTGCACCTCGAGTATTCACAAAATGCATGGCCCCAGTAGCCGCATTCCTCAGAACAAAGGGTATCACCATTTTCCAGTACCTAGACGATTGGCTCCTGGTCTCCAGATCACAACATCAGGCTTCACTGGATATCACATTCGTTCTTCCCATTTTAAAGGGTCTCGGTCTACGCGTCAACATAAAAAAATCACATCTCAGCCCCACTCAAGACATCGAGTTCATCGGTTCATGCTTGAACTCCATCGCAGGCGCAGCCTTTCTTCCACAGAGAAGAATTCAGACTATTATACACACAACCAGATCCATCATCGCTGCCAGACAGGTCTCAGCGAGAGCAGTGTTCCGGCTGCTCGGCCACATGGCCTCCACGACCGCAATCATCCAACTCTCACGTCTACGCATGAGACCCCTACAAATCTGGTTTCTTCACAGCTTCAACCACCAAGCAGACTCCATGTCAATGCCCTTATACATTCCAAAACAGTTGTGTTTACAACTGAGATGGTGGACCCACCCACAGAACCTGACCACAGGCAGGTACTTTGTGCCACTGACTCCGACCATCCAAGTAACCACAGATGCCAGCACCTCGGGGTGCACACTGCCAGGGACTTCAAATCAATGGCCACTGGTCAATTCAGGAGCGTCGACTGCACATCAACAATCTCGAGCTCCTTGCAATTTGGAAAACATTGAAAGCATTCGAACCAGTCATAACCAACCAAATTGTCCAAATTCTCACAGACAACACAACTGCAATGTTTTACATAAACAGGGAGGAACTCACTCAATACCTCTCCTCCACATGACCATAGCATTCTGGGATTGGTGTGTTCAACGCAATGTACTCCCCAAAGCGGTACATCTGGCTGGGGTCAACAATGCGGAAGCAGATCACCTGAGCAGGTCATCGAGCCAGCTACACGAATGGGAACTCAACCCCACCGTCTATCTTTCTCTGACACAGTGCTGGGGCCAACCATCACTGGACCTCTTTGCAACGCATCTCAACAAGAAATGCGCCCGTTATTGCTCCAGGACCGGAATCGGGCCAGGGTCACTCGGAGATGCCTTCATGATGGACTGGACTCAGGAGTTTCTCTACATGTTCCCTCCGTTTTCACTTCTGTATCATGTTGTGTCTCTCCTGCAACATCGCCACACACATGCCATTCTAATAACTCCATGGTGGCCGAGACAAGCCTGGCTCACGTCCCTCATGAACATTTCTGCTCAGTATCGCCTTCTTCCTCTGCAACCAGACATCATCTCGAGGAACCACGCTCAGGTTCTCCATCCGGAGGTCCGCACTCTCAAACTGACTGCATGGTTGATTCTCCCACACTAAGGAGAGTGCTGCTGGCGTCAAGGAAACCTTCGACTATTGCTAGCTATAACAACAAGTGGAGAAAATTCATCTCCTTCGTTGCTGATGCAAAACTCCCATCCACACCAACAACCTTACCCACTGTGTTGAAGTTTTTGTTGCACTTAAAGCAATCTGGCCTTTCAATCTCCTCCCTTAAAGTCTATTTGGCTGCAATTGTGGCTCATCAGCCCATTGACTCTGAAGCTAGACACATTTTTCGGAATGACACCTTAAAATCTTTTCTGAAAGGCCTCTCAAATCTGTACCCAGACAGAGTCACCCCAGTATCTCAGTGGTCACTCCCCCTGGTACTACAAAAACTGACAGAAGGGCCATTTGAGCCACTCGCTTCAGCGCCCCTGCACCTTCTCTCTTATAAGACAGCATTTCTTCTTGCTATTACATCTGCTCGCAGGGTAGGTGAGTTGGCGGCCCTCCGTTCTGACCCACCTTGTACCCTATTCTACCCTGAAAAGGTAACTCTACATACTGATGTCTCTTTCCTTCCTAAGGTTGTCTCTCCTTTCCACATGAATCAACCTATTATCCTTCCCACCTTTTTCCCTAACCCTTCCACGGCTGTTGAAAGAACGATGCACACCCTGGATGTGCGTAGGACCCTAGCTTTCTACATTGACAGGACTAGGGAGTTCAGACTTACTCAGAGACTTTTTGTTGCCCACGCAGGCCCTAGGAAGGGCAAGGCGTTATCCTCCCAACGTCTCTCTCACTGGATAGTGGAGACAATTGCCCTAACGTATCGGCTTGCACGGAAGCCTGTTCCAGAACACCTGCGGGCACACTCCACCAGGGCTTCTTCGACCTCCACTGCCCTTGCAGGTGGAGTATCTTTACCATTGATTTGTCAAGCTGCAACTTGGAAGCAGCCCACAACCTTCATCAGAAACTACCGGATTGATGTCCGTCAAAAGCAGGAGGCACAGTTTGGGAGACGTATTCTCTCAACAGTTCTCCAGTGACACCCCTCTAGCCGGGTAAGTCAGCTTTTCAATCACCCATTTGTGTGGCTTCACAGGGGACCACGAAGAAGAAGAGCAGGTTGCTTACCTGTAATTGTTGTTCTTCGAGTGGTCACCTGTGAAGCCACACCTTTCCCACCCATCCTCCCCTCTGGTGTCACTGTCGCAATTTTATCATTCCTACTGCGGCGGCACCTTGGAACTGGGGAAGGTTGGGGGCGGGACCGCTGGTGGGGAGGCGCGGAGGTGGAGTCTTTGACTCTGAAAGAGCTCTGGAAGATTCCGATGCTATTGCGCATGCGCGGGTAAAACCCATTTATGTGGCTTCACAGGTGACCACTCAAAGAACAACAATTACAGGTAAGCAACCTGCTCTTCCAAGATTATCTCTCTCAGCTGAGTCAGTAATGTGGATGGTATATTACCAGAATTTCATTTTAGTATAGGTTAATCCAAAAACTAACTCTCTTCTGCTGCTTTGCTTCACAGAGAAAGAAAGATTATGAAATTGAGCTCTTGCGTTTCCTGGAGGTGAGTATGATCCAGTATTTTCTGCCAAACTGATACACACAACAAATTAAATTTAACTGAATTAACAGATACTGTAGTTAAGTGTGATATTATAAATTACTAAATTGCAATCCTTCTGAACAGAGTGTGATTTTAAAAAAAATCACAAAATTTTCAGGTCAGATTATTTAGCAGTATTGAATTATAAAGAAGAGAACCAGAACTGGATCTCTGTATTGGAAGGTGGTATTGAGAGAGGAGTTGGTTCATATATGAAGGAACAGGCTCAGTTCATATGCTTCATCAGAGTGTAGTTTGTGCTAACCATAAGTCAGAACCTAAACTTTTCAGTCTAGAGTGTTGTTAAACAGTAGCTCCTTATATTCCTTATTGCATATACTGGCCAGCAATCCAACTCCTGGTTCACACTGCTGGGTCAAGTCCTTAGCAATGGCTTGATTTGTTGCTACTTGCCTCATTATGTTTTTATAAATTCAGATCACAAGCAAGTCTGCAATTAAAAGTCCTTATCCATAATTTTCCATAGTGTCTATAGCAGGGATTACAAACCTACGGCCTGTGGGCTGGCCCCGGCCCCCAGCACCATCCCATTCGGCCTGTCGCTGCCTCCGCCGCACCTGGAAGTGGAAGCAGACGCATTTACGTCAGCCATAAAACACATGCACAAACACTTGTGGCTGTCGTAAACGTGGAAGTGGGCACCTTTGTGACAGCCGTAAATGCGCCCGCTTTCACTTTCAGAGTGTGTGGTCAGGCCTGCTCAGCTGTCCAGGGGCTTGGTCAGGCCCATGACGTTAAGAAGTTGGCCACCCCTGGTCTATAGTGATCTACTACCTTCTTAGTGTGTGTGATCCTAGTCATATAGGTCTTTAGTCTTCAGTCAAATTGGTAGGTAGACAGTGGTTTGGAAAATACTTGAGGTAGTATTCAAAGAAGTAGCCGTATTAGTCTGTGAAGCATATTGAACCAAAATGAAAATGAGACAAAAACATGGTGGCACCTTAGAGACTAATTACCGTATTTTAATGTGAGCTTTTGTGGATCAGATCTTGGACGTTAAATGAAGATCATATATAACTTAGATATGTGGTCATGACAATCATAGTTTCACTAACACCTTAGGAAGTGGACTTGAATCATGAAAACTTGTGTTAGAATAAAGGAGTCTATTTTTAGGGTGTCACAACAGTTTTATCTCCATTGAGGGGTGTTGGTTGGTGTTTATCTAATATATTGAGGTGCTGTATATCCCTCTTGGGGCCTTTCCACCACAGTATCCCATTCTGGGGAGAGGAGGAAAGAAAGAAGAAGACGGGGAGTAGCGGACTGTTAATGTAACATTCTTTTTGGAAAGCAAAGCTTTTCAGGGGCAAGGCCTCATATTATTATTACTGTATTATATTTCGACTTGCATGCTGCCCCACTCGCAACGCAACTCTGGGCGGCTGACAAAGAAATAGAGTATTACAAATTACAGTTACAAAGTATCACATCAACACTATAAAAAACATTTCAAGGACAATACATACTGTTTGTCAAAAGCAATACACATTTCAAAGTACACAGGAGAAAAAGAAAAAATACATTGCAAAAAAACCCTCAGACTTGTCTATTGCATCACTTGACATTTTTCATTGATATGTTTTGAAGATACTGTGGAACCTCGGTTAACAAACAACTCAGTTAACATAAAAATCAGATAACAAAAAGAAATCCATAGAAAAACAGTAGCTCGGTTTATGGATTTCCCCCCAAAACGGATTAATTGGTTTTCATTGCATTTCTACAGAAAACCTCATTTTGGTTAAAGTATTTTGGTTTTCAGTGCATTTCTATGAGAAATTGCATTGAATGCATTCCTATGGGAAATTCAGTTAAAGTAATTTTTGCTGTAAGAAACATCCTGGTGAACGCATTAATTATGTTAACCAAGATTCCACTGTATGTCCAAGGTCTTTTACACATGAATTGACTATGGGCACAGGACAGAGAGAAACACAAACAGTCCATGTTTAGAAAGTTGTGGCCTATTTTTTTCTTATTTTCTCCAAACTTCAGAGTTTACCTGAAGAAGAACAGCAGAGGGTTTTGGGAGAAGAGAAAATGCTAGTAAACAAGAAAGGTGCCACCAGCCCTGCCTCTAAGAAGCCTTCACCTGATGCTGCCAAGGTGAGTGATACATACCCCTCTAGGGGTAAGGGCAATGAATAGGTTCAATTCTGGGTGTGTGCAATTTTTTTTGTTTTGTTTCAATGAGGATAAATCTCTCTAAACCAGCCTCAAGACTTCATTCAGAGTGGCTGCAAGGTTTGCTTTGGAAATTCTAGCAAAGATTATTAATAATATGCCTTATAATCAAGTAATAAATTGACTAATAGAAATTTGGATATATCCCCAAGTCCAGTACAAATATCTTTTCGAGATTTTGGAGGAAATGTGACGTACTTGACAGTTTAATAAGTTACCACTCATTATTATATATAAATAACCATTCTTTTTGCCTTTTCATTCACTTTTCATTATACTGATGCAGATGAACAAAAATAAGTCTTAACAGATAAACAAGTTTTCAATGTGGAACTCTACCAATTAAAATTTATATTGCTAACATAAATGGCCTGTCCCATTAAGCCATCCTTTAAAATGTTAATTGATTAATTTACTGTGTGAAGCTTGCCAACCCCAACATACACCTCCCTGTTTTTCCACATTTCATTTTTATGATTATCATTTTCCATTTTCCATATTGCATAAAATCAAAAACCAAAGATATAAACCCAGTGTTCCACAACCACGAGTCCCTTTGTGCTCTTTAACAGGGAGGTTCTGAGAAACCAAAACGGCCCGTTTCTGCTATGTTTATCTTCTCGGAGGAGAAACGCAAGCAGCTGCAAGAGGAGCGACCCGAACTGTCCCAGAGTGACCTGACCCGGCTGCTGGCACGGATGTGGAATGATCTTTCAGAGAGAAAAAAGGTTGTTTAATCAATAATGTGTATTCTCCTTACCATATTTTAGTGGGGGACATATAGAGGAGTATTCCTGGGTATCTCTCAAAGTCAGCTGGATATTTTTTTCCCTGTTGACTTCCATGAAGCCAGGATAATTATGCTCTCCCTCACCTTTAAAAGAGAGAGGAAATTAAAGTGGTCTTTTTAAAACTAGAAATCTGTAAAACTGCTGGTTCTCTCTAAAAGGCACCAAGCAGCTCTGTCACAGTCTGGGCGCTCCTCTTGCATTACCTCTGATCATTTCTTCCCCAGTTTTGGGTGGGGCAGGAAAGCCATCCCTTAACAGTCTTTTTACCTGATGTGGGTGAAGTCAGCCCCATTGTGCATTCTTTAGTAGCCACCAACCAGTGCATCTGTGAATATTGCACAGAGCCAAAGGGCAGAAGTCTTGAGGCTTGGCTTTGGAAGCCTGAGAATGAAGATATATTGGGCTCTCTGAGGAAGTAGCTGGACACACTGTGATTTGGGTGAATGATTGTTAGAGAGAGGTTCAATTTGAATGGGGGTAAGGTGGTTTCAGCAGATGCATTAGAGCAGGGATTCTCAACCTACGGCTTGCAGCACCAAATCATCTGGCCCGCACCTGTGCCACTTCTGCCACCTCAATCCTTATCCCCTCTGCTTGGCTTGGCATGTCCCTGCTGGCGATCCATAGCAGGGCAGATGTTGTAAGGCTTACAACATCCGCCCTGCTACGGAGCGCCGTTCGGACACGCTGAGCCAAGCAAAGGGTTGAGGACGCGGCCACACACATCTTTCCCGGGGGCTGCTCTGGCCGAGTGCGTCTTTCCTGGCAGCCGCACGGGTCTTTCCCTAAGGCTGCTCTGGCCAAGCGCAGGCAAGAAGGACAGCCTGGACCCCTCCTTCACCCACGTCATGCAGCTCCTCCAGGCTGGTAAGCAGGGAACTGGTGTGTGGGGGTGGCTCGGGGTAGTCTGGGTGGCGGCGGCAGGACCACCAGTTCAGCCCCTCAACAGTCTGAGGGGGTGTGAATCAGCCCCCCGGCTTTAAAAGGTTGAGGACAGGCTGACATTGGATGAGGATGCTTAAACCAAATTTCCCATGAGAATGCATTGCATGTAATTTCCCATAGAAATGCATAGAAAACCAATCAATCTGTTCCAAAAAAAAAATTCTGTAAACCGAACCACTATTTTCTGTGGATTTCCTTTTGTTCTGCGATTTTTGTGTTAACCGAGCCATTTGTTAACCGAGGTTCCACTGTAGTTGGAAATTGAAAACTGTTGTTTTTATTGTATCTTTAACACTCAGGTTGCTCATATTAGGCAATGAAGATTATCTACAGCTAGGATGATTTCAACCCTATTTCCAGGGATTTCTAGGGACAGTATATTCAGATATAGTTTACTATTCCCTTCTTCTCCAGCCCCTCTTGGACCGTATAGCCTGTACAAGACTACATAAGCTGGGTCTCCCTCATCAATGTACAGTGGGGAATTGAAGGCCCATCCTCAGTGTTACTGCTCACTGAGCTATCATGCAGGATATAATAGGCTCAGCCAGTTGGGAGGTCACATATTGTGATAGGTATCCTATTTTCACATTCTATTTAGAAAATTCAAGATAGTTTAGGAGGGAGTATAAATGAAGATGTATGTGCAGGACATGCGTGGTAACAAGGACCTACACTGAGGAAACATTCTTTCTCGAAACATATACACAATCCCTAATTGCAATTTGAGATTAATAAACAGTGAAGGAATACCTTTTTACCTTGAATGAGTTCAAGTCCCCAGGATTAAATGAAATGCATCTAAGGATATTGAAGGAACTGGCTGAAAAGATCTCAGAACCACTGTCATTTTCCTAAAATCTTGGAGGACCAGTGAAGTGCCAGATGATTGGAGGAGGTCTAATGTCCCTATCTTCAAAAAGGGCAAAAAGGGAGAACTAGAGTACTATAGACCAGTCAGCCTGATGTCAATCCTAGGGAAAATTCTGGAGCAGATTATGAAGCGGTCACTCTGCAAACAACTAGGAAACAACGCAGTAATACTGTAACTATAAGCCAACATGGATTTGTCAAAAGCAAATCCTGCCAGACTAATTTCATTTTTCGATCAGGTAGCTTTCATGGTGGACAGTGGGAATGCTGCTGATATAATATATCTTGACCAGCAAAGCCTTTGACAAAGTGAACCATGATATTGATATAAATCAGAAAAATAAATAAATAAAATAAATGATATTCTGATTAGCAAACTAACTGATAGCATGAATGTCAGGAAGATATACAGTTGAATCTTGGAATTGTAATAGATCATGGGCTAAATATCAGTCAAGAGTGTGATGTGGCTGCAAAATAAGCCAATGCTGTTTTTGGCTGCATTAACAAAAGTGCAGTATAGTCTCCAAAATCTGTGAGGTACTAGTCCCCCTCTATTCAGCACTCGTTAGACCACATCTAGAGTACTGTGTCCAATTCTAGGCACTGCACTTTTTAAAAGATGCAACAAATTAGCAGGTACATAGAAGGACAACAAGGATGACCAGAGGAATGAAAACCATGGCATAAGAGGAAAGATTGAAGGAACTGGGCATGTTTAGCCTTGAGAAAAGGAGACTGTGAGGGGATAGGATAGCTCTCTTCACATACCTAAAAGATAATCATAAAGAGGAAGGGAAGGATCTGTTCTCTATTATCCCAGAGTGCAGGATGCATAAAAATAGGCTGAAACTACAGAATGCCAGCTATATACTGAATGTTAGAAAAAACTTCTTAACAGTTAGGACAGTACAGCGGTGGAACCAACTCAACACCATCCCACTTGCAAAAGTATTAACCTCTCATTCTGCCAATGAGAACAGCACCTTACCAGCCTGAATTTAAACCCAAACTCTCCACCACAAAGCCTGACCCTTTTTGACTCCTCTGCCTGAGATTCAGTTTCTTTCACCCCAGCAACACCTCTGCCACTCTATTTCTCGACAGGTTGGTTCTTACCATTGTTACAATTGGTTACACCCACCTCTCAATCACATCAAGGTCATCTCTCCATCTGCTGCACTTAGAAAAAAGATAGGCCCACTCCTCTAAAAGCAAGCCATCTGTCTCGTTCCACACAGCCTACTATACCATAGCTTCAATTTCCTGTTATTTCACCGTCCTGAAGAGGGATGGTGGTATTTAGAATATCCTTGATCTTCATGTCATCCACAAGTTCATCACAAAGAAGTTCTGAATAATCACTTTGTACACAATTCTACTTCTTATCCACAAGGGCCAATGGTTTGCCACTATTGACCTCAAGGATGCCTACTTCCATATTGCTATCAGGGACTGTCACCATCGCTACCTCTGTTTCCTCCTCAACAAACAAATTTTCATGTTCACTGTTCTCCCTTTTTGGCCTTTCCAGTGCTCCTCGGGTGTTCACCAAATGTGTGGCCCCTGTGGCAGCTTTTCTCAGCTCAACCAAGTTAAAGTCTTCCCTTACATCAGTGACTGGCTCATTGTTTCCCATTCCAAGGCACAAGCCAAAAAAACATCCAACTCACCCTCAATTTCCTCCTGAATTTTGGGCTCAATGTGATCTTTGCCAAATCTCATCTCTGTCTGCCCAAAATCATTACAATCATTGGAACCCTTCTCAGTTCTGATCAGTGCAGGGTATTTCTTCCCACAGACAGGTGTTGAAAGCTCAGAGGTGTGGTCCTCAATTTCATGTCACGTAGAACTGTCTCCATGCTCACCACTCAAAAACTTCTCGGCCTCATGGCTTCAACTGCTTCCATCTTCTACCACACAAGACTCCAAATATGTCCTCTTCAAGCGTGGTTCTTTTCCAGCTTTGATCACTTATCCAAACCTCAAATAAAGTGTCTACATCCCTCTGCAGAGCTTTGTCTGCAACTCCAGTGGTGGGGTTTGCATCAGAACCTCTGGATGGGGCAGATCTTTGCCCACCTGAAACCAATGGTTCAGCTCACCACAAACATCAACCTCTGTGTTTGGGGTGCTCGTTGTCAAGGCTGTTAAATACATGCTATATGGATTGCCACAGAAATATCCTTGCATATCAATCATCTAAAGCTCTTGGCCATTCTCAAAGCCTGCACATGCACAGCCTTTGAGTCACTCATAAAAGGAAAAGTAGTCCTCTTTACCACCAACAACAACACAGTGATTTGGCTGAGCAGACTGGTCACGTGGTTCCTCCCACCAGAAGCGGAAGTAAAATGTGCATGCACAAAATGCCGTAAATGCAGCTGTCGTAAATGCATTTACAACAGCCGCGGGTCATTTATGGCAGTGTTTTGTGCATGTGCGGGCACGTCTTCCTTCCGCTTCCAGGAGCGGTGAGGGCATGGGCCGGATGATTTGGTGCCATGGGCTGGATCCGGCCTGTGGGCCGTAGGTTGGGAACCACTAAGAGGGCACACATTCAGTTATGCTTCTCCACCTGACTGTTGTCCTTTGGGAATAGTACATCACCAATCATGTTTTCACAATTGTACTTCATCTAGCTGGTTCCCAGAACCAGCCTAGCAGGCACACTTAGCTGCTCAAACGTTGCACCTCCACAAGTGAACTTTACCACCACCCCTCCCCCGGGTATACACTGACATCATAACCCATGGGGCACCCTATCCATCAATCTGTTTGCATCACATCTAAACAAGAAGTGTTCGAGGTACTGCTATCTAGCAGGACATGGGCCCAGCTCACTTGGAGACACATTGATGCTCCAAACTACCCTACCTCTTCCTGCTGATACCTTTGTGAGGTCAAGTAGTGACATGCTTGCACTGAGACAAAGTAAATGCCATTCCAATTGATGTGTTGTGGCCCAGGCAACCATGGTTTACCATGTTTCTCAACATCACCTTGGACAGTGATGGTGAACCTTGGCACCTCCAGGTGTTCTTGGACTTCAATTCCCAGAAGGCCAAGTCAGCACTCCTGCTGATCAGGACTTCTGGGAATTGAAGTCCAAAGACACCTGGAGTGCCAAGGTTCGCCATCGCTGGCCTTGGACTACCTCCATCTTCCAAACTCCTGATCTACTTATGTTCCGCAATGGAACGGTATTCCATCCTGATCTCCAGACTTTCAACTTGACAGCATGGAGGATTCTCTGCTTCTAGCCAAAGTCTTTCTAGAATCAAAGAAACCTTCCACTTTAGCTAACTATTCGCAAAAGTGAGCAGAATTCCAACACATCACACAATCCATCGGAAAACATGCCTTCCCTGTCCTCCACTTCTTCCACCATCTCAAGCAGAACAGATTCAGCCAATCCTCTCTGCTTGTAACCTCTTGCCTATAGTTGCTTTCCAGGAAACTGAACACTTTAGATATCCGATCCTCAAACGATTCCTCAAATAACCTATACCAGTAATGGCTAACCTTGGCACTCCAGGTGTTCAGGAGTGCTGACTTGGGCTTCTGGTAATTGAAGTTGAAATACACCTGGAGTGCCACAGTTAGCCATCACTGACCCATACATACCCTGGTGTCAAGTGCCCATGATCTCAGTGGTTGCTTCCTCTTGTTCTCCGGTGCTTGACCCAACCCCCTTTTAAACCTCTAGCCCCAAGGTTCCCAATGTGGGACATATGCTCTTCAGAAGGACAATTTGATTTTTAAGGGGCAATTCGAGTGAGTTATTTAGGCTTCCTCCACATGAACACATTTTTGAATAATAAGAATTTTATATCATGGGTAGAAAAATCAGGATTTTAGAGATGCATAGGTGGGGCATGACCAAAAAAAGCTTGGGAATGACAGCTGAATTCTCTGCGGACTTTCATCTTACAAAATGCCATTTTTGTCATAGGCAAGTCAGAGCTTGCATCCCTTCTTTGGGACCCACCCTACCACCAATTCTTTCTTGAAAAAGTCATCCTACACACTGATATCTTTTCTTTCCAAGGTTGTCTCCAATTTCCACGTATCACAACCCCTTGTCCTACCTACCTTCTACCCACATCCATCCAATTCCCCGGAGACCCGTCTCCGCTCCTTAGCTGTCCAAAGGGCTCTTGGCTTCTACGTCACCCACCCCATGCCTTCCGCAAGACCTCCTGTCTCTTTGTCTGCTGTGGGAACCCCAAGAAGGGACTTCTGACATTTCTTTGTCATCTGTTATCATTTCCCCATCCCTGTTGTGTAGCTAAGCCACGGTTTCTTTTCTCTGTCTTTCGCTACTCACATAGATGAGGAAATCGTTTTTGTTGCTTTTATTGTGTCTTGCTAACCTTAGCTCATTCTCAGCTTTTGCCTTCCTAATACCATCTAACAGACCTGTTACTCACAAGTAGTACCTTGCCCTACAAGGGAGTGGGACTGCATCTGAATTGCACCCTCCCCACCAGCCCCTTGGCTAAGCAATCCAGGATTTTAGCTTGCCTTTTCACGTGTCTTGACCTAAGTCCTGGCTGTAAGTAAGGTAGTGCATAGGAAATTAAACCACTCCAATCATCTTCATGTCTGTTAAAAGTATATTTCAGCAAAAGTTACAGATTTCTTCGTTTCAGGAAGCAAAACAATTCTAGGCAATTAAGCAATTTTAAATCGGTAAGTACATTAAAAATTATAAAAGCCTGGCTAAGTGTGGGGGCCCAAGGGCCCTCCTGTTAGCTGAAAAGCCCTACATGTTTGCTACGTTCTAAGCATACCCTTAACTTACATTATCATGGAGTCCCTGGCCAAGATAGTGTTCTGCCCCTTCCCTCTGGTTTTTATCTCTTCCAACAAGTTCCACCCTCTGGCCATTCCTCTAAAGGACTTCAGGCAATCACTATACCAACAATCTTCCAAAATTAAGTTTCATTTCTCCCAGACCAAGAGGGTAGCATGTTTAGTCTGGAGAGCAACTTCTGCCCAGTGATACCCATAATGCATCATATCTCCATTACAGATACATAAAAGCACACAGGCCCCATTCTAACCATGACACACCATCCCGGCAACTCTTTGCTATTTAGTCTTTTTTTACTATCTTCTTGTTGCAATTGTGTTGTTAGAATTTCCTTTTTTTTAGAAATTCCCACCCATCCTGGACTTCTTTTCATGATAGGATCTCTGGCCATGGGACTCTACCTGTTCTAGTTTATTAAAATTGGCTTTCACAAACTTTTGGGTAAACGTACAGCTGTACTCTGCTTTTGTTCCCTTTAGAATCAAGAACTCAAGTAGAACATGGTCACTTTTCCCTAGAATTCTTACTGCCACGTCTTCCACCAAGTAAACTTTATTGATTAAAATCAAGTCAAGGATAGCTGTTCCTCTAGTTTTCCATCATGTTTTGTAGGAGAAAATTATTAGGCACACGAGCCAGGAATTCCTTGGAAAGGTCATATTTGACAGAATTTGTCTCCCAGCAGATTTTAATACATTTGGTAGCGCACTGCAATAGCTGTCTTTACCCTGAGAATAAAAATAATAGAAAAAAGGTTTGAAAGTGTGTGTTGTTTAAATGTCAAATTCCTCTTTTTGGCTCTTATTTTAGCTTCGGGCCTTTTCAGAAAAGCCACTGAAAATGTTTATTAATAAGTTTAGCAGTTTTTATTTTACGGTAGTTGAGTATCAGTTGATTAATAAAGCTGTTAACACATAAAAAGTCACTTGCGATTCTTATAGGATGTTGTTTAGTGTGTGTTAAACAGCATCTTATATATGTTCTCTTTAAAATGTGAAGGATCGCTCTGTGGCAGCACCTCAGGGACTCCATTAATTGTGGCTCTGCTCTTATTCTGCAGCTCATCTCACTGAACAAGATCATAACCAGACGAAATGATGTACCTTTCTATTCTAACATTTTTGTGTAGTGATTGACTGGATGCCTAAGGGGAAACTTAAAAAGGACATGATTTATATATGGTAGCATTCTGCATTATTATAATAGAGACAGTTGTAAGCAGAACATGTCTAGGGAGTCTTAATCTACAGACTTCTAGAGCAGTGGTGGCAAACCTTTTAGAGACCGAGTGCCCAAACAAAGGGGTGGGGCGAACTCTGTGCTAGAGGGAGGGAGGAAGCGCTTCCATTGGGCTGCTGGACAGAGGGGCGGGGCAAATGCTGTGCTGGGGCGACAGCGTGCATGCTCACAGAGAGGGCTATGAGTGCCCCCTCTGGCACGCATGCCATAGGTTCGCCATCACTCTTGCAGAGTATCATAGAGAAAACAAAACAAAAAAGTGGTGCCACCTTAAAGACTAACTGCTGTATTTTAATGTGAGCTTTTGCGTATCAAGTCCACTTCATCAGACTTATAGAGGAAAAGGATCTCTAGAAATTACTGATTTTATTTACAGTCTTCACCTATGTCAAAAAGCAAATAAGTTGGCACAGAACTGATGGAGTGATATGATCTCTTTTTACTGTCCCATAACCTCCTGAATTTTCCCTAAGGTGCTTTTTTGCTCACCTAGTGAGATCTAGAGTGGAAAGTATGAAAAGAAGTAAGAACCAAATCCTTGTTTCAGCTTCGAGTTTAGTTTTGAATGTGCGGTTCCAATAAAAGTAATATGATCTTTTGTTTATAAGTGATACCCTTTTGGTTGTGCAATTTTAGTTTCACTGTAAGTGAGTTTGGATGTGTTGATTTTTGATTATTATTTTTTTGAGGAGTGGGGAGATCATGCTTTCTTAAACAATATCCTTTGTGCCCTGATTGGCTCCCAATGAAGGAGAGAGAAGAATGTATTGGGTTGCAGTTCTACTGCCGGTTCTTGGAAAGCAAACATCTAATAAAGTAACAGTCTGCAAAATGCATGTCTTCAAGGATTCCAGTTTAATCTTCATTTGTCTGCAGCTTTGCTGTATAGGTTTCTGAGACATACTAGCTAGGGGAATGTAAAGACAACTCATGCAGAGACAATGGCTAAAAGTTAAGCTGTGTTGTCCCCCTGTGTGAACTGAGTGTGTACTCTGCGAAATACCTGACATTTGTATGTAACTGCATAGCAAAGAGAGGTAACAGTAAGTTGTTATCACTGATAGTTTTGTCACTGAGGACTTCCAAGAAGCTTCTGCTGAAACTCCAGGTTTCTACTTGACACAACACAGGGGATTAAAAAATACTGTTTTTCAATCAACGAAAGTTTTTCCCCCCTTCAACAGTCAATTCTGGTTATCTCCATGAGTTTTAACTCATTTTTTTGCTTCTTCACTTAGGCCAAGTACAAAGCTCGTGAGGCTGCCATGAAAGCTCAGACAGAGAAAAAGCACGGTTCTGACAAGGAGGATCGTGGAAAGCTTCCTGAGTCACCCAAAACCGCTGAGGAGATCTGGCAGCAAAGTGTAATTGGAGATTATCTTGCTCGCTTTAAGGTAAAATTGGATAGTGGGAAAAGGCAGAAATCACATTGGGACTGAATAGTAAAATCCATACCCCAAAAACTGTGTCTTTTCTTGTCAAGCTTGTTCTGCTTTTATGTAACTTTCCAGGGTAGACTGCAGATGGCATACATAATTTTGATGCCTTGTACAAACTGAGTGTGGAAGACAACACTTACATGAGAGCATATTTGTTTACATGGTAAAGCTTTAAGATAAATTGAACAGTGGGAAAAGGCAGAAATCACATTGGGACTGAATAGTAAAATCCATACCCCAAAAACTTTGTATTTTCTTGTCAAGCTGGTTCTGCTTTATGCAACTTTCCAGGGTAGACTGCAGATGACATACATAATTTTGATGCCTTGTACAAACTGAGTGTGGAAGACAACACTTACATGAGAGCATATTTCTTTACAGGAGTAGTTACAGCCCTCCTTGGCCCTTCCACCTCTTCACAATCTTCTCTTCAGCAGGAGTGCTGACTTGGGTCTTCTGGTAATTGAAGTCCAAGAACACCTGGAGTGCCAAGATTGGCCATCACTGGCCTAGGAGGTTCCAAAGGTGTTCATAGAGTACCTGTGTGTAAATTCACAAATGACCACATGAAGAACTACAGCTACTAGTCCTTATGCCCAGTGTTGGGCATCAGCAGGTTCACACCAGTTCGCCAGAAATTCTGGCTGGCCCCACGCATCCAAGTTGGCTAAGTCACTGACTGGGAGGCGGTTCGATTCCCGAGTACTGCAGGATGGAATGAGCTTCCGTCTTTGTCCCAGCTCCTGCCAACCTTGTAGTTCGAAAGCAAGAAATTGCAAGTAGATAAATAGGGACCACTTCGGTGGGAAGGTAAAATGTTCCATGCGCTCCAGTGTCTAGTCATGCCTGCCACATGACTATGGAAACGTCTGCAGAAGCAGACAGTGCTGGCTCTTCAGCTTTGAAACATAGATGAGCACTGCACCCTAGAGTCAGATACGACTGGCTTTCGAACAAGGGAAACCTTTACTAATACCTCGGATAACATTTGCACCAGATAATGGTAAAACCACATAACATTAAGCAATCGGGGGTGGGGTTGCATCACATAACGTTGAAATCCTATGGGATGTATCGCATAACGTTCGCTGAAGCTTGTGCTGGTTACAATATATCTCGAGTTTTAACATTACACGATTCATCCCATAGGATTTTAGCGTTATGTGATGCATGTATCACATAACATTAAAAATCGGATAACGCTAAGATTTGTGGAGCCACGTTTTAGCGTTACCTGGGGTTCTACTCTAGTCCTAATTCGGGTGCAACACAGGGCTTTCTCCCTGGCCACGGCCACGGTGTGGTAGTAAATTTTTTTGGAACCCACCACTACCTATGCCCCAAGGCCGTATTGCATAGCTACAGAGCCTGCATATATGACTACAGAAAACATGCATGAGGGACTCATTTGGTCCAAAGATCAAATAATGTCCAGACAAGGATGCCAAAAGTTAGATTCCAAGACATATAGGATCATCGTACTGGTGATAAAGCTGCAAATGTAGTTACCCAAGCCCAGTAGTGGCCATCAGCAGGTTTGCACCAGTTCGCCAGAACCGGTAGCAGAAATTCTGGCTGGCCCTGCCCATCTGCATTTTGAAATAAAGTAGTCCTAATTCGGGTGCAACACAGGGCTTTCTCCCTGGCCACGCCCACCATACCACGGCCACAGTGTGGTAGTAAATTTTTTGGGAGCCCACCACTGCCCAAGCCCCAGTTATACTTTCACTGTTTCCCTAACATATGCATTGCATATGCACACTCAAAAATGCTCATACAAATTCTTATATCACTCTTCCCTTACTGCAATCTGGTATTAAATAACCTGTATTCACACTAGGGTAGGATAAAAATGATTTTTTTCCAGTAAGGAAGAGTTGAGGCTTTTAAACATCCTCTGGTAACTCCAGTGGGGTGTGTGAGGGTTGTCTTTCTACACTCACTGCAGTGTGGAAAAGAAGAGAGGAAAGTAGTTGCGCCTCACCATTCATTGAAGATGAGAGGTTTTCAGCAGGTAGCCTGAATCGAAGCCTCCTATAGACTGGCACAGATTGTCATTCCAAGTGTTATCAGTTACAGAATACTGTTAATGGATTTGATGTGTTTGGTTTTTTTCCACTCAAACTAATAGCCATTAAAATAAGATAAGAGTTGCAGAGCAGACAGAGTACTGTACTGTGAATTCTTTACTTTATGACATTCACAAACTATACAATAATACTCTCCCTTCTGCCTCAGAATGACCGGGGGAAAGCATTGAAAGCCATGGAAGCCACCTGGAATAACATGGAGAAAAAGGAGAAGCTGATGTGGATTAAGAAAGCGGCAGAAGATCAGAAGCGATACGAGGTTAGGCATTGGGATTTTTTTTCCTCCTCCATTATCTGCAGCCTGTCAAGTGTGAGGAGTTATGCTGTATATTGATCATTTCATTGTTGAATCTTAAAGCAAAATCTTAGTTTGCTTTGCTGTCTGACAAATATTAGCGTTCTCTCATAAATATTTGGGTATTTATGGCAAAAGAAACAGGACTGCATAACATTCTCTTTGACCACTGTTGAATTAAGCCCTGGTATCTTCGGTCTTTTCTGCTCTTCTTCTTGCAGCGAGAACTGAGTGAGATGAGGGCACCACCAGGCTCAACAAATGCTTCGAAGAAGATGAAATTCCAGGGTGAGCCGAAGAAACCCCCAATGTGAGTATTGTTTAAAAATCCTCAGCATCTAAGAGTATTTTTAAAAAAAATTCCCCTCTTTCCTTCCTAAAGTTTACTAGATCAGACATGAAGTTTACCTGTTTCAAAATAGAACAAGGAAAAGAAGACAAATGAGTTTCATTTGGAAAGGCTATTGAAGTGCTGGAGCCACTACTGGGAGGGGGGGGGACTTTCACCTTCCCCAAAGTGTCAGAATTTCTGTGATCTTGTGAAGCTTCCTTAGTTCAAATCACTCTTTAAGTCAGGATTATAGACTTTTGCAGCAAGCAGCTGGAGATTATTGAAGGATAGTGCCTTCGTACCTCTATTCTAGTTTCCTTGTCTTTCTGTCCATGTCTATGACAAAGACTCTATGAAGGAAAGTCTTACATGTTGTAAGGACCTCATCTTCTTCCGTATCAAGCCAGACGCGAAAATGCCAAAATGAAGCTACCTTTGGAGAGTTCGTTCTGCAGTTTCTTTCACCTAACCTAGTGTGAGAAAGATTAGCCAGCACAAGGTGGCCGTTGCGTGGGATACACCCGTTTGTAGTTAAAAGATACCACAATCTTTGAGGAGGCTCTTTCTGTGTACCCTGTAAGGACCTCTGAGTGTTGCTTTGTGACTCTGTGCCGTATCCTCAGACAATGTTACATACATGCCATATAGGGACTGCTGTTAGCAAAGGCAATTTATGAACAGTTTATGCCTTACCACAAGCAGCTACAGTACTTGCAGCTGCTGATCGTGAACCCCACAAAGGAATGTGGCCTTTGATAAAAGACGGATTACTTATTCCAATATAGTCCATTAAAACTGCTGATAAAATGAAACTAGAACAGGGGTTCCCAACCTTTTCAAGCCAGGGACCAGGTCACGCTCTCTCTGTCAGCTTTGAGGGCCGGACAGCCATTTTGCCCTGCCTACATGATGGGGCCAGCCATTTTGTCCCAACAGCTTCAAATGGGTGGCCATTTTGTTTCTCAAATGCCCTTGGAGGGGGTGGGGAGTCGTATGAAATGGCACTGTGGGCCTGGTTCGGCCCATGGGTCTTTGGTTGGGAACCCCTGAACTAGAAGAAACTTTGGTGTGTCTGGAATCAAGTGGTAGAAAATCTGGAACATGGGAAAGAGATCGTGTGCTTCAGTGTTAAGTAGGCTCTGCCATCTTTCTTTTTTTTCTCACTCATCTTCTCTTTCCGTGCCTTATGTACCCTTACCAGGAACGGGTACCAAAAGTTTTCTCAGGAGCTGCTTTCAAATGGTGAACTCAATCACCTGCCCCTAAAGGAGCGGATGGTAGAGATTGGGAGCCGCTGGCAGCGTATCTCTCAGAGCCAAAAAGAACAGTATAAGAAGTTGGCTGAAGAACAGCAGAAACAGTACAAAGTGCACCTGGAAATGTGGCTGAAGGTGAGCTGTAAGTTGGGGGAAGAAAGGAAAAGAAGCATTAGCAGTTCCTTATTTATTAAGGTGAAGTCAGAGGTAAGGACTTGTAATCTTATATATGTTGGCCATGGTGGCTAGATCTGATGGAAGCTGGAATCTAAACACATCTGGAGACCCCCCCTGTGCTTTCTATCCCCTCTCTAAGTCCAGTAGAGCTGTATTGACAATCCTCTTCTGCAACCAGAGTTCTGTAAATATGATGATGCCCATTTCCTGCCTCTTTCAGTCTAATCAAGCTTCCATTTTGCTCACAAGTCTTCTCACCTTTTGACATGTTCGAAGTGGTAGCCATGTTAGTCTGTAAGCATATCAGAGTAAACAAAACAGAACAGCAAAAAAAGACAAAAAAATGTTGCGGCACCTTAAAAACTAACTCCTGTATTTAAATGTGAGTTTTTGTGGACCAAGTCCACTTCGTCAAACATAAGAGTGAGGTCTCGTGGCATCACTTCTGTGTTGTCAGTGTCTATAGTTTAGAATTCGGTGAAGGACAGTCAAAGGCTTTGTAAATACAATACAGGATTAAATCATTTTTGGAAATGATCAATCAGCAGTGATAAAAATCTGTTCTGCAAAAGGGTTTAGGTGACAACTTCAGTCTTTGCTCTCTCTCGATGGCTTGTATCATTTTTAATGTTGAGTTTTCCCTTTTGTGTTTTGTTTTTTTTACAGAGTTTGACACCACAAGAGAGAGCTACTTACAAAGAGCACACCTCCAGTGTTAGTATCATGCATGTATTTTGGGGAGGGAGGTAGTGGAGTTGGTTGGGAAATTTCTTTGAGGCTCAGCTCTGAAAAACTGTGTAACTTGGAGGAGGCTTTAACATAGTGAAAGGAAGAAACCATTTTGCAGACATCTGGTATCTCTAGCTTGGTTCTTGGCTCTTGGGAAGATACAAGTTTTCCAAAAGGCTGCAGTTCATTTATAACCTGCTGTTGATTAGGAATGGCAGTGCTGAAATAGAGGCCAGTGCAGTTTACTAGTAAATGTCTCCATCATTTGAATGGCTCTTACTAATGTGTGCATTAGATTGGCCCCTCTGCAATGCATTTGTTTAGAATATATCTTCAGACACACACATCCTTTTTTTAAAAAAAATACCTAAAGTTCTGTAGCAATTTTGAAATTATATGAGACCCTAAAATCCAAGAAAGGCAACTTGTGGACTATAATACTTGTCAGCTCCTTGGGACCTGCGAGGCATTAGGGACTACATAGATCTTAATGAGCAGAGAGACTACTGTTTCCCTAACGACTTGCAGTTCCATGGAGTTTAGAAAGTTCCATCTATGTCCTCCTTCATACTCAGTGGTGCTGTTGTGGAGAGAAACTTGCTATAGCACATCTATATACTGAAACTCCTCTGAGAACTTGGATTTTTTTGCCAAAGCTACCAAAATTTTAGCTGGGAGAATTCCCTGGCGAATACTGGTAGAACGGGGGGGGGGGGTCTCAACCTCAAGAACTGGTTATTTTGTATAGGAATGTAGATAGATACATCTTTATTGACATTGTCCTTCACAGAACAATGAGATTGAAAAACCACTTATCGACCCAACAAAACCTAAACAAAATACAACTATACAAAATTATCAACATACTCCCACCCCACATATACACACTTAACCCCTAAAAAGCTCTAAAACTCTAATTTGGACTACATGCACTAAGAAGGAAATGGGAAGGGGAGGATTGTGTTACTGTTATATACAGTGGGAGGGTTGAATTTTTGACTTTCTAGTTCTTGCTTACACTCCTTATATCTTAATAGAAGCGAAAGAACATGTGGAAGATACAGGGCCCAAATCCTAAAATGAAGCCTTCAGTACAGTCTAAGTCAGTAAGTATCTTAATGTTAATTCTATCCTGACGTTCAGTAATTGCCCAGTGGAATGTGTCAGATGGCAAACCTTTGTTTTGAAATTTGCCCAAGTCGAATTGTTGTGATCATTTTGAAGATATAACTGAACATTGGAACATTTTCCCTTTAATTACTTGGAGAAGAATATTTGCTATATACATTATGTATGTATGTATGTATGTATGTATGTATGTATGTATGTATGTATGTATGTATGTATGTATGTATGTATGTATGTTTAGAAAGGGAGGGAGTTTGATTTTTGTTTTTTTAAAGCTGATCTTCATGCTGACTGCTGATAGAAGGAGAACGTTTCCTGTTGCAATCTCTTAGCAAGTAGTAGCATCAGATAAACATTGATTTGTGCAACTGTCAATAGAGTGGATTTTCAGATGTCTTATTTAAAAAATCTGGTAAATGATCCTGTGCTGATATATTACTGAAAATATATGGTAATATATTTCAGGCATTGATGCCTGAATGCACTTTTATTTTCAGATCTACAGATTGTTTTTCCAAAAAGCTCACTTTCAGGCTCCAAGAAAGACACAGATGGAAAATTATTGAATATTTCGAGTCATTTTAATCACAATAAACCAGAAATGCAAGAGTTAATATTTTATAATCAGAGATGTTTGCTTTAAGGAGCAAGCTTTTCAACAGGAAAGGGTAACTTATTGTTCTCTAGATTCTAGACAATCCTAACTATGTGTAAAGGAAAATGCTAAATCTAGCATGACTCCTAATCTTTGTTCAGCTAACACAGGGGTTCTCAAGGTTTTCACACCATGGGCCGGACCACTCCCCCACAAACAGCTGAGCAGGCTGGACATGTGCCCCCCTTCCGTCGTAAACATGTCCTTAAACCGTGACGGGTGCATTTATGGCTGTCATAAACGCGCCTGCTTCTGCGGTCACTGTCGTGGGCCAGATGGAATAACGGCAGGGGCCAGGTCCAGACCATAGGCCGAAGTTGTGAACCCTTGAGCTAACCCTGTATAACTCCTCAAATGTGACGGGCTGCAGATAATGGATGGGAAAAAAATCCCAATTCCTAACCCCGTATCGCTTCTGATTCGCAGTAAACCCATTTGTGTGGATTCACAGGATGCTTGGGCTTGTGGGAATTAAAGTCCAAGAACATCTGGAGTGCCAAGGTTCGCCATCATGGCCCTATTAACTCCATCTGAGATTAGCAATGATCAGATAGGATGGGAGCCATAATAGTTTCATACATTTTTTTTCTGTGACTCCATTGAAACTCTCTATGTGGTCTGCAGGAGTCGGAGGATGATGACGATGATGATGACGACGACGATGATGACGATGATGAAGAAGAAGAGGATGATGATGACAATGGTGATTCCTCTGAGGAAGGAGGGGATTCTTCAGATTCAAGCAGCGATGAAGAGAGTGAAGATGGGGATGGGGATGAGGTGAGTCTATGATCTGAGAGTGTATGCACACTTACTTGCATGTAAACCCTTCCGCAACATGGGAGTCTCCAGATGACTGCCTGTTGATTGACCATTCATCTCCTAGGATGGGCTAGTAGTTTCCACTTGCTTACAGTTGTTTCTAAGAAGACATCTTAACAGTGAGACTTGGCAAAGATTTTTTTTTTCAATGGCAGCATTGATGTTCTTTGCTGCAACACTCAGGGAAGCCCTCTTTCATATGAGTGGCTTAAATACATTTTAAATAATCTACCCTGCAGAATCAATTCTACAGCCTTCCTGATCAGAGTAAGATCTAGTTGGTAATCCTAGCTAGAGTAAAATAGATTGAATATAATAATAATTTCGTGTCAGAAATTATTTTGGGTTGAAAGGATTTTTGTGGAAGAAACTCCGCTCAGGGAACGCCCAAATGAGGCTCCTTTCGTGGCCCCAAGAGCTGGGATAGAGACACGTGCTCAACCCACCATGCAGTACCCAGGTCTCGAACTGTCGACTTGCCAGCCTTCCAGCTACCGAGACAAGCTTCTTAAACACTGAATTGATCTTACTAACTCGATAATAAATCCCATTATTGATGATGATGGTCACTATGTTCATTAAACAGTGAGACCTACTCAAATACATTGGCAGCAATAGTTGTAGAATAGAGTTAGTCTTAAAGACACAATTCAGAATACTTGTTTGTACTGTGTGTGCACCAGCCCATTGTGTGCACAATTCTTTTTTTTCCTTTTTTTTGTACAAGATGGCATTTGCCTACCACACGCACACCCCTTGCGCACACAGAATCTTGCTTTCAACACAACTGTCTTCAGCTCCTGCTGTTGCAAGTTAGAGATCACAGGAAGCACTACTGCACCTGTTGCTCTTTATACTCTTTATTGACAGGATCTTGTCCTTGTCTTGAGAATCTGATTTCAGTATGAGTCAAGTGGTTAAGACGCTGAACCCGCTGAGTTTGATTCCCGGGTACTGCACAACAGAGTGAGCTCTCCCGTCTCTGTCCTCCCAGCTTAGCAGCAGCAACAACCTATCCTTTTCTATTTGAAACAAGATTTCAGAACAATGGATTTCCTGCAGCAAAGACATCTGATTTCTTGACCTTTGCTCCCATTACATGCTGTCAAGTCACTTAATGGCTGCCCTATGAATTAGTGGCCTCCATAAAGTCATAGTGTCAACAGACCTTTTCTGGACTGGCAAATACAGTGGTACCTTGAGTTACGAACGCCTTGTGCTATGAAATTTTTGCGATACGAATGAAAATCCATTGAAAATAATGCCTCGAGTTAAAAATTTAAATTTGTAACTCAAAATGCGCTTTCCCATAGGAGTGCATTGAAAACCAATTAATCCGTTCCGGAGGTTGGAAAAAAAGTTTTCAATGCATTCCTTAGGGGAAATTGTGTTTCGAGTTACGAATTTTTCATAATACGTAAACACATTAAATTTGTAACTCAAGGTACCACTGTACAAATGTATGCTTTTCTTTATTGAATCCATGCAGCTCACATTTGATCTTCCTTTTTGGTTGTTGCCTCTTTTCATTCTGTATCTTTGTATAAATCAGGGGTGCCCAAACGTTTTGAGCCGTGGGCCAATCATGTGGTTCAGGGGGCTGGTCACTATGGCTCAGGGGCTGGATCTGGCCCCCAAAGCCCTCATCCGGGAGCGGCGAGGGCTTCGGGGGCTGGATGAATTGCCATTGGGGGCTGGATTCGGCCCCGGGTCGTAGTTTGGGCATCCCTGGTAAAAATCAAGTAAACTGAGCAAGTTCCTTATTTTGCTTAACATCATTTGACCATCCTTGTATTTTTAGTAGTTGTTAAGAAAGGGTTGGGTATACTAAAATTCTCACCACTAGAAATCTTGTACAAATATTTCTTAAGCTTTTGAGCTTTAGTAGGTATGTACGGTCATCGTATTTTCATGCATTAACACAGAAGTTATGAGAACTACAAGGGCTACGGTGGCTTAGGGGTTAAGACGCTGAGCTTGATCACCGGGGAAGTTCAACAGGTCAGCATTTCGAGACCCAAGTGCTGTATGATGGACTGAGTGTCTGATGTCTATCCCAGCTCTTGCCAACCTAGCAGTTCAAAGGCAAGAAATTTGCAAGTAGATAAATAGGTACCACTTCAGTGGGAAAGGTAAGAGTGTTTCATGCACTCTGATGTCTGGTCATGCCTACCACATGATTAGGGAAACGTCTGCAGATGCAGGCAGCGCCGATTCTCTGGCTGTAAGCAGATGAGCACTCCCCTAGAGTCGGACACGACTGGCTCTTGAGAAGAGAGACTTTCACCTCACACAAGAGCTACACATTTTTTCCAGTTACAATCAAATTTTGATATTCCTGAGACGTTGCAATGTGTTCCTCCTGCCACATGCGGCACTCCCTTAAATCAACAGCATATATGCAAGCCCATAATGTCATACACTCTTCCCCAGACAAAACAGACTGTGTCTTATTTCTTCCCTTCCCAGAATGAGGAAGAAGACGAAGAAGATGACGATGACGACGATGACAATGAGTCAGAGGGAAGCAGCAGTTCTTCATCATCCTCTGGAGACTCTTCAGATTCGGACTCCAATTGAACCAATCCCTTCCTCTGGCCACCTTTCTTGCTGTACTCTTATTCGGTTTTGCTTTACCGGATAATAGTAACATCCATAGCTGGAGAGCTAGGATGGGGGAGGAAAGGGGAGGAGAGAGAGAAAATCACTGTGGTTTAATTATTTTCCTCTCCCCCACAGACCTCGTATTGTACTTTGTGCGGTTGTATGTGAGAGCAGTGGGGGTTGGGGGTGGAAAATAGCTGACAACCAGCAGAGGGATTAAGTTTAGTTTGTGTGTTTGGGGTGTGGCGCAGTGATGATGTGAGGAGAATTTTATTCTGTGTTCCTCACTCTTAACACATCCTATTAAAATCTCTCTGGGGATTTCCCCTACTTTCGTGAGAGGTGGGACAGGGGGTCATTGCAAAATCTGGACCCCTTTTATTTTCTCTCCATGTTTCCACCTCTCCCCTACCCTAATTCTAGCCACCAGCTTGGGACTTTGTACAAATCATTATTATTTTTTAAAACAACACAACAACCTGGCCGTGAAAGACACCCACCCACCCACACGCCTGTCCCTCATCCCACACCACAGACAGCTCAGGAAAGATGGGTTCCCAGAAAGCATGAGCCATGGAAGGTTCTGGACTTTGCCAGTGAGACCCATCTCTCCTCAAAGTGGACAATCTTGTTGAATCTCAAAATGTCACATTCTCTTGACAAAAAGAGAGAATGAGGACAAAAATGGCCATTGCTGCACTTAGCTGTTCTCTGTGACGATCTCGTTGTCCAGCATTTTCCTGTTGAGGAAAATTGCGGGCGGGCGGGCGGGAAGTATATTTCATGAGACTGCATGGCAAGGGTCAGGGGATAGAGGAATGGAAAAGCAGGTTGGTTTTATTTGTATTTTGTATTATTATTTTTTCAAAGGGTAATCTGTGGCACACTGTTCTGAGAAAGAAAAGATTTCAAGAGCTCCAAGGGAATTGATTTTATTTTGCAGGAGGTGGACTTTTTTCCTGTCATTTTATCTGACCAGCATTTGGACAAAAGACAGTAATGGGCCAGACCCCTTTGGGTTGTTGTTGTTAATATATCTATTATTATTTTTTAAAAAAACAATGAAGTGACCAATAATTGTACCAAAATGGGGCATTTTGTTGACTGTCCTTGGGTGGGGTGGTTGGTTTTGTTGGAATCATCTGTGTCATTAACATTTTTTTAAAAAGTTTTTATAAACCAAGTAAGAAAGCCATTCTTTTTATTTTACAAGTTATCTATCCCATCTTTGACATCAACTGCTTTGTACATCTCCTACACTCACAGGGAATCACGTGTAATCCCAGGATCTTGAGGGTGGATGGGTGGGATGTGTATATAAGAGGCCTGTAGCTCAGCTTATTTCAACATGTCTTATTTTTACTCAGGCTGTACTTATTCATTTGATTTGGGCAGAAGTTTGGTGTTAAGAAGAGACAAATTACAACATGTATTTTTTAAAATTAACTTCTGTTTAAAAACAAATCCACTCATCCATGCCATCTTTTCTGTTTACTGCCTTAATAGGGTTTCAATTCTTTATTGCGGCCAGTGGCCAGTTACAATGAAAAGTTTATGTCAAGCAATTGTTAGTGAGATACAGCCCAATCAACATCTTCATTAAAATCAGGTCCAATAAAATAATGAGGTAATATCAAAATGTTAAAACACTAACATCTAGTTTAAAATATAATTTAAAATATGACCTCAAATAAAAAGTTATAAGCAAGTATAAGAACAGTTATAAAACAGTAAAGTGACAGTATATATAAATACACTAAAACATTTATACAGCAAAATGGGGATAAATAGGAATTACTGGTAAAGAAAAGGAACTTGTTTTATTGGTTGCGGCCTACCACTGCAGTTGATTCACCATTGTACTACGAGTCCTGGTAGACCTCCAGGCAAATTTGGCCACTGCTGCTGTCAGATCGTTAGATTTGTCAGAAAGCATATCTCTAAATGAATTATTGTTTCAACTCCAGCTGGGGGAATGCAGCACAAAAATCACGTCTGAGGCTGTCATAGAATAACCATTCTAACAGCACATGCTGGGATGTCTACCTTCCCAGTCTTACAGAGACAAAGACGCTCTTGTACGGGGACTTTCTTGACTAACCCCTCTGAATGCTGTGGGTAACATGTTATAACGAAGGAGGGTATAAGTTCTCCTATGATCCGGGTTGCTTAAGGTGAATAAGTAAGGTAAGGGCCTAGAGATATTAGATAAGGGCATATCAAACAGCGGATTAGTTATTTTACTTGAATCTTGTTGACGGTGGAATCTTGTTGACAGTGGCCTTAATAGGGTCAAAACTAAAATATTATGGCTGTATTTAAAAACCACTCCAAAATCTCCTCTCCTTGTAATGTCTGGTTATTCTACACAATGTCACATGCTGCAGTTTCCCCTTCTTTTCTCTGAAACAACCATTACTGTATAATGAACCTGGGAAGGGAAATAAGCAGCACAGCTATGCCATCTTACATATTGTATTATGACTAGACATTACCAGAAGAGGGCTCAATTAGAGATGTCTGTTAGGATGTTTAATTCTGACTTTAAAAAGAAGTTTGAAACACTGCCTCATTTGAACGTGATGCTAAACTTTTGTTTAGCATAGTGGTTCCCAACGTGGGGGCCCATGCTCCACAGGGGGCCTTCAATTCCCAGAAGCCTAAGTCAGTACATTAGCTGAGCACTGCTTTGGGGAATTGACTTAGGCTTCTGGGAATTGAAGTTCAAAGACCAAAGGTTGAGAAACACTGGTTTAGCACATCTGTGTCTCTACTTGGACCTTTCCAGATGGTTGGAGTACAATTCTTCTCTTTCTTTCTCTCAGTCAACATGGCCAACAGCTATACCAGCCTATGCTGGGAGTTGTAGTCCAGTACATTTGGAAGATGCCAAACTAAACCACTATAAATGTATAATACAAGTGAAAGTTCCTGGTTTCTGCACAGAAGGGGAAAATGGGATACACAAGCTGACAGTTTGTGAACAAAATGCTAAATCACCTATGAACTAAGTCAGCCGAAGTGGATTTGGTTTTGGTGGTTATTTTCAGAAATTGGGATGCATCCTAATAACCTAATGTATAATGAATAGAGTAGGATTCAGGAGGCCTGTCATACTTACCTTAAAAGCTCTATTGGAGGTCCCTATAATTCAGTTCTTATGTAAAGGGACATAGCAGCAGTATTGCACCTCTACTAATAGAGAAAATAGACATTTTAGAGGGGTTTTTCCATCTAGTAACAATTGTTTGTTTACTCTTTCTCCTCTTTGCCACCTTCTTGAAATTTTTACATGCAGAGTGTTAGGTCATTCTGTTTGTAAACAAACAGACTTTAAAGACCATTGTTTGAATAATCTTAACGTAATTATTTTTGTCTTTCAAACGTCATGGCCAATCACCGGAAACGTCTGTCCCAATCTGACCTACCCCACTCATATTCGTCTTTTTTTTAACCTTGATCCTCTCTCCCTGTCCCTTAGGACAGGAGTTCTCAACCTTTTAAAGCCGGGGGCCAGGTCATGGGGGCCATCCAACAATTACGTGATCCTCGAGGGGGGGGAAGGGGTCTGCCATCTGAATTATGAAAAATTACGTGGGGTCAGGGAGGGTTAGGTCAAAGATGTAATCCATTTGAAGCTGTTGTGGTTTCAAAACATGGTGCTTTTTTAGGTTTGAAAAGTATCTATCGGAACTTACCTGACATCCTCATTCCTTTCTGCAAAAAAAAATTATCTTCACAAAGGGTGTGATGCATCGAGAATCCTCACCGATATGTTCTGAATTTGGCACCAATAGTGAAAAGCTCTAAAAAATAGTTTCGATACAAAAGCTCTGGATTGTGTAATTTTAAAGGGGGGGTTTGAAGAGAAAATTACGGTCAGATTACATGGGAGGGGGGTCATTTCCCCCCAAATAATGGATCACGTAATTGTTGAATGGCCCCATGCTCCCTCAGACAGCTTCGGGGGCCTGATGGGCATTTTGCGTTTCCTCTACCACATGGCATTTCCTGGTGTAGTGGAGGGGGGGCTGCAGGTTGAGAATCCCTGCCTTAGGAGAAGGAAATGGAAACTGAACACACAGCTTAAACTTCTCATGTTGCATTTTCCTGGAAAATGCATGAGCTGTTTTGCAGATTCAGGGAACACACCTTTCACTTCCAAAAACAGGGATGCCAATGTCTAACCATGTCACTAGTCTTTTTTCTGACTATCAAGTGCATGACATCTGGCTTTGGCTGTTAAATAGTTTTTTTAAAAAAAAACAAGATAATTCTGCAGATTTTAGATGCTCTATGAACAGACTTTAAAGACCTGTGGAAAAGAGAGTGAAGGAGGAGAACTGTACATCTGTGAAGATCAGCAAACATGAAAGCATGTTTACAGAGATTAAAAGGTTTCCCTTGCTCAAAAGCTAGTCGTATCTGACTAGGGTTCAGTGCTCATCTCTTTCAAAGCCGGAGAGCCAGCACTGTCTGTTGCAGATGTTTCTGTAGTCATGTGGCAGGCGTGACTAGACACCGGAGCGCACGGAACACTGTTTACCTTCCTACCAAAAGTGGTCCCTATTTATCTACTTGCAATTTCTTGCTTTCGAACTGCTAGGTTGGCAGGAGCTGGGACAAAGACGGGAGTTCATTCCGTCCTGCAGTACTCCGGAATCAAACTGCTGACTACACTGGAAGAAATACGGTACTCAAGAGGGGGATGTGCGTGAAAAGTGTGTCATTTGGGAACTGCCCTTTTATTGCCCGAAAAGTATTTGTTGCTAGCTGTGCCTTACAAACATCCTCTGCGACAGAAAAGTATGATGGGTAGCGGGCCACAGAGCAGCACATTGCATTGAAAACAGTACACTAAAATAAATGTGTTTCTGGAATCTCAAGGTTTTGAAGATAGATTTGAAAGTTAAGTCTTTAAGTTAAGTTAGGGCTTTCGGTGGCTGGAAGGGCCTCAGCAGCCTTAACAGGGCTTATTTTATCCTTTGTTTCTGACCAACAGAAGCAATATGTTATGCAAACCTGAGCTCTTCTGTGGGCAGCATTTTGATCACATCACCAGGTTATGCACTCAGCCCATCTTATTGCCTCCGCTTTTCCAAACCAAAATGGTGATGCTTGAACAAACTACAGAGATACCCTTTTAAAGCTAAAGCACATCTTTGGCCTTTCAACCTTTTATTTCCTGTTAATTTCTTGGTGGTTTTTCCCCCCTAATCTTACATTGACTCAATTTTATTGGAGGGAAAATTATATTTCAAAGACCACCTTTTCCTGTAGTAAAAAAAGCTTGACAGATTTTGAAACAAATGTCCATGATACAGACAGATAGCCACATGAAGACATGACCAGTGTTGAGCTGTTCCTGGTGCCCACAGGTGCCTGGACACCGGTAGCGGTAATTCCCCCAGGCCATGCCCACTTGGCAGGCCACCCCCACCTCCCTACCCCAGCGCATCACTGAAGACATCCAACATACTTCAATAAGCAGATCACATCTTGATAATTCAGGCCAGAGGTAGTGGATGAAAAAGGAAGGAACCTTTTCCACTTTGCTATCCAAGGAAAATACATTTATCCAGCAGTTAATAGTTGCAAAAAAAAAAAATGAAAACAGTACAGTACTCTGATTTTTCAGTGTTTTGGAAAATCCATTAACCTTTTTCAATTGTTCAAGTCTCATCTGCAATAATAGCAAAAATAATTAGATGAGCTGCAGCATGGAGGAAAGCCAGTCCACATCAGAACTAGAGGAAGCTTGTGAGGCCTTAGACCTTGGTGATGGGGAACCTTGGCACTCCAGTGGTCTTGAACTTCAATTCCCAAAAGCCTTTATCAGCAGGAGTGCTGACTTGGGCTTCTGGGAATTGAAGTCTAAGAACACCTGGTGTGCCAAGGTACGCCATCACTGTGAGCTTTATGAACCCTGGAGTTGGGTGATATTTTTTAGTTGAAACTATGTCAAGATCTGCAACCTACTTGGCAGAGTCATAGCTGTCAAGTATCCTTTATTGGCCGGGAAAACCCCTTATTTTACCCTCTTTCCTGCTGTCATCCCTTATTAATTAGACTGCAATGCCCTATTGCCGCCATTGGAGAGCAGCACAGGATAAGCATAGCTGTCAAGTATCCCTTATTTGCCAGGAAATTTCCCTTATTTCCAAATCCAAAACTTGACAGGTATGGGCAGAGCATCTACCCCAGAAATCAGGCCTGCTTCACCCGCTCTTCTCTGACAACTACCAAGTACCTCCGTTGGCAACTTGTTGAAGACCAAATAAGAGACCCATCATTTTTTGCCACTTGGGCTAGTCCTCGGTTCTGATTTGACTGGGGTGGTGGTGGTTTTTCTATGATTTTATAGTGTCTGTTTTGCTCTTTTTAACTTTGTGAGCAACCCAGAGTGGGAATGTAACCCAGATGGGCAGGGTATAAGTCTAATAAATAATAATATTTTTCCCAATGGGGACAAAATACAAGACCCATACATTTTAAATTAGAATTCTGTACTTCCCCAGATCAATGTCAAACCACTTTTAGCTTGAATGGTAACTACTTTTTTTTTAATTAAAAGCCAATTTTCCCTACAAGGCAGCTTCAGCCAGCCAAAATATATTCCCCTTCAATAGCTCCTAAAAGACAAGTACACTACTATATATAAAGTTGCTCCACTTCAAGCCTGCAGTTAGAATGAACCGAGTCTCCTTCACAATTAGTCCTTGAAGCATCTGATCCCTTACAACCATCTTGTAATTTTTTCAAAAAAACTCCAGTTTTCAAGTAGTAGGTTCCCCCCCCAAAAAAAAAATTTGCTTATGTTTCTAGATTTGAAGAGGGCAATACTGTACTTCATCTCAGCAGACAAACTTTCTCAGACCAACTCGCAGAAACTGTATAAACATGTACAGTATGCTTGATTTCAGTGGCTTTCTTGGGGGTTGGTTTTTTTGTATTACTCTGGTTTTTTTGTATTACATATGAGCGTTTTTCTGGTTTGTTTTGGTGTGGTGTTTTTGTATAGGTTGGTTTTCCACTGCATTTATGGGGTTGAAAAGCAATTTTGCTGAGCATTAGCATATTCAAAAATCAATTAGACATGTTTACGAAGAACAGACCACTGTCCTCTGCACAGGAGCTTGAATTTGTATGTGTGAGGATGGAATTCCATTGAAATAAGTATCATTCCAGACAGTTCAGAAGTTAACTTCTCTATCTGCATTGGTTCTCCAGTTCACTTTGGTGGGGGCTGCTTTGAGTTGCTTTGTGCAGTTGTTTGTGTGGATGCATCTTTTGGCAAGGTATCAAAATCACTTTTGGATTTTGTCAGCTGAGTAGCTAAATAACAATAAAACATTCAAGCAAGAATTAAGTAATCAAAAACAGTAAGACCTTTGGACAGCAGGAGAGATGAGTCTTCATTTAAGAATGTACAGAATTAACATGCTGTACACATGCACACACAAATGTTTTTTTATGCATTTCACTATTACATTAAAGGTTGTTTGTTCTTGAGTCCTCCTTTAACATATAGATAAAAGTGAGAATGGACAGCAGTGGCTCAAGTGGCTAAGACGCTGACTGGAAGGCGGGAGGCCAGCAGTTCGATTCCCGAGTACTGCAGGACGGAATGAGCTCCCGTCTTTGCGCCAGCTCCTGCCACCCTAGCAGTTCGAAAGCAAAAAATTGCAAGGAGATAAATAGGGACTACTTTCGGTGGGAAGGTAAACAGCGTTCTGTGCACTCCGGTGTCTAGTCATGCCTGCCACATGACCACGGAAATGTCTGCAGATGCAGACAGCGCTGGCTCTTTGGCTTTGAAACAGATGAGCACTGAACCCTAGAGTTGGATACAACTGGCTTTCGAGCAAGAGAAACCTTTACTAAAAGTGAGAATAATGCAGACAAATGAAACTTTATTAACCCAGTAAATTCAGCATAGATCTCATTGAGCAAGAATAAGCTACGTGATAAAAGGCAAGCATTTATTTTAGTGATCGATAGTTTATACAGTTGCTGTTGAACACTGAAAATTCATTGGAAATAGTACATTTTTAGGTAAGTATGGATTCTATAACTTTTCAAAATTTAAATGCTTCGGAAATAGTCAACTGAATAAATCCCTTGCAATTATTTAGTGATCTTCAGTTGATACATGTAAGACATTATAAAAACACTTAACCTTTGTAGAAATCTGTAGAGACCAGTGCTTTACATTGGACCCTTACCAGTATAATGTCCCCTTCTCACTCAGTGTTAGTGAACTTTGACCAGGAAATGCTGTACTGACATGCAGAATTTGCACATAGTTGACAAACCCTTTACAAATGTTCCCCAAACTTTGGGGTTTGGACTTCAATTTCCAGAAGCCTAAGTCATTTCCCCAAAGCATTGATCAGCCAATGTAGTGACTTAGGCTTCTGTGAACTGAAGTCCAAAACCCAAAGGCTGGGGAACATTGCTTAAAGCAACATTCTGGACTGCAGAGAGATGTGGTAAGAGCTGTGTGTTCTCCAGGCCATATTAAAATCCCCTGTATATTTTGAACAATACTCTCTAGATAGGATGTAGATAAATAGGGACCACTTTGGTTGGAAAGTAACAGCGCTCTGTGCGCTCTGGTGTCTAATCATGCCTGCCACATGACCACAAATGTCTGCAGATGCTGACAGCGCTGGCTCTTCAGCTTTGAAACAGAGATAAGCACTGAACCCTAGAGTCGGATACGACTGGCTTTCGAGCAAGGGAAACCTAGGATGCATTTTAATTGGGGGGGGGGTGCTTCAGTATAAAAACACAGTACTGTAATCGCAATAATTGGAATTTGGAAAGAGAAATTTGATTGCTTTTTGCGCCCCGATAGGAGATGTGGTTATGCTAAGCTCTGACTTCATGCTATCCCGCACTGCCTTCATACTGTTGCCTGGCCATTCAATGCCATTTTACTCATCACATGAACTGCATGGAAGCCACCAATGTTTTTGCATTCTGAGGAACAACATTGAACAATGCAAGGGGCAGGCATCCGTCTGTGGAAATCCTTTACGCTCCATTATTGCCATCCATTTCTTCCAAGTAAAACTGAGACCTCCCATCCATTTCAGAGGAATCTTTGGTAAGTATCTCCTAAAAGTTAACACTTTCCCCTTTAGAGTTGCTGCTTAGCAGATGCCATGTAGTTAAGGTAGTGTGTTATTTGACGCACATATGCTTGGGAGTAGATGGGGAATCTTGTGCCTTTTAAAATCCCTTTTTATTATTTTGCAGTCCCAGTTGTGTCTCTTTGGGGGATGGATATAGTGGTCACAGGGACTTCTGTGACTCAGTGGTTAAAATGCTGAACTTGACGACTGGAAGGTTGGCAGGTCAGTATTTTTAGACCGGAATGAGCTCTCATCTCTGTCCCATCTCCTGCGAACCTAGCAGTTTGGAGAAAAAAAATTGCAAGTACATAAATAGGTACCCCTTTTGTGGGAAGGTAACAGCATTCGGTGTGTTCATGCCTGCCACGTGACCACAGAAACATCTGCAGATGCAGACCGCGGTGGCTTTTAAACATGAGCATTGCACGCTAGTCAGACACGACTGGCTTTTGATCAAGGGTGAACTTTTAAGTGTATAGTGGTCACTTAAGAGAATTTCAGAACTTTGCCAGATGCAGGATGATACTATGGCACGCAGAATACTTGAAGGTCCTCATACTTTCTCACCTAAAAAAAAGTCATCAATTCATTTCTGGAAGTTGATTGTTTCACATGGAATGACAAAGACTACCCCTGTCGATCCAGCAAAGGTGAATACATGCAAGAATAAATTGTGTTAAGTGTTTGTTCAAAGGGAAGGGGAGAATGGCTGTGTATAGCAGCTGAGTACAGCAAACAGCAGTTGTTCACACTATGGTGCAATGGCCTGTCCATAAACTGATGCTCTAAGCATTGCTTAGCTATCGGGTAATGTGCACATTGCCTCCTGTGGTTCCACAGAATGCTATCTGTTTGACGTCTGAAGAACACTTTAGCCATAACTGGATTTATCCCCTTCACTTTGCTTTTTTTACAGCTAAGTAAGCTGTGCCCCTCTTGACTTCTATCAATCTTTGTAATACTCTTTTCTGACCCCTCAATGAATCCTGTCTCGCCCTTCTAAAATGAGACACCTGATTTGATTTTGCTGAATGTACCAGCTCTGTTGTATTTTAGTAGGTGTGTTTTTAAGTAAAAGGAAAAAATTAAAAAGAAAATCTTGTTCTCTAAAAGTAAAATTCTTACAGCACTGATGTCTTTTTTAAAAGAAAGAAAAGGTGTTATGGAGGGGAGTTTAAAAAAACGGTGTGTACTGTAAGAAAGTGGAACTGAGTGCATTTTTGCACTGTTGACACAATGTGATATTCCAAATAGAAGTTCTTGTGAAAAGGAATCATTTTTTCTAATATTTAAGAAGTGTTTTTTGTAGATTTAAAAATCTTTAACGTGTTTTGAAAAAGTACCTGGTTTTCGGTTTCTATTGTTAAAATGGGACTTGGAAAGCTAAGGACACTGGTTTTCTTAGAGATTTTTCCTATTTGCATCAACTTGGCCAGGATTTCAGTCTCAAGTCTGAATTGACTTTAAACTGTGGATTTTCCCTTCACCCCCTTTTTGCTTTTGTATAATAAAGTGCAAAAACAGCTTCTGTTCTCATGTTGTTATTTGAAACAATTTGTTTTAAAAAAGCTGTAGGAAACGAGGATGCATGGGCTCTTTTGTTCTGATGCTCTGAGCTTTGTTTCTGCAGGTTCTGATCAACACAGCTTTGGGCTACGAATGGTCCAGTAGAACTCTAGACCCAGCCTTTCCCAGTGGTGCCTTTCTTGATGACAACAAGTTGTGGGAGTTTAATGTACCTAGGCCAATGATGGCCAACCTTGGTACTCTAGGTGTTCTTGGACTTCAATTATCAGAAGCCCAACAGCACTCCTGTTGATCAGGGCTTCTGAGAATTGACGTCCAAGAACATCTGGAGCACCAGGTTGGCCATCATTGACCTAGGCATATGTCTTCCTTTATTGCTATGCTAGCTCATAGTTTCTGATCATAATTCAAACTGTTGGACCTATAAAAAAAAGTTTGGTTCTTGTAAATTCACATTTTGGCTGAACCATTCATTTGTTTCTTTAAAAGAAGACCAGGAACCATTATTAATTTTGATATGGGAGGAATTTCTCTCTAAAGAAAGCAACCATATATACAATTTGGGCATGCTAATGTATTGGAAAGGACTGCAGTGGCTCAATTGGCTAAGACGCTGCCTGGGAGGTGGAAGGTCAGCAGTTCGATTCCCGAGTACTGCAGGATGGAATGAACTCCCGTCTTTGTCCCAGCTCCTGCCAACCCAGCAGTTCGCAAGCAAGAAATTGCAAGTAGATAAATAGGGACCACTTCAGTGGGAAGGTAATAGCGTTCCGTGCGCTCTGGTGTCTAGTCATGCCTGCCACATGATCACGGAAACATCTGCAGAAGCAGACAGTGCTGGCTCTTTGGCTTTGAAACAGAGATGAGCACTGAACCCTAGAGTCGGATATGACTGGCTTTCAAGCAAGGGAAACCTTTACCTTAATGTATTGGAAATGTTTCTATGGTGTTTTTCATTTGAACAAAATCCTGATCTGGTTCACAACACCATAATTTTTTTGTAAATAAAAATGCGACCCTTTTCAGGTTTTTCTAGATAGATAATAGTCAGAGGTGGTTTACCATTCCCTTCTTCTGGGGTCACACTCTGATTTTTCTAGAATGCAAAGTGTAGAACTGAACTCTGAACCTCTGGCTCTACAGATGGAAACCTATCTCATTGGGAAATCCAGTCAGCTGACAGCCAATATACACCCCTATTATTTTCTGATATATGTTACACAATAGTATGTTTAAATACATTAGTAATTGACTTTAATTTCAGGAAGGGGATTGTATTCTGCTCACTTGTGATTAGCTACTCAGCTGGCTATCTAAAGCATGGGTGTCCAAACCTTTTGGGCCAGTGGCCTGACCATGCCCCCGGAACAGCTGAGTGGGCTAGACCCCGCCCCCGGAACAGGTTGTGTTTGCCCATGCATGTCCATATTCCTTCCTGGTTCAGCGTGGACACTTCTGCGCATGGCCTAAAGTGTCCATATTTACTTCCTGGTTCAGCACAGACTCTTCTGTGCATGCACGAAAGCATCTGTATTCACTGCCTGGTTCAGTGTGGATGCTTCTGTGCATGCACGATCATGTCCACACCAAACCAGGAAGTGAATATGGACGCTTCTGTGCATGCACAGAAGCGTCCATATTCACTTCCTGGTTTGGCGAGGGCATCGCGGGCCGGATGAAATGGCTTCAGGGGCTGTATGTGGCCCCCGGGCCATAGTTTTGGCACCACTGATCTAAAGTAAGTAAAACCATCCCAAACATCAAGCTTTGTAATAGTTCCATCATCTACCTTACCTTGCTTTCTTTTTAAAAAAAAACTTGCTCAGAGAACAGCTTCTGTTGCTGTTAATAATGAAGGAAAGAGAATAGTATGTGATCCACCTCTTCCTGACATGTCAAAAACACAGACCATTTGCTCACACCCTTAGCATGCAAGAGATAGTGGGCAAGGCCCATTTTGTAAAGTTTCGTTTTTCATTTACTTCAAAATGCAGGCATTATTAAAGAACCAGTTGCTAAGTAGAGCCAAAATAGTCTTCGATAAGGGTATGGTTACATCCTTAAAAAGTAACACATTTGCATCGGAGTTGACACTGGTGAAACCGATTTAAAGTTACTTGTTTACACAACACACATGTAATCTTGCATTCTATGCCCCTAGCACAGATTTTCTGAAATGGTTTTAAGCATGGTGTTTATTTTAAACTAATATTTGTACCATGCTAAGTTGCACTGATTTTGTGTGCATGCGCCCAAATGAATTGGTGTATATTTCTCCTCAGTATATTTGGAAATTCATTTACTGCGGCACATGTTCATGTTTCAACACCAGGGGGCACATGTTAATATGTCTATGCACCTTTAAAACTGCTTCTCTATGAAAAAAAGATAACCAAAAGAACAATACATTCAAAATTCGTTTTTAAAAGAAAGGATTTGCAAATCAGTGTAGTTGCAATTATCAGTATACAGCTATGTAAATAAAGCAGTTTACAAGACTTCATCATGGATGCAAACCTCCACATGACCATAAATTGATTTGAAAAAAGACAGGTTTTGAAACTGTGTTGTTTTTTTAATCATCTAACCACAACCTAAGTTGCAGGTGCTTTATCTCACACACACACACACACACACACACACACACACACACACACACACACACACACACAAGGTTTTGATTGTACAAAATTATTATTTCTGTTTATTCCTCTCCCACCAGGTGTTAGATGTTATCACAGCTATTCAGATTTTGGATGTTAGTATTATTGTTGCTGTTGTTGTTTCCATTTGTATCCCCCCACCCCATAGTACTAAAGACTTTCCATGTGGTTCACAAGGCAATTAGTTTGCCTCCAACAAGTTGGGCACTCATTTTACCAACCTTGGAAGATGAAAGGGCGAGTCAACCTTGAACCCATGAGGAGTGAATTCAGATCATGAGCCGAGTTTTGACTGCAATTTAACCATTGTGCCACAGAGACAGAATAGGTCACCATCTTCTGACAATGATATGTTGCATCCAAATCGCTCTCATAAATAATTTAGCAAATGAATTCTTCCTACTCCTGCATGTCTTTTCAAATTTATTTTACCTCTAATAATCTGTAGGGTTAAGTTCTCATCACATAACTGAAGCATTCTATTTCTTGGTCTTTATTTATTTGTTTTATTCCTTTTAATTGAATTAATTTTTAATTGACTTTTCAGAGTAAACTCTGCAGACTACATAAACCAGTGATGGTAAACTTTTTAGAGACCAAGGGGTGAGATGAACTCTGTGCTGGGAGGAGGAAGTGGTCCCATTGGGCTGCTGGGCAGAGAAGCAGGTGGGTGATCTCTGTGCTGGGGGAGGAAGGAAGCGCTCCCATTGGGCTGCTGGGCAGAGGGGTGGGGTGAATTCTGTGCTGGAGAGACGGCGCACATGCCCACAGAAAGAGCTCTGAGTGCCCCCTCTGGCACGCGTGCCATAGGTTCACCAACACTGACCTAAACTCTTGGCTGTATGTATTTTCTGCATTTCAGCTGTTGTTAATGACCACTTCTTTGGCAATGATACTATCATTTGAATTAGACTATGCTTCTCGAAATATATATTCCTGTAGTTCAGATTGAAAAGCAGGGGTGATTTGCAATCTTTGTTGCAAATATCCCCATCATCACTATTTTTGTTATATAATAATATTGTTAAAAGTACACTTCCTTCTTACAAGTGGGATTTAGAAAAGCCTGACCAGCAACTAGATACAATAAAGCAAACAATACTGACTGGATTAGTCACACAAAATAAGTAATAAAAAAATAAAGTAACCACTGAGAAGCAGCAAAACTATAACCAGCAAATAGGTACATCTAAATTAAAATTTCCAAGGCAATAAAAAAAATCCACAACAGGGTGGCAGATACCCTGTGTGCAACCCTTATGGCAATCTGTTCAGTTGAGTTTTAAAAAGGCATCATTCTAAACTTGGGTTACCTAGCAACTGTTGTGAAGCAGATAACCACTGAGCATCACTGACTCAGTTCATCTGTGAGAAAAGAAGCAAATTGGACAAAAATAGGTTTTTGCGAATTATAGGGACTGCAAAATCCTGCTATTGGAAAAGGTGTGTATTAAGGGAATTGATAATGAAGGTTGGGTAGAATGGAAGAATGATTTTTAACTTTGAGTGGGAGGGGATTTAAACCGAAAATGAACATGGTTCCCTGGACTGAAACCTAAGCTTTAGATACATGTATCAAGTCTTCCTCAATCTTCTCTAGGTACTACTGATTAAAGCAGGAGTTCTCAACCTTTTTAAGCTGGGGACCAGGTCATGCTCCCACAGACAGGGGCCGGATGGCTATTTTGCCCTTCCTCCACCTCATGGTACTTCCTGGTGTGGTGGAGGCGGTGGGGGGCACATTAAATGGTGCCACGGGCCACATCAGGCCCACAGACTGCAGGTTGAGAATCCCTGGATTAAATCACTATGTGTCAGATTTAGTTTCTTCATCCATAAAATAGACACATTGAAACAAGTTCTGGCATCTAAGAGAGAATGAACAAATTTCAGTCTTTGTACCTATTTATGCAGGATTTATGTAACCTAATTCAGGAAGAAATACTTCTTTTGAACCAAGATACTGTATCTGTTGAAGTGGGTTCAACCAGTCAACCCTCCCCACTCTTCCTCCGCCAGTTGAATTAATTTGAATGTTTTGTGAAGCAGTGGTCAAAACAGTTTTATTTTATACTGTTTTTTAAAAATCTGAAAGCAGTTTACAATAATGGAAAATCCAATAAAACCATTGGCTGAAAATAAGGGGGAAGGGGTATTGACATACCTGTCAACCTTCCCGGATTGGCCAGGATTTCCCGATTTTCGGTGCCGATTTGCGCCATTTCCCGCCCGCAGCTGCCAAACCCCCGGAATTGGCAGCGGGGGAAAAGAGGTACTGCGCATCCCTTCTGCGCAGATCACCTTCTACGCATGCGTAGAAGGCGATCTGCGCAAAACCATTCTGCGCAGGTCGCGTAGAAGGCGACCTGTGCAGAACTGTTTGGGCAGGTCCCGTATTTTCCAGAGCCGTGGTTGACAGGTATGGGTATTTAAAACATTAAAGGATGGGGAAAATATCTTGTTAAACATACCAATTGCAGTTAATGGTGAAAACATCCAACACTAGTTTATCTGATTTCATTGGGGAGATTATTTCACATGGTGGGCACCACAAAGGGCAGGCCCTTCCTTTGAATCACAACCCAAGGCCTCTTGCTATGCCTTGGTACTGGAAACAGAGATTTCTCCCTTCCAAAATGTAAACAGCAGAGGTAAGGCAGCCTTCCAGGCCAGGTTTCTCCGATCTAGTTCCCTTCAAATTTGTTAAACTACAATCCACATGATTCTTCATCCGAGAAGGACAGCGGTCATGCTAATTTGTGATGACAAGAGTTGGAGGAGTATGTCCTGAGACATTCAGATTAACAGAAACCTTATTCAACTCAAATTAAAATCCCTGGCGATTTAGTGGTTAAGATGCTGAACTTGACAACTGAAAGGTCGACAGGTCAGCAGTTCCGAGAGCTGCCTGCTGGAGTCCCAGCTCCTCCTAACCTAGCCGCTTGAAAGCAAGAAATTGCAAGTAGATAAATATATACCACTTTGGTGGAAAAGGTAAACAGCATCCTATGCACTCCTGTGTCTAGTCATGCCTGCTACATGACCATGGAAATGTCTGCAGACGCAGACAGCACTCGCTCTTTGACTATAAACAGAGATGAGCACTGAACCCTAGAGTCAGATACAACTGGCTTTCGAGCAAGGACAACCTTTACCTAAAGTTCATAATTTTAACTACTAAGCCACCACAGTCCCCTTTACCTAACATTAAATTGTGTGATAGTGCATCTGTTCCCCTTCACCTGGACAAGTCATGTAAGATATATTCTGTGTGGAAATTGAGGGCATTAAAAACCCTACTTGAAACACTTAGTTTTAAGCAGAGCACTCCCAGGGCTTTCACTAGACTTGCAAGTATATATGACTAAATAAGTGGGGTATCCAGCCATATAATTGTGGCCGAACCAATGGTTCATTATTGTACAGCCTGGAAGTCGGGCGAAACTGAGTAAGGACTAGGAAAATGGGGAATCCGTTCATGGCCAAGAAGCAAAAGTTATATTACTGTATTACTGTATAAATAAATCGAGTCCAAAATTTGAGTATGTTTTGCAATATATTTGTGTATATCTGTTTCACACTGAAAATAGATTTCCAAAGCTTTTCCGGTATTCCAATAAGCTTTTCAAAGCTTTTCCGGTATTCCAATAAGCTTTTCAGAGTGTAACCCCTTTCTTCAGGGAATCTATAAGTCGATACATACAAAATTAAAATAGCCCTCATGCTGGAACATTGACAAAGTGACAGTGCAAGTTCGTGTAATAAATACATTCATAAGTGCCATGCTTGATTACAAACATATACATACATAAATGAATAATAGCAACATATTGGGGTATATCACAAGAAATATTACAGATATTCTGATGGTAACTTCTTTAAAAACTATGGATAATAAATAGATGTTTAGTAATAAATATTTGTTTTATCAATAATAATTAATAAATACTTATTTTATCGTATAAATCCACATATTCATAGTAATGCAGTAGTCTTACCTCAGAAGGTAAGACTGTATATGTTTTTAATCAAGCATGGCACTGTGAATGTATTTATTCCACAAACTTGCACTGTCACTTTGTCGTTCCAACGTGGGGGCTATTTTAATTCTGTATGTATCAATTTATAGATTCCCTGAAGAAAGGGGTTACACCCTGGAAAAGCTTATTGGAATACTGGAAAAGCTTTGAAAAGCTTGTTGGAATACCAGAAAAGCTTTGGAAATCTATTTTCAGCGTGGAACAAATTTACACAAATATATTGCAAGACATACTCAAGTTTTGGACTTGATTTATTTATACAGTAATACAGTAATATAACTTTTGCTTCTTGGCCACGAACGGATTCCCCATTTTCCTAGTCATTTTTGTGCAGGTCATTTTCAAGTACCTTGGGTCTGTGTCAACTTTTTAAATATCTGTAAAAATTGGTAAGTAATTAGGGGTGTAAATCTCTCCAAAAAGCCATATTTTAATAGATTAACATCTCCTACAAGACGGACTAACAAACATTGGCAGAATCTGACAATTGCATTAATATTTAAATACTGTACATATGAATTTATGGTGACCATTCATAAAGCAGTGCTGGTGTTAATATGAATACAGTACCCTCATTTAGGTAACTGGTTTAAGATTTGGGGTGGAACAAAAAGCCTCTTTTCTGAACTGAGGCTGCAAATGATGACATTGAATATTGATAGTATGGATTGATAAATGCAATATTGCCAATTGCAGGTTGAATACAAATTCATTTCACATAATTTTCATAGGGCAAAGAAAGGGAAAACATTGTCATTGTAAGTCTGACTTTTAAAATGTGTTTATCTTGCATATCATTCAAAGAAGCAGGGCCTAACAATTACTCTTTACCTTTCTTATTAACTTGTTTTAAAATACACTTTTAAAATTGTTTTCTCAACTCTTTTCTGTCTTAATTTCTAAGATTAGGTAGCCGTTTTCCACTGGCAAATATTTTTGGGAACGGCATTTCATAGAGTCATAGAATACAGTAACTGAGTTGAAAGGGGTCTTATGAGACCATCAAATCCAACCACCTCCTCAATGCAAGAATACAAATCAAAGTAAATCTGACAGATGGTTGTCCAGTTTTCTTTTGAATGTCTCTAGTATTGGTGTGTTCACCACGTCCCAAGGAAATTGGTTCCATTGTCATACTCCTTAACTGTCATGCAGATCAGATAAAGTTTTCCTAATATCCAGCCTATTACAGTACTGTATCTGGCTTCCTGTAGTTTCAGTGAATTATTATGCATTCTGTGATGATCGAGAACAAATCCTGTCCCATCTCTATATGATTATTTTACAAGTATTTCAAAAGTGGTATCATATCCTCCAATCTCCTTTTCTCAAAGCTAAACATATCCAGTTGTGTGTGTGTTTTTTAGTCTTTCATCATAGTGCTTGGTTTCTTGTCCTCTGACCATCTTTGCTGCCCTCCATTACATTGTGTGATAGTGCATCTGTTCCCCTTCACCTGGACAAGTCATGTAAGTTATATTCTTATGTTTCAGTTCATTGACATTCTTCTTAAAGTGAGGTGTCCAGAACTGGACATAGTATTCTAGATGTGATCTGGGCACAGTATTCTAGATGTGGTCTGACTCGTGCTGAATAGAAGGGGACTAGTACCTCATAGGTTTTGGAGAGTATACCTCTGCTGATGCAACTTAAAATAACATTGACCTTTTATGAAGCTACGTTGCACCGTTGACTCTTACTCAGCTTGCGATGTACAATTTCAACATCCTTCTGTAGTATTACTGAGCCAAGTATACCCCCTTCTTGTAACTGCGCATATGTTTTCCTCCTAAGTGTATAAACTTTGCACGTAGGTAAAGGTAAAGGTTTCCCTTGCTCGAAAGCCAATCGTATCCGACTCTAGGGTGCAGTGCTCATCTCTGTTTCTAAGCCGAAGAGCCTTAGAACGTATTCCTGTTAAATTTATGCACGTAAATTTATGCACGTATTCCTGTTAAATTTCATTCTGTCATTTTCAGCCCAATGTTTAAGCCTATCATGGTCTTTTTGAATTCTGTTCCTATCTTCCAAGGTATTGGCTATTCCACCCAATTTTGCATCATCTACAAATTTGTTATGTGTTTCCTGTACTCCTTCATCCAAGTCATAAATGGAAATGTTGTAGCGCACCTGTCCTAAGACTGACGCTTGTGGCATCCCGCTTGTTTGAGAAGGAGCCATTAATTGGACAGCTGGCTCAAGATGGGGAGGACTTTCTTAATTTTCTTTCTATCAACACCACAGTTCTTCTACAATGGGACATGTACTCTTCATTGCCTCCATATGTGTGTTTGGAGGAAGGTGGGCCAACCTGTCAAAATCATTATACGGTACTTAAATCTTGATGTATTTCCCCCTCTAACTGCATTTTCTTCAAAATAGTGAAAGCTACATTCTACGCATTTCCTGACAAAGTATGAGTACAGCAAGTACTCCATAAATAGGGAGAGGTAAACTTTAAGAAATTGTTGAACTCATTTTTCAAAACTGAACTTGAAATTCAGTAGCAGATGGATGGTCTGACACCAGTACAACCATGCTGGGATGCTTGTGACATTTGTTGTAAGCCGCCCAGAGTCGCCCCAGTGATGGGGTGGCGATACAATTCTAATAAATAAATAAATAATAAGGAAGCAGTAAGGTAGAAATTAACGGGGTTAGGCTTTATGGGCAGAACACATTTCTGGTTTGAAATCCTTGTCCCTTCCACTTTCCCATCTTGGCACCCTCGGAGATGCTGAATATTTTAAGTACCTGGGCACTATCTGTCTGGGGAAGCATACCCTATGCTGAGCAATATACGCTGTAAAGGTCTCCCTTCTCAAAAGCCAGTCATGTTCAACTCTAGGGCCAGTGCTGTATGCATCTGCATACATTTCTGTCATGGGGCAGGCATAACTTAAGACACCGGAGTGCACGGAACACCATTACCTTGCCCGCTGAAGCAGTACCTATTTATCTACTTGCAATTTCTAGCTTTCTAACTGCTAGGTTGGCAGGAACTAGGACAGAGTGGGTCTTGAGCTGACCTTCCAGTTGGCCGAGCTCAGCATCTTAACCACTCAGTAACCGCAACCCTAATATACCTGTAGGTAAAGGTTTCCCTTGCTTGTATCCAACTCTAGGGTTCAGTGCTCATCTCTGTTGCAAAGCCGAAGAGCCAGCGCTGTCTGCTTCTGCAAACATTTCTGTGGCCATGTGGCAGGCATGACTAGACACCGGAGCGCTCGGAACGCTGTTTACCTTCCCACCAAAGTGGTCCCTATTTATCTCCTTGCAATTTCTTTCTTTCGAACTGCTAGGCTGGCAGGCGCTGGGACGAAGACGGGAAGCTCATTCCGTCCTGCAGTACTGGGGAATCGAACTGCTGACCTTCTGCCTCCCAGTCAGCGTCTTAGCGAGCTAGTCTCACTCAGTCACGACGACTTCCAAGAATCGAATGCCCAGCTTCTAAAAGCCTGAGCCCTGGTCGCACAGTGGCTAAACTGCTGCACTGCAGCCCAAACGTTTTGAGTCCGATCCTGACGGGACCCAAGGTTGACTCAGCCTTCTAGCCTGCTGAGGCCAGTAAAATGAGGACCCAGCACGTTGGGGGGGGGGAAATGATGCTAATTACCTTTAAAACGCCCAGAGAGAGCACTAAGTGGTATAGAAGTCTAGTTGCTATTGTTAATTCGTTAACTAGGCGGCAACGAGCACACTCTGCACATGCACAGAGGAACTCCCTCCACTCCACCCGCTCTTCGTTGAACTGGATTTCCGAGCATGGCAAACAAGTGGCGTCGGCTTCAGAGTCAGCCCCCAGCGCGAGAACCACGACACAAGGGGTGGGGGGGAGGCACAGCCACACACACCCCTCTTGTGTGTGCGTGTGCATGTGGGTCTTTCTTCCTGCCACAGCCCCTGCATGGGGAAATCTCCTTCCGACGTCCTGCCACAATGTAAACCAGCGGCTGCGATGCGACCACCACCACCACCAGCCTCCCTTCCACGCTCACAACCTTGAATGACAGTGAGAAAGCAGGGGGGAGGAGGCGAGACTAGGTCTGGGCGCCCATTGGCTGGCTCTTTCCCGGCGAGCCCCTGCCATTGGGCCTTCCTCCTCGGGGCCCTCCCTTTTCTTCCCCGGGCAGCCGGGCTCTAGGAGCCAGCAAGCTAGGCTGAGCCCCGATTGCAAAAGGCCACCCGCCCCGTCCCACCCCCACCCCCGTTTTTCCCCCCTGCCTTGCCTTCCCCACCGATGTCGGTGCTGCCGCCGCCGCCGCCGCTGCCGCCGCGGAGGAGGAGGCGAAGAAGGTGGACGTGCTAGGCCGGAGCCCGACCACCGACCCTCCGTCCCCTCGTTCCTGCCGGGGGCCTTGCGCTGAGCTGGGGCCCGGCAGGGAGGGGACATGGCTGCTTCGCCCGGGGGGGCCCGGCAAACGCCCTGGGGGGCAGGCATGGTGGTGGGCCATCGGGGCGGGGGGGCCCGCCGGGTGTGAGTGGCCGCCGCCGCCGCCGCCGCCCCTCCTTCCTGCCTCTGGGGGCGAGGAGGGGGTGTGGAGGTGAGTACTTGGGGTGGGGTATGCTAAGGAACTGGTGGGCTGGAGACCAGTGGGGGACTGGACAGCTTATTGGACACACACACACAGAAAGTAATTAGTGGGTGCAATCAGTAATTAGGAGACATTGGAAGCCAAGAGCGAGGAAGGAACTAAGGAAGGGTGAGAATAAAGAAGTTAGGAAGAGGCACAGGGGTTAAGTGCAGATGGGATTAGAGAGGGTTAAAGGAATTATAGCAGGAAGAGTGGTGTGATCTTTTGATCGAGCCTCCATGTGCAGGGGCATTATACCTCTGGACAATGGGGGGCGGGGGACTCACACCATAAGGTCGGCTCTGGTCCTCTCCCCCGTTTTTTTAGGTGTCCCGTCAAAATGTTTTGCTGGTAGGTGCTGAAGGGTGCACGGCTCTTACTTTAGACCAGGGGTGCCCAAGCTTTTTTGGGGCCGCAGGCCGGTCACATGGTTCACGGGGTGCCCAAAACTATGTGCCCCGACACCAGTTCATCCGCTCCACGCCGCCCTCGTCGCTCCCAGAAGCGGAAGCAAAAATGCGCCCGTACGGTCTGGTCCGGTCAGTACCTTTGGTCTGAAACAGTCCGTCGTTACTCTTCCAAGCACCCTGTGTTGGTCTGTGTTTCAAGGCATGTAAACAAAAAGACAAGCAAAAACACATCGTGGCAACTTAAAAGACTAACTGTCGTGTTTTAATGTTAGCTTTCGTGGGTCAAGTCCACTTTGTCAGACTTGATCTGGAAAGGCATGGCACCGAGGGCCCGGTGCGGGACAGTAGCAGGGCCCTAGCCAGGGGGTGGCCAGTTAGCAGTCTGCCCACCCTCAAACTCCTGGCTGCTTATATATGTGACATATATATGACATTGTTGCCCACCCTGAAAAAAAATTTGCCCACCCACATCTAGAATCCTGGCTATGGCCCTGGATAGTAGATAGATTGTCAAACTAGGGAGTTGGGTTCCTATCTGTCCTCATTTGTAAAGCTTACAAATGGGTACTGAATGATGGATTGAGTGCCCGTCTCTGTCCCAGCTCTCGGGGACACGAAAGGAGCCTCATTTGGGTGTTCCCTGAGTGGAGTTTCTTCTGCAAAAATCTTTTCAACCCAGAATAATTTCTGGCACAAAATGTTTATTATTATTATTTCTCTCTGACTTACCTCACCAGTTTATTATAAGGATGGATTAGAAGGAGGACCCTCAGTGTTATCCTAAAATCCATGGAGGAAGGACAGGATAGGTTTGTAATGGATAAATAAATTCTGTCTATGCTCAGATAGAGCATTGTTCTAAATACCTTAAAGCAGGGGTCATACAGTGGGAAGGGAATTTGTCTCCTCTTTATATTTTATGTTCTTCTAGACTGGACTATCTTCTTGACAAGTCTTGCAAACCCGATTTAATGTGCCTCTGATCCACAAGGACGATCTGGTGAGGTTAGTCTTTGCCGGATGTTAGGTTTTTATGGCAAGTAAATTTGCGGGATGGAATATAAATTTACACACGCTTGGGTCTTTCAAATGGGGTGGACGGCAACTCCCACAGTACTTTGCCAGCCTGGGTGGAGTGGATGGATGTTGTAGGCCAAGAGCCTGAACTGCTGAAGGCTCCTCAACCCCGTGTAAATTGTGTGAAGGGATATGCTGCAGTGATCAGGGAAAGGGTGGGGCAGGCAGAAAGGAAAAAGCTAGGAAGCTGCTAGTAGTTGGAAGGAGGGGATTAGAAAATAAATTGAATGGCAGAAGTCCGGAAGAGAAAGGTAGTGAGTAAGCAACCATTATAAAGGCATGGCAGTTTCTGTTGGAAGCTATGAGTCTAGCCTTATAGTATGATCGCATTAAGGGACCCACCGAGGCAAGGTGCCAGGAGCTTGATTGGAGAGCTAAGAGCCCGTTACAAAGTAAAGAGCAATTGGTACTGTCCAAGCACAAGCAGAATTGATGACGGAGGAAGCCGTTGCCAAAAGGTATGAGGAAGAGTCATGGGGGCTTGGAATGCATTTTATGATGTACAAGTGTCCTCAGGTGGTTCCATCCAGATGCGTTAGACCACAGGTCTCTCTTCATGACAGCTAAGGATGCTGGAAGTTGTAGTGAAGGAAACTTGGAGGGGGGCAGAGACTAGGGAGGGCTGTGGATTTGATCTGGACAAGCTGATTCACATGGTAAGGACCATCCCACTGGCTGTTTTCAGCAGCCTCTTTCTTCATGTTCAGAGTATTGCACAATAATACAGTGCAATACTTCTGGATCGGAAGGATTGGCTGGCTCAACGTTGTTGCCCAGGGAAGCCTGAGTGTATTCACAGTGCTTTCCATTCTTCGTGGAAGCTTCTTCTGTGTCCCCCCTAGTAGCGTGAGTAGCTGAATCTACACAGAGTGCTTTTTAAAATGGCATTTCTTTTGGGAAGTGTCCTTTCTGCTCTGCTTGTCCACTGCCTAAGCCCCTTTGCTTGGGTACAAATCAGCCCCAGAATGTGTTTCCAGTGGCACCACTACCTCATTCTGAAATATGGAAAAGAATACAGTGAAACCTCGGATAACGCTAAAACTTGGTTCCACATGTCTTAGTGTTATCCGATTTTTAACGTTATCCGATGCATGCATCGGATAACGTTAAAATCCTATGGGATGAATCGCATGTTAAAACTCCATAGAGATACATTGTAACCGGCACAGGCTTTAGCAAACATTATCCGATGCATCTGATAAGATTTTAACATTATGTGATGCAATCCCCCCCCCCCCGATTGTTTAACGTTATGCGATTTTAGCATCATCCGATGCATTCGTTATCCGAGCTATTACTGTAATCATAAAAATGAGGATGAGCCTCTGAAGGCCCAGAGATTGTTTCCATCTGTTGAGGAATCTCGGCCTGCTTTTCCTTCACCCAGAGTAATCTCTGACACAAAAACACAATACTGTACACATATTAAGTAAAGGTAAAGGCCGCCCTTGCTTGAAAGCTAGTCGTATCTAGAGTTGGGTGCTGACCTCTGTTTATAGCCATAAAGCCGGCAGTGTCTGCATCTGCAGATGTCTCCGTGGTCATATGACAGGCATAACTAGACGCCAGAGTGCATGGAATGCTGTTACCTTCCCCATCAAAGCAGTACCTATTTATCTACTTGCAACTTCTTGCTTTTGAACTGTTAGGTTGGCAGGAGCTGGGACTGAGATGGGGACTCACTCCGTCGTGCGGCACTCAGGTCTGAGCAGCAAACTCTAGAGTCGGATACGACTGGCTTTTGACCAAGGGCTGTCCAACGCCTGGTTGAGCCCTTCACCCCTTTTGGTAACTGAGTCTAACCAGGGGGCTAGAAGATAAGTTGAATGAGGGTATCATTCTAATTCCAGATGGCTGACTGTGGGAAGTCAGTGGATGTATAGGAGGCTCCCATAGTGTCTGGGTTTTCTTTGCTCTTTGTTAGTCTAATGATGTCTGTGTCTGATGTTAAAAGCAACCTTCGTTCAACAATAGGGAGAGAGCCCCCCACCCCCCAACCCAGTCACTGGCAGGCCTTACAAACTGGCCTTTCATTGTAAGCAACCTTTTATTCTTTCCCTATCTGTATTAAACAGCAACTAATTATGTTCTAAAACAGGGGTCCTCAACTTTTTAAAGCCAGAGGCTGGTTCATGCCCCCTCAGACTGTTGAGGGACCACCCTGAGCTCCCCCCTCTTCCCCCACAGATGCTGCCGGCAGCAGGATCACCCCAAGCCCACCCCACTCCCCACTGCCACCAGTGACTACCCCAAGCCACTCCCCCCCCCCCCATGCACACCACTTCCCTGGAGCCATGCAGCTCCTGGAGGAGCTGCATGGCACCAAATCATCCAGGCCTGCACCCTTGCTCCAGCCACCATTGCCGCCACCGCCTCAACCCTTGTCCTCTCCACTTGACTTGATGTGTCCCTGACGGCACTCTGTAGTAGGGCAGATGTTGTAAGGTTTACAGCATCCGCCCTGCTACAGAGCGCTGCCAGGGACATGCCAAGCCAAGCGGAGGGGACAAGGATTGTGAGGCAGCAGTAGTGGCAGTGGTGGCGGAAGCAGTGACTGGAGCAAGGGTTCAGACTGGATGATTTGGTGCTACGGGCCAGATCCGGCCCCCAGGCCATAGGTTAAAAATCCCTGTTCCAAAAGTTGTTTTCTTTTGGTGCTGGCTGGAATCACTGGTCTCTGCTCCAAAGGGAAATCTATCCTGGAACAGGATGTTCAGGGAACATATGGGATATAAAATGTATTTTGAAAAAACCCAAATGGTAACAGCCTCCCTCCATCTCCCATCTGCTGCGGGCAACTTTCTTAGCTTGGGGAGAGCATAGGTTGGCATGTAGTGTGAGGTGGTATGCACATTATATATATATGCAGCATTGGATTTTTCTTCTTTAGTGTCCAGATCAGACATTTTGGGCTGCCAAAATGAAGCCACTCTCTTGGCTTTGTCGTTGGCCAAACTTAAGTCCTCCTCATCAGTGCATGTTTCTGGCAGGAATTGGCAGACCAATAAATGAGCCAGATTCTGTCTCTCTGCATTAACACAGCATGTTGTTGTCTCCCAGTACCCCCCCCCCCACTGGAACATATAGGTCCATGATGGTGAACCTTGGCACTCCAGATGTTCTTGGCCTTCAATCCCCAGAAGCCCAGGCACCCTGTGAATCCACACAGATGGGTTTACTGCAATTCATCCGGCCCGCGCTGCCCTCGTTGCTCCCAGAAGTGGAAGTAAAACGGGCGCGTGTGGATTCACAGGGTGCTTGGGCTTCTGGGAATTGAAGTCCCAAGAACATCTGGAGTGCCAAGGTTCGCCATCACGGATATAGGTCTTAAATTTAGGGACTTAAATGCAGCCTTGGATGATTTCACCCCGGTCGTCCTTTTCTCAGTGATGAGAAAAGATTGCAACTTTTAGAAGACCAAGTGCCAACCTTGAAAAGCTAAAGAATTTGTGCTTATAATTTTATTTTATTAGTGTTGATATCAAACCTAATTTACGGGTATTATAGCATTTGGTTAAAAAAAATAGCCACACCAAAACACCAGCCTGACTGCAAGGATAGAACTTTTTTTTTAATTAGATGGTCTTTAAAATGCAGAAGGCAAGGCTGGGCTGTTTCAGAGCATTTTCTTCTACACATTTTCTATCCTATGTATGTGCCTGTCTTTTTCATCCTTTGTTGTTGTTCAGTCGCACAGTCGATTCCGACCCTTTGCGACCCCATAGACCATTTTCCTCCAGGCACCTCTGTCTTCCACCATCCTACTCAGTCCGCCCAGCTCTGTGCCCATTGCGTCCACAATACCATCAAGCTATCTCATCTTTGGCCATCCCCTTCTTCTTTTGCCCTCCACCTTTCCCAGCATTAAGGCCTTCTCAAGTGAGTCCTCCCTTCTCATTTGATGTCCAAAGTACTTTAGCTTCATCTTCACTATTTGTCCTTGTTTGACTCAACTAAAATCTCAATGCAATTTTCTTCACCCTCCTTCTTGCTATAATAGTAGATGATTGATTACTTAACAACACAGTACTATATAGATGCTTCTCTTTTCCCTTGCCCATACTTGAAGTGAAGATAAGCTTCCATTTAGCCCAGGGGTGCCTAAACTTTTCAGGTCGTGGGCCTGTCACATGGTTCTCCACTGGAAGCAGAAGTAAAACGCACCTTTGCAATTTGTTTTGTGACAGGATGAGACAGATTTTTAAGCTGCCATTTTCTCTGCTTAAACCAGGGGCGCCCAAACTACGACCCGAAGGCTGGATCCGGCCCCTGATGCCAATTCATCTGGCCCACTACTCCCGGAAGTGGAAGTAAGACGTGCCTGGTTCCAGGAACGACAAGGGCGGCGTGGGCCAGATGAATTGGCATTGGGGGCTGGATCCGGCCTGCGAGTCGTAGTTTGGGCACCCCTGATTTAGTCCAAGCAAGCATTGCCTGAGCTCATTCTTGTGGAAGAGAATCCAAGCACCCTTCCTTTCTTTCCATTGTTGCTTCCCTGCCTCTGTTTGCACTAACACAGGCCGCAGCTTTCCTGGAGGGCTCCGTCATTCTCAGGAAGAGAGAATGACTCAGCAGATACTTCTGGCTCTTGGAAGTCACCATCGGCAGGTTTCTTAGCTCCAATACGTTGCTTGGACTCCTGGGTGGATCACCAGCTCTACACCATTCACCGTCTCTTCTTTAATGAAGCCTTTGGAACAACCCTTAATTCTTCTCTTTTGTGCCTGTGGATTCTGTAGAAAGTGGTATGTGATGGCTTAGTGGTTAAGACGCTGTTAGGTCGGGAGGGCAGCAGTTCAAAACCCGGGCACTGCACCATGGAGTGAGCTTCCGTCTCTGTCCCATCTCCTGCCAACCTAGCAGTTTGAAAGCAAGAAATTGCAAGTAGATAAATAGGGACCACTTCGGTGGGAAGGTAAACAGCGTTCCGTGCGCTCCGGTGTCTAGTCATGCCTGCTACGTGACCATGGAAATGTCTGTAGATGCAGACAGTGCTGGTCTTTGCCTATAAACAGAGATGAACACTGAACCCTAGAGTCAGATATGGCTGGCTTTCGAGCAAGGGCAACCTTTACCTTTTCTATGGGCAGTAGACCAAGCAGAGTACCTTGGTGTGGGATAGAGATGATGCAAGATTCGGGGAAGGCAGGGGTCCCAAAATGGACTGTAGTTCTGTTTCAAATTTCGGATGGGCGGCGGCATCCCTTTGCCTTTCTTGTATTTGTCAGATTGCTTGCCTGTAATGTATTAACTTTCCCCCGGAGTGTGATTGTGTGCATTTATTTCGAATGTATACAATCTGTTAACTCAGTTCCAACGTTGCTAAATAGAGAGACAGTGGCCTAGATACAATTTCACACTGGAAGAATGAGAACCCACCACTTGGGTCGTCACACTGGATCGAACGATTATGCAAGTCCGTGGGTGCCATTGCACAACCATGAGACGTGATAACTGGTTGCGCAACTAGATTTGGGAGGCCTTCTTGTATGAGCTCAGAAAATACACAACCATACGGACAAAATGGAGTTGCATAAGTATAATAACAACAGGATACCAATACTGAATACTGAAAATTAGCTTATTGTCTTTGTTATGATTTATGTTTTAGTTCAGGAGTTCTCAACCTTTTTATGCCGGGGGCCGGGTCACGCTCTCTCAGACAGCTTTGGGGGCTGGACGGCCATTTTGCCCTTTCTCCATCACATGGCACTTCCTGGTGTGGTGGAGGCAGTGGGGGGCCACATGAAATGGTGCTGTGGGCCGCATCGGGTTGCAGGTTGAGAATCCCTGTTTTAGTTATTCAAGCCCTTTAGAGATACAGTAGTACCTCGAGTTATGAAGTTAATGCATTCCCCAGGACGTTACGTATTACGAAAAATTTGTAACTCGAAACACAATTTAGAACACAATGCATTACCAGAAGTGGCCACTAGAGGCCAGTGTATTCCATGTAATTTATAGGGAAACTTTTTGTATCTTGAAAAAATGCGTATCTCGAGGCATTTTCTATGGATTTTCATTCATATCGCGAAAATTTTGTAACTCGAGGCATTTGTAACTCGAGGTACCAAAATTACAAAATGTCACTTCTGTGCTTACCCTCACTTTGCTCCCACTTTTACTTAGTAAGATCAGTGAATGCAGCACCTTCAATTACAACCCTAGGCAACAGTCCAACAAAACTTTTGTAAAAAAGTTTTGGTGGGTGGGTTTTGTTCTACTCAGGCCAGCTGTTTTTAAAGGAAGGAAGTAGATCGTTCATTGTCCCTGGTCCCAAATTTGGTTCGTATTCTGCCCTGTTGTCCCCCACCCCCCAAATTGGAAAGTCCATTGTTCCATTTTTCAGGTGGTTTTAGTTGAGTCATATTCCCCCTCCTCTTTCTCTGCTGAAATACATAGATCAGGGGTGCCCAAACTACAGCCCAGGGGTTAGATGCATCCCCAATGCTAATTCATCCGGCCCGCCAAGCCCTCGTCGCTCCCGGGAGTGACGAGGGCTTCACGGGCCAGATGAATTGGCATCGGGGGCCACATCCAGCCCCCAGGCCATAGTGACCAGGCCCCTGAACCACATGACTGGCCCATGGCCCAAAAAAAATGGGCACCCCTGACATAGATGATAATGCTGACTTAACTTGCAGGATTGTTGTAATCCTTGCAAAAAGGTAATCCATGTAAAAATTTTGAAGGCACAGCGGGCAGAAAGTAGAACCACGGTAATTACAGCTGGCTCCTGGAGAGAAATATAGGAGTGGAGTTCTGTGTCTAGGTGTAAAACTTCCAAATGAAGGCATTTTTGTTGAGTTATTTCTGCAGTTCCTTTCGCCTAACCTAGCGTGAGAAAGATTAGCTGGCAACAAGGTTGCCGTTACCAGGGTACGCCAGAGTTGGATAGGGAGATGACAAATGTTCTTGTGCCCTGGTGGTGCAGTGGTTAAAGTGCAGTACTGCAACCAAAGAGGAGGTGAGTTCGATCCTAGCCAGGACTCAAGGTTGATTCAGCCTTCCATCCTTCTGAGGTTGGTAAACTGAGCACCCAGCATGTTGGGGGCAGAATGCTAAATTGTGAACCGGCCAGAGAGTGCACTAAGCGCTATATTTGCATGCATGCCCACATGCTTCAAATATTGTGGTATGCTTGGAGATTGTTTAATGGTATCTGGGTAAGAAATACTCAGCATTTTCCCCGAAGGTACAAGAATGGTTGGAACGGCTCGACAGGAGAGGCAGGCTTTGAGGCAGGCTCTATAACGGGAAAAGGCGAGGTTAGAACTATACAAAGTGGGTGAAAAAAGTAATTCATTCTTTTTTATATAAAAAAAACTAGAAATGTATCTCATGCTTCTGCAGAAATGGTGTCCTCTGTCTGTCTGTCTATCCTATCCTAAAATGGAATCAATGATAAGCATTAATAAAATACATACCTAGATGGTATTCACAAATTTAGAGTCTTACACTAATTATAACCTAATTGTGTTCACACAGCATGTGAAATGGGAGAGTAGGTTTTCCATTGCCACTTGTTTGTTTGCTATGTTTATATACTGCCCAGCTGACTAAATTGTCACACTGGGTTGTTGCCTCGCTGTGTGTGAATGAAAATAATCTGAAGCAGAGAGATTCCACTTAATTGTGGAGACTTTATCTGAATTGATGCCTTGATTTTCTGGTGTCCCAACTCGCACAGAGAGTCCTCTAGAGCAGTGGAGCCTCTGACTTCAGATCCATCACATAGAGCAGGGGTTCTCAACTTTTTAAAGCTGGGGGCTGGGTCACACTCCCTCAGACAGCTTCGGGGGCCGGATGGCCATTTTGCCCTTCCTCCACCACATGGCACTTCCTGGTGTGGTGGAGGCGTTGTGGGGGGGCGCACATGAAATGGTGCATCCAGCCACAGGTTGAGAATCCCTGACTTAGAGGGTAACAGACGCGGTAACATTCAGTTGCCTGAGCTAAGAAATAAATCCATTGATCTATTTCAGTCCCTTTCCACAGTCTTCTTCTGTGTCTAGACCAGATGTGAAACTGCCAAAATGAAGGACCTTTTGGTGAGTTCCTTTTGCCTGACCTAGTGTGAAAAAGATTAGCCAGCAACACAAGGTTCCCGTTACCAGGGTATGCCCAATTGTAGCTCAAAAATACCACAAGCTTCTAGGAGGCTCTTTCTGTATACCCCCAATTTCCACGGTGCCTTTAGTCAAGCAGTAAAAATAACATATTCTAACAAAAATGTCTGCAAAAACTGCAGGAAGCAAGTACTGTTTTAGAACAGCATTTTTTGCTCTTTTTTCCTTTTTATATGGCGGGGAATACATTCTTAATTTGGATTAGTACCTGGTATCTTTTGCAGTGTTCACATCTACCACCTGCTGAAAACTGAGCATGCCTTTATATAGTGGGTAATGTGCATATTATATCAGTTTGCCCTTTTTCTTCCTACTCAGTAAGCTTATCGTCTCATCTTAAAGGATGTTTCCCTCCTCAATCCACCTGTCTGCTTATCTACCCACAGGGCGATCCCTTCCCATTTGAGCCTGGCCTCTGGTATGTTGCAATCTCAGCACCTTTTTCGATAGCTTTTGCAAATGAAAATGGAGGAAATGACTTTGTCGGGCCTGGATAACAGCAAGTTGGAGGTAAGTCGCCTCCCTCGTGATAAGAGCACCTTGCAAAGGGTTTGAGACAGGAGGACCAATGAGACCAGGCTGGAATGGGCAGGTATGTGGGAAACCCCTTGCAAAAGGAGGACATGTTTTCCTGGAAATAGAGCTAGTTGCCAACCAGGGCTTAGCTCTGGCACTGCTGCAGGGGTGAGCAGCCCTGGTTCCCTGGAGGCTTTTAGCTATACAACCAGCATAATCAGTGTTCAGGAGGTGTGGGAGATGCTGGAGGACCATAGTTATCTATCATGATCTAAAGCTTTCCTTTAGCATTGTAATTTACCTGCATGATATTTGAATTAAGAGATATGGTTAATACCTTTTTTTGAAAAGATGTACCGTATATACTCGAGTATAAGCTGAGTTTTTGAGCCCCAAAAATGAGCCCCCAAAGGGGACCTGGCTTATACTCGGGTCAGTGACCATGAGGGTCCCAATACCATGCCAGATTGAGATGTGCTGACAATTTAATTCATTTTACCATATTTTCATGTACAGTGGTACATCATACAATGATTTTAATCCGTTCCATGGGGCTTATTGTTGTACGAAATAATTGCTATACGATACATGCATCATATAGTGATTTTCCCTATGGGATGCATCGTACAATGATTTTTTTGCTAAGTGGTTTTTCCCATTGAAAAATTGTTGTACGATTTTTTCCATAAGGAAAATTGTTACGCGAGATGCCATTTCCCCCCAAAACCTAATTGTTATGCAATTTGGTTGCTATATGGGGCGATTGTTGTATGAGGTTCCACTGTATTTTGATTATTGAAACTCATTAGCAGCTGCTGCATTTTCCACCTTTGGCTTATAATAATAATAATAATAATAATAATAATAATAATAATAATAATAATAATAATAATAATAATAATAATAATAATAATAATAATAATAATAATAATAATAATAATAATAATAATAATAATAATAATAATAATAATGTTTTATTTATATCCCACTTCCCTCAATCCAATGGACGACTCGAAGCGGTTTACAAGACATTTAAAGATACAATAATAAGGTACAAAATTCAGAAATACAGTATGACAATATAATCAAAATTATAATTTAACGATACAAAATAACAAAACTAAAAATACATTATACCAAAAACTAGTAAAGCAATACAAAATTTCCAAAATATCACATCAGCATAACATCCCAATAGACAAAGTCCCCAGGTGACGGAGCTGTTGAAGCCACGTCAGTCGCCTCACCACAGGGTCAGTCTCTCCTCCCCGCCACCGCTCTCACCAGGTGCTGGGGTCCAGTGAGTCTGACACATCCGACCGTATACTCGGGTCAATCTATTTTCCTGTGTTTTCAGGTCAAAATTAGGTACCTCAGCTTATATTCAGATCAGCTTATACTCGAGTATATACGGTATTCTTTTGCTGAAATCTATGAGTAATTCACTACTAGAATAAGTCTGTTAAATCAGTGAGAACTTAGTGAGCCAATGCCTCCTTAACTCCATTTGATTCAATAGGTCTGTTCCATGCGTATAGTGACAGGATGCATCAAACCTACACCAGTTAAGAAAGTATACCTTCTTGTTGGTATTGCTCCACCTAAGATAAAGAGAAACATCACAGCGGACACCAAGAAAACTAAGCAAAAGAATGACCCTCAGCATTCTCTGAACGGATCTGAGCCTCAAGTCTGCTGGCTCAGGTCCAGGAAGAGCTTTATGGCATTCTTGAGCGTACAGAAGAGCAAAACCAAATTAGAAGATGGAGGAAGGAGGAAGAATCTCACTGGGCAAAGAACAACATTAAATCAAGATATAGCTGAGAAACTCAACCTCCCTATGTCACTTTGAGGACCTTAGATAGGCTGAGGGTTGGAGTCCCTCAATGCAAGACCAACATGCTCAAGTAGGGGCTGCTGGTGAACAACAATAAACTGTGTGAATGTGGAGAGATACAGAATCTGGCTCATTTACTGGTCTGCCGATTACTGCCAGAAACATGCACCGATGAGGATTTAAGTTTGGCCAACGACAAAGCCAAGGAAGTGTCTTCATCTTCACAGTCCAGGTTTTGATCGGAACACGAAAGAAGAATAGGCCTGTTCCATTTGCAGCTTACTACTGCATTTCATCTAAAGCATATTACATTGAAAATATCTTCTATCTATTATTTTATTTTGTATGGCTAAAGTTTTTCAGCAAGTCATCATCCAAACGCTACACATACTGTACTCAGAAAGATTTTGAATATAACTGATTTGTGTGTCCTATTCATCCCCCAGTTTTTTCCTCATGCCCTAGATTAGGGGTTCTCAACCTATGGCCCATGGACCGGCACTGGCCTGCAGCACCATTTCATGTGGCCCATGCCCTCACTCCAGTCACCGCTTCCTCCACCTCAATCCTTGTCTCCTTACAACATCCGCCCTGCTACAGATCACCATTAGGGACACACCATGCCAAGTGGAGGAGACAAGGACTGAGGCGGCCGAAGCAGAAGCGAAGGACACACACGGCTGCCCACATCTTTCCCAGGAGCTCTGGCCAAGTGCGGGCAAGAAGGACAACCTGGACTCCTCCATGCAGCTCCTCCAGGCTGGTAAAGCAGGGAAAGTAATCACATACACCAAGCAGGGAAGCTGTGGAGCGGGGGGGGGGGAGGGGGGGGAGGGGGGGTCCAGCCAGTGGCATTGGCAGGGGGGGGCTAGGGATGGTCCCGCTGCCACAGCTGCACCCCCTGAGCCCCACCCCACTTTCCTCGCTGCCCGCCAGCATTCTGAGGGTGTGTGGTCTGGCCCGTGGCTTTAAAAGGTTGAGAACCCTTGCCCTAGATCATGACTCCTGAAATTGATTCTATCTGTCCTTCATGGTACAACGTTGTGCAATATTGGTTTGGAAGAAGGGAGAGAAAAGGAAGTGAAAACCAGTGCAGTTCCTACCATTATTTCACACACCAGCCTCCTACTGATTATGTTATATGCTGCTTTGTTTTAGCAATGCATTTGATTTGCAGACAAAAGTCAAAAACATTTTGAGGCTCAGGGTCAAAGGGGAAAATAAGACTGGTGGATATCTTCCTTGTAACAAGCTATAGGTCGGTGGATCTCCTTAGGGAGAGAGATCTGGTTCTGGGCCTTGAAACACAAGAGATGAATTCAGCTTCCAGCTCAGCTTTACTCTCATCCCCTATACCAGTGATGGCGAACCTTGGCATTCCAGGTGTTCTTGGACTTTAATTGACAGAAGCATGAGTCAAGCACTCCTGTTGTTCAAGGCTTCTAGGAATTGAACTTCCAGAACACCTGAAGTGTCAAGGTTCGCCACCACTGCCCCTATACTGATCTCTCCAGTGTCACATATTTCTGTTGTTACATTTTCACTTTCCTGCTTTCCAGGCTGTGGCTCATGATATTTATACCGACTTGATTGAGGATGCTTGCCTCGGCTTGTGCTTTGAGGTGCACCGGGCTGTCAAGTGTGGCTATTTCTTTCTGGATGATACAGACCCTGATAGTATGAAGGACTTTGGTGAGTGTGTTTTTGTAGCCAGTAATTCTTTTCTTGCCTACTTTGGATTGGATCCAGTCCTGAGATTAAATATGTACTCAGTCTCATCTCTATAAGTATATCTGTTAAATATTTTTAAAATGCATACTTTTTAAAAAGGTTACTTTCCTTTCTCTGGCCTGTCTTGTTTCTACATACATCTTGTCTTCCAGAGTGAGAGATTTGAACAGCCAGGCACTTGGACTGCGTCTTGACATATATTTAGAAGGAACTAATGTTTGACTGCATTGTAGCGCAAGTAAAGAACACTTACACTAAAGAATAGTATATGTAGAAGTCGTTGCTCCATAATCACTTTAGATAAGGGAAGTTACATTCTATAAGGTAGTTGTGGCAAACCCAGGGCACTCAGAGCCCTCTCTGTGGTCATGGGGGCCGCCCCCCAGCACAGAGTTTGCCCCATCCCTCTGCCCAGCAGCCCAATGGGAGTGCTTCCTCCCTCCCCCATCACAGAATTTGCCCCGCCCCTCTGCCCAACAGCCCAGTGGGAGCATTTCCTCCCCCCCCCAGCACAGAGTTTGCCCCACCATTCTGTTTGGACACTCGGTCCCTAAAAGGTTTACCATCACTGCTGTAAGGGGAGAGGTGAACTCCTAAGTTCTGAAGCGAGTTTGAGTTAATAGTGGAATGAAAGAAAATGCCTGTCTCAGTCTTAGATATCATTTAGGAAGTTGTATTCAGTCTCACTTTTGCTTTCACATGTTACTCCTGCTTTGCAGAAAAAGGGAGAGCAGAGGGCATGTTCTGATATTTAGGTAACGTATTGATGCTAATTATCTTTGCACTTGCTATGATGAAGAAGAATCCTAGAAATATTATTTTAGGACAAAAGGAAATTTTACACAGTCGGGGTAGGATGTGAAGCACTGGCTCCCCCCCCCCCCATTCTGAGCATGTCAGGAATTGAGATTTTGCTACCAGGAGTAGGGGAGGCAGTGGAAGTGCAAAGAAAGGGGCAGATGTCAAGAGTGCCAATTGCTGAACAAATAGAAAAGGGATACCATAAATCCAGTCTAGAATCTGAATAATTGCACATTTGGAGGGTAATAATGCTCACGTATGGAATCGTGGGACAACAGCCGCCTCCAAATCTTCTCAAGGTGTGGTAGATTCTTATCCCACCGCTGCCACCATGTAATAGACCCGTTACTCACAAGTAGAACCTTAATCTATACGTAGGTGGGATCACACCTGAATCCAGGATTTTAACTTGCCTTCTCACGTGTCTTGACCTAAGTCCCAGCTGTAAGTAAGGTAGCACATAGGAAATTAAACCACTTCAGTCTCTGCATGTATTTTAAAAGTATATTGTAAGTAAAGCCAATTACAGATTTCTTAGTTTCAGGAAATAAAACAATTCTAGGCAATGAAGCAATTTTAATTCAGTAAGCACATTGAAAACAAAAGCCTGACTAAGTGTGGTAGCCCAAAGGGCTTCTCCCTCTGGGAGACTACATGTTTGCTAAATTCACAGCTTACCCATAAACTTACAACAGCATGGAGCCCCAGACCAAGAGAAGGTCCTGTCCCCACCCTCTGTTTTTTATCTTTTTCAACATGTTCCACCCTCTGACTCTTCCCCTAAAGGATTTCAGCCAATGACCATACAGCATTACATGTCTATCAATTCTAAGTTTCATTTCCTCCAGAGTACGAGGCTGGCATGTTTTGACTATCAATCCTTCTCTGGAATGCACCATAACTCCCACCACATTTGGAAATCTCTATTACAGATTCAAAGAACACACAGGCCCATTTCCATGACAATTGTATTGGTTTGTTTCTAGCTATAATGTATTTTTTGCTTTTAAATATTATCATTGTTGACTGTCTGGATAGAACACAAAGTATACAAATGTTTTGAAAGTTAAAATACAAACATGAGTGGGGGAGAGAAAGAAGAAATTATAGATAAGGGCAAAAAAATGGGATTGAATTGAATTTCTTCTCTATCTACCTTTTGTGGGTTGGAGCCATTCTGTGTTTTACGGATGACTGCTTCTTCAGTAGTTGAGAGGTACGTGTTTAGGTGATAAAGCTGGTGGGGCCACACTGATGGTGATTTTTCTGTAAATCTCAAATCGTCTAGTACAGGGATTCTCAAGTTAAGGCCCATGGGCTGGATCTGGCCTGTGACACTAAATCAACTGGCCCATGGGCCTCACTCCAGCCACCACCACCGCCTGAAGCGGTTGCAGAGGCATTCCTAGAGGCCGCCCTACAAACTGTGAGGGGGCGTGATCTGGCCTCCGGCTTAAAAAGGTTGAGAACCCCAGGTCTAGTAATTGCATGTTGTGTTCTCCAGTGAGTCTGAATTGTCTTCTGTCAATGATTGTCTTGCCTGTTCTGTGCTCATAGGTCTTTTCTTGTCTTCACCTCTGTTAAGAGATGGTCTTTTTCTGTCCCTCTTCCTGTCTACAGAAATTGTAGATCAACCAGGGCTGGACATCTTTGGGCAGGTCTATAACCAGTGGAAGAACAAGGAATGTGTTTGCCCAAATTGCAGCCGAAGTATTGCCGCCTCCCGCTTCGCCCCACACTTGGAGAAGTGCCTTGGTATGGGCCGGAACAGCAGCCGCATTGCCAACCGGAGGTGAGGCCTTGAGTGTGAAGAATGTAGGGCAGGAGCACACTTGTAACACAACCATCGCTTTTAGAACAGCAGAGAGCTGGAATGAGATTGTTGGGAGCAGGGGCAAATGCAATCTATTTTAGATAAGTGATGGAGAACCTTTTGGAGACTGAGTTCCCAAACTCAACAGGCTGCCGTCTGTGCCACAGAGGGGTGGGGCAAACTTTGCTGGAGGGAGGGAGGAAGCACTCCAATTGGTCTGCTGGGCATAGAGGTGGGACAAACTCTGTGCTGAGGAAGTGCTCCCATTGGGCTGCTGGGCATAGGGGCAGGGTGAACTTTGTGCTGGGAAAGGAAGCACTCCCGTTGGGCTGTTGGGCAGAGGGGAGGGGCAAACTGTGCTGGGGTGACGGCATGCGTGTCCACAGAGAGGGCTCTGAGTGCCCCCTCTGGCACGCGTGCCGTAGGTTCTCCACCACTGTTTTAGATTGTATTTTAATTTCCAAGGGATCTACTTACTTACTTACTTACTTACTTACTTACTTACTTACTTACTTACTTACTTACTTACTTACTTACTTACTTACTTACTTACTTACTTAAATTTATACCCTGCCTATTGCCATTATTAACAGGATAGCAAGTAGCAACAATATGAACAAATCTGAGAGCGACCAAGAAGACAATGATGATATAAACGATAATGACTGGTCATATGGATCTGAGAAGAAAGGTATGCTAAGGCAAGGCTTGTGGATATACAAGAGGAATGTTTAGAGATATATATTGCTATGATTAGAATTCATGCTGAATTTGAAGGCTGGGAAAGGCTGTAAGATGCAGTATTTTAGAAGGTACTGTCTAGTGCAGGGGTTTTCAAACTTTTAAAGTCATGGGCCGGACCACGGTCCCTCAGGCTGTTGGCAGGCCAGACTGGTGGTTTCCCCTGCCATAAACACTGCCATAAAATGCCTCAGCAGCTGTCATAAATGCATTTACGACAGCCGTAGGACGCATTTACAGCTGTCGTAAATGCATCTGCTTCTGCTGGCGGCGTAGGCCAGGTCTGACCCATAGGTTGCCCACCCCTGATCTAGTGACATAGTGGTTAAGATGCTGAACTTGGTGACCGGAAGGTTGCCAGGTCAGCAATTCGAGGCCTTAGTGTTTTGTGGCGGACTCAGCTCCCATTGTTTGCAAGAAATTGCAAGTAGATAAATAGGTACTGCTTTGGCAGGAAAAGGTAACAGCGTTCCATGGACTCCAGCATCTAACCATACATGCCACATGACCATGGAAACGTCTGCAGATGCAGACAACACTGGCTCTTTGGCTGTAAACGGAGATGAACGCTGCTCCCAAAAAAACTGGCTTACCTATTTCAGTGATGGCGAACCTTGGCACTCCAGCTGTTCTTGGACTTCAGTTCCCAGAAACCCAAGTTCCTGTGAATCCATATAAATGGGTTTACTGTGCAATAAACCCATTCGTGTGGATTCACAGGGACTTGGGCTTCTGGGAATTGAAGTCAAAGAACACCTGGAGTGCCAAGGTTGGCCATCACAGACCTGTATTGCCATGATGCTGTATATCACCTCTATAAGAAGCATGATGCCTTTGAATCCCATTTGCTGTCGAGACATGTCAGGGGAGGAGCTCTTATGCTCAGATCCAGCTCAGGTGCTGTCCGTAGGCATCTGCTTGACCACCATGGAAACAAATTACGAGACTTATGAGGCCTTTGCTCTTGTGTCGCAGGGCAGTTTTTGTGGGCTGTCAACTAAAACCTGGTTTGTATTTGCAGAGCAGAAGTGATCTAATGAAGACGCAAATGAGTAAAGCATGATGGGTTTGGGGGTGCAGTCGATGAGAAGGATCAGCTTTGGTTCTCTCTTCCTTCCCACATGGGAGAGGTGGAGCAAAGTTTCCCAGCCAGCTCTTACAGCAGGGGTGCCCAAACATTTCAGGCCGCAGGCCAGTCACGTGGTTCAGAGAGCCGGTCACTTTGGCCTGGGGCCCGGATGCGGCCCCCGATGCCATTTCACCCAGCCCGTGAAGCCCTTGTTGCTCCCGGAAGTGGAAATAAAACACACCCATACTGGCACCCATATGGGCGCGTTTTACTTCTGCTTCCGGGAGCAATGAGGGCTTCGCGGGCCGGATGAATTGGCATCGGGGGGGGCACATCCAGCCCCGGGGCCTTAGTTTGGGCACCCCTGCCTTACAGGCACCAACTCAACCTAGTCCTCGGGACCATTAAACATCAGACGAGAGCTCTTTGTTGGGTTGCCACACAGCATAATTTGCCAAGAACACTGATCAGATTTTATTTGTCCTGGTGGTAGCGTGTTAAAAGTGGCTCCCTTTTCTTTCATCCATTCTAGCAAAGAAAAGAAAATCAGATAAGGTATGGACATTCTCCTAATATGGGCTAATTAAAGGTATGCATTTCTTAATTGCTTGGACAGAGAGCAATGGGCATCAGGGGGAAACCAACATGCGCTGCTCTTGTAAATGTGAGCCAACCTGTTCATTCCTGTCAGCTTTCATTACTTGCCAACTCCTTGTAGCCTTGGGTTGGAGGACTATAGAGCCTTTTCATGAAGAGGGCTGGATTCCTCAGAATTACCTAATAGGGAGTTTAATTCACACCAAGAGTCAAGTGCAGTGGTTCACAACGTGGGCCCACACCCCACAGGGGAACTTCCATTCCAAAAAGCCTAAGGAATTGGCTGATCAGTGCTTTGGGGAATTGACTTAGACTTCTGGGAATTGAAGTCCAAAAACCAAAGTTCTAGTGACTTTTCTGGTAGGATAGGCTCCCAACCTCACTGCCATAGCTTATTCAAGTGATTCTTTTGTGCTTGCATCTGGCAGCATTTGGCTTGATTTTCTTGAGTCATCAGGTGATCCTCAGTGATGGCAAACCTTGGCACTCCAGATGTTCTGGAACTTCAATTCCCAGAAGCCCTGATCAGCAAGAGTGTTGACTTGGGCTTCTGGTTATTGAAGTCCAAGAACAGCTGGAGCCCCAAGGTTGGCCTAGACAATTAAAAAGGCAAAACAGAAAGCTTCCACATGTACAGAAATTACCGTATTTTTCGGACCATAAGACGCACCTGACCATAAGACACACCCAGTTTTCAAAGCAGGAAAATAAGAAAAAATATTCTGAATCAAATAGTAGTGTATTTGCACCACCAACCAGTGGTGGCGCTGCAGGGGGAGGGCAAGCCAATTGCACTGAGGCAGGAAGCGAAGCTCTAGCCGAGCCTCTTGCGATCCCTGCAACCAGGAAGCATGGCTTCCCCCTCCATTTTGACCACATGGAGCAGGGACAAAGGCAAGAAAGGTAAATGAAACCCTTTCTTTTTATGCACAGGTTTGGTTTCCCACTGAAATGCATTGGGAACACACAAACAGAAAAGCATTAGAATACTGTACTGCACAAGAAATTGATTTCCAATTCATTTAAATGGGAAATTGCGATTTGTGCCCTCTTGTGGCCACCTGTGGTAATGGCCTATCGAACATATGTTTTTCTTTCCCCGACCCTTCTGGTGCGGCAGCAGAGGTCTTCCAGCCAGCTGCGGCTGTTGTAAAATATCCTTTTACAACAGCCTTGCTGGACAGCATTCGGACTATAAGACGCACCTTCATTTTCCCCTCCACTTTGGGGGGGGGGAGTGCGTCCTATGGTCCGAAAAATACGGTTTTTTTTTTTTTTGTGGCTCAAAAAGAAATCCGCCTTCCAGCCAAAAACTTTGAGGCAACACAAAGCCTAGCAATCACACTTATATACCGCCCCATAGCGTTTAGTGCACTCTCTCGGTGGTTCCCAAGTTAATTAGCATTTTGCCCCCAATATTCTGGGTACTCATTTTATCACCCTTGGAAGGATGGAAGGCTGAGTCAACCTTAAGCCCTGGCCAGGATCAAATTCACGACCTTTTGGTTGCACTACAGCAGTTTAACCACTGCACCACCAGGGTGTCAGTTGCCCGAAAGTTCTGTAAACCTATTTCCCTTGTGCCACAAAGTTTTCTTCTTTTACTGCTAGGCAGAATACCAGTGCTGTACGCTGTGGCTGCTTGTGGTGTGGAGTGCCGGGTTTATTGAGTTGGATGTTAATTTTTTTAAGGCAAATCATAAGAGCTAAGTAGTTTCATTAGTAAGTTTAATTTACAAATGGATTAATTTGTCCTTCCTATATTTTTTTCTTTCAGAATCCAAATTCACCCCGAAGATCCAAGTCCATGAAACATAAAAATGGTGAGTATATTAGGGGACAATTTCTGTATAACAATTTTCCCTATGGAAAAAATCGTACAAGAATTTTTCAATGGGAAAAACCACTTAGCAAAAAAAAAAAATCGTTGTACAATGCATTCGCATAGGAAAAATCGCTATACAATGCTGTACACTCTTGCATCTGAGAAGAAATTAACCCTTTTTAATCATGCGTTAATAGTCCTAGGAGGAACATAGCATCTTTACTCTGGGCAATATCCTATGTAGAAATGTTGTAGGCATTTATCTCATAGTAAATACATTTGCTGGGGCTCTTTGCCAGTAATGACTGGTGTAACTATGTCTGATGCAGAAGTACCTATTCTTTTGATGATCCAAAGCCGAGGCAGCAAAAATGCCAAGGAGCAGCAGACAACTCCATATGTGGCTTGACTCTTGTGCCATTTGGATGCAAGGGTTAAGCCCTTAGCTTAATGTAACCCTAAGTGACTTCAGTGGCACAATATGCTGAACTCGTTTGCTGGAAGGTCAGAGTTCTATTCCCGGATACTGCATGACTGAGTGAGCTCCCATCTCTGTCCCAGTTCCTGCCAAGTGGATAAATAGGGACCACTTCGGTGGGAAGGTAAACAGCATTCCGTGCGCTCCAGTGTCTAGTCATACCTACCACATGACCACGGAAACATTTGCAGACAGCGCTGGCTCTTGGGCTTTGATACAGAGATGAGCACTGAACCCTAGAGTCAGATACGACTGGCTTTCGAGCAAGGGAAACCTTTACCTGACACTATTTTATTTTCTCTTCCTCCCACCTCCCCCACATCATGTCTCCAGGGGAGCTGAGTGGTAATCCAGACCCATTTAAGGTGAGTTTAGTTTTTTTTTCCCCGCAGCTCTTGGCTGCTTGCGCTCCTCTTTTGAGGACTTCATGAGTCCCAAACTCCCTCATCAGTGGTTCAATGCTGTTGCTTGGAGAGATCTTGGAGAGTTGACTTTCAAGGATAAGAGCATGTGGGCCAGTGTGAATGGAGGGTCATGCTTTTGGGAGATGGGTCTCAAAACATTCAATCTGACTTATGAAGCCCCTAAAATACTTTTGTATATGCATGTTCTCCCCTATAGTATAACAACTCCGCTGGAATCAACTATGAAACGCTTGGCCCTGAAGAACTCCGTACTTTGCTCACTACGGTGAGTACCTTAACTGAATCCCATTTTTTACCTGCCACTGGGGCCATTCAACAATTACGTGATCAATTTTTGGGGGGAAATTGACCCCCTCCCCCCATGTAATCCGACCATATTTTCGCTTTGAACCCCCCCTTTTAAAATTATGTAATCCAGAGCTTTTGTATTGAAACTAATTTTTAGAGCTCAAATTTCCCAGAGATCATTTTTAAACCTAAAAAAGCGCCATGTTTCAAAACCACAACAGCTCCAAATGGATTACGTAATCTTTGACCTGGCCCACTCCCACCCCCACGTAATTTTCCGTAATTCAGATGGCATACTACCTCCCCCCCCCCTCGAGGATCATGTAATTGTTGAATTGCCCCACTGTTATATATCAGGGGTGCCCAGACTATGGCCTGCAGGCCGGATACGGCCTCTGAATCCATTTCATCCGGCCTCGCAAACCAGGAAGTGAATATGGACACTTCTGTGCATGTGCGGATGCATCTGTATTTACTTCCTAATTCAGCATGGATGTCCTCGCGCAGGCACAGAAGCGTCTGCGCTGAACCAAGAAGTAAATATGGCCACTTTTGCACATGTGCAGAAGCGTCCATGCCGAACCAGGAAGTGAATATGCATGCACAAACATGCCCTTGTTCTGGGGGCTTAGTCTGGCCAACTCAGCTGTTCCGGGGGCATGATCAGGCACCGGCCCAAAAAGTTTGGACTCCCCTGTTACATATGATCATCTCCCGTAAGCGGCAACGGCCATCACTTTGTAGCCAATGGTAGTTTGAGCTGCTGGTCTAATTAAAATGGCAACCTAACCCACCATCATTAGCGGTGAATGTATGGCACACATGCCAGAGGAGAGCCCTCTCTGTGGGCATGTGCACCGTCACTCCAGTACAGAGTTTGCTCTGTCCAGCAGACCAAAGGGAGTGCTTCCTCCATCCCCCAGCACTGAATTCACTCTGCCCAGCAGCTCAATGGGAGCGCTTCCTCCCTCCTCCCAGCACAGAGTGGGTTTCGGGTTATAGTTTGGGCACTCAATCTCTAAAAGGTTGGCCATCTCTGGTATAGGTACTTTCAGGTCTTCTTACACTTCTTTCTTGGAGAGACAACAAACATGGCAAAGAGAATTGGCTTCCACCCTTAGGAATGTTGCTTTGAGGGGATATACGCACCTCGTCTCTCTTGTTCCCATCACCAGTAGAGCCATTCTCAGGTCTCTTGAGATCAAGCCCTGTCCCATCTCAATCTCAGAAAACTTCCACTTTTAAAGTACAGTAAAACCCTGGTTTACCGTTGAGGTCCGTTCTGACAGCCTTTGTTGTAAACCAAAAAAATTGTAAACTGAAGCATCCATAGGGATGCATTGGGGGTGAAAACGGTCCTGAATTGATCATTGTAAACAAACAAACAAAAAAAAACTTAAAAATTTGTAAACCGGGACAGCATCTCCATAGGATTTGTCGTAGTAAACCACAGCCAACTTTAACTGAGGCGTTTGTAAACCAGGGTTTTACTGTACAGTAAAACCCCATATAACGAAGGGCTCTAATAGCGACAAAAATGTACAGCGAAAGAAAATTTAAGAAAAATGGTGCCTCATTTAGCAAAAAAAAAAATCTGGAATGTCCCCCCCCCCATTTTCAATGCATTCCTATGGAAAATCGCGCTTCACATAACGAATTTTCTTTTTCAATGCGTTCCTAAGGGAAATCGCATTTAATGCATTCCTATGGGAAATTCATATAACGAAAATTTCGCTGTACGAAAAAACCTCGTGGAACGGATTAATTTTGTTATACGAGGTTTCACTGTAAAATGATATTGGGCCTCCGTGCTTCTTTGTCTTAACCTGCTGGCCTTGGTGGTACATTTCTTTTCTCCAGAGGACCTGGTCAAACTGAGACTCTCTTCTGAATTTAGAGCAATGTTTCCTGGTTTGTGATCACCAGAGTTCATTTTGCACTCCCAAAGCTTTTCTTTCAGAAGGGGCAAGAGTGACCTGCCATCAAAGGAGTTCCTATCCCATTTTCCTGGCCTTTCCAGGCACAGTTCCACATTGAGAGAAAGGAAAGGCAGCTTGGGATAGAGACTCACGCAGAGATGAGATCAGCTGGAAATTGTCATTTAATTCTTCACTGCATTCTTGCACTTTTCTCATGCTGCATCATTTGATCACTGTCTGAAAGAGGTTTGCCTACTCCCAAAACTTGGGGGGAAAACTTTTTTGGACTACAGCTCCCAGAATTCCCCAGCCAGCAATGACCACGGTAGCTAGGTTCTTCTTCTTCCATGTCTAGGCCGTACATGGGACTATCAATGGTGAGTCCATTCTGCAGTTCCTTTCGCCTGACCTCGGGCAGTGATAGTGAACCTTGGCACTCCAGGTGTTCTTGGACTGTAATTACCAGAATCCCAAGTCAGCACTCCTGCTGATCAGGGCTTCTGGGAATTGAAGTTCCAGAACATCTGGAGTGTCAAGGTTCGCCACCACTGACCCTAGGGGAAGAAAGATTAGCAGGTACAAGGTGGCCTTTGCAGGGCCGGCATCAGAAATTTCTGGGCCTGGTATGCAGGGCCCGCCCACACATTTTGGCCACGCCCCTGTGGGTTCCTGTGCATGCGTGGTTTGTTTGCGCATGCGTACATCGGTGGTTTCCCGGTGGCGCCATGCCCCTGTGGTTTCCTGCGCATGTGTGGTTTGTTTGTGCATATGTACATCAGTGGTTTCCCAGTGCTGCTGGGCCCCCCGTCATCTCCAGTCCCGGGACAGGAGTCCTGATGGTCCCCCCACTCCCGATAGCGGTCCTGGGCCATTGCCCGGGATACACCTGAGTGTGTTTCAGAAATACCACAATCTTTGAGGAGGCTCTGTCTATCCTATTAGCTAGGTCAGGAGTGGGCAACCTACAGCACCAAATCGTCTGGCCCACACCGTCACCAGAAGCGGACACATTTACAACATCTGTAAATGCGCACGCAACCAGAAGCAGACACATTTACGATAGCTGTAAATGTACCTGAGGCTGTCGTAAACGCATTTACAACAGCTGCAGATGCGTTTTACGGCAGCGTTTATGGCAGGGGAACCACCAGTCCGATCTGCTCAACTGTGAGGGAGTGTGACCCGGCTCCCCAACTTTAAAAGGTTGGCAACCCCTGCGCTAGATGATTTGAGGAGTTGTGGTCCAAAATAAAAATAAATGGAAAATTTGCCCAAGTTTTACCTTCTCCTTTCATTCCTGAGTCCTTGGGGAAGTTTGTCTTTTGTTGTTTACTCATAATATGTGTCCAATTTTTCTGTAGCAATGTGGGGTGGTCTCCGAACACACCAAGAAGATGTGCACACGGTGAGAGCAGCCCTCCCTTCCACTTTCTCCAGCCCTGTAATCTTTTCAGGTCCTCTGCCACTGCAGCAATTGCCAGGTCTAAAGAGAACAGGAGGTATTCAGAAGCTCACATGATTTTGGGGGTGGTGGAAATCCAGGCAAACTGTGCGCCTGCTCGGAAAGATCGGGCGCACCATGATCTTTTTGCTGCCGTTAACTCGGAATAGGATTGGCACTTAAGCCAAAAATATACATTGACAGTTGAAGGTGAGGGGGAAGTCTATTTGCAGCTAGATGAACTCACAAATTGCCTGTTTCTTGTGTGAGCTGTCACTTGTTAGTAAAATTACAAGAATATCTATAAAGATGGAAAGAAGAGAGGCTTTCCTCCTGTAGTTCTTTAATTATTTTGCTGGTTTGCCTCTGCAAATGATCTCCTTAGTAACCACTTATAATACATCAACAGTTTGAAAGAGATGCCTTCTTTACGAATGCTTGGAATTGCTATGGCCACTCCAGGGGTTTTCAATCTATGGCTTGTGGGCCAGATCTGGCCCACAGCACCATTCCATGTGGCCCGCCACCCTTGCTCCCACCACCGGGATGCTTAGAATTGCAGCGCCTATTCCCATGGAGAGACTGCAGTGGGTTAGTGGTGAAGATGCTGAACCTGACAACTGGAAGGTCAGCAGCTCAGCTGAATGGCGAGATGAGTGCCTGTCTCTGCCACAGCCTAGCAGTTGAAAAGCACACACAGAGAAATTGCAAGTAGATAAATAGGTGCCACTGATGGGAAGGTAACAAGTGTTCCATGCACTCTGCTGTCTAGTCATGCCTGCCACAATACCACGAAAATGTTTTTAGACACTGACAGTGCAGGCACCCTAGAGGCAGATTTGACTGGCTTTTGAGCAATGGACACCTTTACTTTACTCCCTTGGATAAGATTCTTATCTTTTCCACAAGTAACCGAGCGAATGGCTTGTGCATAAGTCAACATGAACCGCTGTGTTATGCCAGAGTCAGGTAGCTAGAAGTCCTTAAAATCATTCTGCATTATTCCTCTGCTGAGAGAAAGGTAAACTAAACACAGTGGGATATTATTCTGTATAACTCACTGTGTTTTACCTGGCCAGGAAGCGCCACTGAACCCCTGAAGCTTAATACAGTGGTACCTCGCTTAAAGAGCATAATGCGTTCCACGAGTTTGCTCTTTAAGCAAAACACCATTGTAAGTGACCAATTGTGACTTCTGGCGGAGCGGGGGATTGTGAACCATAATTTAGTTGTAAAGTGAGTTTTTGGTTAGTTTTAGTTGTTAAGCGAGGCGGCTATTCAGAGAAAATTCTGCTCTTTAAGCGAGTTAGTCTCTAAGCACTTAATGCAGGAGGTCCCAACCTAAGGCCCGGGGGCCAGATCTAGGCCCCAGCACAATTTCATGTGCCCCCGCCCCGCCAAGGGTATTTCAGAAACAAAATGGATGCTCCTTTGAAGCTGCTGGAACAAAATGGCCACACCCATCATGCAATGCAGGGGGAAATGGCCATCCGGCCCTCAAAGCTGACTGAGAGAGCATGACCCGTCCCCTGGCTTGAAAAGGCTGGGAACCCCTGACTTAATGCATTGGTTTGCCCCTACTTTTAGAGGTATTGTTTAGTCTCCTTTACTGAAACATGGATGTGTTTAGTACAGTAAGAAATTAGAAAGGATAAAACATGTATTTCGCTGCCGGTGCCAAATTTGACCTTGTCCTTTGCCTCCAGGTCACTTCGCTGTCCTCAGCACACAGATGAGCAGCGGAGGTCAGTCAGGGTCTACCTCCTGGGACCTTCTGCGTAAGTGTGATGGGATGGAGGCAGGGCAGACGTATTGCTGAACATTTCCCCCCCTGAGAAACAGATAATGTGTCTGAAATCCTGTTGCTTAGCATAGTAAGTCACAAGTAGAGTAAGCGCATTGAATCAGTGGATCAGGTCTTCTTTAAGTTCCATTGTTTCAATGCGCCTACTGTAGCTCTGAAAGGAACTGCGGTGGCTTAGTGGTTAAGACGTTGAACTTGATGCCTGGAAGGTAGGCAGGTCAGCAGTTCAAGACTCAAGTACTGCACAGATGGTGGAGGACAGAGGTGCCTGGAGGGCAATGTTCCATGGGGTCGCGAATGGTGGGAATCGACTGTGCGACTGAACAACATAACTGTATATGGCTTAGATCTCTGATCCCCAACCTTTGGCTTTTGGACTTCAATTCCCAGAAGCCTAAATCAGTACATTGGCTGATCAGTGCTTTTGGGAATTGGCTTAAGTTGGGCAACACCGGCTTAGATGACTGAATGTTTAACTAAACGTAGCTCAGTTCGTCTGGAGAAAGCAACCAAAACTGACTAAGGAGGAAAAGATGAGCAGACAGTGTGTTTTGTGAGAATATCTTGGCTTTGTCTGGGCAACTGTGAAAGGAAAGCAAGATGCAGCTGCCACTGTTGAGTTGGAAGTCTTGCTGTGCCTTTTCTTCTCATGCATCTGCCCCCTTTCCTAGCTCACTTCCTGAAACAGAAGGAAATGTGGAGAATGACAGTTTTGACGTTGTGGAAAGCCAAGCCTTGATGAGTCGACTGCAGTGGGATGGAGCTTCGGACATCTCTCCTTCTGACTCGGCCTCCTCGAAAGCAAGTAAGGAGGTGTGACGGTGCCTGTGTGGATTAACTCACCATGGTGGTATGCATGGGCATAGATTGGAGGTGTTTGCTTCATGCTGTAAAACCTCTGCACCCCTGTTTTTGATCATGTGAGCTATATGAGCAACACACTGGCTTTTCTTTTCTGAAGTGGTAGCCGTGTTAGTCTGTGCAAGCATATCTGATAGTAAATAAAACAAGACGAAAAATGTTGTGGCACCTTAAAGACTAACAACCAGTGGTGGGCATCAGCAGGTTTGCACCGGTACACGTGTACTGGTAGTAAAAATGGCTGGTCCCGCCCATCTCCCCACCCCGCCCACCTCCTTCTAGAAGAGGCTTCGGAGGAGGCTGGCTCATATCCCCCTTCACCAAAGTGCATCCCCAGCCACTCCGGAGTGGTTGGGGAGGCAACTTTGGGGTGAAACGGAGCCCAGGAAAAGCCTTGGACGAAGGGGGAAATGGCTTCGGAGGGGGCTCTTCACTATAGAGCTATGAAAATAGAAGCCTCTTCTATTTTCATCACTATAGCGAACCTCTGAAACCGTTTCCCACTTGTCCAAGGCTTTTCCTGGGCTCCGTTTTCACCCCAAAGCACATCCCCAGCCACCCCGGAGTGGCTGGGGAGGTGCTTCGGGGTGAAACGGAGCCCTGGCTAGCATGTTGCTAGGAAATATCATCTTGTAGAGGCCAGAACTGATCAATTGCATGGACGCTTGAAACCAGGCTCAGGAACACATAAAATCAAAGCAAAGGCCACTATATTCCCTCTGGATATCGTTCATATATTTGAATGGATAATCATTCTCCCGTGTATGTTTGTTTCTCAATGGATTGAACAGATTTAACATGCTACAGGCTTAACCAATTAGTTTATTGTGTCAATGTCTGAAGGCGTCAGATGGTACGTGTGTTTTGTCTGATGAGGATCAGCCAGTGTTGTGTCAAAAGGGTTTACATCAGGGGTTCCCAACCTTTTCAATCCGGGAGCCGGGTCGTGCTCTCTCAGTCAGCTTTGAGGTCCAGATGCCCAATTTGCCCTGCCTGCACAATGGGGCGGGGGGGGGGGGGGCGGGGAGGCCCTTTTGTCCCAACAACTTCAAAGGAGTGGCCATTTTGTTTCTCAAATGCCCTTGAAGGGGTGAGGGGGCCACATGAAATGGTGCCATAGGCCAGATCTGGCCCGTGGGCCTTAGGTAGGGAACCCCTGGTTGAGTTCTAGGAAGTGGAGTCCAGGTGAAAACACCTTTGGCTAGCAAGACGGTATTTTAGATGTAGAAGAGAACAGACCTGTGGTGGCGAACCTTGGCACTCCAGATGTTCTTGGACTTCAATTCCCAGAAGCCCCCGTGAATCCACATGAATGGGTTTACTGTGATTCATCCGGCCCACGCCACCCTCATCACTCCTGGAAGCGGAAGTAAAATGCGCCCATACGGTTAAGACTCTTCGGGTTAACTCTTCCGTATGGGTGCGTTTTACTTCCGCTTCCAGGAGTGACGAGGGCGGCGCGGGCCAGATGAATCACAGTAAACCCATTCATGTAGATTCACGGGGGCTTCTGGGAATTGAAGTCCAAGAACATCTGGAGTGCCAAAGTTTGCCATTGCAGGGACAGACGATGGCATGATGTTTTCCCCTATGCCAGGGCCCTTACATGCAGCTCTCTTCTTCCCAACCAAGGTACAAACAACTCAGAGTCTCGAAAAACCAAAAAGAAGAAACCGCACATGAGCCTGGTTGGAGGCGCTCCGGGAATGAGTTCCAGCAAGAAGAAACTGAAGCCCAAACCACTTGCACCTCCCACTCCCAGCCTTTACGACGACATCAACTGAATTATGCTGGGATGACGGGGGGGAGAAAAGCAAGCGGCGGATGCGGCCCAGCGTCCTTCAGGCCCAGCTCGTGGGGAAAGAGCTGGATTGTGTCCTTCATGCGCGCTCTCACATACTCCTTTTTAAAGAAAAAGTTAACTGTGAAAGAGAGATGGCTGCATGTTTTCCCCCTCTCAAGCCTCCAACACACATTGCACAGCCCTTTGTGTCTACTTGACCTGGCGTGGAAGAACCAGACTGCGTTTTGGGCGCCCACCTCTTCTGGAGAAAAAAGGGGTGGAGGCGGCGGCGATTATGAGGCACCTTCAAAATGGACCATGTCTCCATGCATCAAGGAGTAGCCATTTCCCCTCCCTCCCATCCCGTCCCCCTCCTGATTCAACACGTCTATTTATTGTGATGTTAAAATGGGTGTTCAATCATGACTGTATATATACGGTGGTGGCATCGTGTCGCTTAGCAACTCTAGAGATGACTGACTGGGCGAGGTTGGGAGGTGTGTGCGCACGATGGCGTGTGCGCACAAGTGTGTCTGACTGTGGCCATTTTGTTCTGGTTTGGAAGGGAATTAAAAAGGGCCTGTGCAGGAATAAGAGAAAAGACTGGTGCCGTTCAGTGCCTGCCTCTTCCCTCTGCAGTGGCCTCCCTTTTTTTGTCATGAGAAGTGGCGCGAGATTCTCGACTCATCCTGTTTCTCTTCGAGCTTTGGTAGCATCCCGTTTTTTTTTTTAACAGGTTGGTTTAGAAGCTGCTGGCCCCACTCTGCTCCTTTCGTGCCGTGGCCATCTGCGGATATCTGTGCCGAGTATACTGGGGAGGGGCAAAGAAGCTTGAAATTATGTTGCTACTCTATTAATCCTTGCGCCGCCGCCGCCCCCCCCCCCCCCACGGCGTACACTTCATCCTCTGTGATATTTCAAATATTTTGTGTGAAACAGCATTTCTCCCAGTATATGCATGCCAGAAATCGGGTGCAGTCCTTGACTTCACTTGTGGACTCGGCACAAACCTACATTTGCCCAAACTTGACGAGCCAGCATTTTAATTCTTGCATTGCTTTTATACACATCTTGAACTGAAGTATGAATCTTCAATGTGCCTGAGGGGAAAAAATGGGTCGGCAAAGATGAATGTTGAATTTTAAAGCAACCCTACTTAGCATCCTATAGAATAGGCTCCCAAAGGCTAGCCCCGTGATGGTGACCTTGGCATTCCAGATGTTCTTGGACTTCAATTCCCAGAAGCCCAATCCCCTGTGAATACACACGAAGGGGTTTACTGTGATTCATCTGGCCCGCGCTGCCCTCATCGCTCCTGGAAGCGGAAGTAAAACGCGCCCAGGCGGGCGCGTTTTACTTTCGCTTCCGGGAGCGACGAGGGCGGCGCGGGCCGGATGATTCACAGTAAACCCCTTCGGGAGATTTTTACTTCCACTTCCGGGAGTGACGAGGGTTGCGTGGGCCATACGGGCGTGTTTTACTTCCGCGAGCATCAAGGGCAACCCCTTCGTGTGGATTCACGGGGGCTTGGGCTTCTGGGAATTGGAAGTCGAAGAACATCTGGAGTGCCAAGGTTCGCCATCACGGGGCTAGGCAGAAGTGCTGTGTTGCAGTCTGTTCGGCTCTTAATTCTTGTCTCCCATCTTATGTATAAGGGACAAAATTACTCGGGTTGAATCTGTCAACAGATCTAAAAAGGAGGGGGAAAATATGAGAGGAAAGGAGGTGAACTGTGTGCTTTCAAAGAGGTGCTCCTCGTCATGTTGCTTTTTATAGTTTTCCCGTCATCGAGTCTTGCCTCCGGTTTTATGCTTTCTACAAATGGCTACACAGCGGCAATTTTAAATCGAGTGTCATAAATCATGGTGGCTCTAAACTGTATGAATGGAGGCTTGGAATTTGCAAAAGCTACTTCGGGCTGTGACCAATTTGCAATAATACCGTTGGGATGCTTTCCTCTGGCATCCTTTCTTGAACCTTAGAGTAGAAAGAGTATGTGTTTTGCCCGACAAGTTTTGGAGGATCTTCTGCAAATACGCAAAGAAACGTCTTGTGCATTTTTTTCTCAGGCTCTCTCTTCTACAGAATGCAGCCCGTCCTTTTCGTCGTCGTACCGGGAAAGCCTGTTAATTGGGATTAGAGGTTTTGTCCTGCCCTTACAAAACTCCACAGCAACCGCCATCTACACGCAACGATGGCCAACCTTGGCACTCCTGGTGTTCTTGGACTTCAATTACCAGAAGCCCAAGTCAGCACTCCTGCTGATCAGGGCTTCTGGGAATTGGAAGTTCAAGAACAGCTGGAGTTGCCAAGGTTGGCCACCACGTCTTGTCTGTACAGATCTTGTCTGTAATGTTCTCTTATGTTACTACAGCGCTGCTAGAGCTTTTTTTTACCCAAGGCTACGAAACAGGATTGTCACTAAATGATCCAGTTGTATCAGGACTGGAAACCGAGTAACCCTATGGAACAAGTTGACACTACCAAGATTTGGTTAGGGTTTTCCCTCCCCACTCTACTCTCCTCCACTTTGCTTTTACCAAACAAAGGTAGAAAATCGAGTGCCGAAATGAAATTCCCTTGCATTATTCATGCAACATAAATTTAGCTTATTTTCATTTAACCAGTCTGCAAAAACATGTCTGTATTGTCTGAAAACCCAGACTTCCTGACATATCTGGGGGGGAAAAATGTGACTTAATGCTCTGAGAAACCTGTTTCTCAACTGCAACAGCCAAGATTCTGCCTGGCACCTGCTTTTAACTCTTTAGTCTGGATTGAGTCTTTCCAAGGTGTAAAGGGGTGATGTGACATGAGAGACTAGAAGATTCTGGCCAGGATTGGCTCTTTTCTCCCTAATACCCAGTAACTATAGTTTAAGTTTCATACGCATAAAACTTCTGAAAAGATGGCCAGAGAGAGAGATACTAAATCAGGGGTGCCCCAACTATGGCTTGGGGGCTGGATCCGGCCCCCAGCACCAATTCATTCGGCCCACAAAACCCTTGTTGCTAGCAGAAGTAAAACATCTCCGTACAGAAGTGACTAGGGCTTCGTGGGCCAGATGAATTGGTTTCGGGGCCACATCTGGCCCCCCGGGCCCTAGTGACCAGCCCCCTGAACCCCGTGGCCCAAAACGTTTGGGCGCCCCTGGATTAAATCTTTGCTCTGCTTCCATGTTGCAACTGGCACATTCAGGGTTATGCTGTGAAAGTGTAGCACCTAAGGACTTTTGAACATTTAATTTCCCATTGGGGAGAGGACTTTTTATATATGGCTCTGTATCTGCACTTGCACCCTTTATTTTTATTTTTTAAGGTAGGCCTGTTTCACTTGAAAAACAACAACAACTGTATTCTATCATGAATGGACTGATGAGAGGGGTTTTTTTTTAATTTGTTGATAATGACGTACAAACTGCACCTATGTGATATTTTTGAAAATGTGCAGAGAAAAATATTGACGTAAGTACTGTACTGTACGGTGGTCTGATTTTTTAAAGATATTCTTGTTTTGTGTATGTAATCTTAGCTTGTACAGGTAGGATTTAAGAGAAACTGTCAGATCTGTAATTTTTTTCCCCTGCCCATTCATGGATGGTGGCATGCTTCTGTAAATAAACTGCAACTCTGCTTGGTATCTGTTCGGGCTGTTCTTGGCTTCTTTAAACAAGGTGTGGCCAGCACCATGATGGCAAACCTTGGCATTCCAGATGTTCTTGGACTTTGATTCCCAGAAGCCCAAGTCCCCCTGAATCCGCACAAAGGGGTTTACTGTGATTCATCCGGCCTGCGCCGCCCTCGTCGCTCCCAGAAGCGGAAGCAAAACGTGTTTTGCTTCCGGGAGTGACAAGGGCGATGTGGGCCGGATGAATCACAGTAAACCCCTTCGTGTGGATTCAGGGGGGCTTGGGCTTCTGGGAATCGAAGTCCAAGCACATCTGGAGTGCCAAGGTTCGCCATCACGGGGCCAGCATATGGTCCTGGAGTTTTAAGAAAATCCAGCTCCAGCCCTAACATTTCTGATGTTACAGCTGAATACTAGAACAGGTGAAGGCAAGGTCCTCTAAATATTATATATTCAGACTATTATCATGGTAGGACAGTTTTCTCCCTCTGACCCTGTATAACAAGGGTTCTCAACCTACGGACCAGGGCCGGACCGCGGTACCATTTCATGTGGCCCACATTGCCGCTGCCAGAAGCAGATGTGTTTACAACAGGTGTAAATGCGCCTGCAGCTGTCATAAACACATTTATGACAGCTGCAAATGTGCCCACAGCTGTTGTAAACACATTTACAACAGCCACGCATGCTTTTTACGGCAACATTTATGGTGGTGGGAACCACCATTCCGGCCAACTCAGCTGTCTGAGTGGGCGTGGTCCGGGCAGCGGATTACAAAGGTCGAGAACCCCTTCTGTATAGCATCTCTCCCTTTTCTAAGGTTAAGGCTCTTACTTTATCTAGGGTACTAGAGAAAGGCTTCATTATGGAAATAAAATCCAAAGTGCAGTCTGCCAGAGTAACCCAAGGACTTGCGTTTGGACATGGAAAATGTATGCTACAAATACTAGTAAAAAGAAAGTAAACAACCCAAAATATAACCAGTAATTGCTGCCATTTCAGAAATGAGGGCACCAACAATGAGTCTTCTGTTAAGCATCTTATGCCTGTTGAATTCGACTGAGCAAATGTGGGTTTCACAGAGTTAAGTTCCAGCTTTTTTGATACAGCCATTGAATAGAACACAAAAATGTTTTTTCTCCACAGTGGTGAAGTTTCATCAGCCCTGTCTGTCACAATCGATGGTAACAGGTGTGATAGTTGAAAATAGTTTAAGAGTCTCGGGTTTGAGAAAGGCTGATAGTTCCTTTGCACATTTCTTACCTAGGAACAATCTAGAGACCCCTTGGTCTTCCAAAGGTAGGGACTCCCCTATCCTTGTCCACTAGCCACAGACACTAGAGATGCTGGGAGGTGGCAACCAACGATATCTGCGGACCATAGGCTCTCCAATCTTGTTATATTTGTCGTAAGGGTTGTGTACTTGCCAGATGCAGTGACATGAAGCAATGTATAGGTGGAAACTCCCAGTCTCCCCAAAGGTTTTACGATTTAGTTCAGGGCTGGCCAAACTATGGCCCGTGGGCTAAATCTGGCCCCCGATGTCAATTCATCCGGCACGCACTGCCCTTGCCACTCCTGGAAGCAGAAGTAAAACACACCCACGCATGCACAGAACACATTTACGACAGCCATGGGTGCATTTACGGCAGCGTTTTGCACAGGCGCGTTTTACTTCAGCTTCCAGTGGGAGGAATCAGCTTTTCGGGGGGGCATGGTCAGACCCACAGCACCAAAACTTTGGGCACCCCTGATTTAGTTCATAAAAAGCTAGTAATCAAAAACATTTTCTTATCTTTTACAAGGTGTGGGGGAAATGCTCAAAATTTACAAACATCTTTCCACTCAGATATGACTCCTATTTGTCATGGGTGACCAGGACAGTGATCTCTCAACACGGTTGCCTTTCTTCCCTGGACGAAGGGGATAAAATCATGTAAAATAAATGTTTAGAAGCAAAATACATTTCAGACAACATGTCAAGCACAAGTTTACTTCAACCCTTATTTACTGGCAACGTTTTCATAAACACCTTGATTCTATAAGCTGAAGCATATTAAAAGAATATTAAAGAATCATGTTCAGGATCACAAAACTTACTTGGCACTGATAATTGTATCAGAATTATTTGCTATTCAAGCTCATCTATGCAACAATGATACTAAGAAACATAATTCTCGCCATGATAAAGCAAGCCAAGAGATTAAATATTTGAGAATGCTCTAAACAAGGAGTGGGCCCCTGGGTGATTTAGTTTACCCCATTCAGATTTTCATGTCCGCCTCTGATGCTGATAAGCAGCATTTCTCTAATGGAAGACACAGTGGAAAATGCAGTTAACCATATCTCCTAGCTTAGTCTCTGGCAGTTGCAGTGAATTCCAAGGATATACCTTTCGGTTTAATACTTTTCATGAGTACCAAGCTAAAATAAAATAGCAAACGCCTGTGATGAACAGCGTTCATAAATCCAGATGACAGCAATCAGTCTGAATTAGCAGAGACGTGCTACAGTTTACACATTCTTGACAAATAAAATTGGGGAGAAGGCCCAAATACAGCTTATATTTCTTGCTCAAGCCAGCAAGAAGTGCCTCAGGGAAGCTGTCTTGGTTTGCTAATGACATTCTTGCAAGTCCATATTTGCAAATGATGCTCTTTGACAAGGCCCATTCTTTCTAACAGCAAAAGGAAGGGCAGACCTCTAAACCCAGAGTCCATGCAGTTACATAAAGTGTGGGAAGATCTCTTCAGAATATAACTAATTCCCAATTCCAAGATGCATGCTTCTTAGCGCATTGAAGAGGGAAGGCCCATGTTCCACCTGCTCGACAGAGGACAAAAGGGTGCAGAGAAAAGTGCTGGCATTCATGAAGAGAGCACTAACTCATCGCGTAACTATGATGCAATTGGTCACAGCAGAAAATGACAGAAGCAACATGTGCTAAAGTAATTCTTCCCATGCTTCCCAAAGTAGCAACAAACTAAGTAGGCAAATAACTACACACCTAGAACCCCTTTCTTCTACTATAAGGCTCAAAAGATATCAAAGAGCATAAGGACAGGGATAGGATTTCAGTTCAATCACTCTCTAAAATGATCATCAGCAAGTTCCAAATCTTCAAAGTTTTGAAGAAAAACCACAGTGGCTGTAGAGACACATTTCTTCTGTAGCATGAAAGCCAAAGAGTGTGAGAGTGATGCTTGTGATTACTAAGATCATAGAATTGCCTAGGCAGAGAGTAAGACAGTAGAGCAATCCGTGCTGCTTCATTCTTCAGTACCTGTCCCAGTCTCTTCTTCTACCATCAATCTTCAAAAATATCCAAGTGTTTTGGCTAAAGGAAAGGTAGAAATTAAGTAAACACTTTAAATCAACGTATTTGTAAAGGTTTTTCCCTCCATTAGTATAGAATTTCTGGGTAAAAGCTTTCCCTGCTACTCACAGGGTTATTAATGAGTGAAAGTACAAAACCGAGAGCAATCAGGTTAAAGTGAATTCCTCCTCCTCCCTTACTGTAGCTCATCGTCCATACATTCCAAAAACAAGGAAACTAAAAAATACAGTCACCCCGACTAAAGAAATCGTGGCAGGAGCTGTGAATAACTGTCGGTAGTTTATGCGGAAATACCAGACGACTGCTAGCATCACCATAAAAATTGGAATCATTAAGTTGCCCGTATTGAGAACAATGCCCCCTGCTTCTGAGGGCGGAGCCACCGTGTCGGGCGTCACAGAAGGAGTGGTCTGAGAGAGGTGGCAGTGGATGACACAGTTGTCCAGGATGTTGAGGGAACGAAGAGTCCGAGCCTGGTCTTGCAGAAGTTGGCCCTGGTAGATAAACTTCATCTGACTTTCTTGGCCCGGGAAGTATTTGCTTTTAAAAGAAGCAGGAAAAGATGAACATATCAGTAAGAGAAAATGTTGATTAGACACTTTAGAGCAAAAGTCTTTTGGCTTCTACATATTCGGCAGATGTCAGCTGTGGCCAGCAAAGCTGATGGGAAAGGATTGCTGTCCCAAACATCTGGATGTTCAGTTGGTCATGTTGCTTAAAATAGGCATCAAAATACTTCACTTACCAAACTAAGGCAATTTGCTAGCCATACCAACATACAATACAACGCTTTGAAATATACCTGAGGGAACATGGAAACTGGTTGTGGGAAGTGCTTGGAACAAGAAAAATAAACTCTACAGAGGCCAAGACAAGAATCTGTAGACCTATTCTCTGTTAACAGAGACACTAATGTTTAACAATTCTTGTCTCATTCAAACTGGTCAGGACCTAAGAATGATCCCTGTCTACTGCAACATAAAATGCACTGGTTTTCTCCAAGCATCCCACTTTTATCATGAGAATGTTTGGTACCTCTGCAGCCAGGTCCTGGGATTGTTTTGCCTGAGCTTTAAGCTAGTTGTTTCAGTTTAATTGATAAAAAGAACAAACATGCAAATTTCTTTAACTATTTGTTGTTGTTCAGTCGCACAGTCGACTCCGACCCTTTGCGACCCCATGGACCATTTTCCTCCAGGCGCCTCTGTCCTCCACCATCCCCCTCAGCCCTCCCAGCTCTGTGCCCATTGTGTCTACAATACCATCTAGCCATCTCATCCTTGGCCTCCCCCTTCTTCTTTTGCCCTCCACCTTTCCCAACATCAATGCCTTCTCAAGTGAATCCTCCCTTCTCATTTGATGTCCAAAGTATTTTAGCTTCATCTTTACTATTTGACCTTCCAATGAGCAGTCAGGGTTAATTTCTTCTAAGATTGACCTATTTGTTCTCCTCGCTGTCCAGGGGACTCTCAAAACCCTCCTCCAACACCACATTCCAAAGGCATCTATTCTTCTGCGTTCAGCCTTCCTAATTGTCCAGCTCTCACATCCATACATTACTACTGGGAAAACCATTGCCTTGACTATTCTAATTTTTGTTTGCAATGTGATGTCTCTGCTTTTCACTATGTTCCCCAGGTTTCTCATCACTTGTCTCCCAAGAATCAGTCGCCTTTTTATTTCATGGCTACAATCCCCATCTGCAGTGATCTTTGATCCTAAGAAAGTAAAATCTGTCACTGCTTCTACCTCTTCCCGGTCTATTTTCCAGGGACTGATGGGGCCTGTTGCCATTATCTTGGTTTTCTTGATATTGAGTCTCAAGCCAGCTTTTGCACTCTCCTCCTTCAGCCCAATCAAGAGGTTCTTTAGATCTTCCTCACTTTCTGCCATTAGGGTGGTAGGGTCTTTAACTATTAAGAGTATGAATTGTCAGCCAGAGGGTCCTTTTTCAAGTGAGCTCTCAGCTATGAAACCACACAGTAACCTTTAGCAATAGACTACTGTCTTCTTCTTGTGCCATATCCAATTCCAAATATTGATGATCATAATGGCAATCAGCCATGAAGATTGTCCTCAGAGCAATATAATGCAGTGGCCTTCCATTTGCCTTCTGCATTGCAGCTGACACCCATACCACCGATCCAGTTCAATGAATTACTTTCTGGTCCTGAGCCCTTTTGGCATGCAAAGTCCTCATCAGCTCCAGGCCAGTATTAATGAAGCTGCTTCCTTCCATCAAGATGTATTCAAATGGGATTTAATCCACTTGGGGGACCATCACCCTTCCCTGTCGACTTCTCCACCCAAGGCCATTAGTCCTCAGGGTGGTCAGGTTAGTTAACTGCTGCCTGATGATCGGCGTTGAGTCACTAGCAGTATGGTCTACTCTATTTCCATAGCAGGATAACCTGGCCAGACTGATACTACTGATTTATACTCAGCAATCCTATATGAGCCATTTTAGGCCTGTTATAAAGAAAACAAATATACATACATGTATGTGAAATATTTTGACCAGTTTAAAGTCCCCTATATGTGCTAAAGTTTACTGTTAACACTTGTTATAACACTGGCCTATATCTGAAAAGATTTATAGTCTCTCAGTTAATGTCAAAACATTTCCCCCCTGGCCATGTGGATTATTTTTAATTGTTAACATAGTGGATTCTTTTAATGATCAATAACTACATTGATTGGACATCTTGTATCTCATTTATCAACTTATTATTTAATGGACTGAATAAATCTACTTATGATTTCATTGTGAAAATGCTATTCCTGGTTTCAATTTTGTTAGCTAGTTTAGCATTATTAAGACACTGAGTTAAACAAATCAGGTTTACTCACAATGTCATCCATTTCTTTGAAGAAACTGAACCTCACTCATTTCAACGGGACTTACTCCCACGTAAGAGTTTACAGGACTTAAGCCTTTTTTGCATTAACTGCAAAATCACTGATATCCTATCATTGCAACACTCTGGATTCAGATTTTTGCTGTTCATATTACTTTTATCTTTCAGCAAAGGTGTTTTGCAAACCTGGCCACACAGAGAACTGTTAATAAAAATAGCAAAGTTAAGTGCTGCCAATTCATATGCAACGACACTCACCTTTTGAGGATGCCAATGGTGTCTTCTGGCTTCACAATAGCCACCTCTTCTGTGTCATTGAGGAATTTGAGGCGCACTTTGATAAAACCTGAATTGGGCTCACACTCCTCTAGGGCAGGTCCTGTTGGTGAAACTCTCTGATTCTCTTGGGAAACAGAATCCATAGAAAAAGTCCTCTGAGACAGACCCTGAATGTCCAACAGATGGTCTAAAGTAACATCTGCAGTACTGCTGCTTGCGCCTCGTTCAGCAGCAGGACTTGAGTCAGAAGTAGGACCTTCATCTGCCTTTTCCTCCGTGCCTTCCGTAGCACCCTGGGGCTCCGATTGTTCCGACACGGAATTTCCCACATATCGTTCAATGGGGCTCAGGTGGATCACTGATGAATCTCCAGTAGTCACTACAGTTCCCAGAAGATGGTTGCTGCCATCTGCAACGTATGTGGAAAGCCACGCCAGGACCAAAGCTAGACTAAGGACTACAAAACCAGCCACCACTGTTACCTCATTCCCTACACCTTCAATCATGGTTACTTCAGGGGGTTGCATTTCTTGGCTTCAGCTATAAAGGGAAAAGAAAAAGATTAAAACTTGTGGTTTTGAACCAGTGGTGGATGAAAATTCAAATGGTACCAGACAAGGATTTCAATCTTAAATATCAGTAATATCCTTTTTAATGTTTATCTATGACAGAGAGTGTGGTAATAGTTAATTTATATTTATTCAACAACAGATCTAAGTGTCTGGAGCAGGGGTGCCCAAAGTTTTTGGGCTGAGGGCAAGTCACATGGTTCAGCGGGCCGGTCACGTGGTTCTTCCCACTGGAAGCAGAAGTAAAACGCACCTTGCAATCTGTTTTGCAACAGGATGAGATAGATTTTAGGCTGCCATTTTCTCTGCTTAGACCAGGGGTGCCCAAACTACGGAAGTCCCCAATGCCAATTTATCCGGCCCACATCGCTCACATATGGGCACGTTTTACTTTCACTTCCGGGAGCAATGAGGGCAGCATGGCCAGATGAATTGCCGTTGGGGGTTGGATCTGGCCCGTGGGCCATAGTTTGGGCACCCTTGGTCTGGAGGATTCAGCAGATATCATATATACTTAAGTATAAGCTGACCCGAATATAAGTCAAAGTATCTAATTTTGACCTGAGAAAACAGGAAAATAGATTGACCTAAGTATAAGCCGAGGGTGGAAAATGCAGCAGCTTCTAGTGAGTTTCAATAATCACTTCTACATGAAAGCTTGTCACATTAAGATCATGGCTGCAGCCATTATCCATATCTAACCACTTCCTCACCCGGACAAACATGCCAAGTGGTTCCTGACCCGGAAAGGAAGTGCAGATCTCCCACACAGCCGGGTAAATAGAGCAGATGACTCGAGTATAAACCAAGTCTGCTTTTTTCAGCAAATTTTTTGTGCTGAAAAAATCAGCTTATACTTGAGTATATATGGCAGTTCTCTGACATGGGCCACTTTGTTATGAGTCTGGTGGGCTGTGGGTAACCGGCGATCTGAGCCTCAATTTTCCAACTGTTACACAGGAATGCATATTACTTTCTTAATGTAGGGTGGGATGAGGTGCAAGTATAAATAAGTAATAAACAAGCAGCTTAAAAATTTCACGTGGCAGATTGTTAATATTGAGGAACAAATGATATAAAAATAAGCAGCTAGGACTGCATAGTGAAACATATAATATTTCCAGCACATCATGAGATTAATAAAAACCTACACAATTTAATATTTATTCTCAATTGTTCTGAAACCTTTTTCTTGCTCCTACTGCTCAAAGCTTTGAACTCACGTGAAGGCTATGCCATAAATAATTAACAAATAGTTGAGTTCTTATGGATACACAAAGAACCCAGTCTACATTTATGGCCCAGAGCAAAGCATTGATGAAAAGAAAACAGAGACAAAGGACCATACTACAAAGATACACAGAATTCCTTATTTTGCTAATTGGCTTTCAAACTTATATACCAACTGTGATTTTTTCTTTAAAAAAAACACCCTCCAAATGGCTCACAAAGTATAAAATAAATTCAAAATATTTATCATAATCTTAGGGAAGAATAATTAAAAAACAAAAATTTAAATAATTAAGACTATAACTACCATATTAAACAGCAAACTGTCAATAGCAGGAGCAAAGCCATGTACAGTTTAAACACATCAGACCTGAAATTGAATGTACACAACACAATCATATTTATCATTTTTCTATAAACCAAAAACTGGTATGTACTTTTAAAAATGTATTTAATCAAAATACAAAGAAAAGCTTCACAAAATCATACAAACCTTCTCGATTAAAATACTGTACTGTATTCTCAGTATCATTAAATTTTTATATATTCATCCCCTCATTTCAAAAAGATAATACATCTTGCATTCGCTTTACTCTTTTCCCTTTTAATAATACATAATCTAAAAATTCTCTCCACATTTCTCTAAAATCAGGTTTATTTTTAACAGATGTTAATTAATCATTTATAGGTATATTACTTATCTCTTCATCTAATTTGAATTCCCAAGCTACTTTCCATTTTTAAAAAACATTAAATGTCTCAAAGTCTAACTATCATCTTTCTTATTCCATACTAGAGTATTTGCATAGTTCTAAAATCAATTACTAATGCTTTTTTGAGACACTTCTCCAATTTTATACACAACTAGCAGAGGTTGCCCGGCGTTGCCGGGCTGTTTTAAATTGTGTTGGAAGGTTAAATTGTGTTAATGTTTTTTAAAAATTGCTTAGTCTGTAATTTTAATTTTTTAAATGTTTATTTATGTATTTTTTTTTGGCTTGGCTGTTATTAACTGTGATCTGCTTTTTTGGGGGGGTTTTGAGGATTAATAAAAGAACAAAGTATGATATAATTTTTTCAAATTGTTTTATGTAAGCGAATAATGTTTTAGTTTTTTGAATTTTTTTAATTAGTTGTACCGTAGGTCATAATTTTAATAATGTAAAAGTAAATGTTTTTTACATTCAATGTTTTTAAAATGTGTTTAGATGTTTTGGGTTTAAATTTGAGTTAAAACTCAGCACAGGATTTTTAAAAGTTTCTATTGTATTTTATTGACATATGTTTGTGATTTGTGTTAAAGTGTGTTTTAGTGTAATGTTTTTGGCTTGTTTTTATTGGTGTGACCTTTTGTGTTAAATTGTGAATTTGTGTTATGTTTTTGATTTGTTTTTATTCTTGTGGCCTTTTGTTTGGAGCTGTTGTGTGTTTTTGAATTGTTTTTACTATTGTGGCCAGCAGGTGGTGCTGGTAGGGGTTATTGTATTTTGACTGTTTTTTCTCCTGGCCTCTGGGTGGAGCTTCTTCTGGTAAGTAGTCTCTTTCTTTATTCATTTCTTTTCCAGTCCTGGTGGAGGTAGGACATCTTTTGGTAAGTTTGCTTGTTTTCTTTCTTTTGTGTGTGTGTGTGTGTGTGTGTGTGTGTGTGTGTGTGTGTGTGTGTGTGTGTGTGTGTGTGTGTGTGTGTGTGTGTGTGTGTGTGTGTGGGCGGGGGGTGGAATTTGTATTTTTTGTCTGTTTGTTTTGTTTTTTATTGTTTTTGTTTACTTCGTATTGTTTTTGGTGTTTTTGTTTTTGTGTATTTTTGGATGTTTTTGACTGTGTTTTTAGTAATTTTTAAAAATTTATTTATTTGGTGGTGGGGAGGGGCCGTGGTCATTGGGGGTTAGGAAGGGTGGGTTAGGTGGTGGGGAGAGGGGCATGGTCGTTGGGGGTTAGGAAGGGTGGGCTAGGTGGTTGGGAGGGGGCATGGTCATTGGGGGTTAGGAAGGGTGGGCTAGGTGGTGGGGAGGGGGGCGTGGTCATTGGGGGTTAGGAAGGGTGGGCTAGGTGGTGGGGAGGGGGCATGGTCGTTGGGGGTTAGGAAGGGTGGGCTAGGTGGTGGGCAGGGGGCATGGTCATTGGGGGTTAGGAAGGGTGGGCTAGGTGGTGGGGAGGGGGCATGGTCGGTGGGGGATAGGAAGGGTGGGCTAGGTGGTGGGGAGAGGGGCATGGTCGTTGGGGGTTAGGAAGGGTGGGCTAGGTGGTGGGGAGAGGGGCGTGGTCATTGGGGGTTAGGAAGGGCTAGGTGGTGGGGAGGGGGCTTTATTGTGTTATGGTGCTTTGAGTGTGTGGAGTCATGAAAGTAGATCGGGGTTTCCCCTTTAATATCAGTGGGTGGGGGGTTGCGACCCCCCTCTCTGCTGGCTCCCCTGGGGTTGGGAGGTTTGGAGGGACAAAAGGGGTATGTCCCCCCAACCCTTCTGGACCCAGGAGACCAGGGAGAGTGGATCGATCCCCCCCTCCTTAAAACAACTCCGTTTTTAAAGAGAAGAAACCGCTTGGTTTCTTCTCTTTAAAGACGGAGTTTTTTTTAGGAGGGGGGGAATCGATCCACTCTCCCTGGTCTCCTGGGTCCAGAAGGGTTGGGGGGACATACCCCTTTTGTCCCCTCAAACCTCCCAACCCTAGGGTAGCCAGCGGAGAGGGGGATCACAACCCCCCCCCCTGATATTAAAGGGGAAACTCCAGTCGGGACCTTCAGGCGCGGTGGGTGAGGGAAAGAAAGCCGGCTGGTGTGTGCTTGGCTGTGAGGCGGTGAGTTGTTTTTCTTTTTAATTTTTCGGGCGCCGGTTTCCTCAGTGTTCTGCACGCTTATGTCGCGCAGGACTCTGGGGCTTGTAGTTATGGGTTTGTGATTTGTGATTGTGGTGCATTTTTTTTCCTGCGGCTTGATTTTGATTGTCCGCGGCGCGTTTTTCAATGTTCTTTGTGGTCGCGCCTCTCAGCCTGATTGGCTGTGGTGGGCGCGGCGCAAAGAACATTGGGAAAGGAAGTTGTTTCCCTTTTTTCACGTTTGTGGGGCTGTTGCACCACTGCCTGTTTTCTCAATCCTTTGTTGACCTGCAGACCCAGATCGGCCGTGTGCACGAAGGGTGAGTGCAGGCAAGTAGGGCAAGGCATAGCAACCTATAGCAAGTTCCAACGGTTAACCCTTGGATTTATAGGTTAAGATAAGCTGATATGTACTTTTAATGTACATTTATCCTGAGTTTCTATGCCGGGGTTCCCAACCTTTTTATGCTGTGAGCCTGACCACGCCCCCCGAACAGCTGAGCGGGCCTGGCCAAGCACCTGGAAGCGGAAGCAAGCACATTTGCAACAGCTGTAAATGTGCCCACTTCCAAGTTTACGACAGCCACGGGCATGTTTACACATGCGCGGGTGCATTTTATGGCTGACGTAAACGCGTCGGCTTCCATTTCTGGGTACAGGGGTGACAGGCCAGATGGAATGGTGCCGTGGGCCTGGCCTGGCCCATAGGTTGGGAACCCCTGTTCTATGCAGATAAGTAGGGTATATATATTGAACAATAATTATTCAAAGTACAGTATCTCTTGCACATAAGGGCTGAAAGGATCCTTTGTGCTGACAAGCAGAAATCAACTTCTTTAACTCACACAAAAGGTAGTAAAACTGACAAAAGGAATACATAGAGAACATTAACTGCAAAAGTTAACCACTGTCTCAAATTCACCTACTCCAAACAAATGTACAGTATATTGTTGCCACATGAGGAAGGCAATTTCCAACAGAACATAGCCATCCTTATTGCTGTTTAAAACATAGGCTAAGCTTTGGAAATGGGTTCCGAAGTGCGATGAATAGCTGAACTCACAGATTTTAACTGTTTATTCAAGCAAAAATTATAACCATAATAAAATGAATCATTGCGATGCCAGTAAACATAAACAATAAAAATTGAAAATATAGTTTTAACCTAACAAAGAAAAACTTTTAGAGAAAAACAAAATAAATTCCTCCATGCTCTCCCCTCTTTTGAGATAAAATCACAAAGACATGACAGACAAAAATGTGTAGTGGAGAGGAAAGAAAGATAAAGGTCTCCCTTGCTCCTTTCCTACCAAAGCAGTACCTATTTACCTACTTGCCATTTCTTGCTTCTGAACGGCTAGGTTGGCAGAAGCTGGGACAAATGACAGGAGCTCATTCCGTCATGCAACTCTCAGGTCTCAAACTGCTGACCTGTCAACCTTCCAGCCATCAAGTTGGAAAAGATACAATGCCTCAATATAGGTTAACTGAGAACCTAACAATAAAGAAATCAGCAGCTTGGCCTCTGCCTAGTTATGTTCACCAACATATGTCAGTCTAGCCATTAACTCTTGGAAGCAAGTGCCTCTGTCTGCATACATCTGACTACTATGCAAATGAAGGAATCTTTTTCACAACCTTGACCAAGAAGCCCAGCAAGAGGAAGACGTACAGTTTGGATGGCACACTGGCCAAAGTCTTCTGGTCCAGCATATCACCTTCAAGGTAGCACAGCAAATTATCTCCCATTTTAAACATCCAACTACAGTAACTAGTTGCAATAGCTAAAGCCCACTTCTTGACAGAAAGATCCACTAAAATTAACAGGAGAAAGCTGAAAAAGTTACCCACCTTCTCCATATTCTGCTCTGGACAGTGGTGACTCTTGTTGTACTCCACAAGATAGGATTAATATGTTAAGTCTTTATCAGTGACAAAGTTACAATACTGTACAGATATTATGCCTTTATAACAACAAAGATACGAACCCTTGCTTAAGAACCAAAATTGCACCACTTTTAATCAAAATGTCATCCTACAAGTTTGAAAGATATACAGGTGAAACTCGGAAAATTAGAATATCGTGCAAATGTTCATTCAGTCCAGTAATGCAACTTAAAAGGTGAAACAAATATATGAGATAGTCTCATTATATGCAAAGCGAGATAGTTCAAGCCTTTGTTATAATATTGATGCTTATGGCTTAGTTTATGAAAACCCCAAACCCCCAATCTCATGTACCCCATAATCATCACATAATCTCATGTATGCCAGGGAGGAGGTCCTTGCATGTCTTGTTGAACTAAACACTAACAAATCACCAGGACCAGATGGCATCCATCCACGAGTTCTCAGGGAACTTAAAGATGAGATTGCTGATCTCCTAGCCAAAATATATAATCTTTCCCTCAAATCAGGCTTTGTGCCTGATGACTGGAAGGTAGCGAATGTAACACCAATTTTCAAAAAAGGATCCAGGGGTGATCCAGGAAATTACCGACCTGTCAGTTTGACATGTGTCCCAGGTAAAGTGATGGAAACCATCCTAAAAGATAGAATTAATAGGCACATAGAAGAGAAGGCGCTGCTAAAGGAGAGCCAACATGGCTTTTGCAAGGGTAAATCATGCCTCACTAATCTGTTGGAATTTTTTGAGAGTGTCAACAAGCATGTGGATAAGGGGGATCCAGTTGACATTGTTTATCTGGACTTTCAGAAGGCTTTTGACAAGGTCCCACACCAAAGGCTCTTGAATAAACTTACCAGTCATGGAATAAAGGGACAGGTCTTGTCCTAGATCAGCAACTGGCTAAGGGACAGGAAACAGAGGGTAGCACTAAATGGACACTTCTCCAAGTGGAGGGAAGTAAAGAGTTGGGTCCCCCAAGGTTCAGTACTGGGACCCCTGCTTTTCAACCTCTTCATAAATGATCTAGAGGTAGGAGTAAAAAGCAAGGTAGCCAAATTTGCTGACGACACTAAATTATACAGGGTAGTGAAAACTGTGAGAGATTGTGAGGAGCTCCAGAGGAATCTCTTGACATTGGGGGAGTGGGCAAAACAGTGGCAAATGAGTTTCAACATTAGTAAGTGCAGAGTGATGCATGTTGGGGCAAAGAACCCCAATTACATTTATAAACTGATGGGGTCTGAACTCTCTGCGACAAACCAGGAAAGGGACCTTGGTGTCCTGGTGGACAACTCAATGAAGGTGTCAACCCAGTGTGCCTCAGCAGTGAAAAAAGCAAACTCAATGCTAGGGATCATTAGGAAGGGTATAGATAATAAGTCAGCAAGTGTCATTTTGCCTCTTTATAAATCTATGGTGAGGCCCCATCTGGAATACTGTGTACAGTTCTGGTCGCCATACCTCCAGAAGGATATTATGGAGCTGGAAAAAGTGCAGAGGAGGGCAACCAGAATGATTAGGGGACTGGAACACCTTCCTTACCATCTGAGGCTGCAACGGTTGGGCCTCTTCACTCTTGAACGACGATGTCTAATAGGTGACCTGATTGAAGTTTATAAAATCATGCACGGTGTGGACAAAGTAGATAAGGAAAAACTGTTTTCCCTATAGCATAACACTAGAACTAGGGGACACTCCATGAAACTTTTGGGTACTAGTTCTCAAACAAATAAGAGAAAGTACTTTTTCACCCAGAGGATTACTGGTCTATGGAACTCCCTGCCAGAAGAAGTGGTGACAGCTGTCAGTCTTGACAGCTTTAAGAAAGGATTAGACAAGTTCATGGAGGACAAGAGTATCAATGGCTATAATTATGGATACTTAAGGACAACCTCCGGGTTGGAGAGATAGGCAGGATATCTCTCAATATCATTTCCAGGGAATCCTAAGCAGGTGAAGGCATCTGCTTGGGAATACCCTGAAGGAAATGGTGAGCCACTGTGTGAGACAGAATGCTGGACTGGATGGGCTGTGGCCTGTTCCAGCAAGGCTGTTCTTATGTTCTTATGCTATATGCAATGATCATCACAATTATAACGAATTAAGGCATGACATATCTCGCTTTGCATGCAGTGAGTCTATCTCATATATTTGTTTCACCTTTTAAGTGAAATGAATGAACATTTGCACGATATTCTAATTTTCCAAGTTTCACCTGTATTATCCCCATTTCTATAACTATTCCTAACTTGACCACTTCCTATAGTCTGAACTAAAGTATCAAAATGCTCATATATTATATGAATGCTTTTATGTTACATAAATTCATGGATTGTAATCCAATTTTAGTTCCAGTTAAGAGTAAACCTGTTGAGATAAATGGAAACTAATTAACAACAGTGTAAATCCCATTGATTTCAATGAGTCTACCTTTATTAAAAATAAAGAATTTTTTGTTGTTCAGTCGCACAGTCGATTCCGACCCTTTGCGACCCTATGGACCATCGTTCTCCAGGCGCCTCTGTCCTCCACCATCCCCCTCAGTCCTCCCAGTTCTGTGCCCATTGTGTCTACAATACCATCTATCCATCTCATCCTTGGCCTCCCCCTTCTTCTTTTGCCCTCCACCTTTCCCAACATCACGGCCTTCTCAAGTGAATCCTCCCTTCTCATTTGATGCCCAAAGTACTTTAGCCTCATCTTTACTATTTGACCTTCCAATGAGCAGTCAGTGTTGATTTCTTCTAAGATTGACCTATTTGTTCTCCTCGCTGTCCAAGGTACCCTCAAAACTCTCCTCCAACACCACATTTCAAAGGCATCTATTCTTCTGCGTTCAGCTTTCCTAATTGTCCAGCTCTCACATCCGTACATTACCACTGGGAATACCATTGCTTTGACTATTCTAATTTTTGTTTTCAAGGTGATGTCTCTGCTTTTCACTATGTTCCCCAGGTTTCTCATGGCTTGTCTCCCTAGAATCAGCCGCCTCTTTATTTCATGGCTGCAATCTCCATCTGCAGTGATCTTAGATCCTAAGAAAGTAAAATCTGTCACTGCTTCTACTTCTTCCCCGTCTATTTTCCAGGAACTGATCGGGCCTGTTGCCATTATCTTGGTTTTCTTGATATTGAGTCTCAAGCCAGCTTTTGCACTCTCTTCCTTCAAACCGATCAAGAGATTCTTTAGGTCTTCCTCACTTTCTGCCATTAGGGTGGTGTCGTCTGCATATCTCAGATTGTTGATGTTTCTCCCAGCAATTTTGATCCCATATTGTGATTCCTCCATCCCTGCATTGCGCATTATGTGCTCTGTGTATAAGTTGAATAAGCAGGGTGACAGAATGCAGCCTTGTCTTACTCCTTTTCCTATTCCAAACCACTCTGTCATTCCGTGTTCTGTCCTAACTGTTGCTTCTTGGTTCATGTACAGATTTCTCAGGAGGCATATGAGGTGCTCTGGTATTCCCATCTCTTTAATCACTTGCCACATCTTGTTGTGATCCACACAATCAAATGCCTTAGTGTAGTCAATAAAGCAAAAATAAACTTGTTTCTGGTATTCCTTTGTTTTCTCCATGATCCAACGTATGTTGGCAATGTGGTCTCTAGTCCCCCTGCCTCTTCTGAAACCAGCCTGCACCTCTGGTAATTCTCTTTCCACATGCTGCTGAAGTCTATCCTGTATTATCTTGAGCATCACCTTGCTGGCGTGTGGGATGAGCGCAATTGTTCGATAGTTTGAACATTCTTTGGCATTGCCCTTTTTTGGGATTGGAACATATACTGATCTTTTCCAGTCCTGTGGCCACTGTTTTGTTTTCCAAATCTGCTGGCATATTGAATGCAGTAATTTGATGCCATCATCTTTTAGAGCTTTGAGAAATTCAACTGGGATACCATCATCTCCACTAGCTTTGTTGTTTGCAGTGTTCTTTAGGGCCTTTCTGACTTCACTCTCCAGGATGTCTGGCTCAGGTTCAATTTCTTCATCATTGTGACTATCAGGAGTGTTGAGTTCCTTTTTGTAGAGTTCCTCTGTGTACTCTTTCCATCTTTTCTTAATCTCTTCTGCATCAGCTAGCTCCTTTCCATCTTTGTCCCTTATCATGTTCATTTTTGCTTTAAATGTTCCCTTGATTTCCCGGATTTTTTTGAAAAGATCTCTGGTTCTGCCTTTTTTGTTGTTTTCTTCCATTTCTTTGCACTGTTCTTTTAGATAGTTTTCCTTATCTCTCCTTGCTTTTCTTTGAAATTCTGTGTTCAAATGATTGTATTTTTTCCTTTCTCCTTTGACTTTTGCGTTCCTTCTTTCCTCTGCTATTTTAAGAGCCTCATCAGACAACCACTTTGCTTTCTTACTCTTCTTTTCTTTTGGTATGGTTTTCTTTGCTGCTTCCTGCATGATGTCCCTCATCTCTGTCCATAATTCTTCTGGCACTCTATCTATTGAGTCTAAGCCATTGAATCTGTTCATCACCTCCACCGTGTATTCTTTAGGGATGCTGTCTAGGTGATATCTGTCTGGTCTCTTTGTTTTCCCTATTTTCTTTAGTCTAAGCCTGAATTTTGCAATCAGTAGGTTGTGATCTGAGCCACAATCTGCTCCAGGTCTTGTTTTTGCTGACTGTATGGAGGTTCTCCATCTTTGGCTGCAGAGTATGTAGTCAATCTGGTTTCGGTGTTGGCCATCTGGTGATGTCCATGTGTAAAGTCGCCTCTTGTGTTGCTGGAAGAGGGTGTTTGCTATGACCAGTGCGTTCTCTTGGCAGAACTCTATCAATCTTTGTCCTGCTTCATTCTGTGTTCCAAGACCGAACCTGCCTGTTATTCCCTCCACTTTTTGATTGCCTACTTTGGCATTCCAGTCTCCTAGAATAATTTGAACATCATTTCTTGGTGTTTGTTCTATGAGGTGTTGTAAGTCCTCATAGAACTGGTCCACTGTGGCTTCATCTGCACCCGTGGTTGGTGCGTATATTTGGATCACAGTAACATTGAAGGGTTTGCCCTGAATTCTTACTGACATCATTCTGTCATTTTTGAGGTTGTATCCCATTACTGCTCTTCTCACTCTTTTATTGACAATTATGGCTACTCCATGTCTTCTAAGGTTTTCTTGTCCACAGTAGTAGATGTGATGGTTTCCAGAGCTGAATTCGCCCATCCCTGTCCATTTGAGCTCACTGATTCCCAAGATGTCAATGCTTATTCTTTCCATCTCATTTTTTACCACTTCCAGTTTACCTTGGTTCATTGATCTCACATTCCATGTCCCTATACAGTATTGCTCCTTACAACATTGCATTTCCCCTCCCCCTTTCCTGTCCATCCCCTTTCTCCCCTCTGAGGTGTTAAGCATCCTGTATCACCTAGCCTGCCCTTTTGTTTTGCCTTTTGTTTTGGTCCATAGGGTTCTCTTGGCAAGCTTTGTGGCGTGGTTTGCCGGTTTCTACGCCATTTTTTTCCTCGTATCATACATCATATCACAGTTTTAAAAGTTTAGAACAGTTTACACTACATATTATCATGCATAATTATCACACTCTAAAACACAGTCTCTATGTTACTTGCTATATTAAGTCAGTATGAAGTCTCTATGTCAGTCGCTATATTAATTCAGCTACATTTTTCACATCAGCTACTTATCCTTGTGTCCTCACTCCCCAGGTGGGGTTGTTGTCTCTGGGTCCCTTGCTCCAGGGGCATCGCAGTGGCGGGCAGTGGATGTTTTCCCTGTGTCTCAGCTGTTCCTCTTCCTCTGCCTCTGGCTGCAGTGGTGGATGGTGACCTTCTCCCTCCTAGGCCTCTGGATGGTTTCTGGGCAGTTGGGGCCTGGTCTTTCTCTGCCTCTTTCTTCCTTACACCCAGGTTTTAGGATGGGGTGGAAGGGAGGGGCCGATTCTTCACTCACCTCCCTCCAAGGCTTCTGGATGGTGACTGGGCAGTTGGGGCCTGGTCTTTCTCTGCCTCTTTCTTCCTTGCACCCAGGTTTTAGGATGGGGTGGAAGGGAGGGGCCGATTCTTCACTCACCTCCCTCCAAGGCTTCTGGATGGTTTCTGGGCAGTTGGGGCCTGGTCTTTCTCTGCCTCTTTCTTCCTTACACCCAGGTTTTAGGATGGGGTGGAAGGGAGGGGCCGATTCTTCACTCACCTCCCTCTAAGGCTTCTGGATGGTGACTGGGCAGTTGGGGCCTGGTCTTTCTCTGCCTCTTTCTTCCTTGCACCCAGGTTTTAGGATGGGGTGGAAGGGAGGGGCCGATTCTTCACTCACCTCCCTCCAAGGCTTCTGGATGGTTTCTGGGCAGTTGGGGCCTGGTCTTTCTCTGCCTCTTTCTTCCTTACACCCAGGTTTTAGGATGGGGTGGAATTTAGCCCACAGTTACAAAGACCACAAAGTTGTTACTTTTATTAATTTACCAAGGGAGATTTAGTTCTAGTAGAAGACCAATGTTAGTGGACTGAAGCTCTGGTCCTACTAGTAGACTGTAACCTAAGATTAATTAAATCTTCTTGCCATATTTGTTTACCTATCCAGATAAGAACAAAAGCAAATGACCTCTCTGAGCTACCTAAGCAATACAACTATTCCCAGATTAACAGAAGTTTCCATTTGTAGAACCAGTTTGTGACAAACCAGAATTTCTTTGTGAAAGTGCCAGAGGGTAGATGAGTTCCCAGAAAGAGAAATCAGTACTGTCGTTCTATAACCTTTTGGTCAAATTGAAAGTGATCATTTTAACTTTTAATGTTCTAAATGGCTTGAATATGGTAACGTGTGGTGTAGTGAATAGAGTAGTGATTTAGGACACAAATATGTATTTCCTTCCTGCAGAGTTACAACTTTTGTTACTGTCTTTATTCTTGTGACTTTAAAAGAAATCCAAAATGCACAAATGAAGCACAGTGCCAGGAAAAGCTCTATAACCTTCCCCTGTCAGAAAGCACTTGCTTTACTTATTGATATCACAAGATTCATAAAATTGATTTTAGGCAGCTTCTCATCCAGAGCTGGGGAGGGGGGGAATCTATATCAGATTAAACCAGTATTGGGGGGAGTACAACCATCCAGATAGCCAAGGGAGAAAAGAATTTATTTATTTATTTATTTGTTGGATTTATATAACCACCTTTTTGCCTAAGTGACCCAAGGCTGCTCACAACATACCCATGATGGGAACTGGAACCCATACCCATGATGGGAAATGGAATTCAATTGTATTTGGAGGCCCACAAGCTCCCTCACTTAAGAGCATTTTTAAAAATTTGCATCAACCGGAGTTGAATTTTTTTGAATAACAGCCTATGTTTCAGGCATATCAGAGAATAAACAAAACAAAAATGCTGTAGCACTTTAAAGACTAACTTGTTACAGTATATTTTAATGTGAGCTTTCATGGATCAAGTCTACTTCGTCAGACAAAGTGGACTTGACCCACAAAAGCTCATATTAAAATATCACAGTTAGTCTTTAAAATGCTACATTTTGGTTTTTGTTTTGTTTATTCTCTGATATGCCTGTTCTTCAGAGCTTGTCTCCTGTTGTGTTGGCTTCACCTTGTCCCACGGCGTCAATAAGCACCGATCAACCCTGTCTGCAAGTTCTTTGTCTACAATGCTGTTTTGCCTCAGATCCTGTTTAATCCTAGTAGGTCAGTGATGGTGAACCTTGGCACTCCAGATGTTCTTGGACTTATTTATTTATTTATTTAATCGATTTATATCCCGCCCTCCTGGTGGGAACACCGCTCAATTCCCAGAAACCCAAGTCAACACTCCTGGTGAATTGACGTTCAAAAACAGCTCGAGTGCCAAGATTCGCCATCACTATAGTAGGTCCTGAGAAAGATATTTCCCTGATATTGGCTTCTAACAAGCCCTGTTTCTACCCTTGCTGCCACCTTTCATCCCAGGGCACAATGCAGTGTGTGGACTTCCAGATGTTACTGGACAGAGATGCCACCCTCCTTCACCAACACCCATGCTGTTGAGGAATGAAGCCAACCCCAACATCTGGAGGCCCACAACAGTCCTCCCCTGAGGATTACCACAAATTGGGTTTTGCTTCCCAAACGCCCTATTATTAATTAGAGATATAAGAAGGTTAAAGGCGTTATAAAATAAAACAGAACAGCCAAGGTGATTAAAAAGCAAGGCAAAAATGTCTTATAAATGGGAGCATAGGGGGAAATCGGTTTAAACGAGACCAGGAAAAGGATAAAACCCTCACAGGAAATAGAATAAAAAGGCTGTGGGGGCGATGAAGTTGGGGGAGGGGGGCCATTAAAAAAGGGGGGCTAATGGCGCTTACAACCCTGGCTCTATAAAAGGGGGGAAGGGAGAAAAAATAGGGATTTTTTAAAAGGGATTTTGGAGCGGGCAGAAGCGAGGCTTTGCCGGGGAAACGAAGCAAGCCAACTCGCCACTCACTCACCTTTCCTTCCGCAGAGGTTTTTCTCTTCCTTCCCCCTCATATCCCGAGGAAAAGACCTACGACACCAACGACCGCTGACGACGTCACTGCGGCGCGCGAGAGGCCGCCATGTTGGAACGCTCGTTGCCATAGCAGCGGCTGCGGAAGAGAGTCAGTGACGTATAAATTGCGCGCTGAACTAATCTATTTTAATAAAGCATATCAGAGAGCAAACCAACAAAGCAAAACAAAAGCAGACACACACACACACAAAAGCAAAAAATGGTGTGGCGCCTTAAAGACTAACTCTTGTATTTTAAATGTTAGCCGTGTTAGTCTGTGCAAGCATATCGAGAGAACAAACAAAACAAAAACAGACAAAAAATTACAACAAAAATGGTGTGGCACCTTAAAGACTAACTCTTGTATTTTAAATGTTAGCCGTGTTAGTCTGTGCAAGCATATCGAGAGAACAAACAAAACAAAAACAGACAAAAAATTACAACAAAAATGGTGTGGCACCTTAAAGACTAGCTCCTGTGTTTTAATGTTAGTTTTCGTGGATTGTCTTTTTTTTTTTTTTGCTTTGTTTACTCTCTGATACCTTTATCAAAGTGGAAACTTTTTGAAGTGGTAGCCGTGTTAGTCTGTGCAAGCATATCAAGAGAACAAACAAAACAAAAACAGGCAAAAAACAATAAAAAATGGTGTGGCACCTTAAAGACTTAACTCCTGTATTTTAATGTTAGCTTTTGTGGATTGTCTTTTGTTGTTTTGCTTTGTTTGCTCTCTGATACCTTTATTAAAGTGGAAATGTTCGAAGTGGTAGCCGTGTTAGTCTGTGCAAGCATATCAAGAGAACAAACCAAACAAAACAAAAAAGAAAGAAAAAACAACCAAAAATGGTGTGGTACCTACTGTAACTCCTGTGTTTTAATGTTAGCTTTGGTGAATCAAGTCCACTTCATCAGACATAAGAGTGGATATCATGGTGTACATTTATAAATATCTGGTATAGAGTCCCAGAGTGGCAGGGTGAATTTGACTCTGGAACTCTATACCAGGTATTTATAAATGTACACCGTGATATCCACTCATATCTGATGAAGTGGACTTGATCCACGAAAGCTAACATTAAAATACAGGAGTTAGTCTTTAAGGTGCCACAGCATTTTTTGTTTTTTGTTTTTGTTTTTGTTTTTTGGTCTGGTTTTGTTTTGTTTACTCTCTGATATTCTTGCACAGACTAACACGGCTACCACTTCAAAAATGTCCACTTTAATAAAGGTATCAGAGAGTCAACAAAACAATAACAAACAAGACAAACAAAACATTGTGGCACCTTAAAGACTAACTCCTGTACTGAAATGTGAGCTTTCGTGGATCAAATTCATCTCAAAATGGACTTGATCCATGAAAGTTCACATTTAAATGCAGGAGTTAGTCTTTAAGGTGCCACAACGCTTTTGTCGCCGCCACCATCATGTTTGTTGTCTTTGGTTGTTGTTTTATTTACTCTGATATGCTTGAGACACAGACTAACACGGCTACCATTTCAAAAAGGTCCACTTTAATGTTTTTCCCCCATTATATACTTATTTTCCACCAATAGAACAAGCTCGTTACTACCATTTTCCTGTGGTTTCCCCATGCCCCAGGGGCATGGAACGGCCCGCGCAGAGGCCACTTCGGGAGAACGCTCCTTGAGCCGTGGGCTCTGCGGGCAGAGAAATTAAGGGGGGTGGATAAATGATAGGGTTTGATTCACCCAATTCCTTGACCTGACCAGCGGATCTGCTGAGAGAGCGAATAGCTAACCCAGTTACCCATTAGAGTAATCACTCATCTCCAAGCTCAACTTTACCCCGGGTGTAAACAGAGGCCATGTTTACCCCTGCCTAATCCCCAAACAATGGTGTTTTCCCCGGTCTGTGTTTGGCCAAGTTAATTAACTTCCCTCCGAGAGATTCCCAATTAACCCAAGTAAACAGGTGATGTGATTTCTGTCAGATGACTGTTTTTGCCACCGTTGCGCTTTTACTCCTATATATGATGATGCCTTTTTCCCAATAAACCACTGATCTGATCTCGCTCCATACTGCCTCGTATCGTTTCTTGATCAGTCTCCTCCGGGACCTCCGGCCCTCAGCGGCCCCGATTCCTACATTTTCCCTCATGTTTTCTTTAATTTTCTAGCAGTAATGCAGGAGACCAATCAATGTTATTTGTTATTCTGGTTAAATAAAACAAGTTACCATTGGCAGTATCCTGAGTTGAGTTGTACCTGAGTGGGCGGTATATAAGCATGAAAAATAAATAAATAAATAAATAAATAAATAAATAAATAAATAAATAAATAAATAAACAATGTATAGATTCCTTGTGATAGAGTAACTTCTTATTTTTCTTCAAGTGCCATATCCAATTCCAAACACTGGCTATCATCATGGTGATCAGCCATGAAGATTGTCCTGGGAACAATATAATGCAATAGCCTTCTACTTGCCTTCCGCATTGCAGTGTGATACCTGTACCATAGATCCAATTCTGCAAGTTACTTTCTGGTCCTGAACCCTTTTGGCACACAAAGTCCTCCTCAGCCCCAAGGCAGTATTAATGAAGCTGCTGCCCTCCATCAAGATGGGTTCAGGTGTGATTTAATCCACTTGGGGACTTCACCACCCAAGATCAGGGTTGTCAGGTTGTTTAACTGCCACCTGACAATTGGCATTGAGTTGCTGACAGTATGGTCAACTGCAAGGTCTCTCAACCCTTTAAACCCAGCACTGAATCAATTCTCTCCTCTTACAATTTTTAAAAAATATTACAGCTTTCCTCCACTTACCCATGGAGGGTGAGTCAGGAAGGGGATATAGGAGGATCTTTTTTAATTTATTTATCCCTTCCCTTTAAAGTGAGTTACAGGGTGGACAGGGTCACTTGGAGTGTGTTGTAGTTCTTGACATGAAACCACTCAAGCCTGGCATATTCACTAATTTTTATTGTATTTTAATAGTTTTTTAAAACTGGGCTTAAGGTGTTTTTTTATAGTTCTCTAGTGGAATTTATGTAGTTCATGATGTAATTGTTGTACGCCGCCCAGAGTCACTTACCGAGTGGGCGGCAATACAAATGTGACAAATAAATAAATAAATATGGACACTGCAAGGGTCATCCAAATGACAATCTACATCATCTCTAAGAAAAAACTGGATATCTAGTCACATTCTCTGAGGTATAACCAGGAAAACAAGAAGTTGAGCTCAATGGCTGTTTCCCTCTGCAGAATTATGAGTTCCTTTAAAAAAAGAGGTGGGATGGGTATCAAGATCTGTTAGCTAGAAAGCAGTGGGAACAGTGGCCATAAGGAAAAACTGGAGGAGAATCAGGATAATTGGAGTGTGTGTGTGTGTGTGTGTTAAAAATGAGGTGAGCGGAAAAAGCTGCACTTACAACTGTCTGTGTGCAAAATTCAACCATTGAACAATGGCTGTCAACATCCTTCTGCTTGTTAATAATATTTAATGTGGATAAAAATAGTTCAAATATTGTAAGCAACACTGTTAATTAATGTTCAACAAATGAGAGTAAAATAAACATCAACAAAATGAAGCCGATTCAAGTTTAATAACCATCAGGTTGCAGCTTATCATGAAATAGGTCTGTAACTAGAAGTTATATGGTAAGGTAACCTATGAATTGAGGGGCAATTATATATATTTATCTGATAGTTCTTAAGATTCATTTCTTTTTAATTAATTACTATGTGGTACAACCAGTGCAGGTCATAAGAACATAAGAACAGCCTTGCTGGAACAGGCCACAGCCCATCCAGTCCAGCATTCTGTCTCACACAGTGGCTCACCATTTCCTTCAGGGTATTCCCAAGCAGATGCCTTCACCTGCTTAGGATCCCTGGAAATGATATTGAGAGATATCCTGCCTATCTCTCCAACCCGGAGGTTGTCCTTAAGTATCCATAATTATAGCCATTGATACTCTTGTCCTCCATGAACTTGTCTAATCCTTTCTTAAAGCTGTCAAGACTGACAGCTGTCACCACTTCTTCTGGCAGGGAGTTCCATAGGCCAGTAATCCTCTGGGTGAAAAAGTACTTTCTCTTATTTGTTTGAGAACTAGTACCCAAAAGTTTCATGGAGTGTCCCCTAGTTCTAGTGTTATGCGATAGGGAAAACAGTTTTTCCTTAACTACTTTGTCCACACCGTGCATGATTTTATAAACTTCAATCAGGTCACCTCTTAGACGTCGTCGTTCAAGAGTGAAGAGGCCCAACCGTTGCAGCCTCAGATGGTAAGGAAGGTGTTCCAGTCCCCTAATCATTCTGGTTGCCCTCCTCTGCACTTTTTCCAGCTCCATAATATCCTTCTGGAGGTATGGCGACCAGAACTGTACACAGTATTCCAGATGGGGCCTCACCATAGATTTATAAAGAGGCAAAATGACACTTGCTGACTTATTTTCTATACCCTTCCTAATGATCCCTAGCATTGAGTTTGCTTTTTTCACTGCTGAGGCACACTGGGTTGACACCTTCATTGAGTTGTCCACCAGGACACCAAGGTCCCTTTCCTGGTTTGTCGCAGAGAGTTCAGACCCCATCAGTTTATAAATGTAATTGGGGTTCTTTGCCCCAACATGCATCACTCTGCACTTACTAATGTTGAAACTCATTTGCCACTGTTTTGCCCACTCCCCCAGTGTCAAGAGATTCCTCTGGAGCTCCTCACAATCTCTCACAGTTTTCACTACCCTGTATAATTTAGTGTCGTCAGCAAATTTGGCTACCTTGCTTTTTACTCCTACCTCTAGATCATTTATAAAGAGGTTGGAAAGCAGGGGTCCCAGTACTGAACCTTGGGGGACCCCACTCTTTACTTCCCTCCACTTGGAGAAGTGTCCATTTATTGCTACCCTCTGTTTCCTGTCCCTTAGCCAGTTGCTGATCCAGGACAAGACCTGTCCCTTTATTCCATGACTGGCAAGTTTATTCAAGAGCCTTTGGTGTGGGACCTTGTCAAAAGCCTTCTGAAAGTCCAGATAAACAATGTCAACTGGATCCCCCTTATCCACATGCTTGTTGACACTCTCAAAAAATTCCAACAGATTAGTGAGGCATGATTTGCCCTTGCAAAAGCCATGTTGGCTCTCCTTTAGCAGCGCCTTCTCTTCTATGTGCCTATTAATTCTATCTTTTAGGATGGTTTCCATCACTTTACCTGGGACACATGTCAAACTGACAGGTCGGTAATTTCCTGGATCACCCCTGGATCCTTTTTTGAAAATTGGTGTTACATTCGCTACCTTCCAGTCATCAGGCACAAAGCCTGATTTGAGGGAAAGATTATATATTTTGGCTAGGAGATCAGCAATTTCATCTTTAAGTTCCCTGAGAACTCGTGGATGGATGCCATCTGGTCCTGGTGATTTGTTAGTGTTTAGTTTAACAAGACATGCAAGGACCTCCTCCCTGGTTATTTCTATCTGGCTTAATTCTTCGGTTTCCCTCCCTACGAAGATAGGCTCTGTTTTGGGCATGTGGCCTCTGTCTTCTTCAGTGAATACTGAAGCAAAGAATTCATTGAGTCTCTCTGCAATCTCTGTTTCCTCTTTAATAACCCCTTGCCTTCCGTTGTCATCTAATGGTCCAATGGCCTTCCTAGTTGGGTTCTTACTTCTAATGTACTTAAAGAAGTCTTTGTTATTTCTCTGAGTATTTTTAGCTATACGCTCCTCAAAGTCTTGCTTTGCTTTCCTGATTGTTGCCTTGCATTTGTTCTGCCAGAATTTATGTTTCTGCCTGCAGTCCTCATTCGGACAAGCCTTCCATCTTCTAAATGAGCTTTTCTTGCTCTTGATCACTTCCCGAACAGCTCCTGTAAGCCACATCGGAGTCCTCTTGGACCTGGCAGTGCCCTTTTTCCTTTTGGGTATGCATTCCAATTGAGCCTCTGTTATTGTTTTTGTAAACAGCCTCCATGCCTCTTGGAGTGTTTGTTGTTGTTGTTCAGTCGCACAGTCGACTCCGACCCTTTGCGACCCCATGGACCATTTTCCTCCAGGCGCCTCTGTCCTCCACCATCCCCCTCAGCCCTCCCAGCTCTGTGCCCATTGTGTCTACAATACCATCTAGCCATCTCATCCTTGGCCTCCCCCTTCTTCTTTTGCCCTCCACCTTTCCCAACATCAATGCCTTCTCAAGTGAATCCTCCCTTCTCATTTGATGTCCAAAGTATTTTAGCTTCATCTTTACTATTTGACCTTCCAATGAGCATTCAGGGTTAATTTCTTCTAAGATTGACCTATTTGTTCTCCTCGCTGTCCAGGGGACTCTCAAAACCCTCCTCCAACACCACATTTCAAAGGCATCTATTCTTCTGCGTTCAGCCTTCCTAATTGTCCAGCTCTCACATCCATACATTACTACTGGGAAAACCATTTGGACACTCTCAATTTTCCCTTTCAGCTTCTTTTTTACTAGTTTCCTCAACTTTGGGAAATTTCCTTTTTGAAAATTTAAGGTCTCTGTGTTAGATTTTATCAGTGACTTGCGGTCTATGATCAAGTTAAACATAATTGAGTTGTGGTCACTGTTCCCTATTGGATCAGTCACATTAACATCTTGCACCAGATCCTGAGTATTACTCAGGATCAAGTCAAGGATTCTTGTACCTCTAGTTGGGTCTTCAACCATCTGTCCCAGGGAACAATCATTTAGCATATCTAGGAACTTTATCTCTTTATCATGTGCTGAGCAACAGTTCACCCAGTCTATGTGAGGGTAATTGAAGTCCCCCATTATAACCAGGCTTCCCTTCTTGGATGCCTCCTTTACAACATTCTCCAACTGCCAGTCTCCCTCAAGAGTTTGGGTCGGAGGCCGATAGTATATGCCTACTGTTAGACCATCATTGTGGCCTGATACTCTTACCCACAGAGCTTCTAATGGTGACTCCAAATCACCTAGATATTCCAATTCATACGATTTTATCACTTCTTTGACATACAAGGCCACACCACCTCCCATTTGCCCCTTCCTATCCTTCCTGTACAGTTTGTAGCCTGGGATAACTGTATCCCATTGGTTATCATCCGTCCACCAGGTTTCAGTGATACCAATAATATCAATATTCTTATCTATTGCTAAGTATTCCAGCTCCCCTATTTTGTTCCGGAGGCTTCTGGCATTTGTATACAAGCATTTATATATGCTTTTCTGACACAGTCTTTTGTGTCCAGTTGCATTGTTAGACTGCCTCTTGCATCCTTCTGCTAGAATGCTAGTGACTAGCTCCTCGCTCTGCTCAGTAATTTTTGCATCCTCCTCACTACTCAAATACACACTTTCCCGAACCGGATGCTGCCCAGCTCCTGTCGGCTTTCCCCCAGTTATCAGTTTAAAAGCTGCTCTGCAGCCCTTTGGATGTTGAGTGCCAGCAATCTGGTCCCATCATGGTTCAAATGCAACCCATCCCTCCTGAACAGATTTGGCTTGTCTCCAGTTCCTGACAAATCTGAACCCCTCCTCTCGACACCACCGCCTCATCCACGCATTGAGGCTTCTGAGCTCTGCCTGCCTGGTAGGTCCTGCACGAGGGACAGGCAGCACTTCTGAAAATGCTACCTTGGAAGTCCGGGACTTCAATCTTCTTCCTAACAACCTGAATTTGGCTTCCAGGACAGACCGCTTGGCCTTCCCAACATCATTGGTACCAACGTGTACCATGACAACTGGCTCGTTCCCAGTTCTCTCTAACAATCTATCTAGATTTCTTGTGATGTCTGCAACTTTTGCACCTGGCAGGCAAATCACCATACGGTTATCATGTGCATCACAAATCCATTTCTCTGTATTTCTAATTATTGAATTGCCTAGTACAAGGAGCCTCTCTCCTGCAATCTGTTCATCTACATGCACCTCATTAACCATATTAAGGGAGAGAACCTCAGTTTGTTCCGGTTGTTTATAGGTATTAGGCTGTAGCTCTTTAAATTCAATGTATAAGTTATGGCTTCCTACTGTGGCATTCTGCAACTATGGTTTTGGTACTTTGTCACATCACAACATGAGTGGAAATAATGTTTCTTGGGACACTTCTGACTGTTGGACAAAGAACAACTTTAAAGAAAGAGATACACACAATTATCTCTTTTTTAACTGTTTTTATTTCAACAGGGAAACATACTCTGACTTCATCTTATTTGAGATAGCCTTCCAACGGTAGATTCAGGTATTCTTGCAAAGAAGAGGGCAGTTTCAGCTGAGCAATTCCCTGATAGCATCGTATTCCTAACTGCTTCCGGATAGCACAGCGAGCCAGGTGTTGCAGTGAACGAGGCTGATTCAGCAAGCACAAGGCTGAATTATAGAATACATGGTGCTTCTGTCACAATGGAAAGAAAATAAATCAGTTAAGGTTTTGCATGTATACCTAAAGCAAGCCTGAAGCAGGAGCAAGGAGAGAGTCAAGCATCTTATAGAAATGTGATCATAATAGCTACAAGCTTTCCCTTTTGACTATAGGGGAGCACAAATTCTAAAGGTTGTTGTGCACAGAAGCGGTTTCTGCCTCAGTTATGGCTCTAAGATTCTAACATTTAATGATTAATTATGTACTGTCAAGTTGCTTCTGACTAATGGATTGTAACTGAATTGGACGAACTTACTTGCCACACTTCAGGGGGCACAGATTCCATCCAGGAATCACAGGACAGGATTCGATCGTAGGTATTCAGAATAACTTCCATAGTCCGAGAGGATGAGGCACAAAATCTTAACATCTAGAGAGAAAGCAGAGAAAAATGGTATACGTGAGCACATTGGAAAAAGGAGGGAATGCAGAGAATATCCACATAACATCCTTTGGAAGTCTGAACCAGGAAACCAAAACAGAAGTGGACAATTTATAGCTTTCTAGATGTAATGGGACAGAAATCTCCATGATCCTTCGCCATGGTTTATGCTGGCTAGGGCTGATTGCAATTACAATCCAGCAAAGATCTGGATGTTCACAATGTTGCCAGTCCTTTCACTGAATTTATAGTAATAGTTCTATCCTTACCTTAGAATTGATAGGAGCCGCACCATGATTAAGCAGGGTTGCTATAAGCTGCTCTGGCTCCCCTTCTAGGTAGTCTTCCACTGCTTGTAAAGCACAATCCACAGGTGAGTAGCCGACACAGTTATTGACATTGACATCTGCTCCGTGTTGCAGCAGCAACTCCACGATACGGAAATGGCAGTTGCTACAAGCATTGTGCAGAGGTGTGTGGTTCTTTCGGCCAGCTATTTGGGCATCTGCCCCACTCTCCAATAGCCGCTTCACCACCTGGTAGTAACGGCCAGCCTCCTCAGGTTTGTCTGCGCCAGCGCAAGCTGCATTGAGGGCTGTCTCCCCTTCCCGGTTTCTGTGAGCTATGTTCGCGCTATAGCTAAGGTAGAGCTTGACATGATCATCGAGGCCATGCTTAGCAGCTACATGCAATGGAGAAGCCCGGTGGTCTCTTGTGTTCTTGTTGACTAGAGCCCCGTATTCCAGTAATAGCTGGGCACATCTGGAAGGCATAGTAAACTGCTATGAGACTGTTGATAGCAAAGAATTGGAAAATGTGCATCTCCTTAAATTTGGAAGAATGGTACAAAGAAATATGGAAAACAGTAATTCCTCAGATAACGTTTGTACCAGATAACGCTAAAACCGCATAACGTTAAGCAATCTGGAAAAAATTGCATCACATAACATTGAAATCCTATGGGATGTATCGCATAACGTTCGCCAAAGTCTGTGCTGGTTACAATGTGTCTCTATGGAGTTTTAATGTTATGCGATTCATCCCATAAAATTTTAACATTATGCGATGCATGTGTCGCATAACGTTAACAATCGGATAATGCTAAAACTTATGGAACCAGGTTTTAGCATTATCCTGGGTTCTACTTATAGCATTGAATGATAAGCTGATGTGTGAATTAAAAATTAAAGAGTGGACGATAAAGAATAATGAATTTCTACAGATATAGGGAGACTTAATTGAAATAAGGAAAGGTAGAATAACTAAAAGAGAATTAAAATATGCAGAATAGAAGGAATGATCCCAAGGGTGGAGTGTGCACTTGTTAATTGTTAAATGTTATATATGTATATATCGTCGTTGTTGTCAGCTGCAACTCGTATCTGAAAATGCATTTTTTCCTAAAGCAGGGAAAATGCCATTGGCATGAATTTGTTTAAGGTGGATCCCAGCTTGCCATGAAGTGACCCAGACACTATGATCACGGAGCCATCTCCTGCGGCACATATGAAATAAGACATGCAGGATTTAACACTGGGACTGCAATGGACTACTGCAGCCTTAAGGATATGGACAAGGTGCACCTTCACAGCCAGTCCATCTGGCATGGCCTCTTCCGTCTCCATGACTGTTGGGAATCAGAGTTCCTCTTTCCGCTAATTTTGCTGTTGAGCCCAATATGATGGTTTCCAGTGGCATTTTCTCAACCAAGGGGGACCATCACCCCACCTAAAGGGACTCATCCGCCTATAGCTGTTGGCCCCTTTAGGGAGTCAGGTGACTGAGGAATTTGGCACCTGCCGTATAATCCAGTCTAACCATAACATTTCCATCTAGTTTTAAAGATGTTTCTACCCTTAATGCCCACAGAAGTAAATTTGTGGACCTGAAGCTCATATTGACCGAGAACTCCATGGTCGATCAGGTGGTCTTCCTATGGTCTTTGCAGTGACATATTCTTTCTCCCCACTATCTCCACTTTCTTTCCCCTTATGTTAGAGGGCTGAAGAAAGGGGATCTCATCCCATCCATTCCCCAGTAATATCTTGTACCTGCACTACCAACCTTGGTTTATCAGTACTTCCCCCTAGTGTGATTATATGCCAATCCACATTCAAAAAATAAGATCAATCTCTAGTTAATTCAGTTCAGAACTGAGCATGAAAACAGGGAGTACTTATACTAGCAAATTACTGAATTGACTAATTAACTCAGAATAAACATTGTTGCTGCAGATTGGTATTGGCCGCGGGGAAAGTGGGAGCAGGTGCGGAGGGCGGCAGGGACTTAAAAACCAGCCCTGGACGTGGCTGCCACCCTGGCTCCTTCCCCCAGTCTGGCATTGGCCATGGGAGAAGTGGGAGCAGGTACGGAGGGCGGCGGGGACTTCAAAACCAGCCCTGGAAGCGGACGCCACCCCGGCTCCTTCCCCCGATCTGGCATTGGCCATAGGGGAAGTGGGAGCAGATGTGTAGGGCGGCAGGGACTTTAAAATCAGCCGCGGACGCCACCCCGGCTCCTTCCCCCATTCTGGCATGGCCGCGGGGGAAGTGGAAGTAGCCAATGCTACTGCTCTTCTGAACTTATTGTGGTCAGGAGGGAGCTGTATTGTATTGCTATTGTGCAACTTTGTAATGAGCTGCATTTTGGATATTTTGTATCTTGGATATATTGTATTTAGCCGAGACACAGAGTTCCTTCCCCCAGTCCTGTTGGATGGGAGGAGTGGGAGCACATGTGCCGGCCTGTACTGCATTATTGTATATCTATGCATCTTATTGTATTTTATATTTTGTATTTTATATCTTGTATGTAAACTGATTTGTATTTTATATCCTGTATGTTAAACCCCTTGGGTTACCTTGGGGTTATTTATATGTTGTTAGCCACCATGAGTCGGCCTGTGCTGAATAGGGCAGGGTATAAATCGAATAAACATAGACATAAACATAAACATTTTCACCGCATGGAGCAAGGCACAAAGGTAAATAAAACCCTTTCTTTTTATACACAGTTTTGGTTTCCCACTGTCGGTTAGAAACAGCTCCAAATGGATTACATAATTTTGACCTACCCCCCCCCACACACACACACACACACAACCCTACGTAATTTTTCTGTAATTCGGATGGCAGACCCCCTCCCTCCCTTTGAGGATCACGTAACTGTTGAATGGCCCTGCTGTTTTAAGCACCCTCTAAGCCAGAAAACAACCCTTCCAACCATCACCTCCCCGACTTCACAGACATACGGTAAAGACTCCTGCGTCGTGCACAAGTGCAGTGGGGCCAGCCCTTCTTCTGAAAAAATATTGGGATCAGCACTGTATCTCAGGAGCAGGCGTGTGCATTCGGCACGGTGATTGGCACAACTGTCATGCAGAGCTGATTTCCCACCAACAACAGCATCAACCCGAGCTCCTTGCAAAAGGATATGCTTCACACAATCCTGGTAGCCCCTGGAAGCTGTGATGCGCAACGGAGAGGTGTGCTTCTTTTGGGACGTCAACACCCACAGCCCTGCAGAGCCAGCAAGGAAAGAGAAGATTTGATTGGACAGGAGGTTCATTAATGCAGGGGTGCTGAGTTGTACTTTAATAACATCATCAGAGCCTGTGTGCTGTTATAGGGCCGAGACTTGTTCCTCTGACAATGATGATCCAGGTTCACATCTCCACAGAATTATGGATTTCTTGATCTATTTACTCAGTTTGGCTTATCTCACCTCAAGGCTATTAGGAGGATAAAATGAGGTGGTAAATCAGATATGCTGCCTTGAGCTCAGATATGAGTAATTAATTCTGGCACTTCTGGTTACCCGGTTAATGCCAGTTTGAAATAGATTAATGCACTGTAGATTTCTACTTTTATCTAATCATAATGCACAATTAATTTGAATTCACTGCTGTAAGTTTTGATGGGAGACAATAGTTCAGACTTTGTTAGCATAATTCAAAGTGTAGGTGCCATATTAAAGGAGATGGGTAATGGTCTGATCATGTAATGTTGTGTCTATATATTGAAATTTCATATAAGACAATGTGTCTGACAATGGTCTGATATGATGCAATTCCTTCATAAGATCTTTTTTTCCCCCAGGCAATGAGACATTCTAAAACTGAATCTTTAGAGAAATGAGGCTTGTCTATACCTAAAAATGTATTATTAGATTCCTAAAATGGCATAAGGTATTTGAAAGGTATACATCTAACTGTTTCCTGAAGGGAGCCATTGGTAATTCAGTGGAGAGATGCTGATTCTGATTATTAGGACATAATGGGGGAAATGCACATTGAAAGACTACAAAATGCACAGGCATTGCTTTACAGGCAAATGCAGCGTTACAGAATTGTTGTTGGACTGCTTTCCAAATATTACTGTTGGATTCACAACATTACTGACATATCAGCTAACATGGCTAAGAAAGTTCAATAAATTACTTTAAATAGAATAATAATGGAAACAAATGCTCCTTATTTCCTTCATAGACAGGTATCCAAAAATGTTTGCCAGTACTGCATTCACACCCAGTATTGGCGCTGCACATAGTGAAAGAAGAAAGCGGAGTTTCTCCAGCAAAAATCCTTTCAACCCAGAATAATTTCTGACACAAAATTATTATTATAAGTCAAAAGCTGATGACATAGTAGAAATAAAAAACTCTTGTATTGTATTGACTCTTGATTTGAATGATGTATCCACAAATGGCAAATCAGTGGCATGAAACATGATAATATATAACAATAGTGGCACAAATCATATTGATATTCTTCAATTAAGTAAGGTTTGGCTGGACCTATAGCATCTGCCAGGAATCTCAGGAGCATGGAGGAGTCTTTTGGACAACAGTTCCCAGAATCTTTTTGCTACCACAGGGTTTTCCTATTCCAGAGTTTTAGAACATACTAGCATATTTCGCCCGTTTTTGCTACCACAGGGTTTTCCTATTCCAGAGTTTTAGAAATACTAGCATATTCGCCCGGCGGTGCCGGGCTTTTTAAAATTGTGTTGGATAGTAAAGGGTTTTTTATTTTTTCTTGAACCAATGGTGCTGGGCTGTTTTAAATTGTGTTGAAAGGTTTTGTGATTTTGTGGCTTCGAGGCGCTGCGTCCGCCTGCGGCGGACTTGCGCTCCCAGTGTGTGTTTTATTTTTATTTATTTTTTGCGCGCCGGCTTCCTCAGTGCTGGGCTTTTTAAATTGGTTTTGGAAGGTTTTTGTTTTATGTTTATGCAAATTTTATTTTAATTTATTTAATGTAAAATTATTATTTTTTATTTTAAAATTTAATTTTGGTTTTTTAAATCTTTATTTTTTCGCATTTTTTATTTTGGTTTTTTTGAGTGAAAATTGATTTCTGTTTGTTTGTTTTTGGTATTGTTTGAGATTATTGTGTATATTTTTGAATGTTTTGATAACTTATTTGATTAATTTGAGAATTAATCTTATTAGTTTCAATATTTTTGAATGTTTTTTCTCTTGTGGCCTCTGGGTGGGGGTGGTGAGCTTTTCTTCTTCTCTACAATTGTTCTCTACTGTCCTCTGGGTGTCGCTTCCGGTAAGTATTTTCTTTTTCTCAGTTGAGTTCCGGTGGTCATGCAGTGAAGACGTCTCCTGGTAAGCTCTCTGGTTTTTTGTTTGTTTGTTTGGTTTTTTTTGGGGGGGGGTTGTGTTGGGTTTTTTTGGGGGGGGTCTTTGTGATTTTTTGGTTACTTTTTGGATGTTTTTGTGTTTCCTTTTTGTATTTTTGATTTTTGAGTGTTTTTGGTTTGTGTTTTTGTGTTTACTTTTTTAGGGGAGGGGTCTTTCTTTTCCGTGTGCCAGGCTCAATGCCTGGCTCGTGGAAAGGAAAGACAGGGGCGGGTGGGGGCCTTTCTTTTCCACGGGCCATGCTGGCTGGCCCGTGGGAAGGAAGGGCAATGGCGGGGGGGGGGCTTTCTTTTCCATGGGCCATGCTGGCTGGCCCGTGGGAAGGAAGGGCAATGGGGGGGGGTTTCTTTTCCATGAGCCATGCTGGCTGGCCCGTGGGAAGGAAGGGCAATGGCGGGGGAGGGGGGCTTTCTTTTCCAAGGGCCATGCTGGCTGGCCCGTGGGAAGGAAGGGCAATGGCGGGGGGGGCTTTCTTTTCCATGGGCCATGCTGGCTGGCCCGTGGGAAGGAAGGGCAATGGCGGGGGGGGGCTTTCTTTTGCACAGGCCATGCTGGCTGGCCCATGGAAAGGAAGGGCAGCGGCGGCGGTGTTTTTTTTTTACTTTTATTTTTCATGCACCGGCTGCCTCAGCGTTCTGCGTGCTAATGGCACGCAGGACGCTGGGGCTTGTAGTTTTGCCTGTGTGTGTTTGGTTCCTGCAGCGTTTTTTTCCCTGTGGCTTTTTTTTGATTGGCTACGGCGCTTTTCCGAACGTTCCTTTTGCCGCGCCGCTCAGCCTGATTGGCTCTGGTGCGGCGTGGCGCAAGGAACGTCGGGAATTGAAGTTCCCTTTTTTTGTTTGTGTCCAGGTGGCTCCTGCCCCCTGGCTGAAAATTTCAACCCGACAGTTACCTGCGAACCGGGTTCGGGCAAGTGAACGGAGGCCCATTACGGGCTAGTGGGGCCTGATGCAACATCCTTTGTCACATTCCAACGGTTAACACACCATTTTATAGGTATAGAAGAACAGCCTTGCTAGAACAGGCCACAGCCCATCCAGTCCAGCATTCTATCTAGGGTTGCCATGTGTCCTGGAAAACCAGGATTGTCCCGGATTCAAGGTCAGAAAAACTGTCCCGGCCAGTTCAAGAAAAATCATGTTAAAGTCTCAGATTTTTAAAATGTACTGATTGTGTATTATAGCACACCATTAAAATAGATTTGAACTCTCGCCATCAAACAAGTGATTTCCTGCCACATTGGAGTTGGAATATACCTGGAGATAAATCTTAGCATCCTTGCCTCACATCACCACCCATTAAGTGTGACCAGTGTGTTTCCTGGAACTGAGGGCATTAAGAGTTGACCGCGACACGACTTCTCGGAAGTACAACAGATCATTTTACAGTAAGAATTAACTGTTGTAAATAAATGCATTTATGTTTTGATATATTTAATGTGAAAGTGTTTTATAGCTGTCATTATATTATGTTTGTTTTAAAAACGGCTATTTTGTAGAGAACCCACCCATTTTTGTCAAGTATACTTTTGTCCCGGTTTTGCAGGAGAGAATTATGGCAACTCTAATTATGTCTCACACTGTGGCTCACCATTTGCTTCAGGGTATTCCCATGCATTCACCTGCTTAGGATTCCCTGGAAATGGCATTGAGAGATATCCTGCCTATCTCTCCAACCCGGAGGTTGTCCTTAGGTATCCATAATTATAGCCATAGATACCTTTGTCCTCCATGAACTTGTCTAATTTGCATAACATTTTTTGGTATTTTTTCATCGTTATGCAGAGCATCACGTGGTGCATAACAAACGCGTCGTTATGCAGATTTGTCCTTATCCGGAGCTTTAAATGTTGCTTTTTAAAACTCAGCTCCCAAGGACCCACTATAGGATTCTGGGAACTTTTCAAGCTCTGGCAGTTCTCCACACAATTCCTGGAAACTGTAACTTGGTGACAGATGGCAGCACTAAGCTCATTGTGAGATATTTAAAGCGTGCCTCCATCTCCACAAACACCCTAGGTCAGTGATGGCAAACCTCAGCACTCGAGCTGTTCTTGAACTTCAATTCCCAGAAGCCCAAGTCTATGTAAATCCACACAAATGGGTTTACTGCACGTACAGAGACTTGAGCTTCTGGGAATTGAAGTCCAAGAACAGCTGGAGTGCCAAGGTTTGCCATCATGGCCCTAGGTGGTTGACAATTACTGTATTGCTTGTTAAAGTACATCTAAACTTCAGATACAGTGCCTTCAAAGGGTCAGAAGAGGAAAGGGAGCCATAAACGTTAGAATAAAAAAGAAAAGTGAGTGAGGTTGTGGGATAATGTGGAATGTTTGAAAACTACTGAGAGAGAGATAGACCAATGAACTTTAAAATATATAAATACACTGTGTGCGTATATCACTAAAATATATTTACTGTACCTACATAATTAGTACTAACAGTATTTCTGGATGTTCTAATTAATGGGAAGAGTGAACTTGAAAAGGCTGAAAATATGTATAATCTGTAACCTTTAAAATAAATAAACTATGTGAACAAATGTGTGTGTATACACGCAAAATATAGATGTATATACACAGGGTATATTTTAAAAGTTTACTAGCATACAAATGCACACATATACATATGCACACAAACTCATAAACATTAAAGCTGTCCATGTATACATAATACACATATACATACAATATACAGTGGAACTCTGAATAACGACAAAACTTGGTTCCACAAGTTGTGTCATTATCTGGATTTTGACGCTATGCAATCCCTATGGGAGATGCTCTGCATAACAACAACAAAAAAGCTAAAAGTCGTTATTCGGAGCATCAATACCAAATGCTCCGCATAACGACGTTTTTTGGCATTTTTTCGCCGTTATGCAGAGCATCATGTGGTGCATAACGAACGTGTCGTTATACAGATTTGTCCTTATCCGGTGCTGTTGTTATCGGGAGTTCCACTGTACATGTATTTTCCAAGTTTACTTTTAAATGATTCAATTTTAATATATTTGTTAATATTTATATTCAGTTTAATATTTATAAAAATAGAGCTTAAAATTTTCAAGACTCCCACTTGGGGGGGGGTATTGTATCCCTCCCCCCTTTCTCCACTACGTATCAACAATCTTAACCTCACATTTTATACTTTTCATTGCTGTAGGTTCTTCTATATAGAGTCAAAGTGGCTTCCATTTACAGTATAACCCCATTTCAATAGCAAACTAGGCAACTGATGTAAGTTGTCATTTCTTCTGATTGGACATCTTACCCAACTCAGGTGACCAGGCTAGCTCTTCACTGAGGCTCTCCATGACCAAGTTAGCAGTCGTTTCATCCTTAAAGATGCTTTTGATTTTCTGCAAGTCTCCTGTGTACAGAGCATTGTGGACAGCAGGATCCCGGCAGTACTGAGGGCGCTGGGTCGACCCAGGGAGGGCAAAGGTTCTGGTGCCCAGCTGGTATCTGCGACTAGCAACCTGGTGAGACACTGCCCTTCGCCGGTCTTCCGAGTCTAACATTTCTCGCTGAAGCCGCAAAGAGCGCAGAGTGGAGGAGGTAAATGCAAACGTTTCCTTGGCCATTCTTATAAGCGAACAGGGGGTGGAATATCCCGTCCCCAACAATAGCTCAATTTATCAACCCACCATTAAGGAAAGAGCCCCTGTTCCCCAATGCAATGTTTAAAAAGTACTGCTGCTATAAGGTCTTGCTAAAAACACATGGGATAGTGCTTACAGGGAGAAATGCTTACCCGGCTTGGCCTGGTTTATAATTAGAAATGAATAGTCATCAAAGCAGCACAAAACATTCTCTCTCTGTGCAGTGTCATTTTCTTTTCTGGATCTTGGAGCAATTAACTTGTTGATGAGACTGTGGAAGAAAGCTGCAAAGGAGGGGCAATTAGCCAGTTCTTCTCAAAACTGTCACACTCCCACTCAACATGGAGGGGGGGACCTTGGAATTTTTTTATTCTTACCAGTAAGAATGAAATAAGTGCCTATTTGTACCCCTACTTTTACTTCATTACAGTATTTCCAACTTCAGGTTTTATCATCCACTGCTTTGGGAGGGCTTTTATACTAGAACAGAGGTGCCCAAACCTTTCGGGTTGTGGGTCGGTCACGTGGTTCAGCGTGCCGGTCATGTGGTTCCTCCCGTCAGAAGTGGCAGTAAAACGCACCTTGCAATCTGTTTTGCAACAAGGTGAGATAGATTTTAGGCTGCCATTTTCTCTGCTTAAACCAGGGGTGCCCAAACTACAGGCCATGGGCCAGATCCGGCCCCTGAATGGAATTCATCTGGCCCATGCCGCCCTCATCACCCCCAGAAGTGTAAGTAAAATGCGCCTGCAGAGCAGCACCCACAACATCCTGTAACCATGTGCTTGGGCCGCCACTTCCATCCTTTGCTGACTTCTGAGGAATCCATTTTAGTTGTGGCCAAGCAGTGGAGACAGAAACATATACCCAGTGATGCACTGCAGCAAGTGCTGTCAGGTTCTGTGCAACCGGTAGCGGAAATTCCCCCAGGCCACGCCCACTTGGTTGGCCATGCCCACCTCTATAGCTCATAATGCAGGATGTTTGGCCCCGCCCACAGATTTGGCCAGCCCAGAGTAGGTAGTAATTTTTTTTGCAGTGCATCACTGCATATACATTTTGATCCTTAATTTGATTTGAACCACAGCAGGTGCCAATACTAGAAACATAAAATGAGGTGAGACAATAATTCTAGCGGTGACCGTGGGTATGTCCCACAAACATTACATCACATTTCAATGGAAAGCACTCTTAGAAGGTGCCCTGGCTCCCTACAAGAACTGTATCATCTGGGAACTACTGTTCAATAGCTACATGATTTACATATCTGGCCTTAGGTTTAGCCCCTTCAGCAACTGCTCATACATAATCTATTTTACTAAGTAGGCAAAGCTAAAGGTCACCCTTGCTCAAAAGCCAGTTGTATCTGACTCTATTGTTCAGTGCTCATCTTCATTTACAGCCAAAAAGCCAGCGCTGTCTGCGTTTGCAGACGTCTCCGTGGACATGTGGCAGGCATGACTAGACATGGGAGTGCACGGATAGCTGTTTACCTTCCTACCGAAGCAGTACCTATTTATCTACTTGCAATTTCTTGCTTTTGAACTGCTAGGTGGGCAGGAGCTGGGACAGAGACGGGCGCTCACTTTGTTGTGCAGTTCTCAGGTCTCGAACTGCTGACCTGCCAACCTTCCAGTCGTCAAGTTCAGCGTCTTAACCACTAGGCCACTGCAGTCCCTTATTTCACTAATTATCTAACACTTAAACTGCATATTTTAATGGTTTTTTAAATATTGTAGAATTTATCCTTAATGCTGTATTCTGCTATGCCATACAAAATACATAAATGTCCTTTCCATTTTGAAGAAAAAGCATTACTGTACTTGGTTGGAAGGCAGAATGCTTTGCCATTGTTGATTCTGGATAGTTTTAAATGAGTACATTATCATCTGATCATATTTTTTAAAAACAAATTATTTCTCCCAGCTCAGTGGTGCACTGCAGCAGGTTCTGCAGAACCGGTAGCGGAAATTTCCCTAGGCTACGCCCACTTGGTTGGTCACGCCCACCTCCATAACCCATAATGCAGGATATTTGGCCCCACCCACAGAGTAGGTAGTAAGTTTTTTGGCAGTGCATCACTGTCCCAGCTGTACCATCACATTCACTTCAGCATTTCAAGCAGTAAAAGAAAAATAAGATAAAGGCCTTAACTTTTGCTTCTTTATTATCACCATGCCCCAAAAACCAAAATGAGAGAACTTTGGTGTAATTTAATCCAAATAAAGGATTAAATAAAACATCCAAATAAAGGATTAATTTATACAAATAAAAAAATAAAAAACTCACGTAAGAACTTTTCCTTACAAACATCTTTTTCATAATGATTTATCAAAAAAGTCAGCTACTTTATACCCATTTTTTTATTTTCAATGTTCTTTTATCCTGTAAGACAACTTACCCACACCAATATACTTACCCACAAGACAGACTGTGCTGTGCCCAGATGTAATCGGGCACCGAAGTAAATATCAAGAGGGATTTGCAAGGGAAGGACAAAGCTGGCTCCAAAAGCCCACCAAAGTGCAAGGAGATAGAAGCAGACTTTGTGCAATCTCTCCATGTTGGAATACGAACTGTGGCCAAAATATTTTGCAGATATTCTGGTGCACAGAAAGCTAATATCTATTTTAAAAAGCATCCAGGTCTACATTATATTGAAGGGGGGGGGGTGAGGACTACAGGAGCAAAAAGCTGCTTAGGAAGCTAAGGGATTGCAGTAGAGTCCAGTTCCCATCCGATCATGCAAAGAACATTAGATATATATAAACTCCACAAGAGATTCTTTTACTGATGCCACAATGTTTATACAGATGCTTTAAGCCCATGAAGGTGAACCTTGGCACTCCAGATGTTCTTGGACTTCAGTTCCCAGAAGCCCAAGCCCCCGTGAATCCACACGAATGGGTTTGCTGCGATTCATCTGACCTGTGCCGCCCTCATTGCTCCCAGAAGCAAAACACGCCCGAGCAGGCACGTTTTACTTCCGCTTCCGGGAGCGACGAGAGCGTCGCGGGCAGGATGAATCACAGCAAACCCATTTGTGTGGTTTCACGGGTGCTTGGGCTTCTGGGAACTGAAGTCCAAGAACATCTGGAGTGCTTTACAGCTTTAGGCAGTGCCTTCTCCAGGAAATATGCACAAAGGAGTCAATATCATGGATTGTAAGACTATGTTCTTTAACGTTAGCATCAGGGGACTATCACAAGCTGTTCTCTGAATCCAAGGTGGAGAAAACGTCATCTGGTAGGTCTCGAAGAAGCTGATCAAGATCATCTGTACAGGCAGAAAAAGACAACCAAAGTTAGGAACAGGAATAAGCCACCCATGTCCACCATGATGGGATTCCTATACAGTATATTGCTGTGGGTAGCTTGCAGTCCTTGGCCTGAATTCAAAAGCCTTCTACAAGTAACAAATTCAAGTCCCAGTCCACTGTCTGAGAAGAGATTAAAGGGGATTCTCAGAAGCAGAGAGGAACCATGAGCTTGCCAGCTTTGGCTCATAATTTACTTCAGGTCTGCTCACTGTAGCCATGTAAAGAAATCTGTCTTGAAAAACAATGTATTTAATGATAACTCAAAATCCTTGCTTCAGGAAACAAAAAAACGCTTGTATAGAAAACTTGTAGAATTTATAGAAAACCAAAGACAATCCGGTAAACACTGGATTTTCTCAATTTCGCTTCTTCAGGGTTTTCTCATGAAAGTTATGAATATTAATTATCTCTATTTCTTAGCATCAACGGCCTCTTATGTAATTTCTTTTAGTGCCCACATTGACGCTAAGAAATAGAGATACAGTCAACCCTCACATAACAACGCGTTCGGATAGCATAATTTTCGCTTAACAACGTGTCGTTATGCACCACGTGTTCCCCCGCATAACAACATTTTTTAGTGTCGTTGTCCGGACAACAACGCTAAAATAACCGTCATTATCCGGACAAAAACGTCGTTATGCAGGAAACTCCATAGAAAACCGCATAACAAAAATCGCTTAGCAACGCTACTTGGAGAACCAAGTAACATCATTATGCGAGGGTCTACTGTATATAATATTCATAACTTTCATGAGAAAACCCTGAAGAAGCGAAATCGAGAAAAGCCAGTGTTTACCGGATTGGCTTCGGTTTTCTACAAATTCTACAAGTTTTCTATACAAGCGTTTTTTGTTTCCTTTAGCAAGGGTTTTGAGTTATCATTAAATACATCGTTTTTCAAGATGGATTTCTTTGCATTTACTAGTGCAACTACCGTCTTGCCACATCTTTTGTTGATATACACTGTAGGCATGTGGCACAGTCCTCAACACATTTCATCTCAAAGAATGTGGCCCTTGATAGAAAAAGAAAAAGGTTGCGTACCCATACGGGAAATCCTGTTACCCTCATCCTTACAAATACTAGCTTCAACACCTGTCTTTTGTTATGCCCATAGGAGGGAAAGATTGAGGGGATAAAATCTGTTAATTACTCTTCAAGTAAGATGATATTTAGGACTAAGGGCATGTTCTGTTTCACTGACATTATGCAAACATGTTTCATTTCTACTGTGGAATGTTCATACGCTGAGAATTTCTGCCCCACTTCTGTCATTTTAAAGTGTCTTTAGCCCTTATAATCTATATATGTGGCCAGTTCAAGTCCCATCTGCAATAATCTCTAATATCTTGTACTGTAAGTACAGGCCAGTGGCACTGGTTTTTTGGTAAAATCCTTACCCAGACATCTTAAGATGCCACTTCAATTAAGCTGCAAATCACCTTGTTTTTATGGTCAAGATAGTGCAGTTCTGTGTTAATTCTGTGTTAACTCTACACATTTAACCTACTCCAAAGATTCAGGTTTTCAAAGCATTTGTATCTTCTGGTGATTCCCTTTTTTTTTTTTTGGGTGGGAGGTAGATAAGTAGGAATGAAATGTAGTCAAATAACAAGTAATCGTGAAGGAAATGATATTGTGCTATGCATTCGGATTGCCCATTGACCCCAGAAAGCCCTGGTGAGTTTCTCTCTAAGCAATATTTATCAAACCTACCCTGCTCCAACTTATCTTGCTCCTACTATCTCAATTTTCCAAAAGTCCCAGGATGTCAAGTACTTAACTCTAACCATCCACAATGAACCCACTGCTGGCATTCAATGTTCATATACAGGCCACTCACTATCATCTGCTGAACAGGGAGTTAATAGATGTTTCAATGTGCGGTGGAAGTTGGCAACATATAAAAATGCAGGCTCCTTCTGAGCCTGCAAGACTTTTCTGTAGTGGTCCATGTTTCCCTATTTTTCATGCTCAGGAGCTGACGTTCTAGTGGTGGGATTCAGCCGATACGCCTGTACCGGTAAGTAGAAGTTCTGGTTGGCACCACCCATCCGGTTGACGGAGCCTCAGGTCGTAGGACTGTGCCTGCTTCCCCAATTACCCCCACCACCTATACACACCAACCTTCTCCGTTGTCTTCCGGGAGAGGGAGAAAATGAGAAACCGGAAGGAATGCTTTTTTAAATGGGACAATTTCCTGTTCTGCACCTTCATCTGGTCTCCTTCCCTTCTAGGAATTATCAACTCAGAACCCTTAACCCCTTCTGTGCCTGGTAGAATCTCTATTAAGCCTCCTGATGGTCTTCCATCTTCCCCCTCCAAGACCCCCACATTTGAAAAATCAATCCAAAAGAGAAGGAGGAGCAAGTCACATGGTCATGCCTACCAAGTCATATGGCCACACCCACCATGCCACACCCACAGAGTAGGTAGTAAAAAAAATGAGTCCCACCACTGAACTGAACAGTGGTGGTGGTAGAAGAAAAGAAAAAGAGGCAAACATCCAAACACTGCTATTCACGATATTTACCGGAATCAACATTTCCAGCCTCTGGTGATGGTACATTCAAAACTGTTTTGCCTGCTCTAGATATCCATTGTATTGGTGTCAAAGAAGAAACTCCATCGGATGCATTCTGTGTACAATTTCTGTCCTTTCTGTGGCTTTCTCGACTGTGGCGGTCTGTTGTAGCCATGGTAGTTACAGCATCTGAAGGAGAATTTGACTGGAATTCGGATACAACCTGCATGAACAAGAACCCAAAGTTTGAATGTTGCACCCTTCACAATTGTATCATTGAGTTGTGCCACTCCACTGTAGCCAGTATATAATTACTATGATCGCCATCACAGAACATAAATTAGGATTCTCTACTCTAGCATTGCAAATTCCACATCAAGAAAATTTGATTTTGCAACAGAAGTAGAGCATGCAAATTTTGAATTTGCACCATCCCATTCAAAATTGTTATTAATAGTCATGAGAGCAGCAAGGAGCTATAGAAGGCATGAGAAGCCAACTTTCCTCCCCTTACCATTGCTGAAAATCTTATTCATCTTCCTCTCTTCTGCCTAATATTTCACCAAGTATTCTGCACATTTTCCCCCCACAATACATATAGCTGCATCATGTTCATAACAAAAACATTTCATATGGTTGCTCGTTAACATTAAGCTGAATCATTCCAAATATTTAGAGCAACTCTACCTTTAAGCATAAATGTATTCTCAACCTTCTTTATATTCTTCCAATCATGCTATAGTGAAGAATTATGGTAACACCTTACCTGTGATGGCACCATCTCCATTCTGTCACTAATCTCTTGGTACGACTGAAGAGACTTCCTACTGTTAAGTCCTGGTGGGTATATCTTTACCAGGTTACTGGGTGTCACATTGAGGTAGTGGTTGCGATGGGATGGAGAGAACACACCCACCTGTGAAACCAAGATGGGTATCAATGCTTTCTCAACATTTTAAACCCAGCTGACAGCACCTTGAACCCAACCTGCCTCGATTCTCTCTGAAAAAGCAGAATTTGGTCCATTTGCCTATACAGTGGAACTCCGGATAACAACAGTACCGGATAATAATGCATTCATTATGCAACACGTGATGCCCCGCATAACGCAAAAAAACGCTACAAAATGGTCGTTATGCGGGGAATTTAGTATCAATGCTCCAAATAACGAACACTTTTTGGTCATTATCGGGAGCATCTTCCATAGGTACCGCATAACGTCAAAATCCGGATAGCGCTGGACTCCGTGGAACGGAGTTTTGACATTGTCCGGAGTTCCACTGTACTTTGTTCAAAAGCCTTAACCTCTAAGAGGTAGCTAAGAACTGATGGAAGTTTTATTTTATTTTCTTCTTTTCACTCCAATCCAATATCCAACTCTAGGATTCAGTGCTCATCCAATATCCAACCTCTACATAATAGAATGAAATAGCCTGGTTCTAAAGACATCAGAAGGAAGGGCATTCACATCTCTTTTTACTGATGTGAATTCCACACCAAGAAAATTTGATTCTGCAACTGAAATAGGGCACTGGTATGAAAAGAGACGAAATGGAGGGTTACAGTATATGCTTTTATATGCTTTAGCACTGAGGAAGGGGAGCTCACAGCCATGAAATACTTAAGTGAACCACCCAGCTTATAAAACATGGGACATGAGGAAATACCATTTAATCAAAGTTCTAGTTACTATTCTAGGTTTAAAGGCAAAGCACACCAGCTTCAAAACTTTTCTGAATATTCTTGTACCATTTCATTCAGAACAGGCAGATAGGAACTTTGAGGTAATCTGAAGCTTGCGATGAAGATGGTTGTGCTTTGTTGCTCATCCAATTAAGAAGTGTATAAGGTGGACATTACAACAGGATCAGTGTAAATGTGCTACACATTTATATTTAAAATTGGCTAAAATAATGCAGACTTCTGATTGCTGCCTTGAGTATGATTTAATAAATATAAATGGAGATACATATACAGTGGCACCTCGGTTAACACTAAAACCGGATAACGTCGGGGAATCTGATGAACACTTTTGCAAAGCAAAACATTGTGCGAAGCAAATGTTTTCCTCAAATTTCCCGATGTTGATCTCTGCCCCAAACCCTGCACGGCCAGAGACCAACCCTGCAGGCTTTGGGGCAGAGATCTCCAGAGGCCCCCTTGCCGGGGCGGGAGGGGGGGATGCTTCATAGACCTAAGTGTACAATCCCTGGTTAAGGAAACACCCGCCGGAGAGCCAAAGTCGGCAGGGCTGGTCTCCACCTGGAAAGGCACTTCCCACACGGAGACCAATCTTGCCATCTTTGGGGCTTGGCTCGATCCACCTGTCTCTTTGGAAAGGGCAGCAGGATCGATCACCCGGACTTTTTTTAAGGTTGTGCAATAAATGTATCACATAACGTTAAAACTAGATAACACTAAGACTTGTGGAACCAAGTTTTAGCGTTATCTGAGGTATTACTGTACATTAATAGTTTTCCATAGCAGCTCATACAACCTGCTTCCACCTTCCCTATCTGCTGAAAGGGACAGTGAGTAACTTCAACCAGAAGCTTATATTTTGCTTTGCTTACAGCTTATGTCACTCTTTTGCTTACGTTAATTTTACTTTTCATTAATCTGAAGTACTTCAGACTTTGCAAAGGATGCATTAACTAGACTGGAATGGGCATACAAAAGGTGGATGTATCACACTAAAAGAGGATGCCCCACATTTCTGAAATATATTTGGATCAACTTTAAGAGTTGAATCAGCTGTAATAATAATAATAATAATAATAATAATAATAATAATAATAATAATAATAATAATAATAATAATAATAATAATAATAATAATAATAATAATAATAATAATAATAATAATAATAATAATAATAATAATTTTGTGTCAGAAATTATTCTGGATTGAAAAGAATTTTGCAGAAGAAACTCCGCTAAGGGATTGCCCAAATCAGGCTCCTTTCATGCCCCCAAGAGCTGGGACAGAGACAGGCGTTCAATCTGTCATGCAGTACCCTGGTCTTGAACTGTTGACTTGCCAGCCTTCCAGCTAACAAGGCGAGCTTCTTAACCACTGAGCCACTGCAGCCCCACAGTAATAATGAGGCAGAGTCATCAAAGTTCACCAAATCTGTTTCTTCCTTTCCATTACCTGCTTTAACAAAAGCACAGAACCAGCCTTAAATTCATTCTCTTTTTCCTCCAACATCAGTCGATGTATTGTGCCCTGCATTTCCCCTGTTGGACGGAAGACCAAAGAAGTTAGAGCCAGTACAATTGCATTACTCACTAATAAGCTTCATTGTCTTGATACAAAACACGTAACTGAAAAAGAGAAAGTAGCTAAGGAAGGAAAAATCTCAAACATTCAGCCCTGTAACCTATTATTCCTCTCGACAAACTATTCCCCCCCAAAAAAATGCTAAATTGCTTGATGAGCAGAGCTTGTTACAACTGCCAACTAAGCCATCTAAATGGTGAGAATAATGTTCTGTGTTACTTCCTCGGCTTGAGAGGGCTGGAATTCATCCAGTACAACCTGAGCAACCTGTGACTTTCCTCCCAAGTTGGGAGCTGGGAACTGTAGAGGAAGAGAGAAATCATTCCTGACTTCATGTTTTACATCAGGAGGGCCCCAGAAACTCCACATGACGCCACAGACAAAAACCAAACTCCAAATCATTCCCCAGGCAGAATTCTGGGAATTCTAGTCCACATACACAAATCTAGACCTCTGGATTTCAACCTTCCTGGAGAAGGGCTTACTTCTAAAGCTGCATCAGCTTAGAGCAGGGGTTTGCAACCTACAGCCCATGGGCCAGCTCCAGCGCCCGATGGCATTCCATCCGACCCACAGCGACGACACCGGAAGCAGGCACATTTATGAGAACCATAAATGCGCCTGTGTGTGCACAAATGCGCCCGCCGCAATCTGCGGCAGCATTTACGATGGGGGAACCACATGTCCAACCCACTCAGCTGTCTGAGGGTGAGTGGTCTGGCCCGTGGCGCGAAAACCTTGAGAACCCTTGGCTTAGAGCCTAATATGCAGCAGAACTATGACTCCCAGTGTTCTCTATGCCCAGAATGTCAACCACTCCCATAATCATTTCATTGATCAGGCTCTTCTGGTTGCAGAGGATGTAGGAGTAATGATCTCACTGCCCATTTGATTCTAAAGATTGTGCTCCCAAAGAACTATGTCTCTTAGGAAGCACTGCGGGAACTTGTTTTGGGGGAGATGCAAACAGAAAACATAGGCCAGAGAAGGTGAAGCAAGATCAGAGGTAAACCCTTCTCTATGAGGTGAAACCTAGGTTTTTTGTTTTTGTTTTTTGTAGGATGGAGCTCCCAGAATTCTGCCTGGGGAATTCTTGGACAATTCTAGTGGTTGGAATCCAAAACCACAAAAGAACATGCCTTCAATCACAGATGCTGGCTGGCTGAAAAAAACCCAATCAAAATGTATGGTCTGTGAAGAATAGGACTGTCTTGTTTGTTGACTACTTCAGAGCATAACATAATAAATTTACTAACTTATGTACATAACCTTTGTGCCAGCCCTCATTAGAAGGATGCTAGCTTTCCACTCGAAAGTGCCTCTGTATTAAAGAGAAACAAGAAATCCACAACATTTGCATACTAAAGTGATCTATGGATTATTGTGGTTATTTCCTGGATGTCTGAATAAGTGACTTGACAGCCCATATTTATTATTAACTAGCAAGGGTTGCCCGGCGTTGCCGGGCTTTCCCCCCCGTGTGTTTTAATAAAAAATGAACCAATTTTATTTTTGCAATAGTTTTAAATTGTGTTGGAAGGTTAAATTGTGTTAATGTTTTTTAAAAATTGCTTAGTCTGTAATTTTAAATTTTTAAATGTTTATTTATGTAATTTTTTTGGCTTGGCTGTTATTAACTGGGATCTGATTTTTTGGTTTTTTTTAGGATTAATAAAAGAAGAAAGTATGATATAATTTTTTCAAATTGTTTTATGTAAGTGAATAATGTTTTAGTTTTTTGAATTTTTTAAATTAGTTGTACCGTAGGTCATAATTTTCATAATGTAATAGTAAATGTTTTTTACATTCCTTGGTTTTAAAATGTGTTTAGATTTTTGGAGTTTAAATTTGAGTTATAACTCAGCACAGGAGTTTTAAAAGTTTCTATTGTATTTTATTGACATATGTTTTAGTGTATTTTTTTTAACTTGTTTTTATTGGTGTGACCGTTTGTGTAAAATTGTGAATTTGTGTTATGCTGTTGTGTGTTTTTGAATTGTTTTTACTATTGTGGCCAACAGGTGGTGCTGGTAGGGGTTATTGTATTTTGACTTTTTCTTCTCTCCTGGCCTCTGGGTGGAGCTTCTTCTTGGAAGTAGTCTCTTTCTTTATTCATTTGTTTTTCAGTCCTGGTGGTGGTTGCACGTTTTGGTAAGCTTGCTTGTTTTCTTTGTTTTGTGTGTGTGTGTGTGTGTGTGTGGGGGGGGTTGGAATTTGTATTTTTTGTCTGTTTGTTTTGTTTTTGATTGTGTCCTTGTTTACTTCGTATTGTTTTTGGTGTTTTTGTGTATTTTTGGATGTGTTTGACTGTTTTTAGTTATGTTTTAAAAAGATATTTATTTATTTGGTGTTGGGGATTGGGGAAAGGACGTGGTCATTGGGGGTTAGGAAGGGTGGGCTAGGTGGTGGGGAGAGGGGCATGGTCGTTGGGAGTTAGGAAGGGTGGGTTAGGTAGTGGGGAGGGGGGCATGGTCGTTGGGGGTTAGGAAGGGTGGGCTAGGGGGGGTCGTTGGGGTTAGGAAGGGTGGGCTCGGTGGTGGGGAGGGTGGCTTTAGTGTGTTATGGTGGTTTGTTTGTGTGGAGTCATGAAAGTAGATCGGGTTTCCCCTTTAATATCTGTGGGTGGGGGTTGCGACCCCCCTCTCCGCTGCCTTCCCTAGGGTTGGGAGGTTTGTGGGGAGAAAAGGGCTATATTGCCCCCACACTTCTGGAACCAAACGATCAGGCAGACTGGATGGAATCCCCACCCCCACCCCCTTCTCCTTTAAAGAAGTCCGTTTTTAAAGAGAAGAAAAGACGGAGTTGTTTGAAGGAGGGGGAGGGGTGGGGGATCGATCCTCTCTGCCTGTTCGTCTGTGTCCAGAAGGGGGGGGGCAATATATCCCTTTTCTCCCCACAATCCTCCCAAACGTAGGGAACCCAGCGAAGAGGGGGATCGCAACTCCCCCACCCCCTGATATTAAAGGGGAAACTCCAGTCGGCAGCTTCAGGCTCTGTTGGTGAGGGAAGGAAAAGGAAAGCCGGCTGGTGTGTGCTTGGCTGTGACTTGTTTTTCTTTTTCATTTTTCAGGCGCCGTTTTCCTCAGCGCTCTGCCGCTCATGGCGCGCAGGACGCTGGGGCTTGTAGTTATGGGTTGCTGCTTTGTGTTTTTGCTGCATTTTTTTTAAATGCTTTTCTTTCGATTGGCTGCGGCGCGTTTCCGAACGCTGCCCCGTGCGAGAGCCTCTCAGCCTGATTGGCTCTGGCGCGGCGCAAGGAATGTTGGGAAGTGAAGTTGTTTCCCTTTCTTCGAGTTTGTGGGGCTGTTGCCCCACTGCCAGTTTTTTCAATCCTTCGTTGACCTGCGTACCCAGATCGGCCGTGTGCACGAAGGGTGAGTGCAGGCAAGTAGGGCGAGGCATAGCAACCTATAGCCAGTTCCAACGGTTAACCCTTGGATTTATAGGTTAAGATGAGCCAAATGGTAGCCATCTACAAGTGTTTCCCCAAGTCAGAATCTGGCTCTCCAGATGTTCTAACCACCAACTCCCAGAAGGCATAGCTAGCCTGGCCAATGGTCAGAGATGTTGGGAGCTGAAGCCCCAAACTTCTGACAATCCAAGGCTGAGCACCGATGCCATAAGCAAAGCAAGAAACTTTTTCAGAGGATGTAAGCAGTGGAAGTCATTGTAAGTGACTCATGCCAGTAAAGCAGTGGGAAGATAATTATCCATTGTGATCTACTAGACCAGGAATAAAGAATCTGAGATATTCCAAATGCTGCCAGGCTGCAATTCCTATCTGTCCTAGTCTGCACACCCAAGATGATTTGAGCTGTAATACATCAAAAAGCTACAGAGGCAAAATATCCTCGCTCCTGCCTTGGGCTGAACAATTTTCACCCTTACCAGTTGGATCTTTGAACACAACACCTGCATCAACATTGGTCCTTGTCAGTGACTTAATCATCACTGCCATGCTGGGAACCTTGTTCTTTGGAAGCTGTTTCAGAGCTGCCTGTAGAGCAGAAAATGTCAGATACACACAGTAATCATCATCTGGGTATGGTTTTAAGATTTGAGGATACATTTGGCAATAGAAAAAGCAGTTGTAGAGAATGAAGATAAAGTGAAGATCTTCTAGGGTTGTGATGGCCAACCTTGGCTCTCCAGATGTTCTTGGACTACAATTCCCAGAAGCCCTGATCAGCAGGTGTACTGACTTGGGGTTCTGGGAATTGAAGTCCAAGACCACCTGAAGAGCCAAGTTTGCTGCCCCTTGTCCTAGAACAGTGATGGCCAACTTCCCGTCCTTTATGGCAGGTGGTGGAATGATAGTGACTCGTGGAACTGGATCAGTGGTATGGGTGTCGTGCTACCATGTGGAAGGCAGATGAAAGGCCACGGCATTATAGTCTCAGGACAGTCTTCATGGCTGATCGCCATGAGGATCATCAATATTCGGATTCAGAAATGGCAGAAGAAAAATTTATACAACAGCTGAAGTAGAATCTTTTCACCCTGAAAACAAGCACAGGCTTTACCTTACGAAGCACCATGATAACGCTGTAAGTCCTAAGGAAGCATGATGGATCACTTTCATCCAATCCCATCTCTGTTTTCATAGCAACCCAGGGGCCTCTTTCAAATTCCAGTTCTGTTGGCTGCTGGGAAGGAGGCAATTCCTGGAAGCACAGCAGACAATGCCAGGTTATGGCTTACCTTCACCCTATTGCTGGGCAACACACTCGGCATCGCCATTTTGCCCAGAATTGCACCCTTTGCTCTGCTCATTCCACTATCGCCTTTTCCTAAATCTCCCCCTCCATTTAAATAACGTAATTTAGCTATGAGAAAAATATCTATTAATGTATAATAAAGTTTCCTTTCTCTTTCAGAGGCAACACAAAATTCTAAAGTCCTACGTTTGATACAACTACCTTTTTTCTGCCAAGAAGAAAAAATGGATAAACAGAACAAAGAAATTACCTCAGTTTGTAACTTTGCTAGAGCCCCATGAGTTGGTGTCTGTGGAGTTGTAATAAGAATCTCTTCTAGGTTCCTTGCATCAGGCTTTTTGAAGAAAAGTGAGAACAGTTTATAAACCCGAAATCTCTCAGGTATGGAAGCAATCAAAGAGTAGCAATATTTTTAAATGAAAAAAAAAAAGACTTGAAGGATGTTGAATTTCATACTCTGCATCAAATCTTGTCACTGAAAATATCTACACATTCCTATTGATACCAGACTATCATGTAGAATTGGGATAAAACAAGGCTACATAACTGTGGCCATCAAAGTGCTACTACGCTGAAGTTCATATCCTCACTTATCACTAGCCACTTTAAGGCTGATGCTAGTTTTAGGCCAAAAACATATAGAAGGCCATATCTGTCCACCTTAAAATGATTACGTAGCTCCTATTTCCAGGTGAACAGAAAACTTTCTTCCACCTGAGGTTGCTGACACTCAAAAGCTGTGACCACGAAGCATGTGTATATTATGCAACAGTATCTCCTTTTCACACCTGATTGTTATCTATTCTTAATATAGGGCAGTTTTTAGATCTTTTAGGTTACTGGGATTTTAAAGGAGGAAAACCTTATTTAACTGAATTTTAAATGTTGTTTGGATGTATTCTGGAACATTTAATCTTCAATGCAGAGCAAAAGAAGTTACTTAATGAGTAAATATCCCAAAAAGCTTTAAGCAATACATGTAGATTGAAACAACCTCCATTACTTGAAATCACCAACCATTCCAAAACAGAAAAAAAATAGCAAGTAGCTGCTTTTATTGCTTTTTTGGGCATCTGGGGCCACTATGGGCTGCTAATCAAGAGTTGGGATGAGATGAATTAGGTAACACTAATCCTCTACCTAAACCCTCTTAAACATGTGCTAAATACTGTACATCTCACACATTAATGCAAACACTGTATATCATTCTCTATGCTGATAAGAATAAACAAAACATGTTGTAGCACCTTGAAGACTAACTGTTAAATTTTAATGTGAGCTTTCGTGGATCAAGTCCGCTTTGTCAGACATGGGAGTGGGACTTCATGGCATCAATCTATACATCAAGTACAGTACAGAGGCACAGAGTGATTGATTAGCATGACAGGTAAGTATGCAAATCAATATGGCTTTTTACAACTGGCAGTAGCAGATGATCTTTAGCTGTTATTTGGATTAGCTGTAAGGCAAAGGTAAAGGTCACCCTTGCTCAAAAGCCAGTCATATCCGACTCTAAGGTTCAGTGCTCATCTCTGTTTATAGCCAAAGAGCCAGCGTTCTCTGCGTCTGCAGACATTTCCATGGACATGTGGCAGGCATGCCTCAACATGGAGTGCACAGAATGCTGCTTACCTTCCCACCGAAGTGGTCCCTAAATTTACTTGCAATTTCTTGCTTTCAAACAGCTAGGTTGGCAGGAGCTGGGACAGAGATGGGAGCTCACTCCATTATGCAGTACCCGGGAATCCAACTCCAACCTTTCAGTCAGTGAGTTCAGCATCTTAACCACTTGAGCCACTGCAATTCCCTTACAAAATAGTGGGAAAATACAAAACAAACACCTGGCAATGATGAAGTGGATTTGATCCATAAAAGCTCACATTAAAATTTAACAGTTAGTCTTCAAGGTGCTACATTTTCTGTTTCATTTCTTCTCTAATACAGTGGTACCTCACTTAAAGAGCATAATGCGTCCCACAGGATTGCTCTTTAAGCGAGTTTGTCTTTAAGCAAAAGACCATTGTAAGTTACCAATTGTGACTTCTGGTGGTGGTGGGGATTGCGAACCCCGATTTAGTTGTTAAGTGAGTTTTTGGTTGGTTTTAGTTGTTAAGCGAGGCGATCATTCGGAGAAAATTTTGCTCTTTAATCGAGTTAGTCTCTAAGCGAGGCACTCTTTATGCGAGGTTTTACTGTATGCTTGAAACTCAGACTAACATGGCTACTATTCCAAAAAATTCATCTGTGCTGTAACTTTCTTACTTGGTGTGGCAAAAGTCCTGCAGGTCCAGGGAAGCGGCGAACCTTTGTCCTTAAAGAAACATGGGATGCTGGTTGTGGCGTCTTGCTAGCTGCTGTGACCAAACGGACAAGGTGGTTGGTGACTACAGGAGTCTGGAGGTTTCCAGTAGGTGCAGTTGAAAGTGGGGCTTTAGTGGTGGTAAGTGGGGTCGACGCAGATGATGCTGGAGAACCATAAGCAGTAAGAAGCTGTCCATTACTACTGACCTTTGTAGATCCAGAAAAGTTTTGGCTGGGTACGCATGGTTTGGATAGTCTTGGATGGGTACTTCCAGATAGGAAGGAGGGAGAAGGGCTAGCCAATCCAAAACCCAAACTGTGGCAATCAACAGTGGATTTGCCTAGAGGTGACTGAAGAGATTTAAGCATTTGACAGCCAGAGTTTGGATGCGCATCTGTACTGCCAGTCACTCCTAGGATAGATGGGGACAAACAGGACGTTCTAGTGAAGGGCCTCAAAGTCAATTTTGAAGAAGTTTCCACAGGCTGAAGATGGCTGACAACCTCCATGGAAGTTTCTTCCTGAGTCTTTTCCAGTGGTGTGTTCTCCCAGCCAACAGATTTGGTCAATACAACTGGATCTGTCACTCGTGGTTTCTTGGGTGTTGCTATACTGCTGTTCCTCAAATGTTCTTGGGCCTCACACTCAGACCTGGAGGACCGTGGACATGACCATACACCAGACTCTTCCAGGTCCATGCATGCAGCCAACACAAGCTCATTGTCAATCTCATCATAGGGAGCACTTCCCATGGGAAGCTCGGTTGGCTGTCTTTTCACAAACTTGAACTTTGTCCCTGAAGTGGACATTGATTTGCATTCAGGTGGTAAAGTTGCAGGGTCCTTCTGAACCTTAAAGCTGCTCACGAGAGGAGATATCTGGTTGCTTTTGATCTGACTGAGGCAACTGTTCTCTCCAAATCTTGATTGATCTCCCATGAATAATACAGGAGACATAGGTGCAGAAGGGGAAATGACGCCAGAGTCCTTGGCCAGTGCAACAGTGCTGCTGGGGGCTCTCAACCCAGTTGAGAGGGATCTCAGGCCTCTTGAGTTGACAGGCGGCGGATCTGAAGCCTGCTTTTCCACATCCTTGACTGCTAACAAGAAATCCTACCAAAAAGAAAAAGAGAAAAGCTATATCTCATATTTTAATGTATATACGTTTAAGAGTATTCTGTCTCTAGATCTTGAATTCTGATAAGTGAGGAAGAAACATGACATCTAAAATTTAGACAGGAGAGATCTGCCTTGTCCTAAATTTCTCTAAAGAATGGTTTAGCAAAGGAGAGGGGTTATAAGTGATACTTCTGCCTTCTCCTTTTTCTGGCTAAAAGGACTGCAGCTAATGGATGGTATCAGAAATGGCGAATCATCTTCCAAACAAGTCAAAAGGAACCATAAGGTAAAAGTCGCCCTTGCTTGAAAGCTAGTCATATCCGACTCTAGGATATGGTGCTTATCTCTGCTTATAGCCAAATAGCAAGCGCTGTCTGCATCTGCAGACTTTTCTGTGGTCATGAGGCAGACATGACTACACATGTACGGAACACTGTTACCTCCCCACCTATTTATCTACTTGCAATTTCTTGCTTTCAAGCTGCTAGGATGGCAGGAGCTGACAGAAATGGGAGCTCACTCCATCACCCAGCACTTGGGTCTTGAACTGCTGACCTGCCAACCTTCCAAACATCAAGTTCAGCGTCTTAGCCACTAAGCCACCGTAGTCCCCAGTACAAAGACCCATACAAAACTGGAAGTGAACTTCTAATCAATCCCACTAGGGAGAAAATAGGATCTGAATTAATGAAACAGAACAATTCTAGTTTCATGTTTTGCTGTTTTGGCATTGAGGGCAGAAAACTGGTTTGATCGGCCAACCTTGTCCACCTTTGTTCTTAAAGCCATAAGCCCCCTCTTCAAGGATTGCCCTCATCATACACAGATGCTTGCATCTTCCATTACACAGATTTAGTTCCTAAATATGTCTTACCTCATCTTCAAAATCTGCTTCCACAGAAAATAGTTTCTGTAAACTGCAGGCCTGTTGGGACAATAAACTATTTATAAAATTATGTCAAATACCCTTTTTAAAAAGGTTAACACATTCCTCATTAATGTTATGAACAATGTAGATTTTCCTCCCTATCTTCTAATACTACCAGTTGAAACCACCCAATGAAAATTATTATCAGTAGTTTCAAGACTGTGCAGTGTTAGTTTAAAGTTAAAAAAGGGAGGAATGATATAATCAAAATTAACAGATGTTATACCACAAGAGTACCAGAGTGATAACTTCTGAAAATTATTCTGGATTGAAAGGATTTTTGTGGAAGAATCTCTGCTCAGGGAACGCCTAAATGAGGCTCCTGTCATGTCCCCAAGAGCTGGGACAGAGCCGGGTGCTCAATTAATCGTGCAGTACCCGGGTCTCGAACTGCCAACTAGCCAGCCTTCCAGCTAACAAGGCGAGCTTCTTAACCATTGAGCCACCCCAGCACTACTGTATGGCATTATTTTAAAAAATAATCACCACAGTGACATGGCATTGTTTTACAAAACCAGAAATAGATGTTTTTAAGATGTTTTACTGCCTTCATTTTGGTAGTTTCATGTCTGGCCTAGACATGGAAAAAGAACACTAAAGGAATATATAATTTGAAAACTATTAAAGAGTGTGATAAGCCAAAGACATTTTATATGCTCTGCCGAGCCTTCTTGTACAAGAGAGTAGTGCAAAGATCCATAATTGGTTTTGACCTTTAAAGCCCTTCATGGTAGTGGGCCAGGATACCTAAGAGACCGCATTGCCCCAAGGTTTTCGACCTGTCCTACGAGGGCGGACCATAGGGGCTCTCTGGTGGTCCTATCAGCAAGAGAGGCACGCCTCACTGAGACCAAGAGGAGAGTCTTCTCGGTATCTGCTCTGGCCCTTTGGAACCTCCTGCCACCAGAACTGCGCCTCCAAGCGAAGTTGCCCCCTTCAGGAAGGCTCTAAAAACATGGCTTTGCCAGCAGGTGTGGGGGTGCATCTGGGACCACAACCCAGCCCTGCTGGCTTATCTAGCCCTGTACGGGGTTTTAATGATGGGTTAGGGTTTTTTTAAAAGGATTTTCTAAACGTTTCATAGTCTTAGTTTTTGTTTTTATTGTATGGGGATGGTTTTTTTAACCGATGTAAGCCGCCTTGGGTCGCTGAGGCGAGATAGGCGGACATAAAGGTAAAGGTTTCCCTTGCTCGAAAGCCAGTCGTATCCGACTCTAGGGTGCAGTGCTCATGTTTCAAAGCCGAAGAGCCAGCGCTGTCTGCGTCTGCAGACGTTTCCGTCGTCATGTGGCAGGCATGACTAGACACCGAAGCACACGGAACGCTGTTACCTTCCCACTGAAATGGTCCCTATTTATCTACTTGCAATTTCTTGCTTTCAAACTGCAAAATAAATAAATAACTGAATATTTTACAAGTTCTGTACTGCCATGATTGTTTTAAATTATACTTGTTAAGCCCCCTTCAAGGACCTTGTATGTGTATGTATTACCCTGTCCACATCACCACATAATACTGTATACAACTCCAACAAAAATCAGCCATGCATGCCAACAATAAACCACACCAAAGCATTAGAAATATATTTAGCATAAATAAAATCCAAGTGCTTGGATTTTATTCTGTATTGCTAGCAGGCTAACAGGGCTGCCCAAGGGTCCCTGCACATAGCCAGTGCGCATGCGTAATGGATTAATTTGTATTTAATTCGTCTCCATTTTGCCTCCTCCTAAATTATTCCAGCCCTTCTTTTACCATGTTGGAAGCGGGACACGGTCCCCAGTCTGAGCTTTATGGAACTAAAAAACGACGGAAAGTGGACAAAGTAAGCCTCAAAACCCTGCCCGAACTCCACAGCGCTCTCCGGTTTCGAACCAACCGCCCTTAGGATGACGGAAATGACGTCATGCATCCCTTTCCCAGGACCGCGCCTGCGCATTACTTCGCCCTCGTTCCCCACCACCCAGCTCTTCCTACGCATGCGCATTACTTTACACCGGTTCCCTCGTGCGTGGCCTCGCCCCTCCTTTAGTTTTCTGCACATGCGCAAAGGGGTGTCTCGCTCGCTCACCATTGTCTTGTCTGAATGAATTTTCTCTATTTCAACTATTTCAGATTTTTCGCGGATATTAAAATGTAAATATCTTAATCTGAGCGGAAAGTGCATAACTTATTTATTTATTTGAGTTTATACCCCGCCCACTTGCCCTAGGGCAACTCAGGGCGGCACACTTATACATAAGAATCAAAACCTCCCCTAAAACTTCCATTAAACTCTTTTAAACACTTTTAAAAATCAACTCCCATTTAAAAGACCCTCTTTTCGACTCATTCGTAATGTAGACAACCCCTGGCTGCCTTTTTTGCTTTTCAGGACTGAGGCTTGGCTGGGATGCAGTGATGTGTATATGCATGTGTATGTGTGTGTGAGAAGTTCGATTCCCGAGTACAGTATTGCAGGACGGAATGAGCTCCCGTCTTTGTCCCAGCTCCTGCCAACCTAGCAGTTCGCAAGCAAGAAGTTGCAAGTAGATAAATAGGGACCACTTCGGTGGGAAGGTTAAACAGCGTTCCGTGCGCACCGGTGTCTAGTCATGCCTACCACATAACCACGGAAACGTCTGCAGAAGCAGACAGCGCTGGCTCCTCAGCTTTGAAACAGAGATGAGTACTGCACCCTAAAGTCGGATACGACTGGCTTTCAAGCAAGGGAAACCTTTACCTTTACCTACTTTGAAGCTAATTTAATGACATATCCCCTGCTTCTTCCTGCCAACCTAGCAGTTCGCAAGAAATTGCAAGTAGATAAATAGGGACCACTTCGGTGGGAAGATAAACAGTTCTGTGCGCTCTGGTGTAGGAATCAGGGCCACTGAGGGCCGGGGAGCCCAGAGGAGGACTGATCAAGTAACGACACGAGGCAAACGGAGCGAGATCAGATCAGTCCTTTATTGAGAAAAGGCAACATCATTTATAGGGAAAAAAGAGCAACGGTGGCAGGCTGTCATCTGACAGGAAAATTACCTCACCCACGTACCCGGGTTAATGGGGAACACCTCAAAGGGAAGTTGATTGACTGGGGCAAACATGGACTTAGGAGTCTCATTGTCTTGGGGATTAGGCAGGGACAAACATGGCATCTGTTTGTGCCGGGGATTATGCGGAGATACTGAGATGAGTGATTCAACCAGGTTAGATATTTGCTAACTCAGCAGGTCCGTTGGTCAGGTCACAGGAATTGGGTGAATCAAACCCTATATTTTATTCACCCCCCTAAATTTGGCGGCCGCAGAGCCCACGGGCTGGGAGCGTCTCACCGCGGTGGCCTCTGGCGGGCCGTTCCATGCCCCACGGGGCATGGGGAAACCATATTTCCCCTTTCTGTTTTATTTAAGAGCCTGACCGGCGGCTCTGCGTTAGAGGAGTACCAGCTGATGAGCGGGAATGACGCTTCGGGGTTCCTTCCATGGGGGACATCTCGATAGCAGTGAGGGAATACATTGCATGAAACAACACACTGTTGTGCCCAGTATTACCACCCCACAATCACTTTGAGTGTCGTCTGAATCCATCCCCATGGGAACCACGACCACAAGGAGTCCTGCCACCCCCATGAATAATCCTCCTTGATGTCCCTAACTGGGGTGTGGAGGTCCGTGAGCTGGCTCTGTATCTTGTGGGTACTGTCTGTCAGGTTAAGGCAACACATGCCATGGATAGACTTGCAGCTCAAATGATGTGACCACAGGGGATGATCGATAGCTGCTTGATTATCCAGTATGGCATGGCGAAGCTCTGTCTGCTCCTGGCTGAGCAGCGCTATTGCTGAGGAGGTATGGTCAATGGCTTTTGCTAATCCGCAAGCCAATTCTCCGAGCGTTGCCTATGGCTAAGCCCGACACGCTGAATATACTGACCACAGCCTGGTTTTTCAGAATTGTGGGTCTGAATTCAGACTGCTTTCTGTAGCAAGGCAAGATAATGAGATGTGTCATTGATCTCTTACTGTGACCTGGGGAGATTCTAAGCTATCTCTGCAGCTTCTGGCATTGTGCAAATGTCTTTCTAGCACCTATGGAGAGGTGTGAAACTAACTGGGGATTACCAGCTACCGGGTACTCAATCTTTCCAAGCAATGGGCCGATGCAAAACATGGGCCGGTCTGGCTCCCTTTGGTGGAAGCTGGCCATTATTAACAATATACAGAAATTCAAGGTTCCCTTGCAAATCCCAACTGGAGCATTGTACAAGGCATGAATGAATAAATAGCAACTACAGATAATAATAGCAATAAAAGACATTCAGCAGCTTTTCGAAGGATGAGGCTTCTCTTCTTGGTGGGGTTTCATGTGTAGCTTGAGCTTGGAAGAGTCTTGTTTTGGGGAAAAGCATGATCCTCAGAAGTAGCACTGAGTATGCCATAGAAATGTCTTTGGAGATGTAAGTCATAAAGGAAGACGGACAGCTGATGACATCCAGGACAGTGACTGGTGCTGCTCTTTGCAATCATCCGGGTCTGATTCTGGCCTTTGGGACCTGCATGGGGAAGAGACTTGTTTGGGAGATAAAAATTCTGAAAGAGTTAGTTGGTTTTTGCACTTATAGGATAGCAATTGCTGTGCAACTATGGGACGTGGTTTCCCCCCCTTTCTGTTTGTTTGTCAACGTAGGACTTAAGCGTCCGATAGACCCGTTCCACAATCGCTTGCTCCTGCGGATTGTAAGGAACGCCAAAAGTGAGCTTAGTATCCCAGGTGGCCCTGAAGGTGGCCAGCTGCCTGGAGCTATAAGCTGGGGCGTCAAGGGACGTCGTGTGCCGACGTTCGCCCTTGGTCGTGGGAAAGGAGATGCTGCTCCACATGGGGGGCCGTTACTCCCTTCTGAGCTGTTACCCAAACAAACTGTGGGAAGGTTTTAATGCAAACGTCCATGTGCTGCCATTTGCCAAAATGTGGGGATGTGTGACGTCCATTTGCCACACCTGAATGGCCTCTGTCCCTTGTGGGTTGACCCCCCCGCGAGGCCCCCCCCCGGTGTCCCTGCACGATGCAGACAGGAACGGACTATGCCTTGGGCTAGGGAAAGTGGCAGGTTGAACTGCCTTGCGAGCGCTTGGCATCCAGAAGAAGGAATGCATGACTCTGAATTGGAGTTGTGAGGAACAAACTTAGCAAATTTTTGTCTAACGCGGGAGTGAGGTATGCTCCCGGTGGACTGTGAGGCAAATTCCTAGGAAACTGGCTGTCAGCAATTATGTTGAAGCGTTCTTTGGCAAAGGTGCGCAAAGCAAGGTTCATGGCTGCCAACTCTGCCCGCTTGCGGAAGAGTCAGGAGCGTGCGCCAAGCTTGGTCCTCTTGCCAAGTAAGAACCTAATATGTGCGACCCCCATAAGTGAAAACTGTCCTAGCCCCCCCAAAGGGGAACCAGTGACATGAATTCACACAAGGTGACTGTCTGCGTTTGAGACGAGTCTGGGGTTTTATGGCAAACCTTGGCGCATGAAGCGCCAGGCTTCCCTTGGGTAAATTTCTCAAGAAGGCTCCCCTGCGCACATCCGCCCATGGTGTGCGTGCACACTTTCACTGGAGCGATTTTGGTGCTCCTGTGAGAAGGGTGCCAGATGCTGGCTTAGCCTTTTGCCTGTGCTTAGACTAGCAGCAAAAGGGAAGGGGTGGCCTGAGAATGCCTGTATCTGATTGAAGGTGTGACCTGACTGCACTCTTAACATGGTCCTAGGCTGTCCTGACTAATGGGTGGCACTCTGCATATGCTCGGGAACTCAGGGACTAATCCTTCCTCTGTGCTCTGGAGTTTGCAAAATGTGTCTGCTCACTAGAGAGGGTGCTGTGGGCCAGGTGCCATACTTAAAATGACCTACTAAGACTTATTAAGAACAAGCCAACTATGACGTGCCAGCTGTAAGGAAATAATACACAAAAAATGAAAAGACACACAGGTTAAGCATTTCCAGCAGGGAGTTCCACTGGCGAAAGGAGAGAAGGAGGAAAGACAAGTCAGAGGTTAGCACAATGAGAATGCAACAACTCTTATCATAACGAAATCAGATAAGGTCAGGTAACCATGGCAACCAGGTCCTCCTGTCAAGAAAATCCCTATCAGTAATTAACTTTGGAGCTTGTGAAAGGAAGCAAGTTAAGGCTGTAGGAAGAAATGAATTGGTTACAATCAAGGCCTGGAGAGGAATTTTATTCCTGTAAAAAGGTAAGCATTTTCTGAAGATACAGAGCGCAAAAATGTTTGCGTGCTTTTTCCTGTGAAAGGGGTACAATGAGGGAGTTACTGATTACAGTCAAAAATACCAGAACAGTATCTTTCCTAAGAGAATGAAGGAGAGTTAGAACGGTTCTCAACCTGCGGCCAGATGTGGGCGAGTGGGCCAGATGTGGCCCATGTTGCTCTGCCACTCCCCCCGCCAAGCCAAGAAGGGCTGTGTGGCGAAGGAAGGGCAGGATGACCGTCCGGACCCCAGAGCTGCCTGAGGCCCCGGAATTTGGCCCCTGACTTTAAAAGGTTGAGAACCGAGGTTACAAGATGATAACACAGTACACACGTGGAGACAATGCAATTCTCTCACTCCTAGTGAGATACGTGACTTAAAGAGTCAAGAGACATTCAAAAAACCTTAAAACACAGAGATGGAGTTTTGAGGAACACAGACGTAGGGAGGGGCCCCATAGCTTATGATACAGTGAGGAAAACTCATAGAAGTGATTTCTTGTTTTCAGATCGCGCTTCTGAAAAGAAAAAATCTGTTTTCCTGATTGCAAAACCGGTTTCCAAGAGAGGCTTAATCCTTTGACAAAGAGAAAAGTCTCAAGGGAAGGAGGCCTATTGTAGGTTAGGATTCCCCCCCCCCTCCTGCCCAAACTGTTAAGCAGGCAAGGCAAAGGGTTTTGCTCATCATGCTTCCTCAAAGTTTAAATAGCTCCTGCCCATGAACAGAGTGCAAACCGTTTTAACACATATTTCACAGTGACATTACCACGCAGTTACACACAAGGAACACTTTTTCAGTCATACTGTGGTCATAGAGACAAGGCTTTTGCAATCATACGCAGTTCTTGCAGACATACATTCAGTGGTGCACCACACATACACACATCTATTTACGCATTCGCACATTCCTCCCCTGATCTGCAGTGTTCAATACTGCACATGAGGAGATGGCTAATACACAGCTGGCTATTTTACAGCCATCTGGGTGCTTTTACTTAGGGGCAAGTTTCTCTGGGCTACTCCCAAGGTGAGACAAGTAGGTTCTGCCTGTGCCTTGGGGGAACTCGGGGTACTACTGCTGGGATGGTTCCTCTGGCATAGCCAGGGCGATGGCTGCCTCCTTTCTAGCCTGGGCCCCCTTTCCAGTGCCAGCGTGGCCATTTGGCATGAAGACGATCTTTTGAAGGTCTGCCTGGTCTAGATTGGCTTTCTCTTCTAAGGTGTCCCATTTTTCCACACTGGAAGCAGGCGCCTTGGGGTTTTGGCACTGCTCTGCGCCTGAGTGTGGTAATGGGTCTGCTCTGGAGCCCTGTGTGGCCAGGGGCCGTGCAGGTTTCCGTGAGCAGTGGGCACTGAGCAGCCCTGCCTGAACGTGTGTCTGCCTTCAGATAGGCTGAGCACAGCAGTTGGGCGCTAGCTAATTGTGCCACTGGCAATTTCCCCGTGAATGGATCTTCCTCACCCATGCGCTGAATGGAGTTCTTTCTTTGCAGGGAACTTTTAACTGTCCGAGAAGCGCCAAGGCCTCTCATGCCATGAATTCCTTCAGTGACGTCTGCAGCTGTCACTGAGGGAATGCTCCCTATATTGCCCTGCTTAAGCTGAAATGACGAATAGAGACTTCTTGGGGCTGATGGTTCTGACTGCGCTGGGGTTTTCTGGGTCTCTATCCGGACTGGGTCTACCTCTGCTGAGAGTTTCCTACATTTGCTCCATGTGCGGGTTATGCCCTCTGGAGCTTTCGGGGGTTGCTGAATGCAGTCTCCTATCTGATCCCAGAGCTTCAGGGTTAACGTACCTACTTCTGGGTAAAGTAGGCAGTGTTCCCTGAGGTACGCCAAAAGTCTCGCTAGCTCCCTGCTGTGAAAACGCAACTTAAATATCCTGGCCAGGATCTTGAACCCTTCCTCATGAGTTCTTTGGCTAGCGGACGGACTTGGTCTGTGAGAACAAGTCCCCATATTACCTGCAGTGGGGTCTCCGGAAGGTTCCTTCTCGGGACGAGTCGACGCGTCTTGTCAGGCAATAGGTTCGGGCGTCTAGTGTCTGGGGTAGACCTCGGAGCGTGGACCTTCTGCCACGGGCCCTTCTAACGGCCTCTGCGATGTCAGGGGCTCACAGCCTGCCCTGAGCGGAACGCGTTTCCCTCTATGGCAACCTCCTCGAAAGCGGGAGCAAGCTGTAGGAATGTCTCTCTGGAATGCCTCGCCACAGGCCACTCCTCCGATCGGCTGGCTGCCGGCCGGAGTGCTGTGCTGTCCTCCAGGATGATGGGACAAGGTTCTGGCGCAGAACCTGGCCGCGTGGATCGCTACTCACGAGTAGACCTCTCCAGGGTCCCTTACTCACGAGTAGAATCACGTCTCGGGGTCACCAGATGTAGGAATCAGGGCCACTGAGGGCCGGGGAGCCCAGAGGAGGACTGATCAAGTAACGACACGAGGCAAACGGAGCGAGATCAGATCAGTCCTTTATTGAGAAAAGGCAACATCATTTATAGGGAAAAAAGAGCAACAGTGGCAGGCTGTCATCTGACAGGAAAATTACCTCACCCACGTACCCGGGTTAATGGGGAACACCTCAAAGGGAAGTTGATTGACTGGGGCAAACATGGACTTAGGAGTCTCATTGTCTTGGGGATTAGGCAGGGACAAACATGGCATCTGTTTGTGCCGGGGATTATGCAGAGATACTGAGATGAGTGATTCAACCAGGTTAGATATTTGCTAACTCAGCAGGTCCGTTGGTCAGGTCACAGGAATTGGGTGAATCAAACCCTATATTTTATTCACCCCCCTAAATTTGGCGGCCGCAGAGCCCACGGGCTGGGAGCGTCTCTCACCGCGGTGGCCTCTGGCGGGCCGTTCCATGCCCCACGGGGCATGGGGAAACCATACTCTGGTGTCTAGTCATGCCGGCCACATGACCACGGAAATGTCTGCAGAAGCGGGCAGCGGCTCTTCAGCTTTAAAACAGAGATTGAGCACTGAACCCTAGAACCGGATACGACTGGCTTTCAAGCAAGGGTGACCTTTACCTTTACTTTTACCCCTGCTTCTGGTGGGAGGGAGGCTGCCCTTTCATCCTCTCTTTCTCTCTGCCTACCCTTTTTAGAGGGCCCCCGATTTTTGAAGTACTGTATTAGCATGTATAGATTTAAGCCTCAAAGCAGTGTGCTTACTAAGAAATAAATCTCATAGTGTTTTAATGTATTTTTGGGATTGTGGTGGCTCAAGTAAACTGAAAGGTCGGATTTCGATTCCTGAGTACCGCACGACAGAGAGAGCTGCCGTCTCTGTCCCAGCTCCTGCCAACCTAATAGTTCGAAAGCAAGAAATTGCAAGTAGATAAATAGGTACCACTTCGGTGGGAAGGTAAACAGTGTTCTGTGCACACAGGTGTTGAGGCATGCCTGCCACATGTCCACAGAAACGTCTGCAAACACACTGGCTCTTTGGCTATAAACAGAGATGAGCACTGAACCCTAGAGTCGGATACGACTGGCTTTTGAGCAAGGGCGACCTTTACCTTTACCTATTTAATGTATTTACAGTTGCATTTGTGTCATTGGGTAGGTCAAATTCATATTCCATTTTTTTGGAAGTCTTCCTAACCTGTGCATCACAGTCTGGACAGGTTATCCTGCTATGGTAACAGAGTAAGTAGACCATACTGCCAGTGGCTCAACTCCCATCATTAGATGGTGGGTAACTAACCTGACAACCCTGAGGACTAATGGCCTTGTGTGCTGAAGTCCACAGGGAAGGGTGATGGTCCTCAAGTAGATTAAATCCCACTTGAATCCATCTTGATGGAGGGCAGCAGCTTCATCAATACTAGCCTGGGACGGATGAGGACTTTGCGTGCCAAAAGGGTTCAGGACCAGAAAGTGACTCATGGAACTGGATCAGTGGTACAGGTGTCACGCTGTGACGTGGAAGGCAAATGGAAGGCTACTGCATTATATTGTTCCCGAGGTTGATTGCCATGGCGATAGCCAATATTTGGAATTGGATACGGCACTTGAAGAAGAAGAAGAAGTAATGTAGCCAATTTTTGTTTTTTAATGGATAGATTCCCTTCACATCCTTTCCAGTCATAGTGGAAATCTGCGTAAAGCAGGTTTGTTTTGAGTTAGAAAATTCAGTTGTGAATCAGGCGAAGTACAAAAGTGGTTATTCACTTCCAAAAAATGGGTTTGTTTACAGTTTTTACTTGACCCTCTTACCCAGCCTGGCAGTTGATGTTTAAATAGACTTTAGATAGGCTAACTCTGTAACAAGTATTTTGCCACACTTTAGCATCTTTCTGTTAGCAAAGATAATGACTCACTGGGAAAGACAATGTCAGGGAAATAGTGAAAGTACTAGGAAAGGAGAAAGATCCAAGGTCAGTCCAATTGCTTCATTAAAGGAAGTCTCAGCCCCCCCCCCCTTTTTTTTTTTTTGCAAAACCTGATTAGAGCTATTAATGATAGGACCTTTTGTAAGTTATTAATTAACAGGGTTACAGCTAAGTGAAAAGTGACCTGACAGCACACAACTCATCATACGCTTAACAAGTCTAAGGTTTTGACCTCATAAAACCTACATGAATAGAAAACATGTTCGTGTCTGCAGTTCTGTGGTGCTCAGCCTGATCCTTCTTGAAGATTGTGGTATTTCTCAATCACAATCGAGCATACCTTGGTAACATCAACCTTGTGTGGTGGCTAATCTTTCTCACACTGGGTCAGGCGAAAGGAACTGCAGAATGAACTCACCAAAGGTGCCTTAATTTTGGCAGTTCCACATCTGGCCTAGACATGGAAGAAGAAGCCTGAGAGTACCATTTTGGATGTTATTCATTCATAGTTGCAATAAATTGGGGCAACTTGGTAGCATGTAACAATAACAGCAAATTTTGTTGTTGTTCAGTCGCACAGTCGATTCCGACCCTTTGCAACCCTATGGACTGTTGCCCTCCAGGCACCTCTGTCCTCCACCATCCTCCTCAGCCCGCCCAGCTCTGTGCCCACTGCGTCCACCACACCATCCATCCATCTCATCTTTGGATGCCCCCTTCTTCTTTTGCCCTCCACCTTTCCCAGCATCAAGGCCCTTTCAAGTGTGTCATCCCTTCTCATTTGATGTCAGCAAATACTATACTGTATATTACTCCTTGTCTTAGTGTCAAGGATCAATAAGAGCAATCCTGTTGTCAATATCCCAAGAACCACAGGAAAAAATATGAATCCTTTTATGCAATCTTAGATAAAAATCTGCTCATCTTAACAATGTCCTAATATCTTGGGTTTTATTAATGTTTTTCAAGCATATCAGAGAATGAAAAAACAAAAATGCTGTAGCACTCTGAAGACTAACTGTTATATTTTAATGTTAGCTTTTGTAGATAAGTTCCACTTCTTTTTCTTGTTCAATCACACAGTCAAGTTTGACCCTTTGTGACCTCATGGACCACCGCACACCAGTCTCCTCTGTCATCTGCCATCCTCTATAGCCCGTTCAGATGTATGCCCACTGCGTCAATGATGCCATCTAGCCATCTCATCCTCTGCTGCCCCCTTCTCCTTTTGCCTTCGATCTTCCCCAGCATCAGGGCCTTCCCAAGTGAGTCCTCTCTTCTCATTTGGTGGCCAAAGTACTTTAACTTCAGTATTTGTCCTTCCAAGGAGCAATCAGGGTTGGTTTCCTTTAGGATGGACTAATTTTGAGCTCTTTGCAGTCCAGGGGACTCTCAAGAGTCTTCTCCAGCACCACAGTTCAAATTCAATTAATGTGTTTGTTATGCAACCGTAAGGAGAAGTTGTAATCTCTGATTCCCCCTCCAGGTCACTCTCAGCCATTGCAGAGTTTTTCACAGTGGTTTTCTCAGAACTAAAGAAGCAGCTGTTGTGCGGGGGAGTGGCAACCAAAGGATGATGATGTGGAGTGTTAGATCCACAGCTGTCCCATCCCCCACAACCATAGCTCGAACATGGGAAAATGTTCGCCTTTATTCATCTTATTCCTGAACCTGGGCTAAAGGCAGTAGCTGATTGCTTACAATGATTATATTTCACAAAACAAACTTCAATACATAGTAGCACTTTAAACAACCTTATTACCATATCAGTTTTGCAGAGTAACATTCCCACACCCAGTGATACCCAGTGTCAGTGCATGAAAGATTTCAATTATCCCAATATAAAACACCACCCAGAGGAGGGTGCCTCATCTTGCTTATTGGCAGAATTATATCTGATCCCACATTAGGTTGCCCTTGCTCGAAAGGTAGTAGTATCCAACTCTAGGGTTTATTTTTATTTATTTATTTATTTATTTATAAGTCACATTTGTATATGCCGCCCACTCAGGCAGAACCCGACTCAGGGCGGCATCACAACACTTCTAAAAATACATAAAACATTATAAAAACCTATAAAAGTGCTCGTCTGGTTATAGCCAAAGAGCCAGCGCTGTCTGCGTTTGCAGACGTTTCTGTGGACACATGGCAGGCATGATTAGACACTGGAGTGCACCGAACGCTGTTCACCTTCCCACCAAAGTGGTCCCTATTTATCTACATGCAATTTCTCGCTTTCATGACTGCTTGGTTGGCAGGAGCTAGGGCAGAGAAGGGAGCTCACTCCATCGTGCAGTACTCAGGTGTTAAATGGCTGACTTGCCAACCTTCTAGTCATCAAGTTCAGTGTCTTAACTACTAAGCCACTGCAGTCCCTGATCCCATGTTGCACGTTCAAAATAAAGCAAAGATAAGATGCTTGATTTAAAAGCTCATCCTGTTTTTTATATCTTTATTGGGCCAGTGAAGGTATTATCCTACTTTGGGTTTTGTCTTTCATGTCCCTATTATTGCCTGGAAAAACAAAAAACCTAAAAGAATGGCGGACGGTTCTCAGCATAGTCCCCGCTAGAATAAATCCATTTGAATCCATGCAATTCATGGAGGAAATGACTCACAAATTCCCTGGTGATTCTATGGACCTACTCTAGTGTGACTGACTACACTCAATAGCAGGGTTTCAACCTACAGTAAAACCCTGACTTACATATGCCATGAGTTACATAAAATTTGACTTACATAATGATTTTGTGCTAAAACCATGTCCTGATTTACATGATTCCCTATGGGTTTGCTTCGAGTTACATATTCTTTTTCCTATGAGTTTGTTTCGAGTTACGTAAAAATTCATTTCCTTATGGGTTTGCTTCGATTTACATAAAAATAATTCATTTTCCCTATGGGTTTGCTCTGAGTTATGTAAAAAAATTTTTTCCTATGGGTTTGCTTCGAGTTACATAAAAAACGATTTAAGCAAAAGCCTACGGAATGGACTTTTTCGTAAGTAAGGGTTTTAACTTTTACTGTATTTCAGTCCAGCCTGCAAGTAGCCTACTGCGCACAAATGCTCCAGAGTGCTTGCAAAATACAGAACATCCACATATACCGGTAAAACTCGGAAAATTAGAATATCGTGCAAATGTTCATTCATTTCACTTAAAAGGTGAAACAAATATATGAGATAGACTCACTACATGCAAAGCGAGAGATGTCATGCCTTAATTTGTTATAATTGTGACGATCATGGCGTACAGCATGAGATTATGTGATGATTATGGGGTACATGAGATTGGGGGGTTGGGGTTTTCATAAACTGTAAGCCATAAGCATCAATATTATAACAAAGAAAGGCCATAAGCATCAATATTATAACAAAGTAAGGCTTGAACGATCTCGCTTTGCATATAATGAGTCTATCTCATACATTTGTTTCACCTTTTAAGTTGCATTACTAAACTGAATGAACATTTGCATGATATTCTAATTTTCCGAGTTTCATCTGTATGTTTCATACCATTTGAGTTGTAATGCCTAAAACTAATAAAGGTAAAGGTTTCCCTTGCTCGAAAGCCAGTCGTATCCGACTCTAGGATGCAGTGCTCATCTCTGTTTCAAAGCCAAAGAGCCAGCGTTGTCTGCTTCTGCAGACGTTTCCATGGTCATGTGGCAGGCATGACTAGACACCGGCGCGCATGGAACGCTGTTACCTTCCCACCAAAGTGGTCCCTATTCATCTACTTGCAATTTCTTGCTTTCAAACTGCTAGGCTGGCAGGAGCTGGGACAAAGACGGGAGTTCAATCGATACTCGGGAATGGAACTGCTGGCCTTCCGCCTCCCAGTCAGCGTCTTATCCACTTGAGCCACTGCAGTCCCTAATACAATGCAACTAATACAAGTCATTTAAAAAATAATTTATTTCCCCCCTAATGCCCTTCTAAGGCCATCAACGTATTTTTATTAAATCCACAATTAAACACATGGTTGGGTGGCTTTTTTTTTTTAACAGCCTAGAGAAGGGAGGGTTTTTGGGAGGCTTTGGCGAAGCTCAGCCCCACCGCAGCCTGGGGGGACCACGTAAGCATGAACGCCTTTTCTAAAATACTACAGCCAGGCACTAGGACCTAGAAAAGGGCGTATTCTGCATTTTTGGGTCCTTTTTTAAAAAAAAGCAAGCCTTTGCCTCCGTGGAGTCGAATGCCTGTGCATGCTTCGAAAATAGTTTCCTAAAGGCTTTGGCAAAAAAATAAAATTAAATAAAATTAAAATAAACTTGGAGGATTTCTCAGACTCTTTCTCAGCTGCAAGCAACACGTTTTCGACGGCACAACAAGCCCAGACGGGGGAGGCCTTAAGGGGGTCTTGGGGATCCTGTTGAAGAGGCCGCTTTTGAACACGTCTACAGGAGGACTCTTCCCCCCCTCCCCTCCCCCTCCGGGTTCTTGCAGCCTCTCCGCCTTCGCCCTTTCCTTTCCTCGTCCGCGCCGTCGAGGAACCGTCCGCAAGATGAGCCTCTCCTTCTGCCTCGTCGTCGTGGCCCTGAGCTTTTGGCGGGTGCGGGGCTTGGGCGACCCGGGGCCGTTAGAGGACGTCGTCATTGACCGATACTACATCCCCAAGGTCTGCTTGCGAGAAGTTCAGATGGGCGACTTCGTCCGCTATCATTACAACGGGACTTTCCAAGACGGAACCAAGTTCGACTCCAGGTAACTTCAGGCGAGGAAAGATGATGGGAGGGATGGTGGTGGGCATTGAAAAGCCGCCCTGCTGGGGACCTGGGACAGCAGCCCAATCAATCAATCAATCAGTCAATCAATCAATCAGTCAATCAGTCAATCAATCAATCAATCAATCTCAATCAATATATCAATCAATCAATCAGTCAGATAGATAGATAGATCAGATAAAAAGTTAAAACAGATTTATGTAATAATCATTTTTAAATATTATGAAATACAAGTATAGTACAGTAAAACCCCGACTTACATATGCCTCGAGTTGCATAAAATTCGACTTACATAATGACATTATGCTAAAAAAAAGCCATGTCCTGATTTACACGATTTCCGATGGGTTTGCTTCGAGTTACATAAAGATTCTTTTCCCTATGGGTTTGGTTCGAGTTACATAAAAATTAAATTCCTATGGGTTGGCGTCAATTTGCCTAAAAAAATCATTTTTCCTATGGGTTTGTTTCGAGTTACGTAAAAAAATAAATTTTCCTATGGGTTTGTTTCCGAGTTACATTAAAAAAAAAACGATTTAAGCAAAAGCCTACTGAACATACTTTATTCGTAAGTAGTTTTTTTTTACTGTATTTGTTGTTCAGTTGCACAGTCGATTCCGACCCTTTAGAACATAAGAACAGCCTTGCTGGAACAGGCCACAGCCCATCCAGTCCAGCATTCTGTCACACACAGTGGCTCACCTTTGCATCCCTATGGACCATTGCCCGCCAGGCACCTCTATCCTCCACCATCCTCCTCAACCCGCCCAGCTCTGTGCCCATTGTGTCTACAATACCGTCTAGCTATCTCATTTTTGGCCTCCCTCTTCTTCTTTTGAGTATACATTAGGTATTACTAACTCATGAAAGTACCAGTCTGGCCATGTTATCCTGCTATGCTAATAGAATAGACCATACTGCCAGCAACTCAAGGCCTTGGCCATGGTTAACTAACCTGATTACCCTGAGGACTTACGGCCTTGGTTGGTGAAGGCCACAGGGAAGGGTGATGGTCCCCTGAGTGGATTAAATCCCACTTGAATCCATTTTGATGGAGAGCAGCATCTTCATAAATACTGTACTGATCTGCACTTGAGGAGGACTTTGCATGCCAAAAAGGCTCAGGACCAGAAAGTGACTCATGGAACTGGATCAGTGGTATCGGTGTCACGTGGCGATGCAGAAAAATGGAAAGCCACTGCATTATATTCTCAGGACAATCTTCATGGCTGATCTCCATGATGATCGGCAATATTCGGAATCAGATACAACACAAAAAAAGAAGAAGTCATAAGAGTACAGTGTTTTTTTTAAAAAAATAGTCATCATACAGTTTTTTAATACCATTTCACGCCTAATGCTGCTACACAGAAACTGGTTGCTTTATCCTTTAAATAATGAATACTACTAATAGAAGAAGATAAAACTTGACTGCTATATTTTAATATGAGCTTTCCTGGATCAAGTCCCCTGCCTCAGTCATAAGAATGAGACCTTTGCTTCGGGCAATAAATTATGCATGCCCCACGTCCAGGTGGGAGTGCAGAAGGACCAGTAGTTGGTTAGAATAATAAGAGATGCAAATTGTGATTCAGTGTAGTTTTTCACACATGGGAATGACTGAAGATCCCTGGCTGATATTCAGTTCTATGCCATAACTCTGATTTATTTATTTATTACATTTATAACTTACCCATCTGGGATATTCTTCTTCTCTGGGTGGTATACAACAAATTAAATTTTTTTACAACAACAATATAAAATTAAACATAATATAATACACAAACTCCCTCAAGTCAGATCCTTTCTTACTAATGTTCCTTTGTAATCACCTTTACAGAACAAACTTCTGAGATATGGTTACTGATTCTTAGTCATTACCATAGATCACCCATAACCTTTCAGCCTCTACCACTGTCCTGTTTGCAGAGCAAACATCAATGTTACAGGTAGATGAATTATGTTCTTACCTGCTGTCATTTCTTATAGCCTCAGACCATTCACCAACCAGCCACTGTAAATGTTCACAGAACAGTTTGTAAATGCCAAAGACAACGAAAGGCGAATTATTACAAAATGTATAATGCCATAATAATTATGTTGCATCTATCCACTAATCATTTGCCACTTTAACAGAACAAAACCTCACAGGCATAGATTAAAATATCAATCAGGGCCCTTTGATCCAAAAAGCCACACTGACACGCATGATTTGGAATTTGTATCTATTATGCTAATCAATTGCTGTCGTCTGTATTGCCATCTGGGACTTGTAAAAACTGCTGCCATGAAGTCTCACTTTTATGTCGGAAGCAGTGGATTTGAGCCACAAAAGTTCACATCAACATCTGTCAGTTAGTCTTTAAAGTGCCATTATATATATATTTTTGTCTTTTGTTTCTTGCCTGAGAAAAAAACAAACCCTCTACCAAAAATCCTAAACAAAAATAATCTCATTGAGTCATAGACAAATCCTGACTTTCAGTGCTCCAGTATTATTTGGTCTGCCTGGAAAGTTGGAAACACTACTTATGGGAGCAGTTGGAGGGGAAAAACCCTTGTTTTACACCCCTACCTGCTTTTTCCTTTGCGAGAGGAATTGCATGTTCTGAGATCTGTGGATCTGATTATTTGGACTTCGGGAAATGAAATAGGGTATTGCATGCCAATGGTTCACGTAACTACTTTTCCATGGGGTTGCATAGCAGCCACTGCCTTGCAAAAGCTGGCCTCTGCAGGAATGTTGCTGCCGGAATAATGAAGGGTTGACTTTGCAAATACTCAGATCTGAGCAAGCAAGGAGCCCTCCTGGAACTAATGTGTGCTGGCTTACTGGAGTTAAATATGCTGCATGAATGCTTAGGTTGCAGTGGGGTAAGCTAATACAAAAACAGGGAACGTTTGCTGCAAGTTTAATGTTTTTAAACAAAAAATATTGCTCAAAAAATAATGGTGGCATAGTGGTGTGTGTTTTCGTGTCAGAGATTACCCTGGGTTGAAAGGATTTTTGCAGGGGATGCCCAAATGAGGCTCCTTTTATGTCCCCTATTGTGCAGCTCTCAGGGAAACTAATCCCGTTCTTTTGGTCGTTAAACTGCTTTTACTGCAGCCAGAACGTTGTGAGTTCGATCCTGACTGGAACTCAAGGTTGACTCAGCCTTCCATCCTTCTGAGGTTGGTAAAAGTGGGGTGGGTAACTTTGTGGGTATTTTTACGGGTTTTTAAAGGGTTTTAGTTATGATGGTAATGTTTGTTTTAATGCTGTTAGCCGCCCAGTCGGTGTTGAGTTGGGCGGCAATAGAAATTTGAAAAATAAATAAATAAAAGGAGTACCCAGCATGTTGGGGGCAAAATGCTAATTAACTTGCAAATTTCCCAGAGAGTGCGCTAAGTGCTATGGGGAGATGTATAAGTGCAATTGCTGTTGCTAAATTTAAATTTAAGTTTTGCTTTGGTTAGGCTTGTTGGTTACACTTACTACTGTCTGGATAGAACACAAGATGCAATGTTGTATCTTGTTGAAAAAACTAGATAGAAATTCAGACAATGCCTTTTATCCTTGAAATATACAAAGCTAAAATTAACACATCTAAAAGCAAAATAGAATTAAAAAGGACTACATGACATCTGCCCAATATCGGGCCACTTCAATAGCATTTCCTCTTGCCAACATAAGGTCCTCCTCAGTGCACGTTGAGGGGCATCATGTGCATTGTATCATATGGGAGATAGTTTGTATTTCTCCGCATTCACACAGGCTGTCATCTACAGCAAAACCCAACTTTCTCAGATTAGCCCTTGATCTTCCTACCCCTGACACACGGTCTGTTTAAAGCTTTCCACACATACCATGGTTGTCCTTGGACATGCGGTAGAGATTCCTTGAAATACAATCAATGTACAGAATACAGTGCGGGTACAGTGAAGAGGAAAATGTTGAATATGCAGGAAAGGAGCTTCTAATACATGCATTTTAGACTAGGGTCAGACTTTTGGAAACTGCTTTCTCAGGGCAGGCAGCTTATCCACATGCTCTTGTTTTAGAAGAAACATTTTAGCTGATTTTCAAAGAAATTGCACTGGCTAAGATTTGGCTGCATCAGCCTTCTTCAGCTCAGTGATGTGAGTTTTGGTCATGTACCAAGCAGAAAGTTGCTGTCAGAAATAACATACTTAGGAAACTGGCTGGTTCTGTCTGGGGTGGACACCCACAAGCAATAAGAACAGCTATGTCCCTGTGCTTCTACTCAGCAATATATCAATATATGCTGAATACTGTACATAAAAATAAACACATGCCAATCAATTGAATATAGCTCTTAATGAATCATGCAGGGTTATTACTGGCTGTTTGAAACCTATCACACTGGGGGGGGGGGGGAGAGAATCTTTTTTTTTCCTTTTCTTTTTTGGTCTGGCAATTCCCCTCTGGAAGTATGCTGAGAATTACTAACAAAATAAGGTAATACAGTACCAAACCCATATATTTCATAGACACCAACACTCTAGGCAACAGGTAAATTTGAAGAAAAGTTTTCTCAAGCTCTAAATACTAAACCAGAAAAGGCTAGAATAAACCAGTGGAGAGCAAAAACTACACCTTGCTGAATGGATGATGGCCAAAGAGTGTCTCCCAATAGCACAAGATTCTGGTTGACCATCAGGAAATCATTTAATGGATTTGTAAGTAAAGAAGATCAAAGAATAATCAAGTAAAATGGGGTTGCTTGGACACAGGACAACTTTTCTTTGAATGTGGAGAAATTTAATTATTACAGCATTTATGTACATGCAATTTGTATCCTACCATGTGTACAAAATAAAATTAGTTATTCGATAACAGTAATAAAGTAGCCCACTTCTTGTCAAAAATAGTCTAATCATTTTACATTTTAATTTGTTATGAATTTTACTTATATTTCATACTAGCAGGGGTACCTGGCGTTGCCCGGGTGTGGGACCCAACCTGGTGTGCGGGCTGCTAAGAGGGCCCCTAGCCCCTCCTTGGGTAGGGGGGTCTGTGGGCCTGTGCCATGGGGCAGCAGTGGAGGGCGTGCAAGGCAGGAGGGGTGGGGGGAGTGTCGGGCCAACTGGCAAGGGTCTGGGGAAAGAGTGGGGGGGATCACCAAGTGCACAGGGGCCGGCATGGGTGGGCAGAGAGCGTCGGGCTGGGAGGGGTATGGGAGAGAGTGTTGGACTGACTAGCAAGGATCATGTGTGCTCGGTGCCAGCTCCTGGCTTGCACGTCATCATGGGTGGGCTGCCGCCTTGCCCCGACAGGTGCTTCTTCCCCGCCTTCTGCTGGCCTTGGGAGTCTCTGGCCACCCTGCCACCACTACAGTTGCAACTGCCAGATGACAGCCCAGCCAGGTAGGCCTGCCGTCATTGGGGGTTGCTGCCTGTCTGCGGGGGGAGGGGCGGAAACAGAGCCGGGGGGTGTTTGGCACCACACGTTGGTCACCCGCCATCCAATGCCCTTTACTGGGGGCCCACCAAGAGGTCCCCAAGACCCTCCTTGGGCAGGGTGTGTGGAACATGCCTGCTGAGCATCGGGGGCATGAGGGGTCTGGAGGTGTGTTCCACGGGGCAGCGGTGGATGGCACGCAAGTCAGGAGGGGTGTGGAGGGAGCATCGGGTTGACTGGCAAGGGTCCGTGGCAAGGGCAGGGGTGCCGCCAAGTGCACGTGGGCCGGCCCCGAGCACATACAACCCTTGGGCTCGGTAGGCCCCCCATCCTTACCCTGGACCCTTGCCAGTCGGCCCGATGCCACCCCCCTCCTGCTGGTTTGCGCGCCCTCCACCACTGTCCTGTGGCACAGGACCCCAGACCCCTCACACCCCCGATGCTCAGCAGGCATGATCTGCGCACCCTGGCCAAGGAGGAGCTTGGGGCCCTCTTGGCGGGCCCATGTGGACAGCCAGTAAGGGGCAGTAGACGGCAGGCAACCCAGACACAGCGCCAACCACCCACTGGCTCAGTTTTCCACCCCCTCCCATGGCGGGCAGGCTGCCCCCCAATAACAGCAGGCCCACCTGGCTGGGCTGTCGACCAGTGGTGGCAACTGTGGCGGGGGGCAGGGTGGCCGGAGATGCCAAAGGCCAGCAGAGGGCGGGGATGCGTCCATTGGGGTAAGGCGTCAGTGGTGGCCGGAGGCTCCAAAGTTGGTGGCATGACCCTCAAATGGCACGACACCTTGATTTTAGTAATATAATATGTCAGGGGTTTGCAACCTATGGCGCATGGGCCGGCCCTGGCTTGCAGTGACAAATCATCCGGCTCGCGGCACAACTCCTGGATGCTGAAGGGATACATTTATGACAGCCGTAAATGCACCTGCACAAATGCACCCACCGTGGTTTGTGGCAGCATTTACGTTTGGGGAGGGGGGAAACCACGTGTCTGGCCTACTCAGCTGATGGAGGGGGCATGGTCCAGCCCATGGAGGGAAAATGTTGTGAACCCCTGATATATGTCCTTAATTTTAATTTGTGCAATTCCGATACAAATCAATAAAAAAAAGTTCTGTAGTGGCCATTGTCATAGTTTTTGAAGCTTCAGTCATGAAGATAAGCTCACCAGAATGTGTCACTGTGATTCAGTTAGTCACAGCGGCTTGTCTTCCAGAGAAACAAAACTTTTCTGTGCCACTTTGCATCGAGATTTCCCTGTGAGACATTACGTCATCAGGAACAGCGCCTCTAGAGGCTTCGTTAGTCATCAAGGGAGAAATTATCCACACGCCTCAGTGCAAGTTCACATCCTTTGAACTTCAGAGGTTAACCAGCTAGAGAGGGGGGGGGAGCCTTGGCGTCTTGCCAGGATTAAAGGTTGGATTCTGGTAACACAACCTTGAGAGATCTTGGAGAGATAACAGAAATCTTATCTCTTGATCTAGCTCAAGGACACCTGACATTCCTAAAATGGGGAGCGAGACACTTTTGGGAATAAAAAGAGAGATTAGCACTCAGAGAGATTGAAAAGGGACATAATTGGATTCAGCGAGAGCCTTTGACCTTCAAAAGTACAATGGACATCTGAAGATGAGGCCGGGAGCGGCCAACTCTTTGAATCTTATCGGGAAAGGGAGTCTTCAGACTTATTCTGGATTCTGGGAGGCAGAATACTTTGAAATTATTCTGACTTTCATACTTAGACAGATTTGCAACATTCTTCGAACTTTGAAGATATCTGGAGCTGGATTAGCTTTACTTAGAGAACAAACACGCTTTGTTATTTTATTAGATAAAGTGTTAGGTAGGACACTGTGTCTAGGAAATTAGTTTGTTAGGAACTAGTATGTTTTTAGAATAGGTTTTACCCAGAAATGGGAAGCTTTACTTGACTTTTAAGTCAAGTTTTGCTTTTGGCTATCGCTATGCTTTGCCTGAAGAAATGGTTTGTTTTATGTATTGTACATAAACATTATTGTACATTATGAATGCGGAGAAGTACAAACTGTATTTTATTATTTATTTCAATAAAAACGAGGAGGCCGCCCAAGGTCTCTTCTGAAAGACAATTGGAAGCGTTGAATCCAAGTTGGGTGTGGGATCTTAACACTGCCTGTGCTTGCTTACATTTGTTTACCACGCTACTGCAAATTCTCCCATGGCTCGTCTTTGAGGAGCAACTTAGACAGAACGTACCATGTTTCCCCGAATATAAGACACTGTCTTATATTTTTTAAAATTCCACAATTAGCACAAGGTCTTATTTTCGGAGGGGGGGTGTCTTATTTTTCCCAGCTGGGGGTATGGTCTCTGGGTACGGGCCGGAGGCTACGCGGCCGCAGAGGTAGCTGGCCTTCCTTCCCACCGCGGCCCAGCTCCTCCTCACCCCCAGCTGGGGGTGTGATCTCCGGGTCCGGGCGGCCCCCGCCCAGCTCCAGACCGCAGCCTCACTGGTAACTGGCCTTCCTTCCCGCCACGGCCCAGCTCCTCCTCACCCCCGACTGGGGGTGTGGTCTCCAGGTCCAGCCGGGGGTGATGAGGAGCTGGGCCACGGTGGGAAGGAAGGCCAGCTACCGCCGCGGCCGCGTGGCCTCCATCTGGAGCCGGGCGTGGGCCGCCCAGACCCGGAGACCACACCCCCAGCTGGGGGTGAGGAGCTGGGCCGCGGTGGGAAGGAAGGCCAGCTACCGCCGCAGCTGTGTGGCCTCCGTCTGGAGCCGGGCATGGGCCGCCCAGACCCGGAGACCACACCCCCAGCCGGTGGTGAGGAGCTGGGCCGCAGCAGGAAGGAAGGCCAGCTACCACCGCAGCCGCGTGGCCTCCGTCCGGAGCCAGGCAGGAGGTAAGGAAGTCTTATTTTTGGGTTGGGCCTTATATTTCAAATGCAGAGGAAAAAAGGGGGTGTCCTATTATGGGAGGAGGTCCTATAATCGGGGAAACACGGTACAAGGTTCCAGGGCGGAATTGTAAGGAGTCATGGGAGTCTACCATTGCCCTGAAGTCTGAGGAAAGACATTTAGCGGCTTGAAGTCCTTGCTCTCCCCCCTCTGATCGGGAAGGCCTGGATAGCTTGGCGACAGCCATCTTAAACATATTTGTTCTGAAGTTTCACCAGATTCTGAGATGAGATTTATTCCCAAGAAAATGTGCATAAGATTTATAGGTTTTTCAGAAAGTATTTTTTAAATATATTTGATTAGATTGTAAGGGTAACAAGGCATAGAGAATGCTTTGGAGAATGAGTTTTTAAAAAGAAAATTGGTTGTGATTCTATTTGTTGTTATTTCTTGACGGCATTTGCAACAGGGCAATCTAAACTAAAGCAGCTTTGTTTATAATGTTGTTGATTCCTAAAAGATGAGACACACTGAAACTGCATCCCACATTGTACATCCCCAAGTCTTGCTTCTCAAGACAGGGTGGCTTCTCTATCACCAGGCTCCAGTACAAGTTTATTTAAATGTGGATGCCTCTGAGTTTAGTATGGCCTATTTACAGGCAAGTGCCTATATAGGGAAACATGCCAGCTATTGCTGGGTTGCAAATTCCATCATCTTCCACAATCTGTGGTACTGGCTAGAGCAGGGGTCTGCAAACTTGGTTCTCCAGGTGTTCTTGGATTTCAAGTATCAGAAGCCCAAGTCAGTACATTGGCTGATCAGGGCTTCTGAGAATTGAAGTCTAAGAACATCTGGAGAGCCATGTTTGCAGACCTCTGGGCTAGAAAGTAAAAGAGATATTGCAGTCCAACAGCATTAATGAGGCCATGGACTTCCTACCCCTCCACAAAAAGAATATAAAAGAGAATTTACTTGTTGACCTATAAAATCCCTCTTACCAATCATCTGAGAAGCTCACAAGCTGGGCATAATGCAGGTAGTCATACTCTGGGGTCCTCCTTTCCTGAGTTCTAGTACTCAGAGCATAGTACAGCACTGTCTAGAATGTCTGGCCATAGAGGTTCCATTGTGATATGCTGGCTAATAGTTAACAGGAGTCCTGTCTTCTGTAAATGCTTTCTTAAAGCCATGTATGTAAGAAGTGTGTTCCTGAATTATTCTGTGTGCTCGGGGAGGGGAACTACACTATTTCCCAGTGATAATAGTTTAGGTCTGAACTTCTATAATGAGAGGGAGCTTTGTTTAAAAATAGTTTTTAAAAGAGTATTTAGAGTGCTATGTTAAATGCAATGCCATATATACCACAAGCTGTTATTTGTACCTTAGGATCAAAAGACAATGTTGGTAACTAGTTTGAAAATGGACATCTTATAATTTTCCAGTATTTGAGTGCTGCATTAACTTTTGGCTTAACTTCAGAGAATCTGTATGCGGTTTAAGCTGCACATCATTGATAGCTTATAGTGAAAGATAGCAAAGTTACTGGGGCATTCCAAAATCTGTTTTATATATCAGCCTTCACTGCATATATAGTTGGTCTCTGCTTTTCACTGGGATAGCAGTTTCCAGCAATCAAGAGGAGAGAAGCAACCAATTGCAAGCGAAAGGAGGTGGCATCTGGGGGAAGATCAATAGAGGACGGCAGTGGATTAGTGACTAAGACACTGAAGTTGATGACTGGAAGGTCGGCAAGTCAGCAGTTCGAGACCCGAGTGCTGCATGACGGAATTAGCTCTCTTTGTTCCAGCTCCTGCCAACCTAACTGTTCGAAAGCAAGAAATTGCAAGTAGATAAATAGGTACCACTTCAGTGGGAAAGGTAACAGTGTTCGGTTCACTCCGGTGTCTAGTCATGACTGCCATATGACCATGGAAATGTCTGCAGATGCAGACAGTGCTGGCTCTTCGGCTTTAAATGTAGACGAGCACTGTCCTTAGAGTCGGATACGACTGTCTTTCAAGCAAGAGCAACCTTTACCTATGTAGCCTCAGATACCACAGAAACAAGCGGAATGGAGATGATGATGATTTTAAAAAGCTGCCTTTTGCAAGTTAGACTGATGACTTCTGTTTCTATTCAAGGTATGTGTTGTAGGCAACAGTTTTGCAGATCATATATGAAGCCTTGTGCCTAAGTTCTGTCTCCAGAGATTTGGGAGGAAAACTCAGTCCTGATTTAAACCACAGTCAGCTTTGGTTAAGCCATGCAGGGTTGGGTCCTGCGTTCCCTCCGGCTATATTCAGAACTCAAAGGAAGTTGGAGATCATGTTTCATCCACTTCTTTCGGTCCTAGTGGGAGTGTGTTTATTTTCCTGGCCTCTGGATGGTTACAGAATTGCTTGCTTATTAAGTCAAAATACCCCTGAGTTCCTGGCGGTCCCTTATTTGAGGATTCAGCTTTGTTAGCTAGATAGATTCTGCTTCAACAGTGCAGTTAGATTTAATGATATACTATAATTCGTTTTAAAATACATGTATTTTTCTAAATTTACCCAGCTCCATTTTGAAGCTTGGGACTGCGGTGGCTGAAGTGGTTAACATGCTGAACTCACTGACTGGAAGGTTGGAGTTTGATTCCCTGGTACTGCATGACGGAGTGAGCCCCCGTCTCTGTCCCAGCTCCTGCCAACCTAGCAGTTTGAAAGCAAGAAATTGCAAGTAGATAAATAGGGACCACTTCGGTGGAAAGGTAATCACAGTTCCGTGCACTCCAGTGTTGAAGCATGCCTGCCACATGTCCATGGAAACGTATGCAAATGCAGACGGCTCTGGCTATAAACAGATGTGCACGGAACCCTAGAGTCAGATACGACTGGCTTTCAAGCAAGAGCAACTTTTGCCATTACCTATCCTGAAGCTAGCAATCTGTTTCTCTTTCTTTCACAGTTGTCCCAAGGATTGTTAATACTTTTTAACAGTATAGTCTAAATTCCTGGGCCTAAATTCAGTTGCTGATCCAATGTAGTGTTGAGTAATACCTTCTTAAAGATTGTGGTATTTTTGAACCACAATCGGGCCTACCCTGGTAACATCAACCTTGTGTTGCTGTCTAATCTTTCTCACAAAAGGTCAGGCGAAAAGGAACTGCAGAATGAACTCATCAAAAGGTGCCTTCAAATTGGTAGTTTCATGTCTGGCCTAGACGCAGAAGAAGAAGATGTGGATCTACTCTAATTGGGATTACTAATAATATGTGAGGAGCAAAATTTGGCCCTTAGTATAGAACATTGGTTCCCAATGTGGGGCACATCAATTCCCAGAAAGCCTAAGTCAGAACACTGGCTGATCAGTGCTTTGGGGAATTGACTTAGGCTTCTGGGAATTGAAGTTGAAAAACCAAAGGTTGGGAAACACTGATATGAAAACATCATGGGTGCAAGAGGAGATGATGATGATGATGACGTACCCCACTTGTCAGGGTCAACCTTTCACAAAACAGATCACCATTGATGTTGTCTATCTTGCCTTTAAACCTGAAAGCAGCAAATAGCTATAACCCGTAGCCTTTGGATAACTTAGATAACCTATTTTTTTTTACTTTTTTGGATATTAATCCCAGGACCCATTTGTCAACACCACCATTTTGTAACTGAAAAAGTATATTGACTATGCTGCAAGTCATTGGTAGCCTTATTTATCTTGGATTTGTATAACTCAGGGGTTCCCAACCTAAGGCCTATGGGCCAGATGCGGGCTGCAGCACCATTTCATGTGGCCCTCCACTCCTCTAAGGGCATCTGAGAAACAAAATGCCTGTCCCCTTTGAAGCTGTTGGGACAAAATGGCCAACAACACCCACCCACCCCCAATCGTGCAGGTAGGGCAAAATGGCCATCCAGCCTTCGAAGCTGGTTGAGAGAGTGTGACCCAACCCCTGGCTTGAAAAGGTTGGGAACCCCTTGTATAAATCCATCAAAGTTGGTGGCCTTCATAACAACTGGTTATATGTTTGGCAGCAATTTCAGAATCTGTTTTCCCACTGACTCTTCTTTACTCTTCAGTCTTATCCTTTTCAATTCTATTTACCTGTTCTCATCTTGCTTGATTCCCTTACAGCTATGATCGAGGTGCCACAGTGGCCGGTGTGGCAGGAGTGGGACGACTCATCACTGGCATGGACAGAGGCCTGCAGGGCATGTGTGTGAATGAGAGACGGCATCTCATTGTACCACCTCATCTTGGCTATGGCAGCATTGGTGTTGGTGAGTTGCAAGCTTATAGTGTCGATCGATCAGGTTGCTGGAATAAAGAAGGTACAGCGGTACTTACATTTATGAATTGAGAAGTTGTTTCCTACCCTCAAATGCACAAAGGCTCCTCAATATTTCCTTAAATGTCCTACCTTTCATACATTTCCAGCTCAGTATTGTTTTTATAAGTTCTTGATATTTGTGATTCCTTATCCCTTCCTCCCACATCTATATACAATAATAGGTAGACCAGGTATTGGGAATATGTGATCCTCCAGATGTTTTTGGATGCAAATCCTGATAGCACCATTGAGCATATCTGTGCAAGCCCACCCCAGCAGGACAGGAAGCTGCCATGCGGTACTGCATAAAGGGGAGAGGAAGTGACAGTCTCACAAAGTCTTTCAAGGGAAGTCCAAATAGCAAAGTCAGAGAAGCCAATGTTCGTTACCAGTCTGGCGGGCTTCCAGGCCAAAGGGAAGTCCAAATGCACAGTCAAAACAGATCACCATTGATGTTGTTGTCTATCTTGCCTTTAAACCTGAAAGCAGCAAATAGCTATAACACGTAGCCTTTGGATAACTTAGATAACATATTTTTTTTACTTTTTTGGATATTAATCCCAGGACCCATTTGTCAACACCACCATTTTGTAACTGAAAAAGTATATTGACTATGCTGCAAGTCATTGGTAGCCTTATTCATCTTGGATTTGTATAACTCAGGGGTTCCCAACCTAAGGCCTATGGGCCAGATGCGGGCTGAAATGGGTTAGAGATCTGGCAGAGTCAGGCAGAGGTTCGTTCAAGGCAGGTGAGGAATCAAGCAGAATGTTGGGCAGCACTGAAGTTGATCCAACAAACTGTAGCCTTCAGCATGCGCTCTTTAAGAGCGCCCGTGGATAAGGATTCTCAACTGTTGCTCCTTTCTGAAAGTGTTCCCTTGCTGAACTTCGATGCAGATGCAGCTCTTTGCAAAGATGAAGCGTGCAAAGCCGTGAGCTCAAAGGTTCAGAGGCATTACTGTCAGAAGCTGACTCAGCAGCTGTCAAATTTGATAGTTCTTAATCAGGCAAGAGAACTTCAGTGTCTAAAGCGGGCTGTAGAGGTTGCTCCGTGTTTGAATCCAAGGCCATGGCAATATCCAATTGTGAGGAAACTGCCTAACATGTGAAGGGCCTAATTTTGCTTATGCTTGATAAAGATAGTGCCATGATGGCAGTGATAACAAAGACAAAGGTATGACAACTATAATATAACAATAACATTGGTCGGTGCTGAATGGCATTGGTGCCAGGTGAGAAAAACAGTGGTTTACAGAATGTGACCTCTGCAGAATCATTGGATTGCTGCCTGTGTCTCCATTATAGCTTTTTAAATTCATTTTTAACTCCACAGCTGGACTGATTCCCCCAGACACGACCCTCTATTTTGATGTCATCCTGCTCGACATTTGGAATAAAGAAGACAAGCTGCAGCTCACCACTCTGTACAAACCAGATCGGTGTAACCGTACAGTGGAGAACACAGACTTTGTGCGTTACCACTACAATGGCACACTTTTGGATGGCACCCCCTTTGATTCCAGGTAGAAAGTGCTCATAATGATCTGTGAACATATATGTGAGTGTATTCATCAATTTCATAACCTAGACTAGAGGCGGGGGACCTCCATTGAGGGGAACCTGGGCTTCTGGGAATTGAAGTCTGAGAGCACCTGGAGGAGTATCCTGTTTCCTCTAGGCCAGGGTTTCTCAACTTTGGGCTCCATGTGTTCCCCACCCCTGACCTAGACTATATAAAAGAGAAGATAAAATAGCGCTGTGTAGATGATGTACTTCCAGTCTGGACAGATTATCCTGCTATTGTAATAGAGTAGACCATACTGCCAGCGACTCAACACTGAGTGTCAGGTGGAAGTTACCTAACCTGACAACCCGAGGATTTAGAGCCTTGGGTACCAAAGCACACAGGGAAGAGTGATGGTTCCCAAGTAGATTAAATCCCAATTGAATCCATCTTGATGTAGGGCAACAGCTTCATTCGGCTTCATCAATACTGACCTGGGGTTGATGAGGACTTTGCATGCCAAAAGGGCCCGGGATCGGAAAGTGACTCACAAAACTGGCGCGGGTGTCATGCTGCGATGCGGAAGGCAAATGAAAGGCTACTGGATTATAGTCTCAGAACACTCTTCATGGCTGATCACCATGATGATTGCCAATATTTGGATTCAGAAATGGCAAAAGATAATGATGTACTGCAACTCCTAGCATTTCGTATTGACATTTGTATTGGCTAAGGCTAAGGGAAGTTGCAGTTACAAAATCTGGAAGGCCACCTGTGCCACCTGTGTGTGTGTGTGTGTGTGTGTGTGTGTGTGTGTGTGTGTGTGTGTGTGCACATTAGTCATTTGCAACCTTTGATTTTGGATGAGTGCTGTCCTGTCTAGGTTTCATTCCTTCACTAAATGGCTTTTCCTTGCCAATTATCTTTCTCCACTCTCCCCTGTTTCCCAGCTATGGAAAAGACAGTACGTATGACACCTATGTGGGTTCAGGCTGGCTGATCAAAGGAATGGACCAGGGCTTACTAGGCATGTGTGCTGGAGAAAAGAGAAGAATAGTCATCCCCCCATTCCTGGCCTATGGAGAGAAAGGCTATGGTAAGTTGACGAGGAAACTCATGACCCTTGAGTATTATTATGGTAAATAAATGATCAGCCCAGATTCTGTGCCACAGAAACCCAAATTCTGCATTAAATGTTTACTAATTCTTAATTTGATCTTAATAAATGATTTCTAGTGAAAAGTGGCATGTAGATTTTATTTCAAGTAAATACATTTATAGAAGGGTTTGGGATATGCCTTCCATCCTTGTCCCTGATGATATAAACACAAGACTTGTCTGCAAACAGTTCTTTGCACGTATAAAGGTCTGGATTAATATACAGTATGTGGATTAATTTTTACAAAAAGTAACATCTGATAGATCTCTGTGGAATGATTTGTAGCTCAAACTAACTTATATTCAATTAAAAAAGACAAGGTGAGGTTTAGATTACACAAATATGTTAGAAGTATTATATTTAAGGATATTTATTTAGCATTTTAAAGAAAAGGATGATCAGGGCCATAGCCAGGATTCTAGATGTGGGTGGGCAAATATTTTTCAATGCATTCCTATGGGAAACCGCGCTTTGCCGGGGTGGGCAAACTGCTAACTCAGGGTGGGCCAAGCCCACCCAGGCCACCCCCTGGCTACGGCCCTGAGGACAATCCTTTGAGAACAGATTAGTTGAGAGCCCTGCCCCCAAATCTGCTGCTTCAAAGCCCTGTACCCATTGTTTGGCTACATGTGAGCATGAACTGAATCAATTACCAGTAATCTTTTCTTTGCTCAGGTACTGTTATTCCCCCTCAAGCCTCGCTTGTCTTCTATGTTCATTTGGTGGACCTGCACAACCCAAAAGATGGCATCTCTCTGGAGCACATAGACGTGCCAACATCGTGCAAACGCAAGTCTGTGACTGGAGATTTTGTGCGCTACCATTATAATGGCACCTTGACAGATGGGACCCTCTTTGATTCCAGGTAACTGGCTCAGAAATTCAGGTGAGATGGGGGACTAAAGCCTGGAAAAATAATATTGTCCCCCAACGAATTAGTGGGTCTTCCTTAGGAATGTGGGCTGATACTCCTCTACTGAGCTTACATCAAAATATTCAAAGTACCTCCTGTGAGGGGTGGGTACCTTTTTATTCCAGATGCTGATGACTAGTTATTGGATCATGCTGTATCAGTGGTTTGAATGGCTAGAGTTGATGGGAACTGGAGTCTGATAATCTCTGCAGGATCACAGTTTCCCTGGCTTGTTCTACCAAAGAAGACGACTGCCTATCAGATAAGGGACATCTACCATAGCAGAAACAATAAGGGAAGACAAGCTTTTCCATAATTTCTGTCACAACCCAAACCCATATCAGATCAGAATGGAACCCGGAACCCTTTGTAATATCGCTGGACATCTCTGGGGGACATTCTCAGTTTACACAGGATGCTCTTAAATGTCCTTCAGATCTTGTTGGTGCCTCATGACAGGCGTTTATTGTGACTAAACTGCCACACCTTTATGTTGCACAACAGAGGTGAGATAAGCTTGGAAAGATTTAAAAACAAAGTTGGCACCTTAAGAATCTTCTGGCCCCTTAAGAATAAATAGACTACTGCCCACTTTAGGTAAAGGTTTCCCTTGCTTGAAAGCTAGTCATATCTGACTCTAGGATTCAGTGCTCATCTCTGTTTCAAAGCCTAAGATCCAGCGCTGTCTGCCTCTGTAGACATTTCTGTGGTCATGTGGCAGGCATGACTAGACACCGGAGCGCACAGAACGCTGTTACCTTCCCACCAAAGTAGTCCCTGTTTATCTACTTGCAATTTCTTGCCTTTGAACTGCTAGGTTGTCAGGAGCTGGGACAAAGACAGGAGCTCATTCTGTCCTGCAGTACTCGGGAATCGAACTGCTGACCTTCTACCTCCCAGTCAGCATCTTAGCCACTTGACCATTTTAGCATACGCCATATAAAACCCACTTACCAACTTTAGCATATGTCATATAAAACCGGTTTATCTTTTAAGGTATCACAAAACTCTTATTTTTACTGCAACAGACTAATATGGCTACATTCCTGAGGGAAAATATAATAATTTTACATAAAGAAATGAATATTCTGAGGTAGAAACTGTTTTCTAGCATTTCCCTCCTCCCACCTTTCCTACCGTTATCCATTATGCTGTATCCAAAACATTAATCTATGCAGAAGCGTATTTAGGCCAGATAAAAAGGGCGGGTAATTAAAAGGTAGATGAAGTAGATAGGCAAAGAAGGTGAACAAGAAGCTTTTATAGAGATGAGAAATAGTCACATGCTCACCTGCCCCCAACTTCTTCTTTTGTGTCCTGATCAAACCCTAGGCTGCCAAAATGAAGCCACTTTCTTGGTTTTGTTGTTGGCCAAACTTAAGTCCTCATCGGTGCATGTTTCTGACAGTAATTGGCAGACCAGTAAATGAGCCAGATTCTGTATGTATCCACATTCAGACAGTGTGTTGTTGTCCATTAGCACCCCACACTTGAGCATGTTGGTCTTAACATTTAGGCCAGTGATGGCAAACCTTTTAGAGACAGAGTGCGCAAAATGCAACCCAACACCCACTTATTTATTACAAAGTGCCAAGACAACAACAGGGGAGGGAGGAAACTCTTCCATTGGGTTGTTGGGCAGAGGGGCAGGGTGCACTCTGTGCTGGGGGAGGGAGGAAGCACTCCCATTGGGTTGTTGGGTATAGGGGTGGGGCAAACTCTGTGCTGGGGCAACCGCATGGGTGCCCACTGATAAGGTTCTGAGTGCCACCTTTGGCACACATGCCATAGGTTCGCCACTGCTGATTTAGGCTTTCCAACTCTCAGCCTATTCAGAGTTGTCCAAGGGGAGGTTGAGTTCCTCAGCTATATCCTCATTTAATGTTGTTCTTTGTCCAGACAGCTCCTTCTTCCATCTTCTAATTTGATTTGCTCTTGTGTACTCTCAAGAAAGTACCATAAAACTCTTCCTCGATCTGAGCCGGTGGACTTCAGGCTCCTATCTGTTCAGAGGATGCTGAGGGTCATTCTCTTGCTTCTCTCGGCATCCACTGCCACTTCTTTCCTTATCTTAGGTGGAGCAATACTAACAAGAAGATTATATTTTCTCAACTGAAAGCACAGAAACCAAGTGCACGTGTCTTGTCATATTGTACTATTCCTTTCCTCAGCCTTGAGTCGATGTGTCCAGATGGGCTCAGTTTCAGTTTGGGAAATCCAGGAAGACAAGAACGTTCTGCTTCTTTTGTGGAGTAGACACCTGAGAATAACCTTCCTTTCTCTCTCTTCACTTTCAGTTATTCACGGAATAACACTTACAACACTTACATTGGAAAGGGCTACGTTATCCCAGGAATGGATCAGGGACTCCAAGGTGTCTGTATAGGTGAAAAGAGAAGAATCATCATCCCTCCCCATTTGGCCTATGGAGAAAACGGGGCAGGTAGGAGAGACCAAAGCGGTAGTTGTCACTTGGGTTCTTTTATGCTGCAGCAGCAAAGCGGGACAGTTTTTACAATCAGGTTCAGTTTGAATCGCAAGTTCTCCAAGCTTTTTACTCCGCTTTAGCCCAGAAATTAAACACACTCCACACAATGTTTAGAAGAATAACAAAAATAGTTCTCTACTTACAATTACTGTAACTCTGAGAGATAAATGTGTGCTCTGCTTTGTAAGAATTCTTAACAGAGAGGTTGCCATGTACTCAAACAAAATGGTGATCTTACACTTACATGCTTCTGCTTGTAAGGCAAAATTAAGGAAGAGACCCGAACAAGGGCTTAATACAGGGATTCTCAACCTGTGGCCTGTGGTCCTGATGTGGTCCACTTTACCATTTCATGTGGCCCTCCACCACCACACCAGGAAGTGCCATTTGGTGGAGGAAGGGCAAAATGGCTGTCCAGCCCCCGAAGCTGTCTGAGAGAGTGTGACCCTGCCCCCGGCTTAAAAAAGGTTGAGAACTCCTGGCTTAATACATAAAAATATGTCTGGTGACCCTAGAGGCAGGAAGACAGAAGACTTTTTTTTTGGTTAGTCAGGGATAAATTAACATTAACAACTCATTGCATGCTGAGGTTGCTCTAAAATACTCAACTGTTGTGAAGATTTCTTCAGTTACTTCGGGCTTTGTTTCTCCAAATATAACCATTCTATAACTCTTGCTGGATTTTGATGGTTTTGTAAAATATACAATAATCAATATTGTTTCATGTTTCATATTAAAAATATGAGAGTATGCACTGTTCTACCATATGTGCAAATGGAAAACAATATCCCTTTGCCAATGAAAGCATATGAGGCACCTCTATCTCTTTACATTGGAAATGTGCAGTTCTTGGATTAAATATAAATCTAACATTGCCGAATTTACCTAGAGTTGTTCATGAATAACATAATTTACAATCCAGGTTGTCTAAAGCAACTGACTGAGGAACCCAACGTTTATAAGCTTGCTTGTAACATCACAGCAACTGAACCAAAGGCTATTTTAAGATACAGTGATACCTCATGCAACGTCCAAATTTGGTTCCACAAGTTTGGACTTTATACGGATTTGGACTTTGTATGAGGCATGCAAAATCCTAGCTGCGATGCCTCATACAACGTCAAAATCCTAGCTGCGATGCCTTGTACAACGTCGTTTCCATAGAGATACATTGTATTGTAACAGCACAGACTTCAGGGCAAAGTCAAGGAAACAGACAGGAAACTGACAGAACTTTAAGAAAACATTGTCTAAAAGCTAAATAAATTGCAAAAACATGTCAAACAACCATGATTGTCCAAGAGCCTGAAGAATGCTGCAAAAATCCCAGGAATGCTTCTAAAAATTCTGATGAAAAATTCAAAAAAATCAAAAATCACGCTCAAAACCACTCCTAAACACTTTTTGCCTTGTGCAAAACCCACAAGAACAATGCACACATGTGTCCTGTCTTTTATACTGCCCAGGCACAATGCAACCTGGGAAAAACTGAATGCCTCATACAAAGTTGAGCGACTTTGTATGAGGTAACTTTTTTCAAGAAATTAGGCGATGTTGTATGAATTCGATGTTGTATGAAGCGGACTTTGTATGAGGTATTACTGTATGTGACTTATTCCTTTCATTTATCCTAGCAACATTTCTGACATAGGATAGACTACTGATTTTTCCAAATGCATTTCATGGAACATTGCAATTCCCTGGAGGCTTACCATGGGCTTTCTGGTGAGAATGTCACTAATGGCCAATGAGTTTCCCCGAAGGATGTCTTGATTTTTAACTTTGTTCTTCAACAGTGATGCAAAGCAATAACGGAATGGTTAGGACATGTTTCAGATCACATACTGTACTTGAAATATAGTTCCTGTGGTAATCAAGCAGGTATTCCTCAGCTGATGTGGAAAGTATTCCTGGGAGAGTTTGAAAAAAAGCCACTGGCTCAGACAATGAAGCAGGTGTGTTAATGTTGTCTCAGTATATTTTGTGGCATCACAAGAGATTGTGGAACACCTTCCTGGATTGTGTAAGGTCAGGAAATGTCTTGGCTCAACTGTAGGCCTCAAAATCTGTTGTATTTTGGTTCTATGTATATCCACAAATAACATTGAGTCTTCTTTCCCTTTAGGAGACAAAATCCCTGGTTCGGCTGTCTTGATCTTCGATGTCCATATCATTGACTTCCACAACCCCACAGACACTGTGGAGATTGAGATTGTCTCCCGGCCTGAGGGCTGCAATATCACGACACAAGACCGAGACTTTATACGCTATCATTACAACTGTTCTCTTCTGGATGGCACCAAGCTCTTCTCCTCGTGAGTCTCTTAATCAGAATACATTGCCTTCTTTATTAATAAAGGCCCAAGACAGAAACATCCAACAAGCACACAATCAAAGAGGCACAGTTCAAAGATATCCTGTATACAGCTGAAACTCGGAAAATTAGAATATTGTGCAAATGTTCATTCATTTCACTTAAAAGGTGAAATAAAAATATGAGATATACTCACTACATGCAAAGCGAGATATGCCATGCCTATAATTGTGATGATCATGGTGTACAACATTCATTTAATTTAATTTTAATTTAATAGTCATATTTATGAGATTATGTGATGATTATGGGGTACATGATATTGGGGGGTTGGGGTTTTCATAAACTGTAAGCCATAAACATCAATATTATAACAAAGTAAGGCTTGAACTATCTCACTATGCAAGCAAAGAGTCTATCTCATATATTTGTTTCACCTTTTAAGATGCATTACTGAACTGAATGAACATTTGCACGATATTCTTATTTTCTGAGTTTCACCTGTATTCATAAACTTACAAGCCTAAACTTCATTTCACTGTCAGAGGTTGAAAATGTTTCTACAAAAATTAACTTAAACATACAGTAAACCCCCGACTTATGTATGCCTCGAGTTACGTAAGATTCGATTTATGTAAGGATTTTTTGCTATAATGGTGTCCTGATTTATATAAATGTCCCAATTTACGTAATACAATTTCCTATGGGTTTGCTTCAATTTATGTAAATATTGATTTTCCTATGGGTTTGCTTTGATTTACGTAAAAAAATAATTTTTCGTATGGGTTTGCTTTTATTTACGTTAAAAACTGATTTACATAAAAGGGTACGGAATGGACTTTTTACATAAGTCGGGGTTTTACTGTACATAATTTGTCGAAAGCCAGTTATATCCGACTCTAGGGTTCAGTGCTCATCTCTTTATAGCCAAAGAGCCAGCGCTATCTGCGTTTTGCAGACTTTTCCGTGGACATGTAGCAGGCATTACTAGACTAGAGTGCATAAAATGCTGTATATTTCCCCTAAAACTTCTATGAAACTTGCCTAAAAAGATCTACAGTAGACCCTCGCATAACAATGTTTCTTGGTTCCCCAAGTAGCGTCGCTATGCAGAAAACATTGTTATGCGGGTTTCTATGGAGTTTCCCGCATAACAACGTTTTTAGCGTAGTTATCCGGATAACGACGGTTATTTGTAGCATCGTCATCCAGATAACGATGCTAAAAAGTTGTTATGCGGAGGAACATGTGGCTCATAGCAACGCGTCGTTAAGCAAAAATGATGCTATCCGAACGCGTCATTATGCGAGGGTTCACTGTATTTCTAAAACTAAGTTGGGAATTTATTATGGAATTCTAGTGCCTTGGGATTACAAGTAGAGCACCCTGGCATATGAATTTCTACTGTATTTAAAAAATGTTAGTATTTAAAAAAAGAAAGAAAAGGACATGTATGCTGATTTGTATAATTTGCATGGCTTGCAGAATTAAATGTTTAAAGAGCAGATTTCTTGGGGAGTCCAAAGAGATCCATCTGGGACTGGAACACATATAGTTATGAAGCCAAAATCCTTTTGCCCTGTAAATGGAACATCACAGTCCACCATTGCTGTTCTGCAAAATCTCCACCTGTCATGACTCAAGCAGAGATTGGCCTGTAAGGAAGATGAGGGCTTTTGTTTGCCCAAGAGGTACTATATACAGTAAGGTAAAAGTCCCTCTTGCTCGAAAGCCAGTTGTGTCCAACTCTAGGGCTCATTTTGTAAGCAAAATTAGGCCCTCCACATGTTAAACACAATTGGATATGCTCAATGGTACTGACAGGATTTGCATTCAAAAACATCTGGTGGATCACATATTCCCAACATCTGGTCTAGGTAAAGGTAAAGGTTGCTGTTGCTCGAAAGCCAGTCGTATCCGACTCTAGAGTTCAGTGCTCATCTCTGTTTACAGCCAAAGAGCCAGCACTATCTGCATCTGCAGAGGTTCCCGTGGTCATATGGCAGGCATGACTAGACACCAGAATTGCACGGAATGCTTTTTTACCTTTCCCACTGAAACAGTCCCAATTTATCTACTTGCAATTTCTGGCTTTCCAACTGCTAGGTTGGTAGGAGCTGGGACAGATGAACTCCCTTAGTCGTGCAGCACTCGGATCTTGAACTGCTGACCTGCCGACCTTCTGGTTGTCACACCCAGCATTTTAACCTCTCTCTTTCTCTATCTATTTAGCATATGACATTCTTAACCACTAAACCATCCTCATACCATATACCCATGATGGCAAACATTGGCATTCCAGATGTTCTTGGACTTCAATTCCCAGAAGCCCAAACACCAATGAATCCACACGAAGGGGTTTACTGCGATTCATCAGGCCCACACCACCCTCGTTGCTCCTGGAAGCGGAAGTAAAACCTGCCCATACTGGCGTGTTTTACTTCCGCTTCCAGGAGTGATGAGGGCGGTGTGGGCCGGATGAATCGCAATAAACCCCTTCGTGTGGATTCACGGGTGTTTGGGCTTCTGGGAATTGAAGTCCAAGAACATCTAGAGTGCCAAGGTTCATCATCATGGCTATATACATTACCTCCTTGCAAAAGCCCAGAAAATGTTAGTCTGATCATGCAAAGGACCAGTGTTTTCCAACCTTTGGTTTTTGGACTTCAAATCCCAGAAGCCTAAGTCAATTTTCCAAGTCACTTGATCAGCCAATGTACTGGTGTAGGCTTCTTGGAATTGAAGTCCCCCTGTGGGGCATGGGGCCCACATTGGGAACCCCTACAATAGACTGTTGCATACACAGATTAAATGAGTAGGATGCTGGTCTGTGAATCTAGTCACATATATTTAATAAAATGAGCTCCATTCCCCTTTTACAGACATGATTATGAAAATCCGCAGGAAGCTACTCTGGGTACTGGCAAGATCATTGAAGGCTTGAACACTGGCCTGCTCAATATGTGTGTTGGAGAAAAACGAGTCATTGTTGTTCCTCCCCATTTGGGCCATGGTGAAAGTGGTGGTAAGTAGAAATGCTAGATTCTTGACCTTGACAATATCTCTAACCAAAAAGTTAATTTTGTGGAGGACTGTTAAACCTTAGTGTGTGAAGGACATTTCCCCCCTCAAGGCTGAACAAAAATAGTGTCTTTAGCGTTTGTGAAACTTGAAAGCCCACAGCAGAAGCATCTTTGCTGAGTTTCATTGTAAGTTAATTATGCTTTTCCCCACCCCCTATAGAACGTATAATAATTGTGCGCTGTCAAGTCAGGTCTGACTTATGGCAACTGTTTCCAGGGTTTTCCAGTTATAGAGGTCAGAAAGGCTTTATCATTTCCTTCTTCTCAGGGTACCCCCTGGGACTGCGGACCGCAGTGGTGGCTCGAACTCCAAACCTCTGGCTCTGCAGCCGGTTAGCTAAACCAACAGCTCTGAACTTATATAGTACTTTATTACAATATTTGTAACTTGTCATATATGCAAAGATCTCAAAGAGGAGTATGACAAATAAATATAATTTTAAAGCAGTTTTGATTTTTAAAACTCACAACAAAATCAAGAAAAATACACAACCCAAGAAGCCAAGCCACAATCAGAGCATGCATAGGAGAACAACTGGTTTTAACATCTGTGTTGGAATTGTTATGTGCCACCAATTTACTTCTGACTTATAACAACTCCAATAGATTTTCAGGTATGTGAAATGCTTACCTCTCTCTTCCATGAGTTTCTATGTCTTGAGTGGGGATTTGAACCCAGGTCTCTTATTCCTTAGTCTCCTTGTCCTGTCCTCTGCACTGGTTTAGTGCTGGAAGTAGGCCTGTTTATTTGGTCATACAGTACTTTGATAAAAAACCTATGTTTAAAACCAAGTTACTGTACTGTAAAGTTGAGTAAGTTAATAGTTCTCCTTCGTATAGTTTGTGAATCCACACTCATGGGGTTATGCGCCTGCGCAGAACGGCCGATCGGAGGCTTGAAAAGCTATTGGTCAAAAGTTTTGGCGGTAAGACCGCCCACCGTACCGCCCACCCTGAGGCGCCCGCGCGCCATCTTACCTCAGTTCTCTTCTTTCCGCCGTAGCAGCAGGACGATCGTTGAGAGCTTCCTCAATTTTTTCGCCCTTCTGAGGGAAAGTCTTTTGGCAAACTTTACAATTTTTTTCGGTGATCTTGTCCTTCGGGCAGGATCGCCACCCCGGTGCTGTTTCTTCCTTCTGGTGGACTCAGTTACCTACTCGCTTCGGTCACCGTTCCCCCCTCAAGGGGGTGGCGGCTGGCCAGCCCTTCGGGGTAACCGCGTTCCAGAAACTTCCGTTGGAAGAATTTTTCTTTGATGGCCGCGGCCTTCAAACAGTGTTCGGCTTGCCTGAAAAAGTTTCCGGCCTCCGACGGGCATAGCCTCTGCCTTTTCTGCCTGGGGGAGTTTCATCAGAGCCAGTCTTGCCCTCACTGCAAGAAATTCACCTGTCTGGCAGTGCAGAACCGGAGCTACCGGCTCAAAGCCCACCTGATGGAACTCTCTCTGGCTCCCGTTGCGGCCGCTTCTACTTCGGCTAGTGTCTCCCAGCCTCCTCAGCCTTCGGCTTCTTCTTCCGCTCTCAAGAAGAAGAAGAAGAGGGACAAGAATGGAGAAAAGAGAAAGAAACACGGATCGGAGAAGAGGCGATTGCTCCCGCCTACTCCGCGCACTCCTGTTTCTCCGGGACCTTCGCCGCCATACTCGGTCGCACGATGTCCGTCTCCTGGGTCTTCCATCTGGGGAGGACGGTCCTCCTCGGGATCGCCTGAAAAAGGACGCAGGGCTGGGGCTCCAGCTCGCCCGCTTCAGGTGCTCCCGTCACCGCCTCGTGGGAGGGCCCGCTCGCCTATGAGACAGGCCTCCGTCTCCCCAAGGCCCAGGACTCCGACGCTCGACGACGCGGCAATCTCCATGCCGGCCACCATTTCGTCGCTGATTTTACCGGCCACCGTTTCGTCGCCGACCCTACCAGCCACCGTTTCGTCGGCCACCGTTTCGTCGCTCCCGACGGTGGGGGATCCATCCCAGATGAGTTCCTGAAGGGGATGTTTGAGGTCATGGCTCAGACTTTTGCCAACCAGTTTAAGACCTCCATTCCTGCGGCCTCTGCGGCTCCGGTACCGACCACCGCAAGCCCCAGGGATGCTGGCCCTGCTGTGGCCCCTCCGACCTCCCGAGGGTCGAGTGTCCGCTCCACTGGCCCACCCACATCGTCGCGGGTTGGTCCAGACGTTGATGCGGTGGACTCCCATCCCGCCGGCCCGCCCAGGCCGTACTGGCGCGGTCCCGACGTGGATGTAAGAGTTCCTCCCTCGTCCTCCGATGACTCCAGCGCCTCTTCGGAGGAGGACGAGGGAGACGTCGACGTCGAACGGACGCCGGACCAAGCCATCGGCGCGGTTGACCCACCGCGTGGTGAGGATCAACGCTCGCTTACGGCCATGCTGACGCGCCTGGGGACCGCTCTGAACCTGAAGGTGGACCAGCCGCCACTGGAAGGTGAGGACCAAATGACCGCCAAACTGGACAGACGGGCGGTACGGCCGGTCCATATCACCATGCTTCCGTCCATGTTGACGTCGGCGAAGGCGACATGGAGGAAGCCGGTGTCAACGCACTCCGTTTCGTCCAGGCTTGACGGCATGTATAGAGTCCTGGACGAGAACGTCAAGTTCCTGCAGGCGCACCCCCTGCCAAATTCCCTGGTGGTCAAGGCTTTTCAACACAGGACGGCCGCCAGCGGGTTCCCGGTGCCTTCGACCCCGGAAGGGAAGAAGCTGGACGCGGTGGGCCGTAAATTCTACGCCACCGGTTCCCTCTTCCTCCGCGCCGCCAACTACTCGGCTGCCATGGGCCTGTACCAGTCTCACCTCTGGGAGCGGGTGAAGGCCGAAACGGCGACGTTGCCCGCCGACGCCCAGAAACGGATCGACGCGCTGGCATCCGAAGGCGATTTCCTGGCGGAGCAACAAATGAGAACAGCCAGGCATATCAATGACTATGCGGCGAAGGACATGGCGTCTGCCATCCTGCTCCATCGTCATGCCTGGCTTAGGGGCACCTCCCTCGATGATGCTATGAAGAAGCTCATCGAGGAGTTTCCCTTCGACGGGCAAGGCCTCTTTGGACAGGACACGGACAAGGTCCTCAATGAAATGCGGCAGACCAACTCCACCGCCAAGTTTTTGGGGCTCACCACACCGGCTCCGGCTGCCAGGCCGAGGTTCCAGCCCTTCACGCGGCGATACCAGGGGAACCCGCAACAACAGGGTGGCCCCGTGGAACAGCCAAGGTCTGGCTCCTTCAAGCAATGGCGCCAGCACAAGCCCCGCTACCAGCCCTACTGGCACGGCAAGCGTTCGGACGCTAAGTCCAAGTCACGCGTTTGAAGCTGCGACGGCCGAGTCTCTCTCACTCCACATCCCGTACCTCCCCCTCCGGAACTTCCTCCAGGTATGGTCAGGCATCACGGACGACCGGTGGGTCTTACAGACCTTGTCCTCTGGTTACGCCATCGAGTTCGTGCGGGCGCCTCGGGTAGGACGACATCGTCTCACCACCTCGTCCCCCCATTTGGAGGAAGAAATATCAACTCTTCTGTCCAAGGGAGCCATCGAGCGGGTGGCACCGCCCGACTGGGACAATGGCTTCTACTCGAGGTACTTCGTGGTTCAGAAGAAGGACGGAGGACTTCGCCCGATTCTGGACCTGCGCCGCCTCAACAAGTGCATCCACACCAGGAAGTTCCGGATGGTGACCCTGCAGACCGTCCTTCCCCTCATCAACAAAGGGGACGGGTTCACAGTCATAGACCTCAAGGACGCTTACTTCCACGTCTCCATCCTCGAGGAGCACCGAAGATTCCTCCGATTCCGCATCGGCGATTCGGTGTACCAGTACCGATGTCTACCGTTCGGTCTGGCCACGGCACCACGAGTCTTCACCAAATGCATGGCTCCGGTGGCTGCCTTCCTTCGCCAGCGGGGAGTCAGGGTCTTCCCATACATCGACGACTGGCTGATTGTATCCCCCACCAGCTCGTCGGCCATTCGGGACACGCAGTTCACGGTCCACCTCATGGAGAGTCTCGGCCTCAGGATCAACTTCACCAAATCGAAGTTGATTCCCTCTCAACGCGTCGAGTACATCAGAGCGGTACTCGACTCGCTTGCCACCAGAGCCTTTGCACCCCAGAAGTGCTTGCAGGACATCGCGCAGGGAGTGAACGACCTTCGCACCAAACCGTGCATCAGGGCGAAAAAGGCTCAAAGACTGCTAGGCCTTATGGCCTCAACGACGGCTGTAGTCCCTCACGCCAAGTTAAAGTTCCGGTCCCTACAGTCGTGGCTTCTGCACGAATTCGGCGCGCTCCGGGAGAGTCAGTCCAAACGGCTAACTCCGTCTCCGGAGCTGAGGGACCAGCTGCTGTGGTGGACGACGCCACTCAACGTGACAACGGGGAAGAGCTTTTACCCCCCGCAACCCTCGTTGCAAATATTGACCGACGCAAGCAATCTCGGCTGGGGGGCTGCCTGCGGGACGCTCACGGTCAACAACCCTTGGTCGCCTCAGGAGATGGTGCACCATATCAACTACTTGGAGCTACTGGCCATTTGGAAGGCCCTCCGTTCCTTCGAGAGCCTGCTCATGGGCAAGGCTGTCCAAGTGGCCTCGGACAACACCACGGCTGTGGCGTATCTGAACAAGCAGGGAGGAACACGATCCACCACCCTTCTTTACCTCGCTGTGCAACTCTGGGAGTGGTGCCTGGAGAGGCACATCTTCCCGATTGGAGTGCACATTCAGGGCAAGCTGAATGTCCTGGCCGACCATCTCAGCCGCCTCACCTCGACGACCCACGAATGGGAACTGAACGACGAGGTTTTCCAGTCGCTTTGCGAGGCCTGGGGGACTCCGAACATCGACCTCTTCGCATCGGAGTCCAACACGAAATGCCACAGGTACTGCTCCAGGGCGGGCATCGGTGTGAACTCCGAGGGCGATGCCTTCATGAAACGGTGGGATCAGGACTATTTCTACGCTTTTCCTCCGTTTCCTCTGATCCAGAAGGTTCTCACCAGAATGCTTCAGCACAGGACCAGGGCCATCCTAGTGGCCCCAGCATGGCCTCGCCAACCATGGTTTCCGCTGCTGTTGCGCATGTCATCTCAGTATTGCACGCTACCGGAGGCACCGACGCTTCTCCAAATGGAGCAGGGCCAGCTCCACCACTCGGACCTGCCCAGTCTCCACCTCACCGCGTGGAGGATAACCCTAGACTCTCCAGGATCCTGGAACTAGCCAGGCGCCCTTCCACAAGGAAGTCCTACGCTTCCAAATACAGACGCTTTTGTGCTTTCCTGGCATCTCAGCAGACCCCCCTCTCGCAGGTGGAACTGCAGGACGTCTTGACCTACCTCCTCCATCTGGCGGAGTCTGGCCTCAGCATCGCCTCCATCCGAGTACATCTCGCAGCGGTGGTGGCTCACTCTCCAGCGGGCTCACCCGCCTCTGGCGCCTCCCGCTACCAAACGGTGAAACGTTTCCTCAAGGGATTGCGGAACGCCTTCCCTCCGGTCAGGACTCCGACGGCCCAATGGTCACTCTCTACCGTCCTTAACGCGCTCACCAGGACTCCTTTCGAGCCCATGGCTACCGCGGATGCTCGTCTCCTCACTTGGAAGACGGCCTTTCTTGTGGCCATCACGTCTGCTCGGCGAGCTGGTGAGCTGGTCGCTCTGCGGGCAGACGCACCCTTTCTCCAATTCTTCAATGACCGTGTGGTACTCCAAGCGGACATCACCTTCCTCCCCAAGGTGGTCTCCCAGTTTCATATGGCACAGACTATCTCCTTGCCAACATTCTTCCAGAACCCCACTAACGCCCAAGAAAGGACTTGGCACACGCTGGATGTCAAACGGGCTTTATTGTTTTACACCAGCAGGACAAGGGAGTTCAGGAAGTCGCAACGCCTTTTCGTGGCGTATGGGGGCAAGTCCAAAGGTGAACCCATCTCTGCACAGCGGTTCTCCAAATGGATCACCTCTACCATCTACTTGGCCTACGAGTCGGCATCGCTGCCCCCTCCACCGCATGTCAGGGCGCACTCTACCAGAGCGTTTGCAACATCCACGGCCTTTCTGGAGGGCACACCGCTTGAGGACATCTGTAAGGCTGCCACCTGGTCCAGACCTTCTACATTTGTCCAGCACTACAGGGTGGACACCAGAGCCACTGCGGACGCCAGGCTTGGCTGTGTCGTCCTCACTCGGGGGCTCCGGGCCCATCGCCCTTGACAGTTCACCCTGCCTGATCGACATCATCTTCATTGTGGGATCATCTCATCCGACTGCCCACCGACCAAGTAAGTGTGAGCTTGCTAATCTCCCATGAGTGTAGATTCACAAACTATACGAAGGAAAAAGTTCGGTTTCACTTACCAGTGATAACTTTCGTTCTTCGAGTATATAGTTTGTGAATACACACTACCCACCCTGCCTCCCCTCTTGAGCTGCACGGATGAGATCAATTGGTTTATCCTGTGCTTGGCTTAAGTATGGAACTGAGGTAAGATGGCGCGCGGGCGCCTCAGGGTGGGCGGTACGGTGGGCGGTCTTACCGCCAAAACCTTTGACCAATAGCTTTTCAAGCCTGCGATCGGCCGTTCTGCGCAGGCGCATAACCCCATGAGTGTGTATTCACAAACTATATACTCGAAGAATGAAAGTTATCACTGGTAAGTGAAACCGAACTTTATCTGATGTAACTTCCTGTCAAGGAAAATACGCTGAGATTACGTCCTATGAGGATGAATATTTTCCACAGCTTTGACTCCGAGTCTTTGCTGCCTAACCAGTGTTCCTTTATCAGTGGTTCCCAACCTTTTTTTTTTTTTTTTTTGGCCATGCCCCACCTAAGCATCTCTAAATCCCACATCCCTCCTGTGACATATAATTCTTATTATTCAAAAAGTGAACTCCTATTCATATGGAGGAAGCCTAAAAGGCCATTCACTGTTAATAACTCATTCTCAAATTGCCCCCCTTAAAAATAAAATTGCCCCTTGCGGGGTATATGCCCCACGTTGGGAACCATGGCTATAGATGCTTAGTGGTTGGGTCATCTTGTGTTCTTCATGTGTACACGTTTATATTTTTAGCCCGAGGTGTTCCTGGCAGTGCTGTTCTTCGCTTTGAGCTAGAGCTCTTACATTCGGAGCCAGGAGTTCCAGACGGGTACCTGTTCATCTGGCATAGCGAACTACCATCAAACTTGTTTGAAGCTATGGATCTCAACAAAGATGGTGAAGTCCCAGCTGAAGAGGTCCGATTCCATTCTGTTTTAGGAAATATTTAAAACTGTGTAGAAGCAGAGAAGGATTTGCAAGAAATGAGGTCAGAGTAAGGAACTAAACTTTGACTGTGGTCCTGTGGCTTTTTGTATGACCTTTAGTGAAATGATAGATGAGGTAAATGTGCATTAAAAATCCCCATTCTAGGATAATGTCTGCCACAGGATGCAAAAATAAATTAAAATGTGGGTCTTTATTCTGAACCATTTCTTAAGTCAAGGGGACTTCCATAAATGTTGCTTATTATGCTTTGCCTTTTTAAAAATCCTGCAACACTTGTTGCTTATTCTTGGGGGTTTTTTAAATGGGTTTCTCCTTTTCTCTTATCCTTCGCTTCCTCCATAGGGTTGCCATAATTCTCTCCCACCAAACCAGGACAGCCATGTGATATCATTGCATTCTTCAAACTGTGCATGTGTGTTGGAGACAGACCATTTTTGGACGTTGTCCGATGCATCGCCCTTTTGATTCGGATAAAGTCCAAAATCGGATAAAGTCCAAACTTGTGGAATGGAGTTTGGATTTTATCCGAGGTTCTACTGGACATACAAAAATAAAGAAAACTTAACTGGTTATCTAGGCCCTCTGGCCCTATCTGACTCACAATTATATTATGTGCGGCCCTCCCACGGCTGGTCCACGGTGAAAGAGAGCGAGCAATTCCTTGCACAGTAGTTTTATTATCCTGATATCAGTTTTCCCACGTGGGGACTTCTAACCAATTGAAATTAATTTACATTCTTCTGTGTCTTATTGGAATGTCATATATAGGAACTCCTACATATGAAATTCTCCATCTTGAAGGACTAGGCAATCAAGTGGTTACAGGGATCAGGGAAAAGCACAATCAGAATGGATTTTTTCCATGACAGTTGGGTTAACCATAAGTAGAAGAAACAATTAAAATATGTATTAAATGATATCTTCAGGATGTTACGAAATGACCAGCCTTAGACAAAGTGAAGTTAAGAGACTAAGGAAGGAAAGCAGGGATAGGAACAATGTACGAAGTAACTGTTGGAAATGACTTTTTCTCTTTATCCTTTTTACAGTTTTCAACGTTCATCAAGTCCCAAATTGCAGAGGGCAAAGGCCGCATCATGCCAGGCACAGACCCAGAAAAGGTTGTCACTGATATGTTTCAAAACCAAGACCGGAATAAAGATGGGAAGATCACAGCAGAGGAACTGAAGTTGAAATCAGATGAGGATCAAGTGAAACATGAGGAACTTTAAAAAAAAGGGAGAACTCTGGGGTTGGGCTTTTTTTAAAAAAAAAAATATCCTAAAAGAATCCAATTTAGTGCCTTTTCTCATGCCTTTGAGGGTTGATTATCCTCCAAGTAAGGAAGAGCAAGAGTTTTTGCCCAACTTGGTACTTTTTTTTACTTTTTTGAGAACTATTTACCCGAGATCCTGTGTGAATAAACCCAAACCAGGGTATTAACATGAGAAGAAACTTCTCACTCGATCTATTCTCAATTTCTAGAGATCACCCTCACCACACCCATCTCATTTAATCTCCTATATTTCCTCAAGCATCCTCCCAACATATTGGCCTAGTACACTGATGGCGAACCTATGACACGCATGCCAGAGGTGACACTCAGAGCCCTCTTCGTGGGCACCTGTGAGGTCACCCCAGCACAGAGTTTACTCCGCCCCTTTGCCCAACAGCCCAATGAAAGCACTTCCTCGCTCCCCCCCCCAGCACAGAGTTCGCCCCACCCCTCTGCCCAGCAGCCCAATGGGAGCGTTTCCTTCCTCCCGTTGCTGTGTTGGCACTTTGCGATAAATAAGTGGGTTTTGGGTTGCAGTTTGATCACTCGGTCTCTAAAAGATTCACCATCACCGGCCTAGTTGAAAGATATGAAAGTAATTCCTGTCTTCTATTTCACCTGATTCAGGTACTTGTCTGAGTATGGTTATGTACTGATGTCCAAATGAAATAAAAATAAACTGAATTTTGTTACAGGGAAACAGGATGATAAAAAACACATAAGCAGAGTTGTATATCTTTTTGATAGCACCCTTAATTCTATCGTGATCTAAAGCATTTATTCCAGTAAAGGTCTTATAGACCTTTTGGACCTGGTTCTATTTCTGGAACTTTATTTCTATTTCAGAGACTGCGGTGGCTTAGTGGTTCAGATGTTGAACTTGACAACTGAAAGATCGGCAAGTCAGCAGTTCGAGACCCGACATGCTGCCCTATCATCTGTCCCAGCTCCTGCCAACCTACCAGTTCAAAAGCAAGAAATTTCAAATCGATAAATAGGTACCATTTTCGCAGGAACAGCATCCTGTGTGCTTTGGTGTCTAGTCATGCCTGCCTCATGATCACAGAAATGTCTGCAGACACAGACATCGCTGACTCTTTGGCTGTAACACTGGCCCCTACAGTAGGATACGACTGGCTTTCAAGCAAGAACGACCTTTATCTCCTTTTAGAGCCAAAGAGCCAGTGCTGTCTGTGTCTGCAGATGTTTCTGTGATCATGTGACAGGCATGACTAGATGTCAAAGCCCACGGAACGCTGTTACTTTTCTTGCCAAACTGGTACCTATTTATCTACTTGCAATTTCTTTGCTTTTAAACTGCCAGGTGGGCAAGAGCTGGTTCAGACAGCAGCTCACTCTGTCATGCAGCACTCGCATCTTGAACTGCTTACCTGCTGATCTTTCAGCCGTCAACCTCAGCATCAGAACCACTAAGCCACCATGGCCCCACTATAGGTACCACTAGGTAAAGGCTGCCCTTGCTTGAAAGCCAGTTGTATTCAACTCTAGGGTTCAGTGCTCATCTCTGTCTATAGCCAAAGAGTCAGCGCTATCTGCAGACATTTTCTGTCAGGTGATGTGGATAATGTTATTCCTATCACAAATGTTGAAATTCAATTCAATTCAGTTCAACTATTCGATTTGTATGCCGCCCCACTCACAATGCGACTCTGGGCGGCTAACAAAAAGCAAAATATCACAGTTACAATAAATACAATTACAATATCAGTTACAAAATATCACAATTACAATGTCACAATTACAATTATAAAGTAATTACTAAAACATTTCAAAAGCAAAACTCAAAAATACATTACAAACTCAGGCCGAGTCAGCCAAGGGGAAGAGTCCGGTGATAGTGGTTGGCAGCAGTGGCGTTTTCGAGCCCTGCTGAGCTGCGCAGCTGTCCTCGGCCCGGCCAAGGGGAGTCCGGTGACTGTGGAGGGTGTAGTCGGCATTTTCTCCTCCCAACCGGCGCGGAGGAGCCTGGGGGTCAGCTGGGCAATGGTGTCCAGCTGGCCGCAAGCGCTGCGGCTTTTCTTCTCCCCAGCCCCAAAGGGTTCAATTAGCAGGTGTAGTAGTGGGTAAGGTTCAATTAGCAGGTGTAGTAGTGGGTATTTTATTTAAGCAGCAAAACAATCTCAGCTTGTGCTATTTAATAAAACACTGATGCTACAAAAAGAGCAGATAGAGTGAGGTGACCAGGATTTCACATGATTTATGCTTTCATATTTCTTAACAAATGTAGAACATTTTATTATTATTATACTGAAATTTGATGAATGACTAACCATGCCTTCCTTTAGTCAGGCATACAGTTACTCAAACTTGAGAAGCCACAGCAGCAAATTGTGATAAGTTGCTCAATTGTTCCCTGCAGGGCCTTCTATGTCTTTAACATCTATTGCACATAGGGTTGCCATAATTCTTTCCCACCAAACCGGGACAGCCACATGACACCATTGCATTCTTCAAACTGAGCATGCATCGGATGGGGCTGTCGAGGAGGCCATGGCTCTAAAACCCCACAGAATCCCCGTTTGGGGTGGGCAGCTTCCATCTTTCCCCTTTTTTCAGTGGCTCCGTGAGCTGGAGCTCTTCGGGCTGGTGCTCCAGCATGCCTCTTGCCTGCACCATTGCTCAAAGTGAGCCAAGGGATTTTTGTAGAGTTAATTCACTGCCTCCCTGCCTTTCTTTCAATTACCCTGCTTGCAAGCATTTCCCCCTCCCCAGTGGGCTTCTCAGGGTGCTGTTTTACCTTCACCACATGTAAGCAGGATAATTGAAAGAAAGGCAGGGAGACAATGAACTCTTTGGAAAAAAAAACACACCAATAACCTTGGTGTGTGTGATCTTGCTTCCTTTGTTCAAATTTAAAAATCTGGGACTTTTACATGTTTTTTCTTGAAGCGGCTGGGACAATTAGCTTGAATCCAGGAAAATCCCGGAACAATGGGACATATGGCAACCCTAATTGCACATCATTGCAGAGAAATTTCAACCAATATTTTTTACTGTTAATGCAGGCATAAAAGGCAGATAGGTCTTGTCATGGAAACAGTTATAACCTTCATGAGACTGACAATTCAGTTCAGCACTATACTTCATATGTGGCACAAACTTTAGTGGTGAAGAAAGGCAGCAGCAGCTTAAACGTTATTTTTGTAGGCTGTTTCTAGGGCTTTTAGGACACTTAATCTACCAGCAGAATAAATATCAGTATACTTGGGCTACAAGTTAAGTCTTCATTGTATTTTCAATCCACATAGAAGAATCTTGGGATTTGCTGTTCTGTGAGAGTTTACAAGCATCAGCATCTTTCAAGAATCGATAGTCTCAAAATTAAACAAGTGTAATGGTTGGATTAAAATCCTGTCTTAATTTTGCAGCCTCCTTTTTCCCCAGACAGATATCCTTTTCAGGATATTATGGCCTAAAGAGATTCTTGCCAGGTTAAAGCAGGGTGGCCAACCTACTGCCTGTGGGCTGGACCCAGCCTGTGGCACCGTTTCATGAGGCCTGCTGCCGCCCTTGCTGCAAGCAGAAGCGGACATGTTTACGACAGCCGTAAAATGCGCCTGTGCCTGCCATAAATGCACCTGCAGCTGTTGTAAATGTGTTTACAACAGCCGCAGACACATTTTAGTAAAAGTAAATGTTTCCCTTGCTCGAAAACCAGTTGTATCCGACTCTAGGATGCAGTGCTCATTTGTTTCCAAGCCGAAGAGCCAGCGCTGTGCTTCTGCAGACATTTCCATAGTCGTGTGGCAGGCATGACTAGACACCGGAGCGCACGGAATGCTGTTACCTTCCCACCAAAGTGGTCCCTATTTATCTACTTGCAATTTCTTGCTTTCGAACTGCTAGGTTGGCAGGAGCTGGGACAAAGACGAGAGCTCATTCCATCCTGCAGTACTTTGGAAGCAAACTGCGGACCTTCCACCTCCCAGTCAGCATCTTAGCCACTTGCATTTATGGCGGGAGGAGCCATGAGATCAGCCTGCTCAGCTGTGTGTGATCTGTTCCATGGCGCGAAAAGGTTGGAAACCTCTGAGTTAAAGCATACATTCCTTTGAAACTATAGCTTAACTTTTAAAAAAAAGTTAAATGAAAGCAGACACTGCAGCAAAAAAAAAAAATACACATAGCATATTTGTCAAAATAAGTCTTTTATTATCTTTTGACATGTCTTTTGAATGAAAAAAACAGATTAACTTTTGATTTTTTGTGGGAGAAAGTGTAGGTTATTTATAGCTTAGACCTCTACTGGAAAATACAGTGCCTTGTGAAATAATAATATGGTGCCAAAAAATCCAGTTTAAAATGTGGAGTGGGAGGAATTCATCTTAAGATGTCTTCAAACTCATCTTAAGATGTCTTCTTGCCTCCCTCACAACAAGACCAGACTTTCTTGTATTCTTTGTGCTTATACACTAATCTTTCTCCCTCTGCTGTCTCACTGAGGAAATTTCAAGCTGGCTTTCAAATTTACAAACATCCAAAGAGAAACTATTATTTTTAAAAATCAAGGTCAAAATTTACATTTGAACTAGTGTTTGAAGAATGAAATTATTTCTTATAAGGTTCTTATGAGCAATTCCAACACTTTCTCTTCCCACACCCCCCAACATTGCCTCTGAAAATCCTGATTATGGCTTGAAAATCTGCCATTTTGACCAGCAGAGAAGTAACAAGACACTGCTTTGTTCAGGTTGGTTTTAATCTGGGCCACAGTGGCTGAGAAAAAAAAAAGGATATATGTCAACTTGACTTGGTATTAATTCTGATTCTAACAAGAAACCATCAGAGTTAGGAACGTGTCTGTGAACACAGCAAAAGGGGATAGGAAAATGAGAGACAGGCGTGCCTGTAGGCAAAGACCTTCACCGTTCCAAAGGGCACTCTGATGGTCAAGAGTAATCGGCTGGTGGGACTTCTGTTTGAGCCAGGATGAATTTAAGGATGCCATTTACTACATCCATTGTTTCATCTTTCTCCAACACTATATCATAGGATTCCATGTATTTTGCTCGCTGTTCTTCCACCTGCACAAAGGGAAAATTAGCAGGACGTCACAATTTAACCTCAGGGAGTTCATCATATTTTACCCTGCATTTTATCTAAACAAGGTTTAGCACCATTGGATTAAAAGTAATGATTTCCCACAACTGCAAGACCCTGATGCGTATTATTACAGTAAAACCCCTACTAACACAAAAAGTCCGCTCCATAGGCTTGTGCTTAAATCGGTTTTTATGTAACTCAAAGCAAACCCATATGAAAAATTATTTTTTTATGTAACTCGAAGCAAACCCATAGGAATTTTTTTACATAAATTTATGTAAATTGGGACATTTACTGTATGTAAATTGGGACATGGTAAAAGAAAATCATTATGTAAGTTGAATTTTATGTAACTCGGGGCATTTGTAAGTGGTTTTTTTTACTGTATTTATAAAAGATCTCCCCTCAGGCATCTTATTTGCTTTGGTTAGGTGTTTTGAATTTTATTTATTTATTTATTCTATTTATATACCACCTTCCTCACCTTAAGGGGCGACCCAAGGTGGTTTGCAAGTAATAAGATATTACTAGAGTCAGGGAGGGGGAAGATGTCAAAGCCACCCCCTCTCCCCAATGGCGCCTCTTCTGCCCTTCCAGGCCCTGAGAGGCAGTGGGCTAGAGTTTTGAATGCTTGTTACATTTTCAGTTGGGTACAGTATCTTAAAATGCACATTAATATGTATCTATACCAGGGGTTCCCAATGTGTGGTTTGGGAGGCCATAACTCAGCCCCTGAACCACCTAGACATAATAAAATTGGAGGGTGTCTTCTGCTAACTCTCCTCAAAACCCTCTCCACGTTTGGTAATGTTTGTAGTTAGGGTGTCTGACTTGTGCACATCCCCACCCCGTCACTCATTGAATTTTCCCCAAACCAGCTCGTGGTGGCCTAAGACTTTTGCACCTTACTGTATATTCCAATGTTGTTGCACACATTAAGTGGGGCTGAATTCAGTTTTCAATTCTCCTAGTTGGATTCCCCTGCTGCAGCGTGCACAACACCCAAAATCTCCCTCCTAAAATGGATGCCTGTCTTGTCACCTCAACGGGCTCTCACTAGCAGCTCTGCGCCACTCAGGTAATCTCGACTCACCTTGTCGTTGAGAAAGCCAAGCCGGAGAATGTTCTCCACATCAGCCACTCCATCTGCCATACTGAGATCACCCATGGAGTCTCCAAGGAGTAGGACGTTTGTCTTTGAGCACACCTGCTTGAAGTACTCTGTATTCTTCAAGACTGTGTTGTTCTTGTTGTAAGTATGGATGAGGGGCGCTTTGAAACCTTTCAAGACTCCCTGCATGGGTAACACAGAGGCAAACGTGATGGCTCTCGGTCAGACGGAGAAGGCACAGAATTTCTGTTGTCTGTCTCTCCCTGCAAGGTAGACCACTGTCGTTTCTGATTTTGTAAACTGAGGACATCAGCCTCCATCTACTATACCAGTATTTCCCAACTTTTGGTTTTTGGACTTCAATTCTCAGAAGCCAAAGTCAATTCCCCAATGTACTGATGTAGGCTCCTGGGAAATGAAGCCCGCCTGTGGGGCCTGGGCCTCACGCTAGGAGCGACTAAGCTATAGGATCGCACCATGCTGAGGAATTTTATTTTAATTTTCTTGGCTCCCAGTTATTATTATTTTTAAAAAATGCATCATTTGTAGTATAAATGTCAAATGCACTAACGATATTAAACCCAGTGCCTCTTTTTACAAGCTAGAGTTTGCTTTTAACGCTTAGGGGCCATTCAACAATTACACACAATCACAAGCTTCAAAACATTGGTCACCTTGGTTGAGCCTGGAATTTCTAACTCCAGAAGACACATAGTTGCTCTCCATTTAACCTCCTCATAACAGCACCAAGAAACAGTTGGGTATTTTTAGCCACGCTCTATAAGCACCCAGGTTGTAGTCCTTATAGTGCTTCCATGACTTGAAGGACATGGGAGCAGGAAGAAAAGTAGACTCGACTCACACTATCATCAAAGTCCATATAGTTGGAGACCACTTTGATGTTAGGATAGAAAACACCAGCCTGGTGGATTATCTCCTCTAGCACGTCACCCACGCCTGCGGAGAAGATGAAGAGGGGAACTCTGCTCTGGTGAAGTTGCTCAAAAAAAATGTTGAAGCCGTCTCTGAGTGCAAGAAGAAGAAACAGAAACATGCATTTTGAAATGGCAGAAATATGCAAGGCTGGTTCCAAAGCCTGATCAAAGCTTACAAAGGAACTTCAAGCTCAGGAGGGCTCTATTATGATGAATTTTAAGGAAATACCCCAAAAGGTTAAAATCAGTTTGTCACATTTTTTCCCCCCGCACACCCTGCCTCTTCCAGGTTAAGAGTGGCTGCTGATAACAGCAGGCCAGAGAGTTATCAAAACCTGGAGCCAGAACAATTGCAACCGTGTGATTACTACAGTACTAAAAACCCTACTTGCGTTATGTAAAATTTGACTTATGCAAGGATTTTTCACTAAAATGGTCCTGATTTACATAAATGTCCCGATTTACGTAAATGTCCCAATTTACTTAATGCAATTTCCTATGGGTTGCTTCGATTTACGTAAATATTCATTTTCCTATGGGTTTGCTTCGATTTACGTAAAAACCCGATTTACATAAAAGGCTATGGAACAGACTTTACTGTACTAACATTTGTGGAAACAGTATGTATTTAGATTTTGAACAACATTCAAAGAGTTATGGCATCTGATTTGAAATCTATAACAGCAAGGAATGAAGTCAGAATGAGCCCAGCATTCCTAATAATTTTAAAAGATGTGCCCTGTCTATCTTGTTATCCTATTCTTGGATCTTTTTTAAACCTTGACTTGAGTCAATCAAAAGAAAAAAATAGAGATGTTTAGAAACATTGCTTTATACTTATAAATGTTGAATCTATACAAGCGGGACATTTCCTTTTGGTGTTTTCATTCTATAGTCTTTCTGTGTCTCTAACAACAAGAGTTAAAGACATGTGACCTACAAAATTATTTGAAGTTGTTTATCATTCATTAAACAGGCACTGCTAAATTTAATAAAAATATAAAATATATAGCTATGAAACATACATCCTCCTAGATAGTATATTTGCTCTACTTAAGTGTGATATAATAAAGTTTGGTGGTTGAATTAACAAATTAGTACGGACATTTTCTAGGCAGGGAAGATCTGGAATCTTCACATGGAAAAACACAATAGTTGAAAATCAGCCTTCTTCTTTGTTGATTTAAACTTGTTTTAAAGTTGTCTTGTGTTTTTTTTACATTTTCTTTCTCTCCTTGTTGAGAGTTGTTGTTGTTCAGTCGCACAGTCGATTCCGACCCTTTGCGACCCCATGGACCATTTTCCTCCAGGCGCCTCTGTCCTCTACCATCCCCCTCAACACATTTAATAATAATAATAATTTCATGTCAGAAATTTTTCTGGGTTGAAAGGATTTTTGCTGGAGAAACTTAACTCAGGGGACGCCCGAATGAGGCTCCTTTCATGTCCCCAAGATCATTTCCAACCAAAGTGGTCCCTATTTATCGACTCACATTTAAATTCAGGCTCAGAATGCCACCAACCTAAAACAAAGAATGAGAGAAGGAACTTTCCCCAACTTGAACCTTACTCTTGTATCGAATATCCACATCTCATACCTGAGCATGACATCTGACTCTCTCACCATCTGGGCGATGTCGCTTTTCAGAATCCTCTGCTGAGACAGGAGGTTATGGGCCTTAGTCCACCTGGAAGACATCCCCACCATAAGCTCCTGCTAAATAATATTAATTTGAGGCAGGGCCCAAGAAGCCTGTGATGCCAGCTCAATGCCCGTTTCAGATAGGAATTCTTCACAATAGCTTCACTGGGATGTCTGACCCCCTCCCAAACTGGTGAGAAGTCAAGGGGAGATGGGCACCCGGTCTGGCCCTGCCCATTATCTCAGCCGATCTAGCATAACAACAAAAACCATCCTGGATCAACAAGGCCTATCAGTCTGGCCCACTTTTTGTTAAAATATACTTCTTTTGTGTCTAGATTAGATTAAATCAGATTCTCAACGTTTTCCAGCTGTGGGCTGGACCACGCCCTCTCAGACAGCTGAGTGGGCCAGATTGATTCTGTAAACACATCTGCGACTGTCATAAAAACATTTACGATGGCAGTGAACTCATTTACGGCAGTTGTAAATGCGGTTACGATGGCCGTGTATTGATTAACGGCTGTGAAAATGCATTTACGTGGCCGTAAACGAGTCTGCGGACAATTCTGGTGGTGGCAGCTGTGGCTGGAGCGAGGTCAGGTGCCGGATTATTTGGTGCTGTGGGCCGGATCCAGCCCACAGGCCATAGGTTGCAAACCCCTGGATTAAATGAAGGCATCTTTTGGTGAATGCATTCGGTAATTCCTTTCACCTGACCTAGTGTGAGAAAGATTAGCTGGCACAACAAGGTTGCCATTGACCGTTGTACGCCTGACTGTGGTTCAAAATACCCCAATTTTAAAATACAGTAAAACCCCGAGTTACGGAAAAAATCGGTTCCCTGGCCTTTTTTGTAACTCGCATTTTTTCGTAACTTAAGGCATGCATTAAAATAAATAAATAAATACGGAGCGTTTCCTACCTTCTGGCTGCTGCTGCCTCCTTTTCTTACTCTTCCGGAGGTGTGGGGGAGTGGCTGGGAGAGATTTTTAGTGCACAAAATGGTGCTGGTGCCATTTTGGGCACTAAAAAACAGAATTTTCGCATGTTGGGGTATTTCGTAACTCGGTTTTTTTCATAAGATGGGACCCCGGGTAATGAAAAAAATCATTTCATAACTCGAAAAATTTGTATCTTGAGGCGTTTGTAAGTCGGGTTTTTACTGTATACTACAGCCTAGAAAGGAGGGACTGTGGTGGCTTAGCTGCATGACATAGTGAGTGCACATCTCTGCCCCAGCTCCTGCCAACCTAACAGTATATAAATAAGTACTATTTTAGTGAGAAGGTTAAACAGCATTCCGTGTCTAGTCATGCCTGCCACATGTCCAGCATTGGCTCTTTGGCTGTAAATGGAGTTGAGCACCAAACCCAACAGTCGTATACAACTGGCCTTTGAGCAAGGGTGACCTAGAAAGAAAGACCTTTTTCTGTTTCATGGCTCACTTGCACCATATCTTCCACTTGGGACCCCTAGGGGATATCAGGTAAGATGTTAGCCACTGTGCTAATGCCCAGCTCTAAAAAAAGAAGGGAGATGACACCTGCAGCAACAAACAAAAGTGGATTATGTGACCGTCTTGGGTCTGGCCCATAAGGGTGTTGCTGTGTCTCTATCCAGAGGTGGCATTTGCCTGGGCCACATCCTACATTGCTTGCAACTTGTTAGCAGCTGGTCTGACAGAAAGGGGGGTTACATTTTCTAAATGCTCAACTTTCTTAATTCCTTTCCCTCACTATAGCCATTTATGCAGAACTTGAGGAAATGATTGTGTTTTTTTTAAACCATGACTCCCAGAATTCCCTTGCTGACATAGTTTTCCAAGCTCTCTCCCACCCAGATCCTGCCTGCCGTGCATATCAATAGTCTAGAGCAGTGTTTCTCAACCTTGGGTCCCCAGATATTCTTGGACTTCAGTTCTCAGGTGTACTGACTTGTGCTTCTGGGAATTAAAGTTCAAGAATGACTGGGGACCCAAGGTTAATAAACAGAATCAACAGTTCACTTGTGCCCACTTTTCCCAACCCATAGGGCTTCTAGTATCGAAAACACATTATCTCCCTGTTTAAAACTGAAGGGCAGCCTTTACATTTAATTTGAGAAGAAGCACATTTCCTGTTAATGCACATGAATCACTGTTCTGAACCTGCCTCCTTTCCAACTTCAAGGCAGGCAATTTTGCTGCCTCTCCTGAATCAGAAGCTGGAAGGAGCTAGTGACACCCTATACCAGTGGTGGCGAAACTATGACATGCATGCCCAAGGGGGCACTCAGAGCCCTTTCTGTGGGCGTGCATGCCATCGCCCCAGTACAGAGTTCACCTCACCCCACCCCTCAGCCCAGCAGCCCAATGGGAGCGATTCCTCCCACCCCCAGCACAGAGTTTTCCCCGTCCTTCTACCCAGCAGCCCAATGGGAGCGCTTCCTCCCTCCCCCAGCACAGAGTTCATCTCACCCCTCTATTTGGGCACTCGGTCTCTAAAAGGTTTGCCATCACTGCCCTAGACACAATCATAACAACGTAGTTTCCCAGTGAAGTTGTTCAGAGAGATGGAAAGGCAGAACACAACCATACAGAGATCTATTGGGTAACCTCTTCCGGAAGGTTATTTGGGGCTTGCTGGTGCTTCTGCTTTGCGTATTTCCCCATCAACATCGTCGGTTGCCTTGCAGCCTGCTCATATTTAGGCTAACTATCGCCACAGTCTGCTAACAGTTGGCCTCAATTTCAATTGTGTTTCTTGGATCTCTCAAGACTTGCAGCTATCAAGCTGGGAGCCTTATTTGGTAGTTGCAGCTAAAGACTACATCCCAACTCTGTTTATGTTTCTCAAATCTATGATAACGGAACAGAGGATCTTTTAGCAAAAGAATTCAACATCCCCTTCTGCCCCATAACTTATTTGTCTCTTCCTCTACAAGTACTCACCACTCTATCATATATGGTAATTTGTCCTCCACTGTCCGGTAAGGATCAATTTCAATTGGGTAGTAGTAATGGAGAAGATCTTTCAGCTGGAGCATAGGTAAGAATCAACAAAGGGAAACAGGTGGTTTTTTTGTGTCATGTCAGAAAGCATAAATAAAATTTCAAGATGTAGAGTAGCAGAAATAGAAATAGGCCTGTTTAATGCTTACTAGTTAGAACTAGACACCCATCTGCTTACTATAGTACAGGAGTTCCCAACCTTTTCAAGCTGGGGGCTGGTTCACACTCTCTTGGTCAGCTTTGAGGGCTGGATGGCCATTTTGTCTTGCCTGCACAATGGGGGTGGCCATTTTGTCCCAACAGCTTCAAAGAGGTGGCCATTTTGTTTCTTGAATTCCCTTAAGAGGGGTGGAGGGGGCATATGAAATGGCACTGGGGCTGGATCCGGTCCATGGGCCTTAGCTTAGGAACCCCTGGTATATTACCTGTCGTTATGTGGAAGTAGGATGTTTATTAATCAATGGGTTTTAAACACAGGTGTTGGGTCACCTTTCAAAGCAGAGCAATTACACTTATATACCACCTCATAGTGCTTAGCGTTTCACAAGTTAATTAGCATTTTGCCCCCAACATGCTGGGTACTCAGTTTACCAACCTTGGAAGGATTGAAGGCTGAGTCAACCTTGAGTCCCGGTCAGGACTGAACTCATATCACAACCTTTTGGTTGCAGTACAGCAACTTTTAACCACTGTGCCACCAGGGCTCCTACCAGTGGAAAAAAGGTCTCTAGGGTTAATCTCTGTGGCTACAGGTGATCCTTCAAATTACAATGAGACAAATCTTAGTTGATCCCTGCCTCCGCTCCCACTGTTTCATAAAAACATTGTGACATGATTAATTTTACATCTATTGAGAACAGCCGTGATGTTACAATAGGCTTTTTTGTTGTTGGAGAAACTTTCGGAACAGTAGTGTCAAGAGTTGTGTTTCTGTGTAAGAAAAGACAATTAGACTGTCTTCAAGAATGGAACAGAACTTGCAAAAGGGTTTCAGGCTGACAGATAAACAGGTAAAAACAACTATTTTGCTGACTTGATGGTAAATACTGTGATAGCAACAGAATTCCATATGTTCACTAGTCAAAATTATAGGATGTTCTCTATCTCGGAGACCTTGGTCTCCTCAGCAAGTATAATTCCAAGGGCTCCAGATGCCATGGGAGAATAGAATTTTACAGTAATTTTAGAATTTAATACAGGTCCATACCAAAATATGGAAACTCATACCTTTTTTCTGCCTTCCTCACTGATAACTCGACTGTTATCTATGATATCTAGAAAGATACAAGCATAAACCAGTTATTTCTGGGAAATTTCACATGCATCAGTCTCGAATTGGCATGTCCTATACTGTATTTTAGAAGATTATTTTGAGTTTCCAAATGCAATCCATGGAATGCACCTTGAAGGGAATCAGTTTCTGTGTATGTTTTTCATTTTCATGTAAGGAAGGAATGACATATTAGCTACAGAACTTTTTGTCCTGTAGATCTGTGTTGACATACATGCATTGAAAAAAAAATCAGATTTCTGGCCTGTATTGTTCTGAAAATAATCATAACAACTGTGGCACAGTATGACTGATTCCCAATCAGAACTGGGGATCTGTTTAATACAAGTTCTAAATAATAGATTTTTCTTGGGTTAGGTCGGGGTGCCAAAACTACGGTCCGGGGACTGAATCCGGTCCCCAATGCCAATTCATCCGGCCTACGAAGCCCTCGTCGCTCCCGGAAGCAGAAGTAAAATGTGCCCGTAAGGGCGTGTTTTTCTTCCGCTTCCAGGAGTGACTAGGGCTTCGTGGGCCAGATGAATTGGCATCAGGGGCCAGATCTGGCCCTGGCCCATAGTGACCAGCCCCCTGAAACACGTGACCAGCCTGTGGCCCAAAAGGTTTGGGCACCCCTGGGTTAGGTCTTGCAACCTTCTCCTTAAATAAGAGTAATATATTTTTGAAGGTTACAGCTCACACATTTCAACTTTTCTTTCATGGATTACAAACTGCTTTGGTTATATCTGCTCCCTACCACCTATAAGCAATATCGCTTTAACTCTGTGAAACTATGCCTCCGCTTGCCACTGACTAAAGAACTTAGAACTCCTAATTTCTGCTTGTAACTACAGTACAAGGTCCTTCATGTTAATGAAACTAAAAGGCTTGCTGCAGAATGAGAGAACTCCAAGAAGATAAAATAAATTAAGAGGCACTTAAGGTAGGAAAGGCTGATAAATCCACAGTGCCTTTGGAGCTGATTAATGACAACAAAGATAGGAGAAGATTGACAAAGAAACCGAAAAAAGGATAGTAAAGAGATCAGGAGATCAATCTAGACCAGTGATGGCGAACCTTTTAGAGACCGAGTGCCAAAACTGCAACCCAAAACCCACTTATTTATCCCAAAGTGCCAACACAGCAACAGGGAGGAAAGAAACGCTCCCATTGGGCTGCTGGGCAGAGGGGCGGGGTGAACTCTGTACTGGGGGAGGGAGGAAGTGCTCCTATTGGACTGTTGGGCAGAGGGGTCGAGCAGACTCTGTGCTGGGGTGACTGTACAGGGGCTCACGCAGAGGGCCCCGAGTGCCACCCCGGCACGGATGCCATTGATTCGCTACTATTGAACTAGACTCTGGCAAATAAGCAAAGGACATAAACTGTACTCACTGTGTGAAGTGGGGCAGCGCTTTCCATTGAACCCAAACCGAGATAAAGTCATGTCAAAATCAGAAATGACCTGGAGAGAACGAACAAGGGGAATGAAAGACAGATTAGAAAGATTCCTCCTTAGTGCTTAAATACCATTTAAAAGCATCAAGAAAACAAGCCATTTATTACTTATTGGTTCTTCTTGTTGTTATTCTACCGTACCCGAATCCGAATATTGGCAATCCTCATGATGATCAGCCATGAAGATTGTCCTGAGACTATAATGCAGTGGCCTTCCATTTGCCTTCTGCATTGCAGCGTGACACCCGTACCACTGATCCAGTTCTGCGAGTCACTTTCCGGTCCTGAGCCTTTTTGGTACACAAAGTCGTCACAGCCCCAGGCCATAATGATGAAGCTGCTGCCCTCCATCAAGAGGGATTCAAGTGGGATTTAATCCACTTGGAGACCATCACCCTTCCTTGTGGACTTCACCACCCAAGCTGTTAGTCCTCAGGGTTGTCAGATTAGTTAGCCGCCGCCGCCTGACACTTCTAAGTAATCTGCTTAAGATACTCCATTCATACCTTAGGACAGTGGTGAAAAACCATGGCACTCCAGGTGTACTTGGACTTCAATTACCAGAAACCCAAGTCAGCACACCTGCTGATCAGGTGCATTCCAGCAATATCTGGAAAGCCACAATTTGCTCTTGAAATAAACAATGACAAAAGCCAGGAGACAATATAAACATTTGGCCCAAGCGTTCTAGTTCCAGAAAGGTATTGTTTCTGACTCCTCTTCACGCTGCTGGAACCTGTTTGTAAAAACATACAAAAACCTTTGAAAAGAAGAAGACAAAATAGAGAAACACATACCTGAAGTCTTCCTGCTCCACCTTTTCTGAGCAATGAAATAATCTTTTTCACTTCTTCAGCATTCTTCATCTGGACAGTTGGTTTCTCTAACTCAGGTACCTGGAGAAAGTATCTTTTTACGGATTTTATCTAAATTTACCGTTTTTTTGCAATAATAACACAAGGCAGTTAATCATATTGGTATGCAACTATAACAAAAAGCAAATACAGTGGTACCTCATACAACGATTTTAATCCGTTCTACGGGGCTCGTTATTGTATGAAACAATTGCTATACGATGCATGCATCGTATAGCGATTTTCCTCATGGGATGCATCGTACAACAATTTTTTTCGCTGTGGTTTTTCCCAATGAAAAATTGTACGTTTTCCCCCATAGGGAAAATTGTTATGCGGGGCACCATTTTATTCCAAAACCTAATTGTTACGTGATTTCATTGCTATACGGGGCGATTGTTGTATGAGGTTCCAATGTAATAATAAAAAACAAGTAAGAGCAATAAATAAAAGAATAGTTTGAACCAGTAGCTAAAGGGGAGGGGGATTCTGCAGTTCCTTTTGTATGACCTATAATAATAGATAATAATCCCACACAGTGGTTCTCTTTGATAATTTGGGACTCAGAATTAAAGGTTCTCATGCTTGTTCATGGACTTCCAAAAGAAAATGGAAATGTGCACTACTTTATTTTTTAAAAATCAAAGGGCTTTATACTCTCCAATTTTGAAGGGCAACATGCATTTCTTCAGTTTCCAAACAGATGGCCTTACGACAGTGATGACGAACCTTGGCACTCCAGGTGTTCTTGGACTTCAACTACCAGAAGCCCACATCAGCACTCCTGCTGATCAGGGCTTCTGGGAATTGAAGGTCCAGAACAGCTGGAGTGCCATGGTTCACTATCACTGCCCTATCAGGTCTCTTGTAGAATGAGCAACAACAACAACAACAGTTTCATGGCCCTTTAAAGAATAACAAACACAGCATAGCAGAAGCTCTTGACAAAATGGGTTGCAGTCCACAAAATCTTATGGTATAATGAATGAAGTAGCCTTTGAAGGTGCCACGGGATTCATTGCTGTTTATTTTTTTCTTAAGGGCAAGCCCAGATCTTCTATTTCTGGGGGCCACCCACCAACTCATTCTGTCGAAATGGGGATGGGGGACTGGAGAACATAGTCCAGTGGTACGTGGGAACCTCTAGCTACCACCTCAAATGCTGATTGTCATCCCAACTGTCTTCTCTTTCTGAAAACATGACCCACATTTTTCAGCAGTTATGGCTGCAAAGAAATAATAATAATTTCATGTCAGAGATTACTCTGGGTTGAAAGGATTTTTGCTGGAGAAACTCTGCTCCTTTCATGTCTCCAAGTGCAAACCTCGGGTAGCGAAACCTGACCTTCCAGTCTCCAAGCTCAACGTCTTAACCAATAAGCTATTGGGGGATCTGCTCCTGAAGAAATATGCTCCCAATATTCCTCTCCACACCCCAGACTTCTCCGACTAGAATTAGCCAACTCTTAGATCAGTGGTTCCCAACATTTTTTGGGGCCGTGCCCCAAATAAGCATCTCTAAAATCCTGATGCCCCCTGATATATAATTCTTATTATTCAAAAAGTAAAGTCCTATTTACTTGTAGGAAGCCTATACATTCTGATTTTAATTTTTAAAACATGTATGTCACATTATACAGGTGAAACTCGGAAAATTAGAATATCGTGCAAATATTCATTCAGTCCAGTAATGCAACTTAAAAGGTGAAACAAATATATGAGATAGACTCATTACATGCAAAGCGAGATAGTTCAAGCCTTACTTTGTTATAATATTGATGCTTATGGCTTACAGCTTATGAAAACCCCAACCCCACAATCTCATGTTCCCCATAATCATCACATAATCTCATGTACGCTGTACATGATCATCACAACTATAACAAATTAAGTCATGACATCTCTCGCTTTGCATGTAGTGAGTCTATCTCATATATTTGTTTCACCTTTTAAGTGAAATGAATGGACATTTGCAAGATATTCTAATTTTCAGTTTCACCTGTATATTCAGGGCTGTAGTGGGGGGTAGGGGGCAAAACCCCTCCTGAGCTAACAGCCCCCCCCCAACCCACCCTGTGATGCCAATGTTATGTATGTGAGTGTGATATTGCTGCCCCTCCTGAATTTTTTTCACCCCCTCCCCCCATCTAAAATCCTGGCTACAGACCTGTATATAGTTATATACTTTATATGAGGCCCTTGTAAAGGTTTCTGTTGCTCGAAATCCAGTCGTATCCAACTCTAGGGTGCAGTGTTCATCTCTGTTTCAAAGCCGAAGAGCTAGCACTATCTGCTTCTGCAGATGTTTCCGTGGTCATGTGGCAGGCATGACTAGACACCAGAGCGCACGAAACGCTGTTACCTTCCCACCAAAGTGGTTCCTATTTATCTACTTGCAATTTCTTGCTTTCAAACTGCTAGGTTGGCAGCAGCTGGGACAAAGACGGGAGCTCCCGTAAGAAATGCAAACAAATCCACTGTTAATAACTCATTATCGATTCCCCCCCCCCTTTAAAAACCAAATTGCCCCCCTGTGTGGCGTGTGCCCCAGTTGGGAAACAGGGTCTCAGATGGTAAGAAGACAGCTGGAAGGTGTCACACTGCCTGGAATTGCTGCTATTCCCTGGTTACCCCACACGCACCCCTTATTACCTAGCACCTGTAGAGCATGAACACCTCTTCGGGCGTGATGGCACTCCAGATGTTCTTGGCCTTCAATCCCCAGAAGCCCAAGCCCCCTGTGAATCCACACGAATGGGTTTCCTGCCATTAGATGTTCTTGGCCTTCAATTCCCAGAAGCCCAAGCCCCTTGTGAATCGACATGAAGGTGTTTACTGCGATTCATCCGGCCCGCGCCGCCCTCGTTGCTCCCGGAAGCGGGAGTAAAACGCGCCCGTCCGGGCGCGTTTTACTCCCGCTTCCGGGAGCAACGAGGGCGGCGCGGGCCGGATGAATCGCAGTAAACACCTTCATGTCGATTCACAAGGGGCTTGGGCTTCTGGGAATTGAAGGCCAAGAACATCTGGAGTGCCAATGTTCGCCATCACGGTCTTAGGGGGACATGAGGGGACCCTATTAATTTCGATCGGGGTTTAAGGGGGGAAGCCCTGTTCAGCAAGGACTGGGCTTCCGTTCCCACATGCTGCTCAGCCAGGCCACGGCCCGGCCAAGCCACTTCCAACTCACCATGGTCTCGCTTTTGGGGGGCCCAAACCCCACCGCGGGCACTCTTGAAGCCGGGAACGGACGAAATAAGGGAAGGGATCGGGGGGAGCAAGAGCAAGGGACAAGGCGGCTTTCCTGGGCCGGGCCTCGGAAGCTCCTCCTCTCCACCCGCAGCCTTTTGCCCAGCCCGCTTTTCCTAAGGTCTTCTTGCGGCAGAGATCCAATGTGACAATTAAATTAAAATTTAAATGTCCCTTTTCGCCGGTTCATTCAAGGCTGCAGGAGGCCTTGCAAACCCTTTGCCCCCCTGTGACCCCCGGGCGGACTCGGAGTCATGCGGGGTGACCTTCCACTCCCCTCCCGAGCTGGATGCCTGCTGGCTGGTGATAAGTTTCCATTTCCTCGCCCTCTCTTCTGGGTGGAGATAAAGGAGCCTCTGGCTTTGGTGCTGTTGTTGTTGTTGTTGTTGTTGTTGTTGTTTGGCCTTGCCTGGAGCTGTCACGACGACCCACAACGCCCCTATGATCCATGCACAGTGCAAAAACCAACGGCAGGGGTTAGTACCACTTTATTGGGTTAAAGGTAAAGGTATCCCTTGCTCGAAAGCCCGTCGTATCCGACTCTAGGGTGCAGTGCTCATCTGTTTCAAAGCCGAAGAGCCAGCGCTGTCTGCTTCTGTAGACATTTCTGTGGTCATGTGGCAGGCATGACTAGACACCGGAGCGCATGGAACGCTGTTACCTTCCCACCGAAGTGGTCCCTACTTGCAATTTCTTGCTTTCAAACATACCTGTCAAGTTTCGGGAAATTTCTGTCAAACCCCCATATTTTACACTTTCTTTCCGTCATCCCGTATTAGTTACATACCTGTCAACCTTCCCGGATTGGCTGGGATTTCCCGGTTTTCGGCGTTGATTTTTGCCCTTTCCCGCTCCGCGCTGCCGAAACCCCGGATTTCGGCAGCGGGGGAAAGGAGGCACTGTGCAGCCCATCTGCGCAGGTCACGTTGCACACATGCGTGGAAGGGCTGTACACTTCTGTAGCTCCCTTCCACGCATGTGCAGAAGGCTCCGCCGTGTGCGTAGGCTACGCAAGCGGCGTAGCCCTCCACGCGCATGAGGAACAACGCGACCTGCGCAGACCCGGTTTGCGCAGGTCCCAGATTCGCCAGAGCCGCGGTTGACAGGTATGATTAGTTAGACTAGACTGGAGCTAGACTGGAGGCCAGCACAGGATAATAAGCATAGCTGTCCAGTTTCCCGTTTTGGCCTGGAAATTTCCCTTATTTGACAGAAATTTCCCGAAACTTGACAGGTATGCTTTCGAACTGCTAGGTTGGCAGGAGCTGGGACAAAGACGGGAGCTCATTCCGTCCTGCAGTACTTGGGAATCAAACCGCTGATCTTCCGCCGGCCTCCCAGTCAGCTGTTAGCCACTTGAGGGCAACTTTGCAAAAAAAATTGTAATGGCTTTATACTAGGGATTCTCAACCTGCAGCCTGCAGACCGGATGCGGCCCATGGCACAATTTCATGTGGGCCCCCGCCATTGCCTCCACCACACCAGCAGGAAGTGCCATGTGGTGGAGGTAGGGCAAAATGGCCATCCGGCCCCTGAAGTTGTCTGACTGTCTGAGGGAGCGTGAACCAGTCCCCCAGCTTTAAAAAGGTTGAGAACTGTTTTATATGCTCCCATTTTGAGGGGTAACAGGCATTTCTTAGTTGATTATTTTTTTAATAGTAGCCGTGTTAGTCTGTGTCAAACGTATCAGAGAGTAAACACACACACACACACACACACACAACACTCATGTTGTGGCCCTTTAAAGACTTAACTGCAGTATTTTCAGGTCCACTTCATCAGACATGGGACTGAGACTTCATGGTATTATTCTACACATCAGATACAGAGGTTCTGAATGCTCATTACAAGGAGTTATGGGGTTGTTTTTTTTTTTTTTTTGAAACCAGCAATACCAGGAAAATGAGCATTAAAATACAGCATATCTGACAGTAAATAAAACAATAGCAAAAAAAGACAAAACATGTTGTGGCACCTTACAGCTGGGATTCTCAACCTGTGGCCCATGGCCCATATGCGGCCCATGACACCATTTAATGTGGCCCACACCATCTCATGTGGCCCCACCACCACACCAGGAAGTGCCATGTGGTGGAGGAAGGGCAAAATGACCATCCAGTCCCCTAAGCCATTTTCCACCTTCGCCCCTGCCACAGAGCCCCCTAAGTTCTTCCCCTCAGCCGGTTGCAGGGGAGTGGGAGTGACCGTTGCTCCGTGGCAGGAGGACATTTTCCACCTTCGTCCCTGCCACAGAGCCCCCTAAGCTCTTCCCTTCAGCCGGTTGCAGGGGAGTGGAAGTGGCTGTTACCCATGACATTGGCCTTAAGTTTTATGTAATTTACCATCTTTGTCTGTAAACCGCTTTGGGTCACCAATAGGTGAGGAAAGCAGTATAAAAATATACTAAATAAAATAAATAAAAATAAAATAAAATCTGAGGGAGTGATCTGGTCCGCGGCTTTAAAAGGTTGAGAACTCCTGCCTTAAAGACTAACTCCTGTATTTAACTGTGAGCTTTCATGGACCAACTCGTAAGATATACAGCAGTTAGTCTTTAAAATGCCACGATGTTGTTTCGTTTACTCTCTGATATGCATGTCTTCAGCTTCCAGATCCAGACAGGTAAGCCCTAGCCACAATGTTTGTCTTGCATCCATTTACTGTTTGCAATTCAACATGGCAAAGCTTCACAACTAATCTGAATATCCAACAGGCATTACCAGTTGTAAAAAACACCCCACATTGATTTGTAAACTTGTTATGCTAACCATTCTGTACCTCTGCACCTGATGTGTATAAATTGATGCAATGAAGTCTCGCTCATGTCTGACGAAGTGGGCTTGATTCATGAAAGCGAACATTAAAATACAGCACTTAATCTTTAAAGTGCCACATTTTTTGTCTTTTTGTTTCATGACGTTCAGAGCAGGGCCCATCGGAAAAGAAGTAGGACATGTCACTACCTTGGACTATTGCAAAGCATTCTCCATAGTGTTTCCTCAGAAAAGTTGAGGCTGAAGCTGGCATTGAATGGAGCTTTGCCTGGATGATACCAGGTGCAAGGATTCAAGATCATTCAACACAAGGGGATTTCTTAATTGTGGCAACCATTAGAAAACTCCACTCATTAGAGAACTGATTGGCCAATAAATGTTTAGATCCTTTAGAATAGATGGCAATTGAAACTTTATGTAACATTTCAGGGAACAAGTGTTGTGTGTCTTCTGCTGCTCTTTGTACTGTTAACAATGTTTTTTAATGTTATGTAAGTATTTGCAATCTGTAATTTCAGGTGTGTACTAATTCGGATTGTTAGCCTGCCTTATGTTCTGTGAAGAAGACTGAGAAATTAATCAAATCATGTACACTACTGGAATACGTACTGATTTGAAGTTGGACCCTATCTCCATCTGCCTCAGACTGCTTTTGCTGGATCTTTACTCTTCTAGCTGTACCTCAGCAGCACTGAAAATTGATGGCACTTTTTCCAGAGATCTCTAATTTATATAGAAAGAACCAGCTTCTTCAATGTGGACTATCAGCCAAGAGACCCTATACATGCAAGAAATGTAGGATAAACTTCTTACTCTATTTTAACACAAAGTATGTAAAATGATTACTACATTCTGTAAAACTTGATAAATACAAAGGCAAGCAACTTGCAAGCAAGCCTATGGCCCTAAGCTGCTCTCCATACAGCCTGCAAAGTCTGAAGGTGCCTCATCACTTTAGTCTACACTCTAGCGCAGAGGTGCCCAAACTACAGCCTGGGGACCGGATCTGGCCCCTGACACCAATTCATCCGGTCTGCAAAGCCCTCATCACTTCAGGAAGCAAAACACACCCGTATGGGCATGTTCTACTTCCGCTTCCAGGAGCGACGAGGGCTTTGTGGGCTGGCTGAATTGGTGTCGGGGCAGATCTGGCCCCAGGCCATAGTGATCAGCCCCCTGAACTACATGACCGGCCCGTGGCCCAAACTTTGGGCACCCGTGCTCTAGCAGAACTGTTGGGTGACAGGAAAGAGAAATATGTATCTTACATTTCTAAGTGTTTTTGTTCACTCATTGCAATCTTTCTTTGTTAAATTGCTCCAGCATCATCACTATAGTTGCTATTTTGTCTCCATCCCCATACCGGTATCCTTCTTGATATGTAACTGGAAAGGTGCAGAGTATGCTATATGTGGTTGAGCCACAGATTCATATAAAGGCAGTCAAGTGCTGAATCATTTTATTTTGGATCCCTTTACCTAATGACTCTTAACAACAAATTCACTTTTCACAGAACAGACCAAGTCTGTGCTCCTCTTGAGATATCCAACTTAATGACTCCAAGATCCTTTTTCTGGTCAGTCAGCACCACCTCAGATCCGATCAATCAACGTGAAGTAGAACTTATAATACCAATAAATAAACACAAAACTAACAGATGAATTATGAAAAGTATTAGTTTCTGCCTATATGTTAATAACTACAAGTTACAATTATGTTTGTTTGAATCCATCTTTCTTTTCATATAAGCAACCCTGAAATATAAAGGCAGAGAAATGACTAAAGAAATGTAAAATCTAAATAATATCCAGACTGTAAACATCTAAAGTCTGAGTTCTATTTGAGATCACTGTGGTGGAATGAATTCACAAGCATTTTTCACCAACATGAATCAACAAAAGTAGAGAAATAAAATGTTTATTGAAATAACATTTAGTGTTACAGGACTTTAGTACAGTATATATATATATATATAGACTAGCAACTCTTTAAAATAGATTTTAGAAACATACACTTCAAGATAATTCTACCTGAAGGCAGGAAATCTGCATTTCAATTGCATGAGGATTATGTTGCCCCATTACTGAACAGCAGACACAAGGCAAATTAGGGTTGAAGCAGAAAAAGATGTGATGCCTTAAAGACCAACTTATCCATGAGAAATCCTTGGGAATACCCAGTAATTTAGATAAATGTTTATATCATTTTACTGGAACTAAGGGAAGGAAGAGAGCTGTATTAGCTTGAACTGCCACATAACTAACATGGCTTTGAGGCAAGTGTTTCAGAATTTGGAAAGCAGCAGAAAATGCATACTGCCATTTCATTTTGGTCCACTATTATTGCAAAATCTGAGGCTAACAAGTATTAGCTTGACTTACCAGCCAAATCCCTGCTTGCCACCTATACTACTCTTAACCCAATTTCCACCACACAAAAAAGTGGGGGGGGGGGCTTTCCAAACCCTCCAAGATTACTAGAAGACACAACACAAATAAGTATAATGTCTGTTCTGAACTGCAGAAACATACTATAAAGCAAGCAAATGGCTTGCCTCATTCCAAAACTTTCTGCACATCAGCAGTTTCTTGAATAAGGAAAGCTAGAGCCGTACAGAATGTTCTTGAAGAATAGAGGTAATACTTTCTTCTTCTTTTCCTAGCCTGTAAATGGTTTGCACAAGACTGCCTCACCCACAAGAAATGCATGTTTGCAAGGGACTTCAAAGAAGATAGACAGACTCATTTTGATTTGTGTACAAGTGCAACAAAATCCAGTGACTCCCCTAAAGCCTATCAGGGAGCAGGGCAAAGGCAAGCTGGCAAATGGCATTAATTAGGTTTGTGCAAGATGATGGGTAAGGATGGCATTGGCATTCTTTATTCTGGCTGCTAAAAATGGCCCATTAGTCACAATGGAAATAATACTGTTGTAGAGTACAGCAGCTGCCAGGGCATCATCACAAACAGTCAATATTACAGATACTGAAAACAATTATATTTGTGTCTTGTTACCTTCATTAAAAGAAGGTAAGTCTTGATGACAGGTACAGACAAGAGTTTGAATCTAGAAATTAGGGGACGTGGGTTTATGAGTGCATACCACAGACAATATTTCAGTAATAATGTCATCTCAGGCACCACAGAAAGACCTACCTACTCCACTAGTAGTGCAAGAAGAAAAGCAGTGTGAAACATGCGCTCTGTCATAGCAGAGAAATATGGCGTGTAGAAGACAGATGACTGTCTCCAAGGTTTCTTGGCAACAGGCATGCTTGCCTGTTCTGGAACCTCAACTACAATCTCCTGGAAGCTTTCCATGCTGGGAACAGGGCTACAGTCAGTGACTAGCAGCCAATTCCCAATCACATTTACTGAGACAGAGGTCCTGCTGATTTCAACAGTACGTTTCAGCTACATTTAGGAATGTATTTTAGGATTATCAAACTTCCCCATGAGGGAGCATAGTTTGGATGGTCCATTTGAAGATTTCTTTTTTGTCAGGCGATTAGTTCAATCTGACAAGGAATCAGGTGGCTCTGTGAAGACAAAGACTTTTGCATGCAGCATAAGAGCTGTGCTATCCAGGAGCTAAGAGGCACTCAGAATAGCAGAGCAAGTTAGTAGCCTAACATCTAGACTTGACATTAGAAAATGATGACTTTTGACACTACGCATGGTACAACAGGACTGCTCTCTAGACTAGAGTGCTCTTACTTCTCCATGCACACTGAAATCAAGCCAGGCAGACAAACTGTAAGTGACTGGAATTCACGAGCAACATCCAAGGTGACATACAGTCTATTTTAAAAAACTGAAGACTACCAGCCAGATAGAATAGTTATACAGAAACACCGATTAACACAAATTAGCAGTTAATCTATTTGTGGAGACTATCAAGTATTTTGCACTATGGGTCAAATACATTTTTGTGACATTTCAAAACCTCCACTGCACTTGTAGAGACTCATATGGCCTTATATACACAACAGACTCTATTAATTCTGATGTGGAGAGAACTCACAGAGAATTTCAGAATTTAGCGTATGGCATATAGATACAGTATGTCCATAACTGAAAGTAAGGATTTTTTTTTACATATTCCTCTTAATCACCACTTCTACTAATAGTATTAGCAAGTCTTTTACAATCTCCCCACCTCTGCTAATAGTATGAGTAGATGTTATGAGTCCTTCAGCTTTGCAATACCTAATTTAGTTTTTTAACTAGATTTTCAAGAAGCTAGCAGATAGATAACTGACTGGTACATAAATATATCTGAAAGCAGACAACTGGATAATCTTGGGTTGTTAAGTTTTTGGCTTGCTTTATCTGACAAGGCTGCATTAGTTTGAATATGAACAAGACACTAATTTAATGCACACATATTTTGGACTCAACATTTACATTGTATATTAGGATGAATGTAAGTATAAAAAAAAACCTGTGCACATCCATGCAGATGAAAAACTTACCCCAAATGTTTCAGACAAGAATTAGGACTTCTTGCTAAATTGGAAAACAAGAATGGTCAGTCCTTAAAATTACATTTCTCCTGTTTAAAAAAATCAAGTGCTTTGCTTTCTAAAATTTAAGATACTATTTACTAAATACCTGTGCTTTAATGAGCTGTAGTAACCTTGCCCAATGCAGGTTTCTCATACTCTGATTTCTTCTCATTCCTTTTAAGTATTCCCGAGTACAAAACAGGAGTAATTAAATGAAAAGGAAGCTTATTAGAAAAAGGAACAGAATCTAGGGAACTTAACTTTGAACATGCTTTATAGAAAACCACTTTATAGATGAAATGAGAGGATCCCAGCTATTTCATTTTCCCTAGAATCCTGTGATGACATTGGCGAGGTCTTGATCCCGCTTGAGAACATCATTGTGACATTACTGCCATGGCCACTCCTTTACCTCCTCTGACTAGGTAGAGGTATTGGGTGGGAGAGAAGCACAATTCGCTCCAGCAGCTCGTAGGAGAGGAAAGAAATGGCCTAATGTGAAGCAGTTCCTGTGGTGCAAGTTAGAGGGTGAAAATTAAAAGCAGGATCACCAGTAAGATTTGGGTGTCAGGAGAATGAGTGGGTAGAGGGACACCTCATGAGAAATCTTCCTTGAAAAACCAAGCAATGTGTCAGTAAAGTGGTGTATGTTGAGAGTCAAAAGGGGAAAACAGATTTTTTTAAAAAAACGAAACGTTTTGTTGGGACGAAATTAGTGTAAAAGAATCAAGTCCTCTACCGTGCAGTGAGACTGAGGAATTCTGTGACATTCCAAAGCTTGCATAACCTAAAATTAGTCCAATAAAACTATTTATTTGCATGCCCTATAAAACAATTAACACTAGAAAAAACAGGATTTTCTTTTCTTAATGAAAACAAACAGTAAAGAACCTCCTAAAGAACCCTGTGACTATATTTTACTTGCTGCCATAAGTCTATTATAACACTGGAGGAGTTAAGATGTTTACTATCAAAATCTTAGGCAATGTTTCCACTCCATTGAAGCCTCAAGTACTCAAACAGTTCTAAAAAGGAATGGCATACCATGAAGGCAAAGTGATTCGATTTTCAAAGGCAGATCGAGTGGTTTGTTTCTCTAATCACATTTACTTTTGGTACTTGTTTGAATACAAACACACTCAGAGATCATTCACCTTTGTTTTGCACCGATGTATCTCTAATTTTTTTCAGATTATGAATCTGGATTTAAAGTGTCGATCTTTTTTAGTTTTTCTATTCATTCTTTTAAGGCCACAAACCTGAACCATTTATGTAATGTGCATTTTTTTAAAAAATTGGCACTACTTCAAAGTAGACACATATCCCCATAAATTATAGTTCAATCTTCACCTTTCGATATGATCGAAAATGACTGAAAATTTAAAACCAACTATTCTCAGTAATATTCTTCTAGTAAACTCAAATGCTTCAAGATAAATTAGTTACAAAATATTTGAAGCATGGAATGTCATGTTCTCAGAAATATTGTGCTTTACACTTCATATACACTTCATCTTTTTAACTATTGCACATGACTCCAAAAGAATTAAAAGATTCACTGCAACTGTCAAAAAATTGCAAAAAAGCAAATAAAATGCCTTAAATATCAAAGCTTAAGATGGAGTTATAGTATCTATCAACATTTTAAAACACAACAAAATGGCTATGTGAAGTATGTTAACAGCTAGAGTAAATCCCTTAATATGGGTAGAAAGCCCAAATACAAAGGAAATTTCTTCACATGTATCTAGAACAGGGATTCTCAACCTGCGGCACCATTTCATATGACCCCGCACCGTCTCCACCACACCCGGAAGTGCCATGTGGAAGGGCAAAATGGCCGTCCGGCCCCTGAAGCTGTCTGAGGGAGCATGACCCGGCCCCCAGCTTAAAAAGGTTGCGAACTCCTGATCTACAACAAATAGCCTTGGATAAAAATATCTTGGGAAGGGAGGGAAGGTTATGTTGGATGTTCATTTCTCCTGGTTACAAACATAAATTCCTCCATTCTCCATTTCATCTGTGAGGAAAATGAAGTCCTTGGGGATTTTGTAAGTATGCCTACCTTCACATTATGGCTAGTACACCTCAAGTGCTCCTCTGATGTGTGCAATCCTGGCAAACTACTTAACACCCATGAGACTTGCTCTCCTTCAGTAAGCTCAGTGACTAAACAGAGCAACTTAAGTTATCGTTAGGAGACCATGCTGAGCGTTGTCAACACATAGGCTTTACTCAAGATCTATTTATTCAGGTTAGCACTCTATCTGAGATCTTGGCAACCTCCGCAAACTTAAGGAATGACGGTGTATCTCCTGCATCTGCCGGATCCGGTCTTTCTGCCACATTAGGTTTTGTGGCATTGGATACCTTTGGGTACCATGTAAGGAACGAAAAGGGATTCTCACATGGCAAGCTGTGGCACGACACCGTGGCTGGGGCATGGGAGGGAGCAGCAGCCAGCGTTTCCTCTCAGCACAGTAGCGATAGGCCTCTTTCCTGTATTGTTTGTCTGTGTCATCACTGTTTTTCCACCCGCCTATGATGAAAACATCATCTTTGTAATAACAGATGGCTGCCCCTTCAATGCTAAGCACCTCTGGCGGTAAGCTTTCCAGCATATCCTCCGACACCTGTCCTGAAAGTTTTCTTTTGATCTCTTCATGATCCAGAATGTAGCTCCTGGGACAACAAGAGGCAGTGTGGTAAAAGTTGGTATTGGCCACAGCCATCTGAAAGCAGCAATAGTTATCAGGAAGCGGCAAAGCTTTAGAATCTTGCCACTGTCCGGTATCTGCATCATAGCGAATGATGACAGCCCTTAAGCCTTCTTCGTTATCCCCATCGACTGGAGTGCGGGCAGCCATGTAAACAAACCTGTCATCTACGGTTATTACTTTAACATCCCGGAGTATCTTTGGTGCTGACTCCAAGTTGTGCCACTTGTCTTGATCTGGGTGGTAGACTGCTACATCTTTAAAGCCAGGGATAAAATTCCCATGCCCACCAATGCTATAGAGCTTCCCCTTTACCTCAGCAAGGCCAAAAGAATGCTTCCTGGTTATCAAATTGGAAACCTGCTCCCAAACATTTCGATTTGGGTTATATCTTTCTACAGTTTTGGCAAAACCAGGCTCCATAGAACCTGCTACATAAACATAGGATTCTGTCACTACAACAGCATGCCCATCCAGATGATTATGTATGTGCGGTAGATTCACCCACCTATCTTCATCAATAAAATACCCAACACACTCACTCAAGTAATCACCTCCTTCAGACACACCACCAATGACCATGATCACATCCATGTTTTGCCCAAAACGAGGCAGTGATGTTGCGGGAGAAGTAATCTGCTGTAGGGTTCCTAACTGCAAATTCTCAGCCCTGAGTGCATGACTTTCCACTGCTTCTGACACAAGTCTGAGACATGCTTCATTGCTGGATACAAGCCTTTCGGATTTTACATGTCGGGTCAAGTAAGTAGGTTTCATCTGCGGTAACCGGAGAAGTTTAAATAGCTCTTCAAAGTACTTTTCTCTTTCATCAGGGTTCCTCTGAACCCATTTTAAGACCATCTCAAACAGAACTTCTTCTGAATCTACTGTGATTTCTGTATCTGAAAGCCAGTCTCTGATGAGGTGGAATGGCAAAGTGTAGAACTCTTCATCTTGGATGACTTTGTAAAAGTTTCTCCTGATCATGTCAGCAGCTTTCAATGCCAGCTGGTTTAAAGAGTACATGTGAGCCAAGCTATGAATGGCCACAGAGTTAGAGAGGCTCAGTTTCTTCTTGAGGAACTCTCCACAGAACTCTTTTAAACGTATCAATAAAAACCTGCAAAACAAGAAGAAAGATTAGGAAATGGCTCCCAGAAAAGTATGAAAAAATTCTATCACATAGCTAACAACACACATCTTGCTTTCTATTCTAAAAATACCAACAAGTGGCATTGACATTTTCAGTTTCTCATAGTGGATCTTGGGGACATGAAAACAGCCTCATTCAGGCGTCCCCTGAGCGGAGTTCCTCCAGCAAAAACCCTTTCAACCCAGAAAGCACCTTTGTGTGCTTCTGATATGATTAAAAAATAAATAAATAGTGGAATATGTTCTTCCACTTCAGCACCACACAACAATAGTCAAAAAGTCATGTTTCAAATGTTTCAGGTGCTATATAGCGGAAAGTTGCCATGAGAACAATAATGCTATCTTCCTGGTAATACCTTTAATATAAGGAGGAATCAAAACCAAGTTAAATGCATTAATGTCTACAGAAGGGAGATATGTTCTCTCAGCCCTCAAAACTAACTTTCTTACTGATTTAATTATTTCTCTGCTACAGTATTTTAAAATATTTTTCAACACTTTTAACTACTGTATATAGCTTTTCCTATAAAATGGAATGTGAACTTAATGCAAACATCTACTCTCTTAAAATTAAACATATAACTGTTTAAGGAAACTTGGAAAGAAACAACACAATAGTTTCAGTAATTACATTCGTATGGCTGTAAATTAGCACACCATCACAGGGATTAGTAAAGCTAAAGGTCACCGTTGCTTGAAAACCAGTCGTATTCAACTCTAGGGTTCAGTGCTCCTCTCTGTTTATAGCTGAAGAGCAAGCGCTCTCTGTGTCTGCAGATATTTTCATGGACATGTAGCAGGCACGACTAGACACCGGAGTGCATGGAATGCTGTTTACCTTCCCACCAAAGTAGTACTTATTTATCTACTTGCAATTTCTTGCTTTCGAACAGCTAGGTGGGCATTAGCCACTGTAATCCAATCAACCTTTTATAATACAGTACTTCCGTTTTATAGCTAACAATGCTCAAGTTTGCATCAACTAGCTCAGCTACTTGATGGTAGCTTTTATCTTAAAAAAATCTTTACCCATAAAAATTGAATAAGTTATAAATATTATATAAGTTATAAATACATGTGAAACTTGGAAAATTAGAATATCGTGCAAATGTCCATTCATTTCACTTAAAAGGTGAAACAAATATATGAGATAGACTCACTACATGCAAAGCGAAAGATGTCATGCCTTAATTCGTTCTAGTTGTGATGAGATTATGTGATGATTATGGGGTACATGAGATTGTGGGGTTGGGGTTTTCATAAACTGTAAGCCATAAGCATCAATATTATAACAAGGTAAGGCTTGAACTATCTCGCTTTGCATGTAATGAGTATCTCATATATTTGTTCCACCTTTTAAGTTGCATTCCTGAACTGAATGAACATTTGCATGATATTCTAATTTTCCGAGTTTCACCCGTATTAGTAAGCAAGTGGCTCAAGTGGCTAAGACGCTGACAGGAAGTTTGGGCACCCCCTGCTTTAAGGTGCCACAACATTTTTAGTCTTTTTTGCTGTTTTGTCGACTCTCTCTAGGACTGCAGTGGCTCAAGTGGCTAAAACGCTGACTGGGAGGCGGGGAGGTCAGCAGTTCAATTCCCGAGTCCTGTAGGACGGAAATGAGCTCCCGTCTTTGTCCCAGCTCCTGCCAACCTAGCAGTGCGAAGGCAAGAAATTGCAAGTAGATAAAACAGTGACCACTTCGAATGGGAAGGTAAACAGCATTCAGTGCACCATACCTGTCAAGTATCCCAGATTGGCCGGGATTTCCCGTATTTTTGCGCCGATTTTTTCCTTTCTCGCCCGGAGCTGCCACTATCCTGTAATTTGGCAGGGGGGGGAGGAGTTACTGCACATCCCTTCTGCTCAGGTCCTTTCTACGCATGCATAGAACCCTTCTACACAAGCGTAGAAGCCTTCTGTGCAGAAGGGGATGTGCAGAAGTCTTCTACGCATGCGTAGAAATGACCTGCGCAGATCATTTCTGTGCAGATCGCTTCTACGCATGCGTAGGCTTTTACACATGCGTAGAAACGGCCTGCGCAGAAACGTTTCTGCGCAGATCGCTTCTATGCACGTGTAGAAGGCTTTTACGCATGCGTAGAACGGACCTGCGCAGAAACATTCAGCGCAGGTCCCGTAATCTCCGCAGCTGCGCTTGACAGGTATGCCGTGCACTCCGGTGTCGAGTCATGCCTGCCCCATGACCACAGAAACTGTCTGCAGAAGCAGACAGCGCTGGCGCTTCGGCTTTGAAACAGAGATGAGAGCACTGAACCCTAGAGTCGGATACGACAGGCTTTCGAGCAAGGGAAGCCTTTACCTTTACTGATTTTTGCATAGCTGTATTTTGTTTGGGTTTGTTGGGTTGATAAGTGTTCCCCCCCCCCCCCAATCTCGTTGTTCTGTGCAGTAAATCTAATTATTAGTAAGAAGGTTTGGTCCCCAGCTCGCTGGCTCGCCCTGCAGCCATGGCATCCTCTCCTCCTCCTCGCTCGGCTGCTCACCTGTCGGCCAGCTCCAGCACCTCGTGGACGTTGCCGGGGCTGACGCGGACGCGGCCCGTGTACATGAAGCAGACGACGGCCTCCACCGTCTCCGGGTCGGGCCCGGCTTCGGAGCTCCATTTGCGCAGCTCCACGCGGCCCGAGCGGGACTCGGCGAAGTCCCCCGACAGGAGAGGCGCGAAGTAGTCGGTGGCGGCGGCCAGGACCGAGCGGTGCGCGCGGAACTCCCGCGTGGGCGGGTCCGGGGAGGACCCGCCCACTCCCCCATGCTCCGCCCCCTCCTCCTCCCCCTCCCCACTGCGGCCGCCGCCGAAGGCCAGCGTGACGTCACAGAAGAGGCCCAACCGCCGCTGCTCGTTCTGCCGGCAAGCCAGCTCGGAGCAGTGAGCCGCGCAGGAAAACACCTCAGAGTCCGGCTCCGCGTCCGGCCCGTCCTCGCCTTCCCCTGCCACGACGTTACTTTCGGAGCCGCCATGCCCGACACTACTCTCCATATCTCCTCCTCCAGCCGCCGCCATCTTAGCCTTCCCCCTCTCAAGCCTCAAGGTCTCTTCCCTCCTCCTACGTCACGACGCCCGAGCCACGTCACTTACGTCACCATAGAGATAGGATGGGAAACAATATAGACTGCTTAAAAAGGTGAAGGTTTCCCCTGCTCGAAAGCCAGTCGTATCCGACCCTAGGGTGCAGTGCTCATCTCTGTTTCCAAGCCGAAGAGCCAGCGCTGTTTCCAAAATTAAAAAAAGCTTCTACTGTCATTGGGAAGGGACTGCGGCGGTGGCTCAAGGGGTTAAGACGCTGAACTCGACGACTGGAAGGTCAGCAGTTCGATTCCCGAGCGCTGCACGACGGAGTGAGCTCCTGTCTCTGCCCCAGTTCCCGCCAAACTAGCAGTTCGAAAGCAAGAAATTGCAAGTAGATAAATAGGGACCACTTTCGGTGGGGAGGTAAACAGTGTTCCGTGCACTCTGGTGTCTAGGCATGCCTGCCCCATGTCCACGGAAACGTATGCAAAAAACGCAGACAGCGCTGGCTGTTTGGCTATAAACAGAGATGAGCACTGAACCCTAGAGTCGGATACGACTGGCGTTCGAGCAAGGGCGACCTTGACCTTTACTGTCATTGGGATTCGAACTGAAGAAGCCTCGCTGGTGATTCAATGAGGTTTAAACGCAACCTATGCAATGTTTTTACCATGATGTTTTTTTCTCTCTCGCAGAGCAAAAAGTTACAAGTAGTTATAGTAGAAATTTTTGAAGTGGTAGCTGTCAGCGTTTGCAGACGTTTCCGTGGTCATGTGGCAGGCATGACTAGACACCGGAGCGCACGGAACGCTGTTACCTTCCCTTCCAGTTATTTTATATAATTGAGTCAAGTAGTTAAGACGCTGAACTTGAAATCGGCAGGTTAGCCGTTCGAGACCTGAGTACTGCACGACGGAACGAGCTCCCGTCTCTGTCCTAGCTCCTGCCAACCTAGCAGTTCGAAAGTAGGAAATTGCAAGTAGATAAATAGGGACCACTTCGGTGAGAAGGTAAACAGCGCTCCGTGCACTCCGGTGTCTAGTCATGCCTGCCACATGACCACGGAAACGTCTGCAAACGGTTACAGCTCTTTGGCTGTAAACTGAGATGAGCACTGAACTCTAGAGTCGTCGGATATGACTGACTTTCGAGCAAGGGCAACCTTTAACTAATACAGGAGTTAGTCTTTGAGGTGCCACAACATTTTTTTTGTCTTTTGTTGTTGCTTTGTTTACTCTCTAAAGAATTTATGGGAAAGTAGTATTCTCCCTTTTTTCCCTCAGTGGAAAAATTAAAGTTTAGGGCTTTAGTGGTTGGTTTAAAATTTTCCAGCAGCAAAATCAGAAAGCAAAATCCTCAAAGTTCAAATCTAGTCTCATGAGGAAAATATGGATTGTATTTTTCAGACAGTTCAGCATACGGTAAAGGGCTCCTCACTGGAAAGGCAGAATCTGACTCTAGGGTATGGTGCTCATCTCTGCCAACCTTCCAGTCATTACGTTGTGTTGTAACCACTAAAACACCACAATCCCATAGTTCAGCATAACACTGTCCTATTTTGGGCACATCATGAGATGGTCAGACTCTGGAAAAGACAATAATCCTGGGAAAGGTGGAAGGCAGGAAAAGAGGAAGACCAAAGGTAAAATGGATTGACTCTGTGAAAGAAGTCACAGGCTCATCTTTGCAAGAGCTGAGCAGGGTTGTTGAAGATAGGACATTTTAAGATTTCTCATTTATAGACTTGCCATAAATTGGAGATGACTTGATGGCACATAACAAAGCATAACTCTTTTTATCCTGTGCCAAGCCCAGTGAGTTACAAGTGTGTCCTTTCGATCCAGTCACAGTTTCAATATCTTTCCACTCAAGGTCGATGCTTCTTAGGTCATTCTGGAAAGTTCCATGCCAGATCTTTGGTTTTCCTCTCTTCCTCTGTCCACCTGATAGTATCTAGTTAATCCCATTCTTGGCGGGTGTTGTTTACTCATGCAGAGCATATGTCCAGCAAATCACATTCTTCATTGATATCAACTCAGAAAGTCTTTGGGAACCACGTCTTTGTAATACTTCCTTGTTTGTCATGTGATCCTGATATGTAATATTTCTAAGGCAATGTTGCTGGAAGACAATCTTCTGAGTAATTATTGTAGACTTCCAGGTCTCACTGGCATAGATGGCAATTGGTACAAAAATGGAATTAAATAATCTGCTTTTAAGTGCAATATCCATAGAGGGTGATGTCCAAACCAAGCACATTTATTTGCCTATTTAACATTTCATATCTGCTTCTGTTCCCCCATCTGCGTCCATTATACTAGTAAAGGTAAAGGTTTCCCTTGCTCGAAAGCCAGTCGTATCTGACTCTAGGGTTCAGTGCTCATCTCTGTTTCAAAGCCGAAGAGCCAGCGGTCTGCTTCTGCAGACATTTCCGTGGTCATGTGGCAGGCATGATTAGACACCGGAGCGCACGGAGTGCTGTTACCTTCTTGAACACTACCAACTTGCACTAGTTAGGTCTTGTCTTCACTGATTTTTAAACCCATTTTACATGCCTCTGTTTCAAGTGCCAGTGTCATGCCTCCAAGCTATGTCTTTAATACTTGCAAGTAAAGTAATGTCATCAGCAAAATTCAGATCGGACAAGTTGCCTTGTACCTTCTTGTTGTCTGTGTATGTTGGTAACAAAATCGCACATAATTAATTTGATTTTAATTAGAACTGAATGAATGAAATGGCAAATTGGGGAATTCATTACCAAAATGATAAACCTACAGTTTCTTTTCTTTAAATATAGTTGTCATGTACTCTCAGGTAATTATGTATTGGCATACAGTTTAAGTAAGCACTTAAGTACAATATCTTAAAATAGATACTTGTACACACAACCACTCTTGATTATCAACACTTTGATTTCTACAAAAAATGCCTTTGGTAATATCTCAAATTTCTACCTCTTTGGTTCACTGTGGCTTTTCTGTTCGAATTTCAGATTTCAGCTTATGCCGATCTTTTAAAAATTGCCATTTTTCTAAGAGCAGCTTTTAATTTTGTTCTCTGAATAGTCTTTCAGTGTTTTAGGTTGTTCTGTGATTTAATTTTATTATGTTTTAATTTTCTTCTCACTGCCTTATTAGCTGTTCTGGCAATATAAATGAATATTCAAAGGTGCGAGCAAAAAGTATAATTTCGTGTCAGAGATTACTCTGGGTTGAAAGGATTTTTGCTGGAGAAACTCCGCTCAGGGGATGCCCAAATGAGGCTCCTTTCATGTCCCCAAGTGCAGCCCTCAGGTATCAAAACCTGACCCAGTCTCCAAGCTTAGCATCTTAACCACTAAGCCAGCAGGGCAGCTGCTGAGCAATCTATACCTATAAAATGGTGCGTTAACCGTTGGAATGTGACAAAGGATGTTGCACCAGGCCCCACTAGCCCGTAATGGGCCTCCGTTCACTCGCCCGAACCCGGATCGCAGGTAACTGTTGGATTGAAATTTTCGGCCGGGGGGCAGGAGCCCCCTGGACGCAAACAAAAAAAGGGAACTTCAATTCCCAATGTTCCTTGCGCCGCGCCGCACCAGAGCCAATCAGGCTGAGCGGCGCGGCAAAAGGAACGTTCAGAAACGCGTCGCGGCCAATAAAAAAAAGCCGCAGGAAAAAACCCGCTACAGTAACCAAACACGCGCAGGCAAAACTAAAAGCCCCAGCGTCCTGCGCACCATTAGCACGCAGAACGCTGAGGCAGCCGGCGTGCAAAAAAATAAAATAACGCCACCGCCGCCGCTGGCCTTACTTTCAACGGGCTAGGTATCGAGCCTGGCCTGTGAAGAAAAAGAGACTCCCACCCCCCATGCCCTTTCCTTTGCACGGGCCAGGGATTGAGCCTGGCCCGTGAAAAAAAAAGACCCCCCCCCTCAAAAAAAGTACACACCAAAACAGTCAAAACGAAACACAAAAACATCCAAAAAAATTGCCACAAAACCATCACAAAGACCCCCCCCCAAAAAAAAAAAAAAACAAAAACTCCATGACGACCGGAACTCAACTGAGAAAATGAAGAGAATACTTACCGGAAGCGACACCCAGAGGACAGAAGAGAAAAATTGTAGAGAGGAAGAAAAGCTCACCACCCCCACCCAGAGGCCACAAGAGAAAAAAACATTCAAAAATATTCACACTAATCTCAAAAAATACCAAAAAAAACCCAGAAATCACTTTTCACTCAAAAAAAAAAAACAAAAAACAAAAAAATGCTTTCAAATAAAGATTTAAAAAACCAAAATTAAATTTAAAATTAAAAAAATTAATTTACATTAAATAAATTAAAATTAAATAAAATTTGCATAAACATAAAACAAAAACCTTCCAAAAACAATTTAAAGAGCCCGGCACTGAGGAAGCCGGCACGCAAAAAATAAAAATAAAACACGCTGAGAGCACAAGTCCGCCGCAGGCGGACACAGCGCCTCAAAGCCACAAAATCACAAAACCTTTCAACACCATTTAAAACAGCCCAGCACCATTGGTTCAAGAAAAAAAATGAAACCCTTTACTATCCAACACAATTTTACAAAGCCCGGCAGTGCCGGGCAAAATATGCTAGTAAGAGATATGCATAAAGGAAGAATTGCTATCAGGAGGACTATGTCCTCAGCACCTGCTAAGGGGCCATTCAACAATTACGTGATCCTCGAGGGGTGTGTGTGTCCTGTCATCTGAATTACAGAAAATTACATTGGGGGGGGGGGTCAGGTCAAAGGTTATGTAATCCATTAGGAGCTGTTGTGGTTTCGAAACATGGCGCCTTTTTAGGTTTAAAAATGATCTTTGGGAATTTTGCTCCGATTTGAGATTATTGAATTGCTTATGCAGTCTATTTATAATCCTTATAAAGAAGATAGTAGAAGAAAACTATCGGAATTTACCTTACATCCTTATTCCTCCCTGCAAAAAAATCTCTTCACAAAGTGTGTGATGCATCGAGAATCCTCACCGATACGTTCTGCATTAGGCACCAATAGTAAAAAGCTCTAAAAATTAAAGTTTCGATACAAAAACTCTGGATTATGTAATTTTAAAGGGGGAGGGTTCGAAGTGAAAATTACGGTTGGATTACATGGGAGAAGGGGGTCAATTCACCCCCCCAAAAAAATGGATCACGTAATTGTTGAATGGCCTCTGAGAAAGCTGCCTCAATGTTTCTAATCTAACAGACCTGATTGTCACTTCTGTAACTAAATAAAATAAATAAAAATACTGTAGACTGAAAACTAAAACCTGGCAAAGAGAGTGAAAAGATCTCTGTTATGGCTGACAGCATTAGAAAATCACTTGTATTTCTTCAATAATTGTTAATAAGTCTTCTGCTATTGTAGTGGGTTTTCATTCTTTTCTGCTTATTTTGATAGTTCTGCTCGATAGTTCTGCTTCACCTGTGATACTGTTAAGGAAGACTTGACTCCCTCATACGATGAAGGAAATGCAGCTTCACCCCGTTTCCTCACAGCCAGAGGCTCTGAGTCCTTATCATGTAGTAGACATTGACCAAGGTAAAATTAATAAGATAAAAACCAAGATAAGGACAGGAAATTCTGCCAAAATAATCCTGACTTCATATTTCTGGTCCTCATGCTACACTTGACTTCAATTTTATTACTCAAAATTTTACTGAGAGACCATCAAAGCCTCTCTGGACTGTAAAGCAATATCTGTCTACTTTACCTCACAAAACTGTTGTGAAGATACAGGTGAAATTCGGAAAATTAAAGTATCGTGCAAATGTTCATTCATTTCACTGAAAAGGTGAAACAAATATATGAGATCGACACTACATGCAAAGCGAGATATGTCATGCCTTAATTCATTATAGTTGTGATGATCATGGCATACAGCGTACATGAGATTATGTGATGATTGGGGGTACATGAGATGGGGAGGTTGGCGTTTTTATAAGATGTAAGCCATAAGCATCAATATTATTTTATTTATTTATTTTATAAATTTATACCCCGCCCTCCTGGTGAATACACCACCCTGGGCGGCAAAGTAAGGTTTGAATTATCTCGCTTTGATATGTATGTATTTGTTTCATCTTTTAAGTTGCATTAATGAACATTTGCATGATATTCTAATTTTCTGAGTTTCACGCATGGGAAGAACTAGACACACATTTTAAATTCTCTGGGGAGGGGTAGAATAACCACCCACCCACCCACACACACAAAAAAATTGCTCAGCTAATGGCATAGTAAGAAATAAACACTGGCATACAAAAAGCCAACGTCAAATGAGTAAAAAGTGTCTGCAGAATGTTAAATCCTTTGGAGACAATTATTTTTTAATCTCTCTTTTTTTCTCTGGGAATGTTTTATGACAGTCTTTGTTAGATAGCCACAACATAATTCCAAGCTGTTGCTTGATATCAACATAAACCCTGCTTAGCAATTGTTATAGCAAAATAGTAAAGAAGGTGTTGGAGCAAGAAAGGGCCTGTGTATTCACACATTTTGCTTCGACTCCTACATACTGTCACTGTTTAGAGCTAGTTCTCTACTGTAGTTGTGTTAATCCTTACAACGTTAAGCATGGAGAACATGTCAGACATAAGATTAAGAAGCACAATGCCACTGTTCATCCTTCACAGAATTATCACCACATGAAAGAGAATCTTAACCTATAAAACCAAGTGTTCACCGTTGGAATTGGCTATACGTTGCTGTGCGTTGCCCTACTGACCCGCACCCTCCCTTCGAGAGCACGGCCGAATTGCCTACGCAGGTCAACGAAGGATTTAAAAATCCGGCACGGGGGCCTCAGCCCCACTAACGGCAAGAAACGTAAAGAACATCACTTCCCGAAAGTCCTTGCGCCGCGCCAGAGCCAATCAGGCTGAGAGGCTCTCGCACGGAGCAGCGTTCGAACACGCGCCGCAGCCAATCAAAAGAAAAGGAATTTAAAAAACCGCAGCACAAACACAAAGCACCAACACATTACTACAAGCCCCAGCGTCCTGCGCGCAATGTGCGAGCAGAACGATGAGGCAGCCGGCGCGCAAAAACAAAACTAAAAAAAGCCGCCTCCGCAACCATTCACCCCACGGGCGAGCCAGCATGGCCCGTGGGGGAAAAAAATAAAAAAGAAACCGCCGCCGCTACTCTTCCGTTTGAAGGGCCGGCGCACGAAAAATAAAAGTTAAAAATAATCCCACCGCCGCAGCCATTCTTCCCCATGAACGAGCCAGCATGGCCCGTGGGGGAACCCCCCCCCCAACGCCACCATGGCCCTTTCGATCGAAGGGCCAGCCGGCGGCCCAAAAAGACGAGAAACAAACAAAAAAAAAACCACCCCCGGCCGCCGCTGCCCTTCTCTTCGAAGGGCCAGCCAGAGCACCAAAAATTAAAGCAAACAACCCACCCCCCCACCCTCCGCAACTGCCCTTCTTTCCCACCGGGCAAGCCAGTATGGCCCGCGGGGAAAAAGAATAAACACCCCACTGCCTCTCCCTTCCTTCCCATGGGCCAGCAAGTATGGCCCGTGGGAAAGAAATAACCACCACCCAGCAAATGCCCTTCCTTCCAATGGGCCATGAAGCATGGCCCGTGGGAAAGAAAGCCTCCCCGCAAATGCCTATCCTTCCCACGGGCCATCCAGCATGGCCCATGGGGAAAAAAAGCCTCCCCGCAATTGGCCTTCCTTCCCACGGGCCATCCAGCATGGCCTGCGAGAAAAAAAGCCACCACCCCCCACACACACACACTAGAAAAAACACACAAAATCACAAACAAACAGCCAAATATGAACAAGATAAACACACACATACACCCCCCAAAAAGAATCCACCCCCAACCCCCCCCAAAAACCCCCACATTACTTACAAAAAGACGTCTTCCTTCTATGAGAACCGGAACACAAATGAGAAAGAGGAAACTTACCGGAAGCAACACCAAGAGGACAGAAGGTACCAAATGCAATGAGAAGCTCAAAAGCTCACCACCACCACCCAGTGGCCAAAACAGAAACAACATTCTAAAATATTTAAAAAATAATAATAATTCTAAATTTAATCACATAAATTATACAAACATTCAAAAAAAACACCACACTAATCTCAAAAATTACCAAAATAAAACCACTTTTCACTATGAAAAACCAAAACAAAAAAAATTTAAAAGAACATTTTAAAAAACAAAATTAAATTTAAAACTAAATAATATTAAATTAAATTAAATTAAATTAAATTTACAATTTTTTTACATAAACATAAAAAACAAGTTCAAAAACAAAATTACTCGAAGCCACAAAATAAAAAAAACTTACACCACCATTTAAAACAGCGCATCACCATTGCTTCGACAAATAAACGAAAGCCTTTAGTATCCAACACAATTTTAAAAAGCCCGGCAACGCCGGGCAAACTATGCTAGTGACTAAATAAAGTTATTCTGAGATCAATAAGCATTTCCCCCATGCTTTTGAAGACAGTGCTTCCTCAGAAAAGACACATTCCAATCTAAGATGCTATTCACAAAAGCCCGATAAAGCAATTTATTATTGTACTATTTATTAGAGACAGTTTATATTACACAGACAAGGGCTGAATATTCTTGTGGATATGTTAGAAGTCCAACAGTGAAGTACCGGTATCTTGTGCAATGCAGAAATACTCCAGAGACCAGGCTGAAAATTTAGAAGTTCATTTCAGGTTTTTTGTGCAAAGTAAAAATATTAGCTGCTTAAATACAGAAACTGGAAAACTCACAAATTTCACAGTTTTGGATAAAGAGTTTATGTTACCAGTTTACATTTTAAAATTACTACACCAGAACTTGGAATGGCTTCTTAAATCAGCAGTCGTCCTGCTGTGCAGAAATACAATCTGTGAAGATGAACATAGAGAGACATGGAAGACAAATGTATCAGAGAATTATACAATGGGTTTTCAAGATGTCGACAAAACAGGCTCAATGACTCTGGTTCTCTTCTGAAAATAAAAACATTAAAATGTGGCTAGAAAAAACTGCAGAAAAGCTAGCGTAGGGAGAGGAAAATAAAAAAAAGCACGAAGTAAAAAGCACAGACAGGGCAACTGCTTTTATATATTAAATACAGCAGATAATAGTAACAGGTTTTGGTTTATCATTCTTTATAGGATCCGCATCTAGGTGTCTAAAAGGCTGTCTGGGATAGAATTTCAGTCAGTAAGTAGGTCCTTGGCTTCCTATATCTCAGCAGCCAGGGCATAAAATACAGTCAAGCCCGACGTGGACTTCCTTCTATAAAGGAAACTCATTTTGCTTCCTTCAGTAGTCACATTGTCATGTGTTCTGGCATGACATAGGAGATGTCATCCCAAGGGTGACGGTACAGGCCTTGCTTCAATCTCTTCTGGTCCAAGTAGTGTCCTGAAATTAAAACAATTCTTATTTTATTCTTTTAAGACTTAATTACAAACTGCTCTTCTGAAAATACTGCAAACCGAAGTGCGTTCTGCCAATGCTACCTACCCAACGATCCAGTCTCAGAAACTATTGCACTATACAGAATAAAAGCGAACAACCCCAAACACGATTTCATTACTGGTAAGGTAAAGGTCTCCTGCCAACCTAGCAGTTCGAAAGCAAGAAATTGCAAGTAGATAAATAGGGACCACTTTGGTGGGAAGGTAACAGAGTTCTGTGCGCTCCGGTGTCTAGTCGTGCCTGCCACATGGCCATGGAAACGTCTGCAGAAGACAGCGCTGGCTCTTTGGCTTTGAAACAGATGAGCACTGAACCCTAGTGTCGGATACGACTGGTTTTCGAGCAAGGGAAACTTTTACCTCTACTAAGGTAAAGATCAGCCTTGTTTAAAAGCCAGCTATATGTGACACTAGGGTGCAGTGCTCATCTCCATTTACAGCTATTTCTGGGGTCATGAGGTAGCCATAACTAGATGTTGGTGTGCACGGAATGCTGTTACCTTTCCCACCAAGGCGGTGCCTGTTTATCTACATGCAATTTCTTGCTTTTGAACTGCTAGTTTGGCAGAAGCTGGGACAGATGATGAGAGCTCACTCTGTCATGCAGCACTCGGCTTTTGAAGTGCTGACCTGCCGACCTTCCAGTCATCAAGTTCAGCATCAGTGGTGGTCTGGCCCATCGGGCAACCGGGGCTCAGCCCGGGGTGTCCCAAGTACAATGGCGCCCCTCTTGGGTGCCAATCCAAAGAGCCGAGCTGAGCTGCGATTCCCTGCAATGACCGAGCAAACAAGCGGGGCTCCGTGTTCCTCTGCCTGCTTTCCTCCTCCTGTGCTGCCAAAGATCACAAAAGCAGCTCCATTGACAGCAGAGCCGCCGCGGCATAGAGGTTGCAATTTTGCCTTGTAAGCAGGAGGTTGTTGGTTCGGATTCTCAGAGGGGAGATGAAATTAGAAGGTAAGTGGGAACACATATATTTTGTTAAGAGTTAGACGCCCTCATCACTCCCTGTTCAGCATCCTTTGAACATAGCCAGCACCCCATTGTTCAGCATCAAAACCACTTAGCCACCACAGTCCCCTTTAACTGTACTAAGTGTACTACGATTACAACCATGGTGGTCTCTTGTTGCCATATCTTTTATCTACTGATCTCTTTTCCCCCACAGGAGTTGGAGTAATACAATATTTGTGCCAGTCATATGTAGCACATGTGAAGGGATGGATTAGGATTAGAACCAACAGCTGTATCTGATCTATAGTAGCCTTGGGCAACTGCTGTGTTTTTAGGAATGCTTCTAATTTGAATTCAGGCTTTAGCTGAGGAGGAACAAAAACAAGGTTTAAGTTATGTATTCAATATTGCCACAGCCTGGAAACAAAGTGATCAGCAACTGCAGGGTGTGTGAAGCCAGATGACATAAAGCCTTTGGATGTTGTGACTAAGAAATGTGTGTCTTTCTTTACAAGATCTGCTCAAGTAGCAAAATGGGTGGAATCCCCCAACTTTCGAAGGATGTGGTTGAGATAACAAAACATTTATATAAAAAGTAATTTATGAGTATTTCTCTCTTAGATATAACATTGTTTCCTTCCTTTGCTGTAGTCCCAAACAAGTGATTAGAGCAGGGGTGGCCATACTTTTCGACCCACGGGCTAGTCACGTGGTTGAGTGGGCCGGTCACGTGGTTCCTTCCACCGGAAAACACGTCTGCAGCTGTCATAAACATGTTTATGACAGCCGCAGGTGCATTTACGACGTTTTGCACATGCGTGGGCGCATCCGCTACCAGTAGTGGCCAGGGCAGAATGATTTGGTGTCACGGGCCAGATCTGGCCTGTGGGCCATAGTTTGGCCACCCCTGGATTAGAGTCTCCATATTTATTTAGCGGGACCACTGCTATTTACCTGGCTTTCTCATTGATAAATGTATGTTCCAAGGCAAGGAGGCTGCCTTCTTTGGTAGCAAATGCTAAATTAGGAATGAGCCAGACCAGTCTCCTGTTTTATCGAAATCTGTACTTTGGTTGTATGGTGTAAAGACTTACCAATGAATCCCATACTTCTGCCAAGCACAAAAATGCCATTAAGCGCACCAATGTCAATGTATTCATCGGCTTCTTCCCTGCAACAGAAAATCAAATGGTTTGTCTTTCAGACATTAATTCTATGATAGGTCCTTGGCAATACCAAAAAGCATGAGTTGACTTTGAGAGCACATTTAGGTTCAGGTGCACACCTATCCTGCCACCTGATAGGACGAAGTCCTAACAGAAGCCGTCTCTACCCCTCCATTCTCATATATGTCATGGCCTGCTGGTTCTCAAAATAAAAAGTGGAGACACAGACAGTTGCTAGAAAGGACCTGTTTTCCCTTATGCCATTTGGGCTATGGGCTATGGGCCAGGAGGCACAAGAAAAGTTGTATTCCTTTTCCACTAGTCACAGGGAGACCCATGGAGCTATGCAGGACAATGAAACCCCACACTTAGCTTTTAAAAATCTTACTCAGCCTGTATTGTCCACACTTCCTCATAAGCAACTAAAGCATGCAACTCAATTTGAGATTTAAAAAAGAAAACTAACCCTTATCTGCTTTGCATAAATTGCATTGAACAACAATGAAAAGAAAATGAAAAGAAAATGAACCTCGACATCCTCGACATCAATGAAGGTGTCAACCCAGTGTGCCTCAGCAGTGAAAAAAGCAAACTCAATGCTAGGGATCATTAGGAAGGGTATAGAAAATAAGTCAGCAAGTGTCATTTTGCCTCTTTATAAATCTATGGTGAGGCCTCATCTGGAATATTGTGTACAGTTCTGGTCGCCATACCTCCAGAAGGATATTATGGAGCTGGAAAAAGTGCAGAGGAGGGCAACGAGAATGATTAGGGGACTGGAACACCTTCCTTACCATCTGAGGCTGCAACGGTTGAGCCTCTTCACTCTTGAACGACGGCGTCTAAGAGGTGACCTGATTGAAGTTTATAAAATCATGCACGGTGTGGACAAAGTAGATAAAGAAAAACTGTTTTCCCTATCGCATAACACTAGAACTAGGGGGCACTCCATGAAACTTTTGGGTACTAGTTCTCAAACAAATAAGAAAAAGTACTTTTTCACCCAGAGGATCACTGGTCTATGGCACTCCCTGCCAGAAGAAGTAGTGACAGCTGTCAATCTTGACAGCTTTAAGAAAGGATTAGACAAGTTCGTGGAGGACAAGGGTATCAATGGCTATAATTATGGATACTTAAGGACAACCTCTGGGTTGGAGAGATAGGCAGGATATCTCTCAATGCCATTTCCAGGGAATCCTAAGCAGGTGAAGGCATCTCCTTGGGAATACCCTGAAGGAAATGGTGAGCCACTGTGTGAGACAGAATGCTGGACTGGATGCGCTGTGGCCTGTTCCTGCAAGGCTGTTCGTATCCTCTGAACAAATATGAGCCTCAAGTCCGCCTGTTCAGATCCAGGAAGAGCTTTATGGCAAGAACAAACACTCTTGAGGGTACACAAGAGCGAAACCAAATTAGAATATGGAGGAAGGAGCTCACTGGACAAGGAACATCATTAAAGGATATAGCTGAGGAACTTAACGTCCTCTACGCCACTTGGAGGACGCTGAATAGGCTGAGGGTTGGAGCGCCTAAATGTAAGACTAACATGCTCAAGTGCGGGCTGCTGGTGGATCACAACACATGGTGTGAATGTGGAGAAAGACAGAATCCGGCTCATTTTCTGGTTTGCCGATTTCTGTCAGAAACGAGCACTGACGAGGACTTAGGTTTGGCCAATGACAAAGCCAAGAAAGTGGCTTCATTTTGGCAGTTCAGAGTTTGATCGGGACATGAAAGAACAAAATTGAACAACAACATCTCTATATAGCTTTCCTTCAGCTGGACAACGTCAGCATTTACAGGTACCAATATTTTGCTCCATTATCCTCCAGGGCCACAAAGGCCAACAAAAATATTTTTTAAAAAACCAGACTACAAGTATATACAAATTCACGTAAAGTTTTGAAAATTTGGTATTTCAGGCTGATATACTCTGCTGGGTGAGGGGACACAGCTGTATCATATTCCCTTTTTGCTGGCGAAACCCATTTTGATGAAGGGTTGCAAAAAAAACAATCCTCAGAGTTCAAATGTGGACTCACGGCCACAGTTTGCTGTGTGGAGGGAAATTTACAAGCATGGCAACAACCCAGATGGACAACTCATTGCTCACCGTGTAAAGGAGCCACAGTTCCTGAGCACATCAACGAAGGCCACACCAATAAACCCGTCTACATTCAGGATGAGGTTAGGTTTCTGCAGGGCACAGGGAGTTGGAAAGGAAATGCAGAAGGGTCATGTGTCTTCTTCCAAAAAATGCAAAGGCAATACAGCAAAACCTTGCATAAAGAGCGCCTCGCTTAGAGACTAACTCGCTTAAAGAGCAGAATTCTCTCTGAAAGGTTTCCTCACTTAACAACTAAAACCAGCCACAAACTTGCTTAACAACTAAATCGGGGTTTGCACACACACCCCCGCCAGAAGCCACAATTGGTCACTTACAATGGTGTTTCACTTAAGGAGCAAACTCACTTAAAGAGCAATCCCGTGGAACGCATTATGCTCTTTAAGCGAGATACCACTGTATTTTGAAGCCTACAGAACATAATAGCCAGCTACCAGGAACACTATCTAGAGTGGCTGAAGAATGTTGTTTTACTATAAAGTGTGGGATACACAGAAAGCCTCCTCGAAGGTTGTGGTATTCTTGAACCACAATCAGGCACACCCTGGTAATGGCAATCTTGTGTTGCAGGCTAATCTTTCTCACATTAGGTCAGGCGAAAGGAACTGCAGAATGAACTCACCAAAAGGTGGCTTCATTTTGGCAGTTTCACATCTGGCCTAGACACGGAAGAAGAACAATAAAGTGCAGCTGTCTTAGAAGACAGCATTCTATGCTGCTGGGAATATCACAGGGCTCTTGTTTTAAAAATAACAATTAAAGCAACTCCCATCTCAGCCACCTTGTACAGGTAAAGTAACTGACAGCCTTTTCCCTCCCAAAATACAATGTGTTATATAATAATAAGTAATTCAATTGGGGGAAGCAATTGGGTTTTTTTTAATGAAGTTTTACAACATTAAGAATAACGAGTTACTTTCTGGTGCTTTGCTGTGAATAACCAAACTTACTCTTTAAAAATAATAACTTTCCAAGCTCTATGAAACCCTCCACAGCATTTATGTCAGATGTAGTTATGAAATACTGTAGATGGAAGAGGGAAGCCACCAAGGGAGAAAAGGTAAGGCTGATACCTTAGAAGTCGTGATTTTTTCTACTTCTAGTGCATAATCTAGAAGAGGCGTTGCAGGGAAATACTGTTTCACATAATCCTTGAGGATCTGAACCCTCATATCTGGGTTATTGATCTGCAAACAAACAAACAAATAAACAACGAAAAATACAATACATCTTGAAACACTAAGTATTTTGTATGAACAATCACCCCATGCTGTGACCAAACACCCTGAAACGCCTATGCCAGTGATGGCCAACCTCTTAGAGACTAAATGCCCAACTGCCGTCCACTCCGCACCCTCATGCCGCATGTGAGCCACCTGCCTTACTTCAGACAGGGGAGGGAGAAAGCACTCCCATTGGGCTGCTGGGTAGAGGGGTGGGGCGAACTCTGTGCTGTGGGGAGGGAAGAAGCGCTTTCATTGGGCTGCTAGACAAAGGGGTGGGGTGAACTTTGTGCTGTGGGGAGGGAAGAAGCGCTTTCATTGGGCTGATGGGCAGAGGGGTGGGGTAAACTCTGTGCTGTGGGGAGGGAAGAAGTGCTTTCATTGGGCTGCAGGGCAGAGGGGTGGGGTGAACTCTGTCTTGGGGGGAGGGAGGAAGCACTCCATTTGGGCTGCTCGGCAGAGCGAACTCTACTGGGGCAACAGCATGAATGCCCACAAAGAGGGCTCTAAGTGCCCCCTCTGGGACATGTGCTAGAGGTTCACCACCACTGCCCAATGCCATGCTGCTTTCAGTTTGATGCTACCAGCACCTCTCAGTAGACAGACCACCTACCGATTTGACCCTGTGGCCAATGCCCATAATCAGTTTCCCTTCTTTCTTCATCTTGTTCACAAATTCCATAGGGATGATGCCACTGTCAAATGCTTTGCTGAACATCTTTGCTGCTGCATCCAGAGCCCCACCAAACCGATCTCCCTAGAGATCAGAAAACCAAAGGAGAGATTCAAAATAATTTTCTCTTGGGAAAAGAAAGGACAGAAGATCTCAAGACTTTAATGAAAAATACAAGTTGGTGAAACAGACACATACACCAAAATTGCTGCTGTATCATACACCCCATTATAAAGGTCTATTTTTAAAATTTATCTGGGCGGTAATACTTTACTCTGCAGGAGACAGTCACATTTCTGGCTGTTTCTTCATACTTGGCAAATCACAAAAAATCCATGTTAAAATACTTATCTCCAGTTTCTGGTTTATATAAGGACTTTTCCTTTTGTTTTGTATGGGGAAGCATCTCACTATACCAAGGGTGCCCAAACCTTTCGGGCCGTGGGCCGGTCACGTGGTTCAGGGGACCAGTCACTATGACCCATGGGCCAGATCCGGCCCCCAATGCCAATTTATCCAGCCCCCAAAGCCCCCGTTGCTCCCGGGAGCAGAAATAAAATGCAACCATACGGCAACATTTTACTTCCGCTTCCGGGAGCGACAAGGGCTTAATGGGCCAGATAAATTGGCGTCGGGGGCCGGATCCAGCTGACCGGTCGTAGTTTGGGCACCCCTGCACCATACCAATCCCTCCGCCTCTGCAGCCTGAACACAGGCTTAATACTTCAGTAACAATTCAGGCCAGTCAGAATTTGTGTCAAGAATGGCCATTTAGGAAAAGGACACATGTGTTTACTTTGAGATTATTTGGTTTCTGGTGAGTTACTATAAGAAGAAATGGAAACACAAGCTATTCTGAAAATTCTTGCAAGACTTAGTCCTGGCTGTATATTTCTATTTACAGATACAATACAAATTAGAATTAGAAATAAATAAATAAAAATAAATTTAACAGCTTCTGGTTCAACAGGTAGTCTATGCCAAAAATTCTTTCCTCTGAGCTGCTTGTAGGCTCACCCATCCTGCCTGTATGTCATTTTCCATTGCCAATCCATTCAAGCAAATTACCCAAGTTCTATCCCACATTATCCATCAAGCAGGAGTTAATTTGGATGGAAAATTAAAGAGGGAAAACAATAAAATAAAGCAATCACACTTATATACCGCCCACAACGCTTAGTTTAGTCTCTGGGCAGTTCACAAGTTAATTAGTATTAATTAGTATTTTGCCCCCAACAAGCTGGGTACTCATTTTACTGACCTCAGAGGAATGGAAGGTTGAGTCAACCATGAGCCATGGTTAAGATCAAACTCAAAACCTTTTGTTTGCAGGACAGCAGTTTAACCACTGTACCACCAATGTGTATAACATATTGACAACAAATAATACTGTACAGCCATCTCTTCAATATTAAACAAATTTCGAGTCTAAGGCAAAACAAGGCTAAAACCAAACTGAATAACTGAATTTAGGCAAATCTATGAACACATAATCTTTACATTTATGCGTATTAGAGGGCTGCAATGGAAGTCTGGGGGGGGGGGGGGGGAGGAGAGTCGAGTGGATAAACATGAGGAGCAGATTTGGCCTGCTGTTGTAGATTTTGATGTTCAGCAAAAATCCCCAGCGACATCTCCCAACAATGACACGACTTCCCACTTTTATCGAGCTCTTGTTCGATGCTTACAATTGTGAGCAAGCCGGAGGTAAGACTGGAGACAAGGTCCTTCCCGGCTCTTGCACAGACAATAGTGTTATGCGCTCCTGATACCGCTGGGCCATGATCCGCTGTCACCATCAAACACATTTCTATGAAGTGGCAGGCATATTTAGGTAACCTAGGAGGTAAAATATTTTTTAAAATATGTTATGGATCTTTAAAAGCTTTCTATGTTACCTTACTTTCAACTCTTGAGCTATATTGCAACAAGGCAGAAAATGAATGAATGAATGAGCAAGTAGAATCACATCCCTAATGGGTACTGAACAATGTGGTTTAAAAAATAGTTTAAGAAAGGTTTTGGAATCATTGGATTATCATCCACAGGAGATAGCCTGTCAATTGGAGAAATGGGCAAAGTATAATCCTCCAGATATCATGTGACATCTGTCTGTCATCAGCCCTAACCAGCATAGCCAGTTGTGAGAAACCCCAGGAACCATAGCCTATCAACAGCTCAATGGCTGTAATTCACAGACCTCTGATCAAAACATTTCCCCAACAGTTTTAAAAATGGGGTACAGACAAATCACACTGAGCCACTGGTTCCAAAAGTGTTGGGCGCAGGGTGGTTTGCAACTGGCAATTATTCACCCTAAAAGGGAGACTAGATGATAGTCACCAAGTACAAAGATCCAAAAGCTCAATGCAGTCCTAGGTCTAAGACTACTAAAAACCAGAATGGTAAGTTTGATGGATCAATAGGTGAGAGAACAAGTTGTTGAGCTAATACTCAGAAAGCAAGAAACAGGTCTACCTTGCCTAAGTTCCAATGGAGGACTAGGGCAAGGGAATGTTTGGAAAATTCTGTCCATTATTAATATACTGTACTAGCATATTTTGCCTGGCCTTGCCGGACATGTGTAATGTGTGTGTTGGTGGTTAGGGGTGGTTTGGGTGGTGGTGACTAAATTTGGAAAAATGGTTTTGTTTTAGTTTTCTCTGTTGTTAATTTGTGGGGAGATTTTTTTATAAAAAAATTAGCTTTTCTGGTTTTGGATTTTATGTTTTTTTAATTTATTTGATTTTTATTAATTTGGTTATATTTTATTTGATCTTTTAAATATTTATTTGCCTGTAGGATATTCTTCTGGCCTCTAGGTGGGGCTGTGATTAAGAGTTTGATTTTCTTTGTTTCTTCAGTTCTGCTGCGGAGGCATGGAGGGAGGACGTGGTATGTAAGTTCTCTTGTGTTAATATTTTATTTTCTATTTTGTTGGGATTTTGGGATGCTGGGCTGGGGGGGGTTAAGTAGAGTGTTAGTGTATTTAATTAAGTGTTTTTGGTAGTTGTTTAGTATTGCTTTTGGATTTTCTATGCTTTTTTGCTTGAATATTTATAGTTGTTATTTCTTATTTTGAATTTTTTCGTATTTTTTGTACATTGTGTTGTTTTTGGATTTTGAGTAAGGTATTTTCGTGTTGTTGTTATATTGTAGATAGGTGTTTAGTGAGTTTTAATGTTTTTTCGTTAGCTTGGTGTATTTCGGATGTGTTTTGATGTGTTTATTGTTTTACTGGATTTGCATTTTTTGTTTATTTATTTATGTTTGTATTTTTGATGGTTGGTGTTTTTTTTAACTGATTTGTTTTGTTGTGTTTTCCGGGGTGAAGAACGGCCTGTCTGTCATTGTCTCTTTTCCCCATTGCTGTTTCGACATTAGCTTTCGATGGAGCGATGGGGAAAATGAAGAGCTGGCAGTCAGCTGGCTCTTCATCCGGTAACGTTTGTTAGGTCGGTCGGGGGAGGAGGAGGCAGAGAAGAGCTATCTGCTTTATGATGGTTCTCTCCTCTCGGCCTCCTTTTCTCCTGGCTTACCTAATGGGAGATCTGTGTTTGTGGCTGTGAAGCTGTTGTTTTGTAAAATTGTAGTGCGGCAGGCAATGATCCGTAAGGGGTTGCGCTCTTCCTTGCGGATTGCTGGCTGCTGCTTTTCTATTACCTCCACCGCTGGTGAGGAAAGCTAAGAACAACATACATAAGGTTATATTTTGCCCAATCTTACACTGAGCCTTAAGAATTCCCCCTAGCGAACTATAATAGTGAGGGGGAAATGGAGGAAGAAAATTCTCCAGTGTGGCCTTGTGAAGTCTCTTTTTCTTAATGAGACTTTTACAGCCTCAACTTAAAATAAATGACATTATCTGCAATCTCAAGTGAGGTCATGAGTCTCTATACAACCACTCTCTCAGAATGAACTGGAATTTCAGTTTGCCATTGGTAGGAGGGGGAAGTCTCTCAGTCTACAAGCACCTCTTCTTTCTTTGCTTACGTCTACCTCCTCTTTCTTCTCACTATCTCTTCCTGAGGTATCTAGTCGGCAGGGCTACTTTTGAGGAAGGAGTGGTGAGCTGGCAACTAAATCCCTATCTGTTAAAAGCAAAAGCAAACACGTTTTTACCTCTCTCTCATTTCTCAACATCTAATTTAATATCTAAGGCTGCAGGTTAGAGGGGCTCATATAGTACCCCTCCAAACGTTAAAGCAAAGCAATCACACTTATATACTGCTCCAAGTAAAGCTTAGTACACTCTCTGGGCGGTTCACAAATTACCGTATTTGCCAGCGTATAAGATTCATTGGAGCATAAGACGCACCCCGTAATTACCAAAATAGCCCACTATATACAGTACAAGATGCACTCCATTTTCCAGTGTTTTTAAAGGGGGGGAAGCAGGTCTTATACGCCAGCAAATACGGTAATTAGCATTTTGCTCCCAATATGCCTGATACTCATTTTACCAACCTCGGAAGGATAGAAGGCTGAGTCAACATTGTGTCCTTGTCAGGATTGAACGCCCAACATTCTGGTTGCAGGATCACAGTTTAACCACTGTACCACTGGGGCTCATTTAATCCCAAGGTGCAGCTGCTAACTTCAGTTGAAAAGGCCCCTAATATTTAAGGTATTTTTTTTTACCAAGGAAAAGTTATCCCACATGTTTTAGTGGCATCCACCCCCAGCATCAGCTTTCTCAGAGGTAAAGAGTTGACAAAAATGACAGGAAAAGACCTTTCTCCAAGACTTTTAAATGCATGAAAATGCTATCAAGGATAGTGGCCTTTACCTTCTCTGGAACCACAACAGACCCAAGACTCCACCGATGCCCATCTCCTCCTTGAACACCTCAGTAATGGGCATGCCAGCGTAGATCAGTTCTTGACCCCGCTCGTCACAGATGCTAGTCATGAAAGAAGCTGGTTTCCGGATTAAGCCAAGCTCCTAAGAAGCCATGGGGTGGGGTGGGGGAGGATAAATTTTAAAAAACAACACCGAGATTTTGTCTTTAATTTCACTTGGTAGTTCACCTGTGCTTGAGCTGCACTACTGCAGAATGTAGGTGAGAAATCAAACAAGGAAATTGTGTTCTATACAAATCATGTTATCTATGAAAAGGCCACACCAAAACACATTGGTGCGTAAAGCAAGGCATATATAGATCATCAAGCAAAGCAGCACAGGCTGAGCTAGCACTTGAGGCAGAAAACCCTACAAGCACCTTTCCTTCTTCTTGGAAGTAAAAATACAACAATAATAAATTAGGTGACTAGCAATCTGCAACCGTTTCATGATACCAATATTAGCAGTCTTGTATGCCTCTCTTCCTAATAAGGTTGTCCCTACTAGCAGTTTACTCTCTCACATTTTTAGACCGCAATTCCTGGATTCTCCAAGAAACCCAAGTTGTACACCTGTAGGTTTACAACTACATCCAGAGAAGAACATCTAAGCTATTTACCTGCATCATCAGGTTCTGTAGCTTTGCCTCCTGAATGCTGACTTGTTTAGAAAGGGACAAAATTATGATTTCCAGGATGTACCTTATCAGCTATATATTTTTTTAAACAAATCAACAATAGGAAGGAAGGCCGCAGAAGTCAATGGTGCAATTAAATAGCTTGAAAGCTCTTCTTTAGAGGGGGGAAAACATACAGATATATGAAGATTTGGGTTTCTGGAATGCATTGCCTAGAACTCTTGGAGAGTTAAAATGAGGGTACTAAAGGAGTAGTAAAATAACTATAGATTAATAATGTTACAATTATTACTAAGTTTATGAAGTAGCACTATAGTCTGTTTAGCTGAAGGACCTGTCAGTATGGTTCTTCTGATCTTACCCTTCTTTTAACTTCTGTTCATTTTGCTGTACTATGCTGGTCTTGGACCGTGATAAGGATTGATTGATTGATTCTAAGAAGCCCATTTAATTTTGCGCTTCCATTGGACTAGCAATTGGTTGCATTTACCATTCAAAACAAAAATAAGAGAGAGAGAAAACTTACCCTCGCCCATGAATAATCCATTGGCACAGTCGGGGGAGGAACTTCCTGGGCTGGCTCAATTACTCCTTTGGCAACAAGATCCTCATATACGGACCTAACCAAAAAAAAAGAGGGGGTGGCGGAAATGGGTGAAGCGAGTCACTTTGTCGCTTTATTTAGTGTTCAAGTGCTGGGCTATTGCCTCATGTTCAGGCTTGCTTAACCTTATGTCTTTATTCTCAGCACTGTCCTTTTCCAAAGAAGAACATTCCTAATCTAGACATGTTCAAGACACACACAATGGACTACTCTACTCATTTGGTGAGCCTGTTCTTATGAATTATCTTGTCTCTATCAGGTAGGGGGTGATTAGGGTGGCAGTCTTCAAATGGATTGGGAAAACTATGCCAGGGGTTCTGGGATTGGCTGTGCCAGCGGATCAGGGATCCAACGTGTGGCACGTCCCAGGTCCGCAGGCTAGTCTAATTGCCTTCGGGTTATAAATTACTTTTGAAGCTGTCTGATTGTTTTTTTGCCTTTTTTTGCCTTTTTAGTATGGTTTTTAGCCTTTTAACTTTTATGGTTTTATCTTCTTAAGGGGTTAGGGAGGGTTTGGGCTGGGTTTTAATTGTTTTATGATTGTATGTATTTCTTTGTATATGTAGTTTGATTGTATTATGCTTTTTGTATGTTTGAGATTGCTTTCTTGTTTTGAAGAGCTTTCTCATTTTATGCTGTCAGCTGCTCTGGGTGGCGCTTGCGCTAGAAGAGCGGGATATAAAAAAAATAAAATATATATAAATAAATAATAAAACTTTATTTCCCCCAACTATCAGACACATTGATGATGTAGCACCAAAAATGCTATAAACAGTTAAACGTTTAAGCTATTCTTTCCCACCCTGGAGTCCACCAGACGTGTAGTTTCACACCCTCTTCCCAACAGCCATCGTGATCAAAGTTATAAGAAGAGTGATCCAACAGATCTAAAAGATTCTAAATTGGGGGAACTGGTCTAAATCTTAAGCTAGAAGTCTTAATTTTTCCTACTACAAGATTGTCAAAACAGGTCAGGAAGAAGAGTACAGGCCACATTTTGGTCTGTGACTGTGACATGTGTTGCTAATAGTTTGTCTAAATATACCTCACAAAATGTAAGTGCTTCAGGGTAGAAAGATGTGTTAAAAATATAAAGATCACAACAAAAAACACAGCTGAGGACATAATCGGTGATGTTGTGTGTTTCTCTTAATAAAAAAGCATTAGTGATGAATTTATGGTTCTCTAGATCAGCGATGGTGAACCTTTTAGAGACCAAGTGCCCAAGCTGCAACTCAAAACCCACTTATTTATCACAAAGTGCCAACATAGCAACAGGGAAGGAAGGGAATGCTCCCATTGAGCTGCTGGGTAGAGGGGTGGGGCACACTCTGTGCTGGGAGGAGGCAGGAAGCACTTCCATTGGGCTGTTGGGCAGAGGGGCGGAGCAACTCTGTGCTGGGGTGACTGCATGGGTACCCACAGAGAGGGCTCCGAGTGTCACCTCTGGCATGTATGCCATAGGTTTGCCATCACTACTCTAGATGTTAGAGTACATCTCCTGTTGTCCCCAAACATTGAACATTCAGGCTTGAAATAATGACCACTGGAATCTGACAACCACAGATCAATTGATTCCTACCATCATACAAAGCCTTCCAAGGAAAGATTCTTCCAAAATCTTTTTAATGCAGATTTGGGTCAAATTATTTTTGTAACACAAGCTACTTCTCAGTCAATATAACTGTTATATTTTTGGCAGATTCCTTTACAAAGAGACATCAATATCTGTAGTTTCTGCTGGGGTTTAAAAAGAATCTGGATACCTACATGTAATCAATTATATAATGAGTCCCAATACTTTGCTTCAGGGACTTACTTAATATGACAAAATGTTATCATTGTAAATATTTTGTTTCTAATTTATTTCCCTCCATATAATAATGTAGTAATTTGCTACTTGGCAAGTTTAAATTTTAGTATCCTAAGTTCTGTTGGTGAGATGTATCATTTCTCTTGCAGACCCATCTGAGGGGCAGGATCTGCATGGTTTTGAATTTGTACACTTGTAAACACTAGTGGTTTTTAGGGACTACATTAATGGAAACGTTCATCCAAAGAAGCCTCTACCCACAGAACTCTACCCACAAGACAAATGTGTTTTGTCCTTTTTGGTTAAGTGGAAAGAAGAGGCTGCCACAGTACCGAGCCACTTACTGGATCACGTCGCCCAGCTCATCAAAACTCCGGGGCACGAAGACACCCGCTTCTTTCAGTGCTTGGTTCTTGGCCACAGCAGTTTCTGTTACTTGATTAGCACAAGCTCCAGCATGGCCAAACTGTACCTGTTCACAAGGAGAAGGGGGTCTTTTAAGCAAGGCTGTTGTCTTATTCATTAAAGCAAGAACTATAATAAAAGAACTATAATGTTCATTAAAGTAAAAACTATAAGAACGAACTATAATATTTTGGGCCCCACAAAAAAGGCATGCTCTTTTTTTCTTTTTAAGCATAACAAAATTCTTGTCCTACTAGGCTATTGGGTCATGATATGAGGTGACTAGGTAAGGGTCTCCCTTGCTCAAAAGCCAATCATGCCCCACTCGAGGAGGCTGGTGCTCACCTCCATTTGTAGCCAAAGCACTAGAGCTGTCCGTATCTGCAGACATTTCCATGGTCATGTGGTAGGCACGGCTAAATACAGCACACAGAATGCTGTTACTTCTCCTGCTGAAGTGGTACCTTTTAATCTATTTGCTAATTCTTGCTTTCGAACTACTGTACTAGGTTGGCAGGAGCTAGGACAGAGACGGGAGTTCACTCTGTCATGCAGCACTTGGGTCTTGAACTGCTGACCTGCCGACACTTCAGTCATCAAGGTCAACGTCTTAGCCACTAAGACGCTGCAGTTCCTTATGCTATCTTAAAAGCCGTGTCAGTGAAGGTCTGGCAGGTTCTACCAGGTGGAGCGTATGACTTCAAGTTCAGTCCTAGGGGCAGAGTTCCTGTTACCTGAGGACCAATCAGACTAAGAATAGAGAAGTTTAGGATAAGATAAATTACTACTAGACAATAAGCTGGACATAGCGATAATGCATGGAAGACATGCATTTGGCATCCGTGAAGAGATTACAGTGGGCCCTCGATTAACGACGCGCTCGAATAGCGTCATTTCCGCTTAACGACGCGTCGTCACTCGCCACGTGACTTTTTTTAACGTCGTTGTGCGGATAATGAGTTTTTTGCCGCTAGATGGCACAGCTGCCATTGAAAACTGCACAACAACGTTTCCCCTATAGCGACGCTACTTGGGGAACCAAGCAATGTTGTTATGTGAGGGTCTACTGTACCTGCAATACTGAATTGACAGATTATTAAGTATGCAATAGGTTTATTAAGTTGCCTACTTCTTCCAAGATTAAAACTTTAAGAGAACTGAAAGATCTTTGCGTGGCAAAAGGTAGGAACAAGAGAAGGGCAAGTTACAGATACAGTATGTGGTGTACAGCAGGGGTGCCCAAACTACAGCCTGGGGGCTGGATCCAGCCCCTGATGCCAATTCATCCAGCCTGCGAAGCCCTCGTTGCTCCCGGAAATGGAAGTAAAACACTCCCATACAGGCGTGTTTTACTTCTGCTTCTGGGAGCAACTAGGGCTTCGCAGACTGGATGAATTGGTCTCGGGGGGCTGGATCTGGCCCACGGGCCATAGTGATCCATGTGACCAGCCCCCTGAACCACATGACTGGCCCACGCCCTGAAAAGTTTGAGCACCCCAGGTGAAAAGGGTACGGAGAGTTACTCATTGCCAGAAAGTCAGAAAGGTGGTGAATAAATGTTTTAGAATGAGGGTGGGGAAAATATGGCTCACCACATTCCATCATCCTTGATCAACGGCCAAAACAGCTATGGCTGATGGAAGTTGGGAGTCCAGTGATAACTGCAGACCCAAACATTTGCTATTACTGTTTTAAAGCAAAAAGTAAGCATATTTCTATACCACCCCATAGTGCTTTGTGCACTCTCTGGGCGGTTCACAAGTTAATTAGCATTTTGCCCCTAACATGCTGGGTACTCATGTTACTGACCTCGGAAGGATGGAAGGCTGAATCAACCTTGATCTCTGTTCAGGATTGAACTCACAACCTTTTGGCTGAAGTATAGCAGTTTAACCACTGCGCCACCAGGATTCTTTAGAGGGATATGTAAAAGTGCAAACCTTTAATGTTTTATTTCATCCCTTCAATTCTAGAAGATCCCTGATGCCCTCCAGCTCTGCACTTCATTAGGCTGTTTTCTTTCTTCCTGCTACGTGGAGTGGGCGCTCAGCTGTTTTTCCCTCCCCATCGTGATGTGCATGATGTGGCTACATTTCTCTGCCACTGACAGCAAGAGACCCTATATCGGTGATGGTGAACCGTGGCACTCCAGGTGTTCTTGGACTTCAGTTCCCAGAACTTTGGTGTCTTGGTGGACAGCTCAATGAAGGTGTCAACCCAGTGTGCCTCAGCAGTGAAAAAAGCAAACTCAATGCTAGGGATCATTAGGAAGGGTATAGATAATAAGTCAGCAAGTGTCATTTTGCCTCTTTATAAATCTATGGTGAGGCCCCATCTGGAATACTGTGTACAGTTCTGGTCGCCATACCTCCAGAAGGATATTACGGAGCTGGAAAAAGTGCAGAGGAGGGCAACCAAAAAGATTAGGGGACTGGAACACCTTCCTTACCATCTGAGGCTGCAACGGTTGAGCCTCTTCACTCTTGAACGACGGCGTCTAAGAGGTGACCTGATTGAAGTTTATAAAATCATGCACGGTGTGGACAAAGTAGATAAGGAATAACTGTTTTCCCTATCGCATAACACTAGAACTAGGGGGCACTCCATGAAACATTTGGGTACTAGTTCTCAAACAAATAAGAGAAAGTACTTTTTCACCGAGAGGATCACTGGTCTATGGAACTCCCTGCCAGATGAAGTGGTGACAGCTGTCAGTCTTGACAGCTTCAAGAAAGGATTAGACAAGTTCATGGGAGGACAAGGGTATCAATGGCTATAATTATGGATACCTAAGGACAACCTTGGGGTTGGAGAGATAGGCAGGATATCTCTCAATGCCATTTCCAGGGAATTCTAAGCAGGTGAAGGCATCTGCTTGGGAATACCCTGAAGCAAATGGTGAGCCACTGTATGTGACAGAATGCTGGACTGAATGGGCTGTGGCCTGTTCCAGCAAGGCTGTTCTTATGTTCTTAAGCCCAAGTCTTCAATTTTCAGAAGCTGAAGCGCAGTAAACCCACTTGTGTGGATTCACAGAGACTTGGGCTTCTGGGAACTGAAGTCCAAGAACACCTGGAGTGCCAAGGTTCGTCATCACGGCCCTATATACTTTAGCCTCTGAGCAGACAGCAATCTTCATTCTTACTGCTGAAGCTTCAACACAGACTTCTGTCCTGTCTTAGCATATCCGGCAGGTCCTCCTCTTCAATTTTAGAGTCCAGCGGTCTGACAGCTATTTAAATACAGTGAAACCTCATGCAACAATTGCCCTGTATAGCAACGAAATTGCATAACAATTAAGTTTTTTGGGGGAAATGGCGTTCCGCATAACAATTTTCCCTATGGAAAAAAATCATATAACAATTTTTCAATGGGAAAACCACTTAGCAAAAATAATCATTGTATGATGCATCCCATAGGGAAAATCGCTATACGATGCATTATCGTATAGCAATTGTTTTGTACAACAATGAGCCCTATGGAACGGATTAAAATTGTTGTATGAGGTACCACTTGTATACCCACTGACATATTCACCCAGCCACAATTAGGGCTCCCTTCTACTACACATACTTCTGAAGAGAACATAGTTGCGCATGTCCCGATGCACCAGCAGACGACGGGTTTTGTGAGTCGACCTTCTTTGATGCCCCTGCAGATCTTGTACTCTTCTGTACCTCCAATCTGAAATAAGAAGCCAAGTGTAAGAACACAAACCATTTGTACACAGCTCTTTTTAAAAAAGAGGCGTAGGATTCAGGGTTTGCTACTTCAATCCTACTTTCAGGTGAGTTTAACAAGGTGTGTGTGTGTGTGTGTGTGTGTGTGTGTGTGTGTGTGTGTGTGTGTGAGAGAGAGAGAGAGAGAGAGATCTGTCAATGGATCAAGATCATTTTTGTTTGTTTGGGAAAAAGCTCATACCAGCTTTAAAATAGGTGACAGGTGTAATCAGAGACCTTTTTGGTAAAAAATAAAATTAAAAATAGAGACACATAGCTGTGGGCTACACTTTGTCCTCATGCTGTAGCACAGAAATATTGATTATCAAACTCCCACGAAAAGAGCAGGTTGCTTACCTGTAATTGTTGTTTTTCGAGTGGTCACCTGTGAAGCACTAGTTTTGGTGCCATTACTTAAGGCAGAGGTTCTGGCCCATGGTGCCATTTCATGTGGCCCTCCACCCCCTCCAAGGGCATTTGAGAAACAAAATGGCTGTCCCTTTGAACCTGTTGGGACAAAATGGCTGCCCCCATCATGCAGGCAGGGCAAAATGGCCATCCAGCCCTCGAAACTGACTGAGAGAGCATGACCTGGCCCCCAGCTTGAAAAGGTTGGTAACCCCTGGCTTAAGGCATAGGTTTGCTTGCACTCAAAACACAACCCTTGGACAAGGAATCTACCACATAATTTTCTGTGGAACAGTCTTTTAGCCTCTTCTACATTTGTTCTTATGTTTGAAGTGGTAGCCGTGTTAGTCTGTGCAAGCATATCAGAGGGTAAACAAAACAAAAGAGCAAAGAAAGACAAAAAAATATTGTGGCACCTTAAAAGCCTAACTCCTGTATTTAAATGTGAGCTTTTGTGGACCAAGTCCACTTCATCAGACATAAGAGTGAGGCTTCTTTTGTTTTTATGGAGCCCAGTCTTAGGACATCATAATAGCTGCAGGAATTCTTGTTATCAATTATTCATCGACTATTGGTTGTCTGTCCATAAAACCTTGGAGGAAAGACGTTTCCAAACGTTTCCAAACTGTATGGGAGACAGGAAACAACTAAGAGATACTCACTTCTCCTAGCACCACAATCATTTTCACTCCTGGAGTGTCTTGGTAACGTAAAACATGGTCCATAAAAGTAGAACCAGGATATCTGGGTAGAAGAGAAACGTTTGCTAAATAATTGTTTTATGAACATTGTTGTGTTTATGAATATTGCACAGGAGATGGAGAACATTAAAATACAGAAACAGAGCAGACCCTCTACATGCAAAGACCCAAGGGCTAATCTCTGGAATCTTCTCAACAATAAGGGTACAGGAATTTGACCTATAGAAAAATAACATTCACTTGAACAAAATGGTAAATGCTTGAGAAAGTTGGTAAATATTACATATTATAGACTAAAACTGTTTTACAAGAAGACTAAGGTCAAGACACATAATCACTGAACACAAGCGGAATTTCAAGCTCCATCTCCACAATTCAGTGATTTTATCTGAGCAGCACATTAATTTTCTTTCTTTCTTATTTCAACTTATATACTGCCCCACTAGCTAGAATGAACACTTAGTGGATCACAACACATCAATCATCATTATTAAACAATACAAAATCACAATGTGCAATAAATACAATAAGATACATGGGAATTGAAACAGAAAAGGGGTATAATTAGGGAGAATAAATTTTGGGACATTTGGAAGCCATTTGTGGAATATACATTGTATAAAGGTAGGGTGGCAAACCAGCACCAGATCAGATAAGTTTTTGGAAGAACTAATACAGTGTAAAGACAAATGCAGTCTCCAGGGCATTGTAAATATCACCGGTGTTTTATGACTTGTTTTGTTATAATTTTTATTTTATTTTTTTCTTCTCTTTTATCTTCTTTTAAAAAATACTGGGAGTATTTTTTATTTTATAATCTATAGATATATTAGAGTAAAAACATATATAAGTATATATACATGTTGGTATATTAGTGTAATATGAACTCTTAATTAAGAAATGTATGGCATAGAAAAGTTTTGATATGAGAAATACTCTGTATATCAAAGAGAGAAAATTTATGTCTGTTATTATCTTTTAATTTTATTATCTTTTTCTTTTGCTTTACCTGTAATATTGTTATTGTGTATGTTTATAATTTAAAAGTCAATAAAAGTTATTCTAAAAAATACAATAAAAACATCAATAAACCCTGCTGCTAGGTAAATAAAACCTACAATTCAATTGAATCAAACAACTTTAAAAAAATTGAGCATCTCAGGTCAAAACATCAAAACACTAATAAAAAGGCAGCTTTGCATAGTTTCATTTTTATTAATTTCTTAAACACAGAGAGGGAAAGTGCCTGATGAATTTCTGTAGGAAGCTTGTTTCTAGAGAGGCCAGAATTGATTGACAAAATAGATTACTGTTGACAGAACAGATTAAAAGAATGATTTAGTTCCACAGCCTGGAAAACAGAACATGGGAAGAAAAAAGTGACTAAAAATCACCAAACCACAGAGATGACAGTTCTGCCACGATACTCACCTATCCCCACCAATGGCTACCCCCTCAAAGACTCCATCTGTGGTCCTGGAGATGATGTTGTTGAGTTCATTGGACATTCCTCCTGAACGGGAGACATAGGCTACACTGCCAGGGCGGTACAATTTTGATGCCAGGATATTATCCAGCATCCCACCTGTGTTTCCAATCTTAAAGCAGCCCGGCTTAATTCCACCCACCTACAAATTGAAATGAGATAAAATATCAAGATCTCTATCGATTCTGGCAATACATTAAGGGTTTGGGAGGGGAGGAACTTCTTCACAGAATGGGAACTCAGTTTCATAATTATTTGCTCTAATAATATGTAATTACCAGAACTGTCAAATTTATAGTCAGGGCTACTCAACTGAGAGGGCATTTTATTGATCAGATAGGGGTTGCATGCAAAGGTGATGAATTCAATATAATATTTCTGAATTTTAAATTATTATTATATCATATAGCTTTTCTTATGCATCTTATTTTATTGATATTGTACCTCTCCACATTTGATCTATTATTACCCCATTTTATGTAATTGTATTTTATTCAATCCACCTTATTACACTTTAATTTAATATGGTCAGCTGACTAATCAACTAATAAAGAATTGAATTGCTCCAGACAGAGGTTTTCATCAATCCTGGCTCAAATCACAGAATACATCAAGACACCTGAACTAAACTTCCCTACTTCCAATTATTTATTTTAAAAAAAATTCTTATCTCCTTCAGCCACTCCTTTGATTAAACCATTCTTGACAGTAATATTAAAGAACAGCAGATCATGATGCTAAAAGATACTCCACAGTGCACACAGATAAATGTTACCTTTGCACTAAAAAGTCCTTCCTAACATATACAAAGATAATATGATTATGTTTTTTAACAATATAAGCCAGTGATGGCGAACCTTGGCACTCCAGATGTTCTTGGACTTAATTTCACAGAAGCCCAAGCATCGTGTGAATCCACATGAATGGGTTTACTGCAAATCATCCGGCCCACACTGCCCTCGTCGCTCCCGGAAGCGGAAGTAAAACGTACCCATACGGGTGCATTTTACTTTAGCTTCCGGGAGCGACGAGGGCAGTGCGGGCTGGATGAATCGCAGTAAACCCATCCATGTGGATTCACAGGGTGCTTGGGCTTCTGGGAATTGAAGTCCAAGAACATCTGGAGTGCCAATGTTCGCTATCACAGATATAAGCCATTGGTAGTAAAACAAGCTAATGGAATGTGGACTTTTACTCACCGTTGCAGGTCCAATAATGGTGACACCTTTCTCATCTGCCATCTTGATCAATCTGCGGGTCAGTGCCTCTGGAATGCCTTCTGCAATGATGGCCACAGTGTGGATCTGGAGCCCGCGAGAGAACCAAAACCAGCATTCATGTCTGGGAATCTCACTCCAGAGATAGAGATAATTTTTTTTTAAATGCTCAATAAAATCAGCAGTCATTTGGCATCTCCAAAAGAGAGAAACACTTATGTTTAAACTGAAACAGAGATTGTAAAGCAGCTGCATCTATTAAAAGGTCTTTCTGTTACCTTGAAATCATAGATATATAGTACATAAGATTCACATAAAAGCCAGCAAGCAATCTGCATTTTTACTTGGAGGGAAAAATAAACTCAAAGTTTCTGTTATATATACTTGATGTCCCACAGTACACTGAAAGGAAAACTAACATCTCTGTTCAGATATTTTCTAGTAGTTAAAAGGGGAGGAGAGCTCCCATGTTTTAAAAATGTTTTCCTTATTATTTTCCTTAATCAAAAGGTGTTATCAGCCTTTTGATAACAGGTTTAAAATCAATCACGTGCACCAAGATAAAATAACCACAAAAGGAAGCAAAATCTCCCCAAGGTTAATCTAATTCCATTTCTTCTTACATATATACCATGCTATATGCTCAAATCCCTGGCTTCTATTGACTTCTGAAGGCAAATTATGCCACTTTTCGTGCAGCAAGCAGTCCCCCCTTCCTTTAGTGGCTTGTGTTTTACAAAGCGCTTTGCCTCGGAGCTTTGCCACAGATTCTAGCCCATTTTCACAGACCTGGGGGTAGTTCATGGTCTCCACGGTGCTATCGTAAGCCGAGCGGAGGGATGCAAAATTTATTAGCACATCAACCTCTGGGTGCTTCCTCATGGCATCTCCCATGTTCTTGAAGACAGGGATAAGTATCTCTTTGTGACCCCAGTAGAACTTCTGTTTGTGGTCGCCACTGTAAATAAAAATATGAAAACATGAATGTCTTTTGTCCACACAGCGGTGAGAGGTTGAAACTTTAAAAAGCAACTTATGCTGTGTGAGGACAATAACGGTCATCAGCCACACAGTTATTCAGAAATAAAACATTTCCAATGCCAACCTCTCTCCCTGATGCTCTCTTTCATCAAGGCACTGGGAGCATTAGTAAAGACCTCCTGGCAAGGACAATTTTCAGATACCAAAGACTACTCTCCTGAATTGTCCCCGCCCCCCCCCCCAAATTGCATTCCTGTATCAAACTTTGAAAAACTCTTTGGGGGGCTTCATATACATATTCATATGTATATGTTAACCAACGAGGAGCCCAATGTTTTTGATCTACCACAATATAGCTGGAAGATCCATTATACGGTATAAACCGGCCATGGCAAGTGTGCAGATCTATTATACAAATAGGGGAAGCTGCCTACATAGTGACCGTGGGTGTCGATAACAAACTATTTCTCCTATAGTCCATGAATGTGTAAAAGGTAAAGGTTTCCCTTGCTCGAAAGCCAGTCGTATCCGACTCTAGGGTGCAGTGCTCATCTCTGTTTCAAAGCTGAAGAGCCAGCGCTGTCTGTTTCTGCAGACGTTTCCGTGATCATGTGACAGGCATGACTAGACATCGGAGCGCATGGAACGCTGTTACCTTCCCACCGAAGTGGTCCTTATTTATCTACTTGCAATTTCTTGCTTTCGAACTGCTAGATTGACAGGAGTGTGTAAACAGGGCATTTATGGGCGATATGACAAATTTTCTTCCTTTATTTCCTTCCGCAATTGGCTGAATCAAGAACCTGGACATAGCACTGGGATGTGTATGCACGTGTGTTTTATAAGATTTTATCCATGGTTTTTTTTTGCCTATACTTGACCCATATTTGTAAATGGTATAGTGTTATCTACCATGTGTTTATAAAGCCATACGATTGATGGATGGATGGGGCACACAGAAAGAGCCTCCTTGAAAATTGTGGCATTTCTGAACCACAATCCGGCATATTCTGGTAATGACAACCTTGTGTTGCCAGCTAATCTTTCTCACACTAGGTTGGGTGAAAGGACCTGCAGAATGAACTCACCAAAAGGTGCCTTCATTTTGGCAGTTTCATGTTTGGCCTAGACATGGAAGAAGATGGATGAAAATGCATGAATGAATGACTAGAGTTCCCATAATCCCCTGCCGGCTAGTGAGGTTCTGGGAACTATACACTAAAGCAGCGTTTCCCAAACTATGTTCCGCAGAACACTGGTGGACTTCAATTCCCAGAAGCCTAAGTTCAGTATATTGGCTGATTTGTGGCTTTGGGGAATTGACTTGGGCTTCTGAGAATTGAAGCAAAACCAAAGTTTGGGAAACGCTGCTCTTAAAAATGAGGTTTTCCACATGCAGACTCTATACCTCAAACCTGGCAGAAAGGGATCTGATACAAGGGGGAAAGGAGGATGATACTGTGAACATACGTGAACGGATACACCATGGCTGCCACAGAGGGCTCATCCCTGGAGCAGATGTAGTCAAAATCCAGCATGCCTTGCACAGCCCGAGTCTGCATCCCCCAAACGATTGCCTTGGTGTGATGGCTGAACAAGGTTGTGGCTTTGCCTGCACAGGGAAAGAGAAGACAACCCCGCCCCCATAGGGCCAGACATTTAACACAAGAGAGACACAGACACAAAGGAGTCGAGACAGCAATGCGTTGCCAGCCAAGCTGCTGTTTCTACATCACAGGAAGGAGTCAATGCACCAGCCATTCAAATGAAACAAAGCACAGGAGACAAAAAGCAGCCAAGTGTAATCATCTTCTTATTAGTGAAAGTCCTCTCCCCTGTACCTCAGATGTACGAATCAGTTTTAAAACTATAAACAGCACTATTTCTTTCTAAGAGGATCAGACAATTATGGGTCACATCTGTATATACAATAATTCCTTCCTAAAAGGTATCCTTGGTGGTCACAAAAGATCACTTAATCAACATAATAAAAAAGTGTTATGTGTCTCATTTTGGAGGTCAGTGTGTTTTCGTGTCAGATTATTCTGGGTTCAAAGGATTTTTGCAGGGGATGCCCGAATGAGGCTCCTTTCATGTCCCCCATTGTTAGGGTTGCCATAATTCTCTCCCACCAAACCAGGACAACCATTGCATTCTTCAAACTGTGCATGCGTTGTACGGGGCTGTCAGGGAGACCGCGGCTCTAAGACCCCGCAGAATCCCTGTCCAGGGCAGACAGGGAATACTAGCCCTATGCAATTAACCCTTTGTGGTCACGTGAAGAAGGAATCCTCTGTCCCAGAGTATGGTGGAGGTTTGGCTTCTTAGACATGGGTATTTCTTGCTCCCTCCCGGCTTTCAAGGAAAAAGGCTGAGGACAACTCCTTGTCCCCCAAACTTCAAGGTGAGCCAAGGGATTTTTGCAAAGAGTTATTTCACTGCCTCCATGCCTTTCTTTCAATTATCTCTCTTGAAAGTGTCTCCTCTCCCCGGCGGGCATCTCAGGGTGCTGTTTTGCCTTCTGCTTTCAAGCAGGATAATTGAAAGAAAGGCAGGGAGGCAGTGAATAAACTCTTTGCAAAAATCCCTTGGTGAGGGGTGGTCTTGCTACCTTTTTTCAAATTTAAAAATCCGGGACTTTTACATGTTTTTTCTTGAACCGGCCAGAACAGCTTGAATCCGGGAAAATCCTGGAAAACCAGGACATATGGCAACCCTACCTATTGTGCAGCTCTCAGGGATCAAACCCCACACTTCTGGTCTCCAAGCACAATGCTTTTAACTACTAAGCCACTGGGGGAGCTGCAGAGGTCAGTGATATCTGCCATAGATGACTGGGCTTTGTGCCTTTGCAGCAAAGATGCTCTTAAGTGACAAAGCAAACCGACAAATGTGTATTTATTGGTTTTATTTATCCGGTCACCTTTCTCCCAATGAGTTTTTGTACAGTTAAAAAAGCAACTAAACTAGAATAATTAAAATACATTAAACGGTTAAAAAGAAGATTAGTCTTTGATACTGTGAATTATTTTACACCAATTTCCTAGGCTGGATAATATAGGAAATTCGGTTTTAAACCAATTACAAAAGAAATCATCCAAGACAGCATGGAAAGGGAGAATCTATGGACATTGTATTCTTTTTCAGGCATCATCGGAACTGGCTATGTTTTGTGTGTACAGTAAAACCCTGAGTTACGAAAAAAATCGGTTCCCTGGCCTATTTCGTAACTCAAATTTTTTCGTAACTCGAGGCATGCATTTTTAAAAAATAAAATAAAAAACAGAGAGATTTCCTACTTTCTGGCTGCTGCTGCTTCCTTTTCTTACACTTCTGGCAGTGCTGGGAGTGATTTTTAGTGCAGAAAATGGCAGCGGCGCCATTTTGGGTGCTAAAAGAAAACAGTTTTTCAAGATACGATTTTTTCTTAACCTGGGGTATTTCGTAAATTGGGGTTTTTCCATAAGTCAGGATCCCGTTTTACGAAAAAAACAGTTCGTAAGTCAAACAATTCGTATCTCAAGGCGTTCGTAAGTCGGGGTTTTACAGTATGTGCATGCGTGCAGTTAAAACAGGAAGTCACATTCAAGCAAACCCACTGAATCAGTGTGGATTTGGGCCTATTCTAGTTCCACCTTCTTTCAGAATATCAAGTTACAATTAGATGAGGCCAGATTGGATCAATGGAAGTTATCAAAGTTGGTTTACCAAATCCTCACAGACTCAATGTGATTATTCAAGTGTGACTTACTATGCTATTCAACAGTATTTCAGTCTTTCTGTACTAGCCATCTTCAACACTTGCTTTGAGGGCCTTGGTTCAGACTGAATTACAGACTCAACCTGGTTCTATTGAATGAATAAATCTGTTCAGAGAGCCTAATGGAAGGCACAGACACTTGTATCTGGTTGTGTTTTGGAAACTTGGAGAAGCAAGTAGGATTTCTATATAGAGCTCGGAACATTAGGTCTGAAAATTAATTAGCTGGTATTAAATGGGGAGTTTGGGTTATTGAACTAGCACTATTAATTAGATCATTGGTTTTTTAAAAAACAGCATGTAGGTTGTCACTGTTGATCCCAGTGACACAGTTAATACTGGTCTTTCAAAAGTGGTTTTTGGTCAGTTTGGAGTTCTCCTTCCTAATCCAGCATTTTTGTCCCACACAACTAGAAATCCCATTTATATATCTGTTAGTTAAGGGTAGTACTTCCAATATATAGTAATATTATTAACTAGGAAAAATATGTGTACAGTAAAACCTTGAGATACGAAATTAATTTGTTCCTCTGGGTTCTTTGTATCTTGAAATTTTCATATCTCAAAGCACGGTTTCCCATAGGAAACCAGCTCTGTTACACTGGCACTTGGGTATATATGTGTCATTGTGATAAATGTCACAGAAGTATGTAGATGTATTGGCTCTTCGCCACCAGCATTCTCTGCGTCTGTGATGAGCATAGGCTCCAGATAGGTGTATTGTTCTAATCCTGCTTCTGCATGGCAAGAGCACTGTATGCCTAGCACACATTCATTTTAATATTCTGAGCGTTAACAAAGTCTGCACTGGAAGTGTGTTGGTTTAGAACAGTGTTTCCCAACGTGGGACCCATGCCCCACAGGGGGACATCAATTCCCAGAAGCCTGTCAGTACATTGGCTGATCAGTGCTTTGGGGAATTGACACAGGCTTCTGGGAATTGAAGTCCAAAAACCAAAGGTTTGGAAACACTGGTTTAAAATCAAGGAGAAATTTCAAAAGACTTGAAGGTAATTGTTGGTAGTGGACCACCTCAGGCCTCTTGTCGTCACACTGAAGTTTTAAAAGAAAGCAAATGCATTGGACAAGGGGGGAGGGATACCTTAAAAAGCCACATTACCAGAAGACAAGGAGGAAGAATTGAACTAAGCAACAGTGCAATGTTTTGCAAAAAGGGGAAAAGAACAGAAACAAAACAGCCAACTAAAAATTTAGGGGTGGGGTGGGTGGAATCAGAACCCAAAGCAAAACTCCAAACACAGAGAACACCCATTAAAAAGAAGTGTACAAACAGCTGACAGCAAGGTTGGGCACACTTAGCTAGTGGCGGGATCCTACCTTGAACAGGTCGCGGTGAAGGGGAGGCATCTGTTAAACAGAGAGAATCACCATTGCAAGAAATCCAACAGGCCTGCCCAACTTGGGACTTTGGCTTGCATTACATGCGAGAGGACTGAATGCTTCTGACTTACCCTAGGGCTGTGATGGCAAACATTGGCACTCCAGATGTCCCTGGACTTCAATTCCCAGAAGCCCAAGTCTTTGTGAATCCACACGAATGGGCTTCTGGGAATTGAAGTCCAAGAACATCTGGAGTGCTAAGGTTTGCCATCACTGATGGCCGTAGAGTAAGTCAGATTTTATGTATTTGTATTGAATTGCTGTATACCACCCAGAGTCGCCCTTCAATTGGGCAGCTATACAAATCGCACCAAACAAACATTTGGGATAAACCACAGCTCTGAGCCTTGGTGGAGCAGTGGTTAAGTTTATTTATTTATTTATTATTTCGATATTTCTATCCCGCCTTACTCATCACGAGACAACTCAAGGCGGCATCCAACAAATTATAAAACCATCAAATTAAACAAGTCAAACTGCTGTACTGCTACCAACAGGTTGTGAATTCAATCCTGACCAGGGCTCAAGGTTGGCTCATCCTTCCGAGGTTGGTACAATGAGTACCCAGCATGTTGGGGGCAGAATGCTAATTAAATTGTGAACCGCCTAGAGAGTGGGGAGGTATATAAGTGTGATGGCTTTGCTTGCTTTTTGCTTTGAACATGGAAGATTCTTAATGAGAGAATAAAGTTCAAGGTAGGCTGAGGATCTTACAGCAAGCATGACTAGAGGCAGTTTCTTCCCGGGACAAAATATCCGGAATGCCAGCCACCAGAATAGCTATAATAGCCATGGAAGTGGCAAACCTTGCCTCTATCTGTGATCCTCAGATATGAAGCAGTAGGCTATAAAAGCACAGTGCAAAGTGATGCATGCTCCACTGAAGGGATTGATGGGCTTGGACATGAAGAAGCCTTCCCTCCATCACTGTTAATGTTCAACACTGTTAACGTTCAACATCGGGGCTACAAAGGCTGGGGAGTGTGGCACAGCTGGAAGGGACGCTGCCAGCTTCAGCATTGGTGGAGCCACCACACCCCCAGGCTTTTGCTCCCACGCCACTGGGACCGAGACTGTAGGGAGGTGCGGTTTGGTGGCAGAAGGGTTGGGTGTGAGGGGGGGGGGTTCCCTCTTTGACTTTGTGGTTTGTTATTTTGTTTTGCATTATTGTACATGTTTGACTCTTATGATTGTTAGGGTAATTTTGATATTGTATTGAATATGTTTTTGATAATTCATACTGCAACTGTATTTTGTTGTATTATTTGTATCATATTTTATATTGTCTGCCATTCTTGTTGTAAACCGCTTCAAGTTCCCTTTATGGGGAGGAAAGCGGTATAAAAGTCTAAACAATAAATAAAAATAAAAATAAACACTGTGAATGAACACAATGGATGCCTCCTCAGTTTGTCTGTAAAGGTCACACTTGCTCAAAAGTCAGTCGTATCTGACTCTAGGGTTCAGTGTTCATCTGTTTATAACCAAAGAGCCAGCACTGTTTGTCTGTGAACATGTGGCAGGCATGAGTAGACATCAGAGTGCACTGGACGTTGTTTCCCTTCCCACCGAAGTGGTCCCTATTTATCTACTTGCAATGTCTTGCTTTCGAACTGCTAGGTTGGCAGGAGTTGGGACAGAGACAGAAGCCTACTCTGTCATGCATTACTTGGGTCTTGAACTGCCAACCTTCCGATCGTGATGTTCAGCGTCTTAACCACTAAATCCACAAGATTTTTTTTTTTAAAAAAAGGTACAATCGGCCTAGGCCAGCAAACTCTGCAAGATGCTAAAGAATGCCTGCAAAATACAGTGGTTCCTTGGCACATGTACCGGTTGCTTTAATCCAGCAGACAAACAAACGGGAAAAGGATTCTCTGAAAGCAATACACTTCTGTTTTCTTGAGCTAATGCAAAATCTGCTCAGGACTTCTGCAGGAGGAAGGAAAGAAGGCCAAAAGAGGCTGGAATCGTAATTCTCCTACTTTGCTTGAAGGGGCTAGAGAATTGTGCAAGGAAGAGGATGGGCCCTGGGAGCCAAAATGCTCCAGCAACATGTGCAAATAGGAAATCTACATCAGGGGTACCCAACCATTACCAGCCAGGGGCCCGGTCATGTTCTCTCAGTCAGCTTTGTGCGCCGGACCGCCATTTTGCCCTGCCTGCAGGATGGTGTGTGTGTGTGTGGCCATTTTGTCCCAACAGCTTCAAAGGGGCAACCATTTTGTTTCTCAAATGCCCTTGGAGGGGTCCCACATGAAATGGCACCACAGGCCGGAACCATCCCCCTTAGGGATGGGAACCCCTGACCTACAGGAATGACAGAGCAGTACGGCAAGACCATTAAAATGGACAGGTAGCAGGAGTTTACCTGGGGGTGCTGCCTGCTTCGCCTTCTTGGCAGGAGCCAGCTCATCTGGCTTGCACTCAGAAAAAGAAGCTGTTCTGCTTGGCGCTGGAGTCTGAAGAAAAAAGAGAAAAGCCAGAGAAAGAGATCAGCAATTCATGCCACAGCACCAGGACCAGCCTGCCTGCTCCAAGATTGTGTCCACTTGTACCTTTTGTACCAAGGTTGGTAAGAATTCTGTCGGGCATCCTAGGAGCAACTGTCCAATGACTGCACTGCTCACAACATCTATACATTCAAAAGACGAGACCAAGGCTGGCTTTTCAAACTTTAACCTCTACAACCCGCAATGTGATGTAAGCGAAGCAGTTTTACACCTCTTTGCTTATTCTGCTTGATCATCTACTGCATTTGCAAGCAATGGGAATGCAGAAGCCAGTGATGCAGAGCACCAAAGGTCCAGAGTCTTACCCTAAAAATAAAATGTCAATTTTCCTGTATATTGTCATTATCTCTGGGTTGTGTCACTGCAAACAAGATAGAAAAATCACACGAATACAGTAGCCTCCACATTATACCACAGAAAGCGGAATCATTGTTAGATCAGGGGTTGCCAAACCTTTTGAGCTGCGGGCCGGTCATGTGGTTGAGTGGGCCAGTCACATGGTTCCTCCCACCATAAAACATGTCCGTGGCTGTCCCAAACATGTTTGCGACAGCCGTGGGTGCATTTACAGCAGCAGCATGCACATGCACGGGCATGTTATATGCATGCACGTTTTATGTCCATTTCCAGTAGCCGGGGGGGGGGGCACCACAGGCTGGATGATTTGACACTATGGGCCAGGGTTGGCCCATGGGCCATAGTTTGGCCAGCCCTGAGTTAGACCATTAGCTGGTACTGATCAGTGATACCTTTACTGGGTTTCTAGGAGGAATTCCCCCCCTCCTCCTCCAGAGAGCCAAAGGAACCTTCTGTATGAAAAGCATGATCTCTGTCCTTGAATTATGTGACTCTAAGCGTGTTTGAAAGAACCATTGGGCCATTATTTTGGCATCTTCAACATGGTGGGCCGATATTGCCTGAAGTCTTTATAGACACTTACCGAGGAGCTGCCACTGGCGTTAAGGAGAAAATTTGCTGTGTGAGCTGCAGTGGGAGGCTGGTTGGGAATTGGCCGGTGTCCCAGAGCCATGCCAACAATAGCAGTCATGTGGGTCTCCGTACCAAAGACGTGAATAGGAATGCCAGTAGTTTTTCCTACGGACAAATTAGAAGCAGATTAGGCTCAGCCTGGAAATCTGATGGGGGAAACAAGTGTTTCATGAGACACTGATAATTCATCATGGCTTTGTCCACTGGACAAGCGAACATCATCTTATCCGATCATTCCACTATTAGAAGTTTCTTCAAAACTACACACACAGAACCACTGGTTCAGAAAATGGAGGCATGAATAAATTTCAAGGGGTGTGTCTGAGGGTACAACTAAACAGCAAGGGAAATGCAAATTCACTTGGAGGGAATTTGGATCTGTGCAGTTGTTGAGCCGTCACACAGAAAACAAGAGAAATACAGTACAGTAAAACCCCTACTTACATAAAAAGTCTGTTCCGTAGGCTTTTATGTAAATCGGTTTTTTACTTAACTCGAAGCAAACCCATAGGAAAAATGAATTTTTACATAACTCAAAGCAAACCCATAGGAAAATGATATTTATGTAAATCGAAGCAACTCCATAGGCAAAATGATTTTTACGTAACTTAAAGCAAACCCATAGGAAAAACAATTTTTTACGTAACTTGAAGCAAACCCATAGGAAATTGTGTTATGTAAATCGGGACATTTATGTAAATCAGGATATGGTTTTAGTGCAAAAATCATTATGTAAGTCAAATTTGATGTAACTCGAGGCATATGTAAGTCGGGGCTTTACTGTACAGTAATAGCTTGGATAACGTTTGCATTGGATAACACTAAAACCGCATAACGTTAAGCAATCTAGAAAAAAATTGCATTGCATAACGTTGAAATCCTATGGGATGCATCGGATAACATTAGCTAAAGCCTGTGCCGGTGACAATGTATCTCTATGGAGTCTTAATGTTATCCTATGCATCCCATAGGATATTAACGTTATCCGATGCATGCATCGGATAACGTTAAAAATCGGATAGCACTAAGACTTGAGGAACTAAGTTTTAGCGTTATCCGAGGTTTTACTGTACAGTATTTTCTTTTCTGCTGTCTGCTTGCAGTTCTAACTATAGCCCTGAAGGTGGAAAAGAACAACATAACAAGCAGTGAAAAGGCTTCCTACTTCACTTTCCTCACATAATTATCTTGTTACCTTTTTTAAAAAAACTACACCCACAGGAACAAGCTAAGTTCTTAAGCAAGTGGTGACGAACCTATGGCATGCTTGCCAGAGGGGGTACACAGAGCCCTCTCTGTGAACGGACGCGGTTGCCCCAGCACAGAGTTCGCCCCGCCCCTCTGCCCAGCAGCCCAATGGGAGTGCTTCCTCTCTCCCCCCAGGACAGAGTTCGCCCCGCCCCTCTGCCCAGCAGCCCAATGGGAGTGCTTCCTCTCTCCCCCCAGGACAGAGGTCGCCCCGCCCCTCTGCCCAGCAGCCCAATGGGAGTGCTTCCTCTCTCCCCCCCAGGACAGAGTTCGCCCCACCCCTCTTCCCAGCAGCTCAATACGAGCGCTTCCTTCCTCCCCCCAGCACACAGAGAGTTTTGGATTGCAGTTTGCCATCAGGTCTCTAAAAGGTTTGCCATCACTGTCTTAAGCTGTAAGAGTGTTGCTCCTGGAGAAGATTTGGGGGGGGGGATATAATGGAAAAGAGACTTTGCTCTCTTTGAAAGAATGCTGGTGCCACTTTTTTGTGTAGGTCAGGAGGCCTTTCACTATGGCCCATGGGCCGGAACTGGCCCCGACGCCAATTCATCTGCCCTGTGAGTTGGGAGGGGAAGTAGTTGGGGGGACCCCTCCCCAGACCCACACCTTGCTCCATAGATTGTTTCTTGGTGTGCAGGAGGAGGTTCCTGGAAGGGAGACCCAGGAATAGGTGCAAGGAGGGAAATGGGTGTGACCACTGGGAACTTCTACTACTCCCCCACACGCGCGCGAACCGGTGTGATCCGGGAGCTGCCCATCACTGGTTGAAACTATCACCCTTTTTCTTTCTAGTCTAAAACAGAAGCTTGAGCAATGCCTCCTTCCTCAGGAATGCCCAACATATTTCTTACATTTGTCTGAGGCTCTCAAGATTAATGCTCTTGACATAGCATTTCTTGCAGTTCACAAATACACTAAAGCAGGGGTTCCCAACCTAAGGCCCTCAGGCCGGATCTAGCTCACAGCACCATTTCTTGTGGCGGCCCCCACGCCTCCAAGAGCATTCAAGAAACAAAATGACCACCCCTTTGAAGCTGTTGGGACAAAATGGCTGCCCCATTGTGCAGGCAGGGCAAAATGGCTGTCCAGCCCTTGAAGCTGACTGAGAGAGCCTGACCCGACCCCTGGCTTGAAAAGTTTGGGAACCCCTGCACTAAAGTTTAAGAGACTTCAGTCTGTATCTAAGCTTACATGTGAGAATGCAGTCAAGAAATATGAGAAGCTTCCTACATCTGCCATGCTGGCAGATGGGAAACCACTGGAGCCAGAGTGGATGCCACATAGATGGGAAACCATTGGAGCCAGAGTGGATGCAGAAACCCCCTCGCGCATGCACAGAAACCCCTTTGCGTATGCACAGAAACCCCTCATGCATGCGCACCTTCGCCTCTGATGGTTGCACATGTATAGTAAACCTCCCCCGTCACTCCAAATTCGGGGTGACGGCGGGAAAGAGTGGGAAAATACAGGATTTCCCGGCCAGTGCGGGACACTTGACAGGTATGCCATCCGGCCCTTCTTTCATGAAGCAAATTGCTTGGGTTCATAAGAGAAATGGAAGGAAAACTGGGTTCAAATAATAATTGTGAATCTTCTTACCTACTTCCCCCATGACACGTAAGCCTTCCTGGTAGTTAGGGCCTCCTCTTCTCACAAAAATCCTCACCTCATGCTCTTTCAAAGGGCCTTGATAATCCTTAATGGCTCTAACAATGCCCTGCAAAAAAGAAAAAGTCCTTTCTTACATACATACATATGCGCACGCACATACTCACACAGTCACACAGAATGCTGGAAATCACTTTAGCACATTAGATATTGTTACTTTTGTATTAAGCAAAAGGGGAGTATCTAATTTCCTTAAAATTATTTCTTAGAAATTATCATTTTAACATTACTTTCAAAATATTAATTTTCAGATGATCGGGCATGTCAGTCTGCTTGTTCTCCCATTTAATGTAAAAACCACTTTTAAAAAATGTCAATGCATTTCTAAGTTTGGCACAAACCTCTAAATCGGGGTGCCCAAACTTTTCAGGCTGCGGGCAGGTCACATGGTTCACGGGGCCTGTCACCATAGCCCATGGGCTGAAACCGGCCCCCGACGCCAATTCATCTGGCCTGCGAAGCCCTCGTCACTCCCAAAAATGGAAGTAAAACGCACCCATCCGGGAGCGACAAGGGCTTCATGGGCCAGATGAATTGGTGTCGGGGGCCGGATCCATAGTTTGGCCACCCCTGCTCTAAATGTCTGATCATTTTCTATTTCTCCCGTTGTCATTCACTATAGCTTCCTTCTATACAGCCTGACTACAAGATGAGTTTAAAACCACTTTAGCTGCTATGATCCACTCCCCACTAGGTGTCCACGGGATATGACCACCGAAACATCTGCAGAAGCAGGCAGTGCTGGCTCTTCGGCTTTGAAACAGAGATGAGCACTGAACCCTAGAGTCGGATACAAATGGCTTTCGAGCAAGGGAAACCTTTACATTTTATTAGTTTCACTTTTCATATGGATTCAACATTTGCTCTGGATAAAGCACAAGTTTCAAAGTCACTCACAGACACTACCAGTCTAGTTGACAATACAATAGACACAACCATCACCAGACATCATTTCAGGACCCTCCTTACCTTAAATGTGGCAGCTACGTTAGTAAAATTAGCAATGCTCCCTCCAATGATCAAAATTTTGCCTTGTGTAGGAAAACAAAGAAGAGAAAGGGGAGAGGGGATGAGAGATATTGTAAGAAACATCCAAAATATCCTAGACCTAGAAGCACCTGATAAGATGAAAGATTGTCCAATACACTCTAGCACTGTGATGGCGAACCTTGGCACTCCAGATGTTCTTGGACTTCAATTCCCAGAAGCCCAAGCACCCTGTGAATCCACACAAATGGATTTACTGCGATTCATCCGGCCCGCGCTGCCCTTGTTGCTCCCGGAAGCGGAATTACCGGCACGTTTTACTTCTGCTTCCGGTAGCGATGAGGGCAGTGCGGGCCGGATGAATCGCAGTAAACCCATTTGTGTGGATTCACAGGGTGCTTGGGCTTCTGGGAATTGAAGTCCAAGAACATCTGGAGTGCCAAGGTTCGCCATCACGGCTATAGCATCTTTTAAAGTAACTTGCATATATTGGTTACCTGCATGAATCCTCAGTTCCCTTAGGTGTCCCAGGCTGGCAGGAGCTAATTGAGTAGTGACAGTTCCTGCATAAATCCTATCACATGCTATCACCAAATAGCAATAGCCATAGCAATTACACTTCTATAACTCCCCATAGTGCTTAGTGCACTCTCTGGGTGGTTCAGAAGTTAATTAGCATTTTGTCCCCAACATACTGGGTACTCATTTTACCAACCTCCAAAGGATGGAAGGCTGAGTCAACCTTGAAGCCCTGGTCAGGATCGAACTCACCGCCTTTTGGATGCAGTACAACAATTTAACCACTGCGTCACCAGGGCTCCAGATCAGGAGTTTTCAACCTTTTAAAGCCAGGGGCCAGGTTATGCTCCCTGAGACAACTTTGGGGGCCGGATGGCCATTTTGCTCATCCTCCACTACATGGAGGCGGTGTGGTGGTGGAGGAGTGGGGCCACATGATATGGTGCTGTGGTCCACATCTGGTCCACAGGCCATAGGTTGAGAATCCCTGAATAAAGAAGCCCTGCCATTGATACTGTGCCCCATTCCACATATCTCCCCCAAAACACTTCAGCTGCCACTAAGACCCCCGTGTTTCATTCAAGCAGGGCAGAGCCCATGAATGCTTCACAACTGTGTCGACAGGAGCCAGCAAAGGGCTTGCCAGGACAGAAATCCTATGGGATCTGGTTGAGAGGACCTCTGAAGGGCAGATAGTTGGTTATAGAGCTGAAAGGGCCAGCACCCTTTCTCTTGCTTTCCTATCCCTAGGTCAGAAATGGTCTTCTTTTTTTTCTTTTTGGTCATTCCTCCTCTACTCATTCCTTTCCTCTCTCCATTCCTACATATGGACTTCCTTTTTCGTCTGCTTTTCATTCTTCTCTGCATCTCTTTCCTTCCCTACTATTTTTTTAGTATATCGCATAAAGAGCACCTCGCTTAGCGATTAACTCACTTAAAGGGGCAGAATTTTCTCTGAATGGTCGCCTTGCTTAACAACTAAAACCAACCAAAAACTTGCTTATCATCTAAATCGAGGTTCGCAATCCTCCCCACCCCGCCCAGAAGTCACAATTGGTCACTTACAATGGTGTTTCACTTAAAGAGCAAACTCGCTTAAAGAGCAATCCCATGGAATGCATTATGCTCTTTAATCGAGGTACCACTGTATAAGTATAAGAGTCAGAAAAATGTATTAAGAAAAATAAAAGCATTTGCTCTGTAAAATGTGGATTCAGGCAAAAGAACTAAGAAGACTTCATGTGGCCTTAAGGGCCAGAGGTTTCCCTACCCCTGGCCTAGACCCTCAGACTATTCCTGCATATTCCCATGTTGTTTTGAACCACTCCCAATACCATTTCTGGATACTGGCCACAAGTCAATTTATGAGGACTAGAAGAATGGCAATTCTCTAATCCTGGGGTTCCCAACCTTTTCCCTCCAGGGGCCTCACCATGCCCCCTCAGACAGCTGAGCAGGCCAATCACATGGTTCCTCCTGGTGGTGGCAGCGCGTGAATTTGCGCCACTTTTCCAGGCATTTTTGCAGCCTCTGCCACTTCCCACTGCTGCAAGATAGGGGAACATTTCTGCGCCTTCTTTTCAATTTGTTAGGTGGCAATTTTGGCACTTCTGGTGATGCTGGCGCACTTCCAGTGTCATCAGCAATCTGCGCCAAGGGAGCCAGATGGTGAAGTCCCTGTGGATCAGATCCGGCCCACTGGCCGTAGGTTGGGAATCCCTGCTCTAATCCAACCTAACCACAAGGACTCACAAGAAAAGTATACAGAAATGTTCCCATATCTTTCTCTCTCACTTAGACACCTTATTTTACCTTGTGGGTGCTTTTCCCGTGTCATGAGAGAGAGGATAGTCTTGGCATAGTCATATGTCTGCTGCTCACTGGGTGCCCCAGAGTATTCACCATAATTAGCCAGTTCATCCACTCCACCAAGGTCACAGATGGTATCACTGAGAAAGCGGCATGTAAGAGGTATCAGAATGTTTTTTTTTAAAAAAAAGAAAAGATTATTACATAGGTAACATTTTATTGTTTAAAAAATGGAAAATAGATTGTGAATTTGAGCTAGATGATTGTTATAAAGAGATATGAAATATAGCAATAAATGATAAATGTACATCAATCAATACATCGCTTTATTATGGTCTACAACTAGCGAGCTAAATTAACACGTGAACTAAAATTTTAAAAGGATTAGTAAAAACAAAACCTGGCTTTAGAGAAATATGAGGAGTGTATATTAGTAAAAGGGAAAGGAGTAAGGCCAGAGCAAGATTTTATATCTTTTTGGATCAAGGGGACCAATATATACATAGAATATATTGAAATAGAGAATAGTTAAATGAAGGTCTATAATGTCTCACTGGTGGTGGGTGCATGTAGTAGCTTCTTATAAGTTTGTTGATTTTGTGTATATTTTTATATTTGTAATTTTATGATTTTTTTTGTTTATTTTAAGTATAATTAAAAACAAAAGTTATCAGAAAGCATAATCTACAGAGTCAAATAGTATATTAATAAACTCTCATGAAGGTGAGGATGGGTGCGAAACAGGTTGTACTTGTTACAAACGCTGAAGATAACAAGTATGTTTTTTCAAAGTGATAAAGAGATTCTCAAAATGCCGAATCATTCAACCCTGTAGGCTGTATGGTCTTTGTAGTCAGATGAGTGAATATAAACCCAGTGCTTTCTGACATAGTGCCAGTATCAAAGCACAAATTTGACATGATCCAACCCAAGCCTCAAATTCCATTTCAAGGGGGAAAAAATTCCATTTCAAGAATGGTAAACAATCCTGAAGATTATAGATAACATACTAGGCCAGTGATGGCGAACTTTGGCATTCCAGGTGTTCTTGAACTTCAATCCCCAGAAGCTCTGATCAGTAGGCATGCTGACTTGGCCTTCTGGTAATTGAAGTCCAAGAACACCTGGAATGCCAAAGTTCACCATCACTGTACTAGGCAGATCTAATTAATTTCCACCAAAGGCCTCATTTCAGTTTTCCCTTGCAATGACAGTTAATAAAGTTTTGCTGAGCAAGAAATAGTGAGGGATAACGACTGCTCAAAACATAGATTGGGGTGGGGTCAGGTGGAACTCTGTGTTTCCTTTGAAAGAGGACACCTAGCTGATGTTCTAACACAGGGGTTCTCAACTTAAGGCCCGTGGGCCGGATTCAGCCCATGGTGCTCTTTCATGTGGTCCCCTAACCCTCCAAGGGCATTCAAGAAAAAATGGCCACCCCATAGAAGCTGTTGGGACAAAATGGCCACCCCTATCGCGCAGGCAGTGCAAAATAGCTGTTCGGGACTCAAAGCTAAATGAGAGAGTGTGACCCAGCCTCTGGCTTGAAAAGTTAGGGAACCCTTGTTCTAGCACACAGAAGTATGGTAGGTTTTTCCCTCCTACTTTAACAAATCACACTCTATCATCCACCATATACCTGCCACATGATCCCACGCTTCATACCTGTATACCACAGATGCACCACCTCCAGCAACCATTGTCCAAATTCTACCCTTGGGATTCAAAATGGTCAACTTTAAGCTGGCTCCACTCTTGGCATCTAAGTCAGCAATGTAGGCTTCCTGAAGACAGATGTCAAAACATGGAATACAAGAGCATAGTATATTTGAATAGCATTTTTCTCTCTCAAGAGCTTGTATGAGGGTGGGGTTGGACTACACTCAGTCCCCCCCCCCTACCCTTATCATTTTCCATTTGTAAATGTCTTTCTAGACCAGTGGTCTTCAATTCCCAGAAGCCTAACTCAGTACATTGGCTGATCAGTGCTTTGGGGGATTGACTTAGGCTTCGGGGAATTGAAGTCCAAGAACCCAAGGTTGGGAAACACTGTTCTAGATCAAGGGTTCACAAGCTGCAGCCTTTCAGGGGCATTTTGAGACTCTCAAAGCTACCTGATACCGACACACACACACTTCCTGAAATATTTTTGCTATCTTAACCCTCACTTCAGCTACTGGACATCTCCAGAGGTAGTAGTTTTTCTATTAGGGACTGCGGTGGCTTAGTGGTTAAGACACTGATCGTGATGACTGCAACGTCAACAGTTCAAGACCTGAGTGCTGCATGAAGGAGTGAGCACCTGTCATCTGTCCGAACACTGCACCTTAGAATCGGATATGACTGGCTTTTGAGCAAGGGTGACTTTTACCTTTACCTACCTTGGGGGTTCCCCTAAGCCTCCCCCCATTTTTAAAAACCCTTGCTTTTAAGCAGGAGGTGGACATCAGCAGCAGTGAGTTCTCTGGGGCTTATGACCTTTTGCATTAGTAGCCAACACAGCGCCATCCTGCTGCAACAGTAGATGAAATACTGAGCTTCTAGCTGGCATGCAGCTATGAAATTCAAAGCATAGATGTGCTCTGATGGTAAAATTGTTAGTTCTGCCTTAAACAGGAAGACAAAGAAACTGTTATGTCCAACTTTCTGCAAAACAATGTTTTGAAAGGAATGTTTTAATGTTAACTTTCTAAATGTTATTTTTAAAAGATTAAACATATTTATCTACTTGTTTTCCTAATGTTTAGCATTAATGTGCTAAATAACTCTAGCAAATCGTGTAAATGCTCTAGTGACCCTGGCCTGGTCACATTCTCCTAGCCCAGGGGTTAGCAAACTTGGCTCTCCAGATGTTCTTGGACTTCAATTCCCAGAAACCCTGATCAGCAGGTGTAACAGAACGAAGTACTGTATACCCTGTGCTTTAGCCTGCTTCAAAATGGCGATTTCAAATCAGGGGGAGAGAGAAAATATGTAAGCATCCTTGCCTCATGAGTTGCCTCATGGCTTTAGTGAAATGAAACCGAATGTGTGATTGGCATGTCTTGCTGTAAGATCACTGGTTGGAATCCCTAAGGGGGAGGGCCTAAGGTGGACCTTGTGGGAGGAGTTATAACCCAGAGACTCATGCGCGCACACAGGCAGACACAGAGACACTCTCTGGAATGCTGTGCTTTTAAGCCACCAAAATGTAGACGCTTGAGAGAAAAAGGGGGGGGGCTATGAGCTATCCCTTGGACAGTTTACTTTATTTCCTTGCTTTGAAATGCTTCCTGGTCTTTTGATGGATTGTATCCTGAATCTTGCTATGCTTTCAATATACGTTAAAATACCTGAAGAACTGGAGTGGTTATTTGGCTCGACTCTACCTTATCTACATATATCTGATCCCTGGGTTGTCCAGCCAGAGAGCTGCAACTCAGAAGAACAATAGGGCCTGCTCGAGAGTGGGGCACCGTATTGTTACAGCAGGTGTACAGTATTGACTTAGGCTTCTGGTAACTGAAGACCAAGAACACCGAGAGAGCCAGGTTTGCTGACCCCTGTCCTAAGCCTGATCTATCTCATCATTTATTTATTTTTGTCAGGATGAAGTAGGGAGGGCGAGAGCCATATATTCAGCCCCCTGTGCAGCTCATTGGAAGGAAAGTGGTATATAAATGTTATCTATTTAAAAAGTAATAATTTTATAATAATGGGCACTTTGGAAATAATGAAGGATGTATGCTATGTGAAGGGTACATTGGAAATAAATAATACTTAAAAGATTTCAAGCCAAGATTTGCAAATTTCTACTATAATATAAAATAGGATGGGGGAAAGATCAGGAGATCCAAGGAATGCCATTAAGACATTTTAAAAAAAGGATTTGGGGTGCAGTGATGGGAAGAAGCAATGAAACATAAAGGTATCATTCATAAATCCCTTATACCAGTGGTAGTGAACTTATGACATGCATGCCAGAGGGAGCACTCAGAGCCCTCTGTTGGCACGCATGCGGTCACCCCAGCACAGAGTTCACCCCGCCCTTCTGCCCAGCAGCCTAATGGGAGGACTTCCTCCCTCCCCCTAGCACAGTTTACGCCACCTCTCTGCCCAGCAGCCCAATGGGAGTGCTTTCTCCCTCCTCCTAGCACAGAGTTCACCCCATCCATCTGTTTGGGCATTCGGTCTCTAAAAGATTCACCATCACTGCCCTTTGCTATCAAATCACTATAACAACCAACAGAGGAACTGACTGGGAATTTAAGTCTAATCATAAAGTATTTAAAAATAGAAACAGGATGATAAAGTTCTGAAATACACTTGTACCAGTTCTCAATTAATTAATAACTTGAGTAATTCCAGATACCAGACTTGCATTCATTAAAATTCTGAAGCAGTGCACAGAGTTTAAGAATCATGATTAGTGCCCGGCAAGGGGGATGATTCAGCGTGGCCAGCATTAAAAATCCTCCATTAGCTTTGCCAAATTGAGTTTAAGTGTCAGCTCTTGAGTCATAACACACAGTCAAAGGGGAGGAAAAAACTAATAAGATAAAGAGAGAATAATCTAAATGGATGTTTTGGCAGGATGTCAACAAAGAGAAAGAGAGGCTATTATTTGTACACCATTACAATGATTAAATTTCCAAAAATGCCAGAGCATGAGATATCCACCAGTAACATTCTGCTGAACTTCAGACATCCATCAATTCTGGTGGACCAGAAACAAGTTTTGAAGGAAATTCAGATTTTCAATTAAAGTTCCAGTTACCTACTGAGCTAAATATATTTCAGGTCTGTCTCAAACCAGGACAATGGACATGTCATGCAAGGGAAGCTTAGCTGGTGTACCTAAGTAGTCTTCAAAATACCTTGGAGAGAACGTGAGGTCCTTCTTCTACGATCTGCCCAATACCTAGTCCAGTGATGGCAAATCTTTTAGAGATCGAGTGGCCAAACTCAAAAAAGCTGCCATTGTTGCCGCAAAGGGGGCGGGGCAAACTCTGTGCTGGGGGAGGGAGGAAACGCTCCCACTGGGCAGCTGGGCAGAGTGAACTCTATGCTGGGGAGAGGAGGCAATCCATTGGGCAGCTGGACAGAGGGGTGGGGCGAACTCTGTGCTGGGGCGACGGCATGCATGCCCACAGAAATGGCTCTGAGTGCCCCCTCTGGCACGCATGCCATAGGTTCACCACCACTGACCTAGTCAATGGGGCAGAGTAGAGCACTGCTAACTTATGCCTTGTGGTGCATTCATGATAATAAGGGAAGGCAGGCAAAACATATTCCCAGGGTCGCATGTGTTTTTTATTATATTTGGAAAACTTCAGCACAGCATAACAGGAAGAAAGGCGCTAGACTAGTACACTACACTATTTAAGCTACACTATTCTTGTACTTAAAGGGAATATTTTTAGCAGAAGAAAACCAGTAACATATGATTTCTCCTCCCTCCAATTTCCAGTGGTATAGTCCCTTCTACCACCTCAAGACTTCTCTAACTCCTCCTGCTAGACACCTAGACCAGGATTAAGTTCTGTGAGAAGGCACTTGCTTAGCTGAAATGGAAAAGTGTCCTCAACGATTTTGGTATTTTTGAACCACAATCAGGCAACAGCCACCTTGTGTTGGCTAATCCTTCTCGCACGAGGTCAGGTGAAAGGAACTGCAGAATGAACTCACCAAAAGGTGGCTTCATTTTGGCAGTTTCACGTCTGGCCTACACATGGACGAAGAAGCAGACAATATAGTACGTTTCCTATGCTCTCTGTCCCATATTCAATTACATGCTAAATTATATTTAGCATTTTCTCTGAGGAACTCAAAACAACCAAGAGATTGTGCCAAGACTTCCTCTCCGCATTTCATTCAATCATGAACTCTGTGAGGTAGGCTTAGGCCGGTAGTTCGTGAACAGCCTCCAAAATTCCAGTGACCTTTCAGGATGAGTGTGGACTTGAAACCAAGCTTGCCAGATCTGATCTGCCACACCATCCACTATTGTACACACCAACATTTTAAAGCAGAGTTGGTGGCCTGAAGATGATCTGATCTACAGCTCCCACAAGCCTCAAGTGGTACAGCCAGTGGCAAAGGATCACGGGAGATGTAGTCTAAAAAGGGGTTCCCAACCTAAGGCCCACGGGCCAGATCCATCCCACAGCACCATTTCATGTGGCCCCACACCTCTCCAAGGGCATTCAAGAAACAAAATGCCCACCCATTTGAAGCTGTTGGGACAAAATGGCCACCGAATCATGCAGGCAGGACAAAATGGCCATCTGGCCCTCGAAGCTGATTGAGAGAGCGTGACCTGACCCCTGGCTTGAAATGGTTGGGAACCCCTGGTCTAAAACATCTCAGAGGCACTAGATCACCCACCCTTGCCTTTAGGGTGCCTAATTTCTCAAAACCACATAAAGAAGAGCCTTTTCACTTGCCTCTGGATAAGCCTCTCTTCCAAAGGGAGGGGGGAAATCCACATCACCCCATTTCACTTTGCAGATGTAATCAGCGGTTGCATCAACCTTCGCAGCAAGGTCTAGTACGTAAACACCAGCCGCAGTTACAACTTCATTTTGACGGAGTGAAGAAAGAAAAAAAAAACAGGTTAGTACAAACCTTTCTGCCACAATTGACAAGAAAGGCAAAACAAAGCCACCAGATATCAGGTGCTGACTAGTTTTAAAGCAGTGCTTACTTGCATAGAGCCTTTCCCTAATGAGGATTTGTAAGAAACAAGAGCCAAAGTTCAGAGAAGTTACTGTTTTTGAGTGCAACCCCCAGAATCTCCCAGTGTCTATATTGGCTTAGGGTTGCCATATGTCCTGGAAAACCGGGATTGTCCTGGATTCAAGGTTGGAAAAATAGCTATCATTATATTATGTTTTTTTTTAAAGGCTATTTTGTACTTCTGTCCCAGTTTTGTGAGAGAGAATTATGGCAACTCTATGTTGGCTGGGTGATTTTAGATAGAAGCTACAAACCACCAAAGTAACTCTACTAAGCTCTGAAACAGACCTGCCATCACAGATACAGCAGCATAGGCAATATGTCACAAATCAAGCAAACAGTACACTAAATGGCAGAGCGGTATGAATACCAGAAAAAAGACAAAAACCACTCAAAGAGCAAATCAAAGTTCTGTGTCTTTAAAGAATATATATATTTGGTAAAGTATTAGCTTCCTACAGTACTTCCAAAATATCAAGATCCAAAAATCATGTCTTCAACTTGTCTTCAAAATTCATAGATAAAATCTTCTTCTAATGTAAAAATCCAAGACAATATCAGTGGTGATATGAATAATATAGGGGCAATGTAAAGACAAATCCAAAGTACATCAAGACTGTTCCGGTATAACCAGCCTTTTACATATAGCTTCCTCAGGAAAAAGATTCTAATAGAAAACACATTTAGAGGCTCTTCAACGCATATTACAGAATCTTTATCCTGAGGAAGCTATATGTGAAAGGCTGGTTATATGTGAAAATCCAACTTGAATTCCCAGAAGCCTAAGTCAGTGCACGGGCTGCTCAGTGCTTTGGGGAATTGACTTAGGCTTCTGGGAATTCAAGTCCAAAAAGCAAAGGTTGGGAAACACTGTTCTAAAGCCATCCCCTCCTCTGAAAAATTGATATTTTTAAGGAAGAAAAGTAATTATGGAATTTAAAATTTTAGCATGAGGAATAAAGTATTTAAGACAAGGTGGTCATATATTCTCCAAAACATTACTAAAAACTATGCACAGTAAAACTTAGAAAATGAGTCTGATTAAATTTCATGCCTATTCATGGAATCTTAATCTCTTCCGCACAATCGCTCCCTTCCTTCAATTCTTTTTATGGGGATGGGAATTTAATATCTACAGGTGAAACTCGGAAAATTAGAATATCGTTCAAATGTTCATTCAGTTCAGTAACGCAACTTAAAAGGTGAAACAAATATATGAGACTAGCAGAGGTTGCCCGGCATTGCCGGGCTGTTTTAAATTGTGTTGGAAGGTTAAATTGTGTTAATGTTTGTTAAAAATTGCTTAGTCTGAAATTTCTTAAATGTTTATTTATACAAAAAAATTTTTGGCTTGGGTGGCTGTTTTATGTAAATGAACAATGTTTTAGTTTTTGGTTTTTAAAAAAATAGTTGTACCGTAGGTAATAATTTTAATAATGTGAAAGTAAATGTTTTTTACATTCAATATTTTTAAAATGTGTTTAGTTGTTTTGGGTTTTTATTTGAGTTAGAACTCAGCACAGGATTTTAATAAAAAATTTATTTTATTTTATTGACATATGTTTGTGATTTGTGTTAAATTGTGTTTTCGTGTTTTTTTTTGACTTGTTATTATTGTGACCTTTTGTGTAAAATTGTGATTTTGTGTTATTGTTTTGATTTGTTTTTACTGTTGTGGCCTTTTGTTTGGGACTGTTGTGTGTTTTTGAATTGTTTTTACTATTGTGGCCAGCAGGTGGTGCTGGTAGGGGTTTTCTTGTATTTTGACTGTTTTTTCTCTCCTGGCCTCTGGGTGGAGCTTCTTCCGGTAAGTAGTCTCTTTCTTTATTCATTTCGTTTCCGGTCGTCGTGCAGGTAGGACATGTGGTGGTGAGTTGGCTTGTTTTCTTTATTATTATTCTTTTGGAGGGTTGGGTTTTGTATTTTTTGACTGTTTGTTTTGTTTTTGATTGTGTTTTTGTTTACTTTGTATTGTTTTTTGGTGTTGTTTTTGAGTATTTTTTGATGTTTTTGATTGTGTTTTAAGTTGTTTTTTGATAATTATTTATTTATTTTTATAAATTTTTGTTGTTGTGGCTTTGGGGGGGTTGGTTTATTTCCACGGGCCGGCCTGACTGGCCGGACCACGGGAATTCCAACGCCGCTTTATGTGGCATGGGGGGGTGTTATTTCTGTGGGCCGGCTTTGCCGGGCAGACCGCGGGCGTTGGGGAGGGGGGCTTTATTGTCTTATGGTGCTTTGATTGTGTGGAGTTGTGAAAGTAGATCAGGGTTTCCCCTTTAATATAAGTGGGTGGGGGGTTGCGATCCCATTCTCCGCTGCCCCCCCTGGGGTTGGGAGGTTTGTGGGGACAAAAGGGATCTGTTCCCCCAACCTTTCTGGACCCAAGAGACCAGGGAGAGGGGTTTGATTCCCCCCTCCTAAAAAAACCTCCGTTTTTAAAGAGAAGAAACCGCTTGGTTTCTCCTCTTTAAAGACGTAGGTTATTTTTTTTTGGAGGGTGGTGGTTTTGGAGGGTGGATTCGATCCCCTCTCCCTGGTCTCCTGGGTCCAGAAGGGTTGGGGGGACAGATCCCTTTTGTCCCCACAAACCTCCCAACCCCAGGGGAGCCAGCGGAGAGGAGGATCGCAACCCCCCAATTACTGATATTAAAGGGGAAACTCCAATCGGGACCTTCAGGAGCCGTTGGTGAGGGAAAGAAGGGCAGTTGGTGTTTGCGTGGCTGTGAGGCGGTGAGGATTTTTTTAAAAATTTCGGGCGCCGGCTTCCTCAGGGTTCTGCACACTCATGTCGCGCAGGTCTCTGGGGCTTATAGTTATGGGTTTGTGATTTGTGGTGCGGTTTTTTTCCCCTGCGGTTCGATTTTGATTGGCCACAGCGCCTTTCTCAATGTACTCTGTGGTCGCGCCTCTCAGCCTGATTGGATGTGGTGCGGCGCGGCGCAAAGAATGTTGGGAAATGAAGTTGTTTCCCTTTTTTCGCATTTGTGGGGCTGTTGCCCCACTGCCGGTTTTCTCAATCTTTCGTTGACCTGTGGACCCAGTTCGGCCGTGTGCACGAATGGTGGGTGCAGGTCATTAGGTTGAGGCTTAGGAACCTATAGCAAGTTCCAACAGTTAACCCTTGGTTTTATAGGTTAAGATAGACTCATTACATGCAAAGCAAGATAGTTCAAGCCTTACTTTGTTATAATATTGATGCTTATGGCTTACACCTTCTGAAAACCCCAACCCCCCAATCTCATGTACCCCATAATCTCATGTATGCTGTACGCCATGATCATCACAATTATAACGAATTAAGGCATGACATCTCTCGCTCTGCATGTAGTGAGTCTATCTCATATATTTGTTTCACCTTTTAAGTGAAATGAATGAACATTTGCACAATATTCTAATTTTCTGAGTTTCACCTGTATTTGATACTGTGGAGAGGAACTATAAATAATTTTGTTACTAATGTTGATGGTTTCTTCTGCATTTTAAACAAAATGGGATTTTTGCCTCCTCCATATAAATTAGCAAAACCTAAGAGGTTCTATCCTTACAAGTTCAGGAGACTGTTGTTCTATTTGTTGCAACTGCAAATAAAAAGTTAAGAAAAGTAAATTCTGTTTGTAATAATTGTTTGAATACACTGTGTTTTTAATATATCAATTGTGACAATTTTATGCCAAATCATATTATATGTTCCTAAAGTAACAGAGCGACTTTCAATTTGTTTAAAAATAATGCTAATGTTGTATATTTTTTTCATTTTTCTGAAAATTTCAATTCCCACCCCCAAACCCAGAAAAAATGTCCCCCCCCCCATGGCTTCAAAATTTCCAGAAATTTTACACTTCTATGCACATCTACTATTAACATCAGGGAGCTACACTCAAACCCACTACACACAATAGAATTTAGCACATGAAGAGAAAAACAGAGGGGCAGAGCACATTTCGCATGCACAAACTCTTGACACCTCAGGAAAGATTAAACAAAGCTCCTGCCTAAAACTTGCTGCCAGCCAGTGAAATACTGCAGTCTGGCCAAGCTAGATGGACCTACAGTCTGACTCAGTTTAAGGCAGGTTCCTGTGTTCTCACACCCAATTGTCTTTTAGTGTCATGAGTCACTACTGTCTGCTGTGAACATGGCTTCCCAGCACCAGAGTTGGCAGATACCCACTAGCGTTCTGTATGCAAAATGGCTAGCCTGTTTGACTTGATTTAGAGAGGCTCACCTTCAAATCTCCACTCAACCATTAAGCCCATCAGGCAACCCTGAGCAAGCCAGCATATTCTAGCTCGCACACGGGGCGATTGCATCAAGCAGCACAGGAACAAAAACATCAATCATGACAATGGCCATGACAAAGTAGTTGTGATGTTGAAACAAGACCCTACTTTTTCACTCTTTTTGTCTGTTATAAACCAGGAGTAGGCAACCTATGGCCTGTGGGCCAGATCCAGCCCATGGCACCAAATAATCCTGCCCTCGCTCCAGCCGCCACCGCTGACAACGGAATCGTCCACAGACTCGTTTATGGCTCTCATAAACACATTTACGGCAGCCGTAAATGGCAGGGGGACCACCAGTCCAGCCCCCTCCACTGTCTGAGGGAGCGTGACCTGGCCCTCAACTTTAAAAGGTTGGCAACCCCTGTTATAAACTAACAGGGAGAATCCATAGCTTTTGTTACAAATATAGAAGAAAAGAAAACCTATCATACGCCTAATGATGCAGTTTACTTGACCCTCGTTTGATTCACAAAGACCATGATCAGAGATGGTTCTTCTGAATGGTTTGTGAAGAGTTAGCTTTTAGCTGTCTGCTAGAACAGGACATTACAATTAATTGGAGAAGAGACTTGACTGTGGCAGCCTTCTCAAAGACTGATGAGATCTTCTTGTTGGTGAAGGAGAAATTTATAATCAACAAAGAGCATGTGTAAAATATACTGTCTACAGCAGGAGGCCCTCAATCTATCTTAATTTTCTGTTCCAACACATTTTACAAATCTGAGAGTTACAGAAGACAGAACAAAATATAGCTGCCAACACCCCTGCAGTAATAATGGAGAAGAGAGTTACCTAGTGGATTGATTTCCAGATATGTAAAATATAAATCTTCATAAAGGTTGAATAAGCCCGAGATGAAGCTTGCCAAGATGCTAAATAAAAGAGATACAAGGAACAAAAAGACCAAAAGATTAATTTATTAGAATGGATAGATATGTACCAAATTACTTGCAATCTGTACTTGGCCTGCTATGTAGTTTTATGATGGTTTCCTACAATTTATTTGACTTTAGCTTAGCTGATCGTTTAGAAGTCCAGACCAGATGAGTCAGACTCTGAGTCAGAAAAACAAAGCCAGACACTGCCTGCTTTTCTCTGATGTCACTAAATGGAAGACATCTCTTTTAAAATGTCAAATTTTAAATGTCACATTTAAAAAAAGGGGGGGGGGCAGACAGATGCCATCGCCATCCAAACATGCAGACACTCACACACAGAGCATCAGAAGACATTAAACAAAGAAACAAAGTTTATCCATTATCCTTCGCAAGGTTGTTTAGGTTGGCACAATTCATTTGCTTATAAGCATAAAAGGGAAGATGTCTATCAGCGAATGAAAAAGTTTTATTCCGGACATAATTTGACAGAAATGGCATGTAAGAAGTTTCTTTTGCTTTTCTTTTCTTAATTAAAAAGGATTTTGGCATTAGTATGCTTTTGAAGGCTATTCAGCAGATGTTGAAATGTATACGTTATCAGAATGCATTGTTTTAAAACAATTAGTTTTCAACATGACTGTTTAAAAAAATTACAATAGCAAATTGCCTACAGTTACCTTTTTACCTAATTTGCAAACTAAATCCAGTTGTTTGTCCCAACTCCAGTGCACCTACTTAATGCAAAGGACATTAAGTCATCGCTTATGTAAATACCACTTACTAATTAGGTTTATTTGATTTAGATTAACAAATGGTTTCAGTCCTATATATTTTTCACAATATGCACCAGGTAAAACAGTACATTTAGATATTCTGAGAAGTGTTTTTCACTTGACATTCATGTATTGGACACAACCTAAGCAATTCCTTCTTGTTCCTGAACTATAAAGGCAAGCTCTGCAGTATCTTCTAGCCTAAGAGTTCTCAACACTTTTAAGCCGGGGTCCGGGTCACACAACCTCAGACAACTTTGGGGGCCGGACAGCCATTTTGCCCTTCCTCCACCACATGGTACTTCCTGGTGTGGTGGAGGCAGTGGGTGGGTGGGGGGGGAGGCACATGAAATGGCATCGCAGGCCTCATTCGGCCCACAGGCCACAGATTGAGAATCCCCATTCTGGCTTTACTCATGGTGCCTCTGTCCAACAGCAAAAAAAGTGGTGAAGACTTTGCAGATATCCTCAGATGACTGGGGGGGGTGTTTGAAGATCACATGCCATTCTGAGTTATCTTATATTAATTCGCTGTGTCCGTGTTACACTGGAATGTATTGGGGCCTGGTCTCACTGGGTTAAAGCCCCAGGATTTTCTGAACAGGAGGGATTATGGCACTATTGACCAAACCAATCAGTCCCTCTTGTTTCCTCAAGTTCAGCTGCAGTCCTCAGGAGCTGAAAGAGATGTGGAGTTAACCATGGACTGTTATCTTTTTGTAAGCTCTTGTAGTGTAAAGTATCTATGGGTGATGTAGATTTGAATATGAGCAATCAACAGACATTAGCTTTACAAAAGACCTCTTCCACATGGACAGATCCAGCTGTCTCCATTTTTGGGGGAATGATAATCACTTACACTTTCACATCTACCAATACACTGCTGGAAATACAAACCAAAGTCTCATACTCACTCTCGCTTATCCTGTGGAGCATGCACCAATAGATGCTTTTTGACATCAGATTCATGTAGCTTCTCGTCCACGCGCACTAGCAATTTCTGGGCCTTGGCATCAACATCCCCAATATCCACTCCACCCTCATGGTGGAACAGTACATAGTCTCCTTCACGAGCTGCATAAATGCATACATAGAACTCCTCTGTCTGTGAATTCAAGACAATAAATTGGTAAGCTCCTATTAGGTCATGTGCATTCAGAACACAAAGCCTGGTGAAGTAAAATACAGACACACAAATGCACCAGGTATTCTACACTTGTGTTCCACTGAGCAAGGATTATCTAGTTCCTTTATTAGAACATTTTCTGAAGCCAGCCCATTGAAAAAGGTTCCTAAAAGAAAGAGGATATGCCATTTAGCTGTAAGGATGTAGCAAACTACTGTATTGGAATACATCCTGGGAAATGTGCAATATAGAAGAACATGGCATTGGATGAGCTGAACCAAAATTGAGGAGAGACTTTTCATAACTTTTTGTGCTCCTGCCATAAAGAGTCTCCCATTTCAGCAATTGTTCAACTTTTAATGATTTGTTCCAAGACAGGGAGAAAAATGCTTCTCAAGGCATATAAAAGAAACTCCCTTAATAATGGTGATGCCTCCATTTTGCCCTTGGCTGTTACTAGCTGTAACTTTAACACCCTCATTCTCTACTACCACAAACTAGAATTCTTCCCAACAGTGAAACCATAAAGCCAATTGAAATTCGGTCACACTGTGATGTCACCGACAGACACAACCCACCGACTCTAGCAATTCAGGGTGTTTAGTGTATGAGAACCAAGACACAGGAACAGCCGAAGGATTGGCTTAACACATCTTTATTGCATGGTGGTACGGGGGAACATGTGGTAATATATACTCAATATATACAGTGGCTATACATTTGAATGTGGCTCCACGGTAGCCCATTGGCTACTGTCGGCGTGACGTCACTTCAGGTCACGCCCTTCTTGTCCAGGTGAGGTAGTGGCGGGAATCTTCCCGCGCTGTAGTTCTTTGGGGAATTGGAACCGTGTGAGCTGGGCGCTCGCTATTGCCACCTGGTGGTCATTAGCTCGCGTCCTAATTACAACGGGTTACATTGATGCAGCTGGTGATTGTTACATTGTTTAAAGGCATAGTATTGAGAACACAACATCCCTCCCCCCTAGGATGAGACGAAGTCTCTCATCCAAGATGGCTTATTGCAAACGCGTTTTGGGCGTGATGCTGGCTGGCTTGTCCCGGGAGTGCTACTGCTTCTCTGTCCCCTGGTCTCTTGTCCTGCAACGGGAGAGGGAGACTCGTTAGTGACTTGCCGCGGTTCTGCGGCGTTTGGGGAAGGGACGAACTCCATTGTGGAAAAACCAGGGGCACTGGGGGCTAACGAAAAACCCCGCTTCTCGCTTGGATGGGTGGGGGACCACTCCGAAACCCACCCACCCCCGGTTTAGTAACTGAAACTCGAAATCTTCTGCTGGGTCATTGGGGGCATCCCTCAGGCTATCTACGAGAACAGCCTCCTTCTCCTCCCCCCTAGGTGGGGACCACTGGCCCCCCTCTCCTCCCCCTTGGGCTGAACGGGTGGGGGAGAACCCTAACGTTGAATCCTTTTCCGCGCCGTCCGCGCGTTGGTTGGCCGGGACCCGGCGCCGTAGTTGGTCAGCGTGCCGTCTCCAGAGAAGACCCGCACTGGTCTCTACACAATACGACATGGGACCCGTCTGCCCAACGACGACGCCCGGGACCCAGGCTGGCCCCGCGCTAGCGTAGTTCCTGCAATGCACCGGGGCACCTACTTCGAAACTCTTTGTGTCCGCTAACCCGATGTTCCTCCCTGTGTCCTCCACCCTCGTTGGGTCTAGCCTGGTCAGAATCGTAGTCAGCTTCCTACGCATTAGGAGCTCCGCGGGCGAGTACCCAGAAGCTAGGGGGGTCACCCTGTAGCCCAGCAGGAACTGGCACACTTGCAGGTTAAGATCCCCTGGACCCATGCGCCTCAGCGCTTCCTTGGTGGTGCGCACGAGGCGCTCAACCTGGCCGTTTGTTGCCGGGTGGAAAGGGGCGGAGGTGATGTGCCGAATGGCGTTGATCTCGGTGAATGCCCTGAACTCAGCGGACGTGAAACAACTAGCGTTATCGCTAATTAGGGTGTCGGGTATACCGAACGTGCTAAAGACCCTACGCAAATGTTTTACTGTCGTTGCTGAGGAGGTGCTCGTAACAGGAATGACCTCCAGCCACTTGGAGTAGGCATCCACTACAAGGAGAAAAAGTGTCCCTCTAAATGGGCCCGCAAAATCAATGTGCACACGGGACCACGGCCCCTTTGCCGCGTCCCATTCCCTGTGAGGCAGACGCGCTTCTTCGGGTCGGGAGCATTGGCAGCCCTCGCAAGTGCCCACCATGTGCTCGATGTCTGCGTCCAGTTGGGGCCACCAAAAGCAGCTCCTGGCCAGAGCCTTGGAGCGAACAATTCCCGGGTGGCTGACGTGCAGCAGTTTAAGCACCCTAGGCCTCAGGGATTCGGGGACTACCACCCGCTGGCCCCACAGAAGGCACCCCCTCTCTATGGACAACTCTAGCCGGTTCCTGAAAAACGGGGCGAACTCCGCCGCCGGGGAGGACGCCGGCCACCCCTTCTGCACCCAGGAGCTGACTAGAGCTAACGTTTTGTCCTTGCCGGTCGCCTTGGCGATGTCTGCAGGTACAATGGGGGGCGAATCTAAAACCTCTATCAGGAGCACCTGGCGGTCTTGTTCTTCCTCGCCCACGAGGCCGCTACCGCGGGGAAGGGGAGACCTCGACAGGGGGTCTGCGTGGCTTATTTCCTTCCCTGGGCGGTATACCAACGCGTGCTGATACGCGTTTAAGAAAATGGCCCACCGTAACATCCTAGGGGACAGGATCTGAGGTGTGGGCTTGTCCGCAGTGAAAATGCCTAGCAGGGGCTTGTGGTCAGTTACTATGGTGAAGGGGCGGCCGTAGAGGAAATCGTGGAACTTCTTAGTCCCCGCTATTATTGCTAGCGCCTCCCTGTCTGTTTGGGCGTAGTTTCGCTCAGCCTGGGACAGGGATCTGGAGTAGAATGCTACCAGGGCCTCTCTCCCGCTTTCCAGCACGTGGCACAGCACCGCCCCCACCCCCACTGGGGATGCATCACATATCAGAACCACCGGCTTCTTGGGGTCAAAATGGGTGAGAATGGCATCAGACGTTAGGAGTTGTTTCAGTTCCACGAATGCCCTCTCCTGGCTCTCGCCCCACTTCCACGCCTCGTCCTTCTTGAGCAGCTTATGCAGCGGCTCCGCTACCGATGCCTTCCGAGGCAGGAAGGAGTGGTAGAAATTTAAGAGCCCTAGGAACGAACTGCAATTCGGGCTTGGAGGTGGGGCGAGGGACATTTTGAATTGCGGCTACCTTTGATTTGGAGGGTTTGATTCCCGCAGGGGTTACCCGGAAACCCAAGAACTCAACCTCTTTTGCGAAGAAGACGCATTTGTCTTTTCGCAACCTCAACCCCGCCTTTTCAAACACCGCCAGTACTTTGTCTAGTCTTTCAGCCAACTCCTCCTCACTTCCCCCCGTTATCAATACGTCATCAAAGTATGGCAAGACCCCATCTAGCCCCTTTAAGAGGCGTTCCACAAGCGACTGGAAAATGCCCGGCGCCGAGTTCACGCCAAACTGTAGGCGCGTCTCCTGGAACGCCCCCTTATGAGTGACTATTGTTTGCGCAGCAGCTGCAGCTGGGGTTACTGAGAGTTGCTGATAGGCCTGCGCCAGGTCAAGTTTTGCGAAACACTTTCCCCCATGTAACCTGGCCAACAGGTGGCTGACTACCGGCACCGGATATACGTTTGGGCGGATCGCCTTATTAATGGTGCACTTATAATCAGCGCATATGCGAACCTCCCCGTTGGCCTTTAGCGCAGTTACAATCGGAGTTTCCCACTCCGCGGAATCAACAGGAACAAGAATCCCCTGGCCCACCAATTTGTCCAGTTCCGCCTCTATCTTGTCCTTTAGTGCGAAAGGCACTCTGCGCGGCTTGAGTCTTATTGGGCGGACCTCTGGGTCCAGGTCGAACGCTACTGGGGGTCCCTTGAATTTTCCGAGTCCTTTCTTGAAAACTTCGGGGTGCGCGTCACACACCTCCTGTATCGGGTCAGTCCCAACGGCATGCACCCCCCCAATGAACAAACCCAGGGGCTTAAACCATTGGGTCCCAAGGAGGCTGCAACTTTCCCCCTTGAGAACAACCAGGGGAAGTTCCGCGGCGTGTTGCTTGTATTGGACCTTGAATTTTCCAACCCCCAACACCGGAATGCTATTTCCCTGTACATCCCGCAGCGTGGACCTCAACGCTTTGAGCTTAGGGCGCACGTGGGGGGAAATTCCCAAGAACTCCCGCTGGGACATGATTGAATAGGAGGAACCCGAGTCTATCTCCATCCTAACAGGGGCCCCTTGCACCAGTACCTCAACAAAGTAATGGGGGTGTCCCAAGGACACGCTGTACACTGGGGCGTCATCACTATTGTCATCGGAGATGCGGCCCATGCCATCCTGTTTCCTCGTGGGCCGGGCGCCCTCCTTGGTCCTCGGCGAGCGGTCTGACGAGCCTTTCTGTTCCTTGCGCCGCCGTCTGCAGACCTTGGCGATGTGCCCCCGGCGTCCGCAGTTGTGGCACTCGGCCTTCCGGAACGGGCACTTGATGCAGTCGTGGACCGCTCCACATCCGTCGCAGCGTCGGCCTTCCTTCCGAACCCTCCGGACGTCCTCGTCGTCGCTGCTCTCCGTGGGAGATTTCGGCGTCCGTCTGGCCGCATGCACCGAGCCCGCTGCCTTGTCGGACTGTGGGGGCCTTTCTCTAAACCCCTTGACTCCGGCCCTCGTGGCTTCTGCGGCCTGCGCCGCCTTCACGACTTCGCGCAGCGTCGGGGGTGGCTCTTGGTTCATCAACTTTCGCTGAACCTCCTCGTCCCACAGGCCACACAGCATGCGGTCCCTGAGGGCGATTTCCAGATTTTCCCACTTGCATGGGCCGGCGGCCAACCGCAGGGCCGCTGCAAAAGCGGCGATGGACTCACCAGGCGCTTGAACTCTCTTCCAGAACGCGCCTCGAGCCGAAAACATCGAAACCGAGGGCTGGAAATGGTCACGCATCGCTTTCAGGAGCTGTTTGACCGACAGCTCGCTCACCTTCTCCGGTGATACCAGGTCCACCAATACTCTTTTGGCGGCATTTCCGAGCATCCGGGTGAGGATGGCCCTCTTCTTTCCCTCGTCCGTAATGTCGGACACCACCAGCGCATCTTGGAAGTCCATTTCGAAGAGCTCCCAATCTTCCGGCTTGTTGATGTCGAAACTGGCGTGACCAGCGTGTGTCTTGATCTCGTGGGGATCCATAATCCCATCCTTGTCGCCAATTTAGTGTATGAGAACCAAGACACAGGAACAGCCGAAGGATTGGCTTAACACATCTTTATTGCATGGTGGTACGGGGGAACATGTGGTAATGGCGGACGAACAGCTCAATATATACAGTGGCTATACATTTGAATGTGGCTCCACGGTAGCCCATTGGCTACTGTCGGCGTGACGTCACTTCAGGTCACGCCCTTCTTGTCCAGGTGAGGTAGTGGCGGGAATCTTCCCGTGCTGTAGTTCTTTGAGGAATTGGAACCGTGTGATCTGGGCGCTTGCTATTGCCACTTGGTGGTCATTAGCTCGCGTCCTAATTACAACAGGTTACATTGATGCAGCTGGTGATTGTTACATTGTTTAAAGGCATAGTATTGAGAACACAACAGGGTGAAGGTGAAGCCTACTCAGGAAATCACAACTTAGCTTCACCTTGGCTTGGTATCGTCATCACATGAGGAAGTACAGTTCAGGTCTACTAAATTTATGATCTCTCTACTGCCAAGACAAAGACAGGCAATCAGATATATTTTTAATAATACATAGGATCTATTTGCCAGGTTACTCCATATCCATTAATATCTGTAAACACCAGTGTGCAAATGAAACTGACCTGCTTGTGTGGAACAAAAGGTTCTATCAAGAAATTCTTCAAGATGCCCTTAGCTTTGGCAATCTGTGGAAAATAAAAAATAGACATATAAGCTGTTTTTTGAAACAGTGTCTCTCAGAAGTATGTAAAACCAGGGTCACCGACCTGTAGCTCATTTGCAATTTTAAGGAAGTGCCATATCTGCTCCATCTTCCTGGTCATGCTTCTCACCATCCCCCCAAAACCAAAAGGGATATGCATGAGCAGACATGTTTTTCCATGGGCTCTGGGTAGAATCAGATTCAAGGTGGATTCTCCTGAATTTGCATGGTGTTGTTTTTTTGCATTGCCCATCCCCCTCCAAGCCATTGTGAATCTGCTGTTAGCATTTATAGATTGCAAAATAAAATCAGAGGTTCAGCACTTCCCAGCCATACCACAAGTATCTTCATGTCTTTTTACACAGCTGTCAACAAAAACAGTAACAAATCACAAAATAGATTTGTGAATATAGACATGTCCATCTGGTGGGTCTACAGATCCCTTGGTGAGATCGGTTGGAACACAGAGCCAGACAGATCCATGCTCGGTTCCTGTTTTCATGTCACAATGGCAAAGAAAATGGCTGAATCTGTAGTTTTTCTCAGTTAATGTAAGTCTGAATTATGCTCTTTTCTGTACAGTAGAACCCCGCTTAACGAAAAAACTCAGTTCCACGGAGCTCTTCGCTATGCGTTTTCCCCCCCGTTATGCAAAGCGCTATTGGCGATACCCCGGATAACGAGCAAAAAATGTTAGTTAACCAGGGTTCCCATTGACAGGATATAACCTGGTTACAAAAAACCCCGCATAACGAACATTTTTTTTCGTTATGCGAGGTATCGCCCTTGCTTAATGAATGCTTTGTTATGCGATTTTTTGTTATACGAAGCGTTCGTTATGCGTGGTATTACTGTATGTACCTTCTCTACTTCAATTCCACCCTTCCCTCATTTGACACCTCATTCTCTCCTCATTGCACCTTTTCTGTAACCTTCTTCTATGTTGACCTTTGTGCCAAACAGCCACCTGCTTCTTCCTCTGGTTTCTTCCTCCTTCTCAACTTTCCTCATTTCCTTTGCTTTTATTCCTTACTCCTGTGTCCTTAATGCCTCCCTCCCTCCAAACAGCAACAACACTTTTCTATGGGAATTTCCTCTTACTCTTCCTTTGGAGTTATTCATTTTAGAGACCTCTAAATGTGCCATATACACAGAAGTAAGTGCCAATGCCCACTCTGCTGAAAACAAACATTCTGAGACAGATGGCACAGCAAGAATAGAACTAGGACTTAATACCTGTGGATCACATGGATGCTTTGATGGGATCACTTAATCTAAAAGTAAGATAAACAGGGGATGCCCAATACAGTATATATACACACATTTTTAGAAATGTCGTCTATGTCTTAAATTTCGAAGTTGAATTGAATTACGGTAGCAATGTCTAGCATGACGTTCAGCTCAGAATAATTAACACAAACATCATCACGTGACAGGCAGGACAGCCGAAGAAAATGACGGAAGCACGGTTGTTGTTCGAGATGCGCAAGATCATTTTGAAATGATATTTGAAATTCGAGAACATTGTGGAAATACAATGACAATGGAGGTGTGAGTATGCAATTGAACCTCCAATATGCCTAACAACTACACACGCTTGTGTTACGTTTGAGACACATGGTACTTTGGTCAAGCAATAGTTCACCATAACCAGAAGTGTCTGGAAGCTGATAGTAACCACTGAGCACCTCCTGCAATTGCAGAAGTCAAATATTACTTGTATTCATATTTTGTTATCAGTATACAGTAATACCTCAGATAAGGTTTGCATCAGATAATGCCAAAACCACATAAATCTGGAAAAAATTGCATCGCATAATGTTAAAATCCTATGGGATGCATCGGATAATGTTCGCTAAAGCCAGTGCCGGTTACAATGCATCTCAATGGAGTTTTGACGTTATCCGATGCATCCCATAAGATTTTAACGTTATCCGATGCATCGGATAGCACTAAGACTTGTGGAACCAAGTTTTAGCGTTATCTGGGGTTTTACTGTATATTGAGTATTACAATTTCAATACTTTTTTCCTTTCTTAAAATTTGTATACATTATTGGACCCTCTGTATTTATTGCCATATTATTTTGAAATACTGTGTTTCCTCCAAGATTTTAGAATAAGTCAGTCTTGTTTTATTTTTATTAGAAATATGCAGGATTTTTTCTTTCTTTCTAGAGTACTACTATCAGAATCCACCTTGAGGATTTTAGAACTTGTAGCCCCCCCAAATCCTTTAATTTGAATGCACAGTGGAACTCTGGATAACGTCAAAACTCCATTCCACGGAGTGCAGCGCTATTCAGATTTTGACGCTATGCGGTCCCTATGGGAGAGGCTCCAGATAACGATGAAAAAGTGTTCGTTATCCGGAGCATCGATACCAAATGCCCTGCATAACGGCCATTTTGTAGCATTTTTTTAGTGTTATGCAGGACATCACGTGGTGCATAACGAATGCATCGTTATGCGGATTTGCCATTATCCGGTACAGTTGTTATCTGGAGTTCCACTGTACTCATTTATATCCTGTCCTTCTTCCAAAAAGAACTTCAGTGTCGGGAGAAACTCCGCTACATTGCTTAGAGTGAGAAATAAATACAGCACTCACCGTGGTTTCTTTTCCAAGACGTGGCTTCAACCAAGCCTTTACTTGATCCAAGTCTAGATTCACACCCACCAAACCTAGTTTGCCCCGTCGTTTTATCAGCTGATCGGGCTTCACCACAAGACGCTGGAATTTTACAAATGAAAAGAGCAAAACTGGAAACCTTGTCTTGCAGATGAAGAGATTATAGACTCTGTAAACAAATTGCCAGCTTTCCCCCATAGGCTTCAGCTTTTCAAAATACAGTAAAAACCCGAGTTACAAAAAAAAAGTCGGTTCTCTGGCTTATTTCGTAACTTGAATTTTTTCGTAACTTGAGAGATGCATGATTTTTTTAAAAAAAATGGAGAGATTTCCTACTTTCCAGCTGCTTCCTTTTCTTACACTTCCGACGGTGCTGGGAGTGATTATTAGTGCACAAAATGGCATTGGCGCTATTTTGGGCACCAAAAAATTGCTTTTTTGACTTACAGGTTTTTTTGTAACCCGGGGTATTTCATAACTCAGGTTTTTTCATAAGTCGGGACCCCGGTTTACGAAAAAATCATTTCATAAGTCAAAAAATTCGTATCTCGAGGCGTTTGTAAGTTGGGGTTTTACTGTATTCCCAACCAAAGGAGGCCCATGGCTGTAGTTCTCGTAAGCAACACAGAAGTTAGCATTTTTAGTTGGCACCCTCTAGCAGAAATCTGTGGAACCATGGAGCTACCTACCATGATTGTTCAAATCTACACCAGAAAGTAACCACTGCCATTAGTTTTTCTAGGTAACTGTAGCAATGGGGTCTAGAGAAGGAGCTGGATTTCTTCTTTCGTGTCCGGATCAAACCCTGGACTGACAAAATGAAGCCACTTTCTTGGCTTTGTCATTGGCCAAAGGTAAGTCCTCATCAGTGCATGTTTCTGGCAGTAATTGGTAGACCAGTACATGAGCTGGATTCGGTCTCTCCACATCCACACATGTTGTCCCCCAGCAGCCCCCAAATAAGCATGCTGACCTTACATTTAGGCACTCCAACCCTCAGCCTATTCAGAGTCCTCCAAGTGATGTAAGGGAGGTTGAGTTCCTCAGCTATATTCTCCTTTAATGTTGTTGTCAGAAAAAACTCTTTTCTGTTGCAATCACTGGTTGCAGGGAAGTCTATGTGAAGGTTTGATTGCATGATTTATGGCTATGCCTTTGATGGTACTGCATTGAGTACATGACTTGCTGCAGGGAAGCAGGAGGCTCGTAAAATGACCATCTGACCCCTTTGAGCCAATTAGGGGCACCTGGACCTTTGGGTTACATCATTGTTATATCGGCTATAAAACTGGGTGATCTGAAGATGTTCTTTCTCTTCATCATGGACTGATCCTGAGCTGAGCCCCACAAGAGTTGGGTAAGAAACTAGCTAAGGCCAGGGTCTAGGTAACAGTTTAAGTTTCTTATTTTTGTGTGTCACTTTGAATGACTGCATTGCAAGTTTGATTCCTCATGCTATACCTAATTTCTTAGCTTATTTTAACAAATATAATTACTCTGAGACCCATTGTGTCTATTGACTTGGGAATTGAGAGTGACTGGACCGTGCATATAAATGGCCACATCCCCCTACCCAACTTCTGATACCCTGTATGCTTGTCAGTAGGAGCCTGGAAAAGGGAACTGGCAAAGCAAGGCAGGAAGGGTGGGCAAATCCCCAGTGAGGGGGCAAACACCCATCATAGTTGTTCCTTGTCCAGTGAGCTCCTCTCTCCATCTTCAAATTTGGTTTTGCTCTTGCATACCTGGTGGATTTGAGGCTCTTATCCATTCAGAGGATGTCAAAGATCATTCTCTCAATCAAACCAAAGGAACTGAAAAATGAGGGGCTGGATGAAGGAATTCTAGTACCGAAGGGAAGCAACTTCCATCATTGTCAAAAGGTTTTCTATAATTCCTGGTCAATATGTCCTACACCTTGCCAAGTTATTTTATAGACCCGTTTATAACTCAACAGGGTCAAACTTCACAGCAAATCTGAAAAACCAGGGATCTTCGATTATTACCAGTTGTAAAAAAAAACCATTGATTTGTATATTTATTTGTTATACTAGCCAACCATTGTGTGCCTCTGTACCTAATGTGTATAAATTGATGCCATAAAGCAGGGGTTCCCAACCTTTTTAAGTCTGGGGCCAGGTCACGCTTTCTCAGTCAGCTTCGAGGGCTGGACGGCCATTTGGCCCTGCCTGCATGATGGGGGGTGGCCATTTTGTCCCAACAGCTTCAAAGGGGTGGCCATTTTGTTTCTCAAATGCCCTTGGAGGGGTGGGGGGGCCACATGAAATGGCACCACTGGCTTTAGGTTGGCAACCCCTGCTATAAAGTCTCATTCTTATACTGTATCTGATGAAGAGGACTTGATCCACAAAAGCTCACATTTAAATACAGGAGCTAGTCTTTAACGTGCCACAATGTTTTTGGTCTTTTTGTTTTGTTTACTCTCTGATGTGCTTGCTCAGGCTAACACAGCTAACATTTCAAAAACTTATAAACCTGTTGTATCTCATCAGGCTCCATGATTCTTTTTTTAAGGCAGCATTTGCTTCTAGTCTGAAACACCAACAGTGCTGTGGAAGAGTTAAATTAGGGCTATGTATGAGTTATTTACTATCATGGCAAGGAAAATAAGATTATATATTAAGGGTTATGCTTGCGTCTGCTCAAATGCCTGAATTTATATGGGCATACTTGAAATACCGTGCCATGGTGTTAAATGTTTACTGTTATTTATTACAAAGACCAATCTATGACAGCAATAAATCCCCAGCAGTTATTATGTCAGCATATCATATACTGTACCCTTTCATAAAAGTATGCAGATTTGTATTTTTGGATTATTTTTGGACTGCCTGGAGAATTCTAGGAGTTTCAGTCCAAAAATATGAATCTCCACACTGCCAGTCCTACCTTCCTACACCCAGGGCCGGCCCTACTATAAGGCGAATGGAGCGGTCACTCCAGGCGCCCACTCCCAGGAGGCGCGCAGTGGTAAAGAAAAAAAAATATTTGGGGGTTTTTTCGATATTTTGATTGCGAGCGTACAGCATGTATGTTAATGACCTTATTTGTTGAGATGTACGGGGGTCGATTGCGCGGGCGGGGCACCAGTGCCACTTAACTTAATTTAACCCCATATATTAGGGATGACCAAGGGGGCACCATAGTTGAATCTCGCTCCATCCTAAAACTTGCCTCGGGACGGCACTGCCTACACCAGCAGCTAGGAATTTTAAAAAATATATTTTTCTAGCTCCCCCTTCAAGGATCCTATCCTTAAACCAAAAAGGCACATAGACTTTTGCTACATCTGAATGAGGCTCACAAAATCCTGTCTATCCTTACCGATACACATCTGCAGAAGATACAAAGCAAACTTAATGCATGGCATTTAATTAGCTAGCACCCAGAGAAGTCAGCTGCCATCCAGCAGAAAGAAAAATGGGGCTGCACAGCAGATCTGTGTACAGCTAAATGTGATTAAACTGGATGTCAGCCAGAGAAACAAGCTATAGAAAGGGAGTGGGGGAAGGACACAAGGACACATTTACAGCCAAAGAGCCAGCGCTGTCTGCATTTGCAGAGGTTTCTGTGGTCATGTGGCAGCACTGACTAGACACCAGAGTACACAGAATGCTATTACCTTTTCCACCAAAGTGGTCCCTATTGATCTACTTGCAATTTCTTTCTCTCGAACTGCTAGGTTGGCAGGATCTGGGACAGAGACAAGAGCTCATTCCATCTTGCAGCAATCGGGTCTCGAACTGCTGATCTGCAACCTTCTGGTCCTCAAGCTAACCACTAAGCCACTGCAGCCCACAGGTTCTCTAATCTTACTCTAAAAGCATTTTGTTGAGGAAATGGAATATTTCTTCTATTACAAGTACAGTAGAACCTTGGATAACGTCCGAATTGGACTTTATCCAAGGTACCACTGTATGATGAAATGGGATCAACAAAGGGGGAAGCACCACCTGGATTGTGTTCTACTCACCTCAGTCAATAGCCAGGGGTGATCTTGGATTAGCCGGTCCCAGTCAGTATCGGGCATTACTCTGGCATATCTGAAGCGGTTCTGGATGGCCGAAGAGGTGCAAATGTATTTATACAAGAACTCCTTCCCTGTTTGCTCAGAAATTGCTTTGGCAGACATGGCTACCTAATGCAAATCAAAAGGCAACAATAAAGAAAAAAAGTTTTAAAAATATAATTTTAGGACATATTTTAACAGGGCCTTAATGCTGGCCAATCCACCCCCTCACACTGCTTGAGTATTACTTTTTCAACATCATATATTACTTCAAAAACCAATTTATGGAATCAGAAAAAGGACATGGTACAGAGTTTCTGATGAAGTACTGTGTACATGAATACCTCATTCCATTCATGCTTCCTTACATATTTTTTAAAAAAAGTTTTACAGAGAAAATTAGCACATCTGAGAAAGATTAGTGCTCTTTCAATTATTTGTTACATTTCTATTTTACCTTTCCTCAAATAAACTCAAATGACACAGCTCTCCTCCAGCCCTGGTCCTCACAAGTACACAATTGTACGCTGGCCTATGTACACCGCCCAGAGTCCACCAGATTAGGGCAGTATATAAATATTTATTTATTTAAATAAATTATCCTTCCTACTTTATCATCATAACAATCCTAGTGAGGTAGGTGATGGTCAAAGAATGTGACTGGCCTGGATCAGAGTCCCTGGGTCTCTCATGTCTTAGGCCTGTGGTGGCCAACCTTGGCACTCCAGGTGTTCTTCAAGTTCAATTCCCAGAAGCCCTGATCAGATGGTATGCTGACTTAAGCTTCTGGGAATTGAAGTCCAAGAACACCTCGAGTGCCAAGGATGGCCACCGCTGGCCTAGGCCAACTCTCTATCCTACGCACCACCCTGACTCTCATGTACACACAATGAAGTACGATAATTGAGAGACTGGAGCACATGATCCCTCCTTTGATGCATGGCATGGACCAGGCACTTCTGTTGTGCTTTTGAGAACCTCAGAGGAAGCGACATTCATAGACTCAAATCAATCTTCCCCAGAAGCTTACTAGGAGATCTAGATTTAACTTTCTGCTCACTGGTCTTTAGACTATTCCTTCACAGCAAAACCGATGCTGTTAACCATCTTACCTAACCCATCCAGATCTATTTGTTTTTCAAGAGCTAAAGAATTTTGTTTGAAACAAAATTATTGCATAGGGGCTTCCTTAGTTTTAAAGAGATAAATCTTCTGCTACCAATTACCCATGTTTTTAATTACCATCTCCTACAGACAAACAAGAGATCTTGACAAGGCAGACAGGCTGGAAAAACAGGCTGTGATGAAAAATAAGTTTATCCTTCTCCCCTTTGCCTCATTTCACTTCAAAATTAACTATGGCAAATATGTTGAGCATGACACATGGTTTACATTATAGATGATGAAGGCAGCCCACGCTTCTCTGGTGCTACTAGCAAACAATACGATAATAGGTTAAGGCCACGCTGACTGGCGATGGTTAAGGTTGGAGTCCAACACATGCAGTAAATGAAGGCTTGACAAGCTATTTCATTTGTACAAGTGTCATACAATCTTATTTAATGAAAGCACAACAAAATACAGAGCACAGTGCTAGAACTTAGGCTTAGTTTGGTTGAAATTTCACAATCAATCTGGTTTTATTTTAAAATAAAAATCCAACAGTGGCTAGGAAAAATCTCTTGTCCAAGATTTTGGAAAGGTCATTCTCATTAGTCAAAATGAATAATAGTAGTCTAGCCATAACTTGGAATTTGCTCACTAAAAATATTATGTATTCTTCAAAGGTAACTCAAAGTTTAATAATCATCACCATAACGATAGTAATAGGAAATGGCAAATTTTACCCTTGGAAGGGCCCTGTAGAATAGTTATTTCAAATTTAGGGAATTCCCATTGAGGGAAACTTTTGTACCAGTTAGAAATGTATTCTTTAGAGATTTTTTTCAGCAAAAACGTGGACCGTAACTAGTGATGCACTCCAAAAAAATTACTACCACCTCTGTGGGTGGGGCCAAATCTGTGGGCGTGGCCAACAAAATGGGGTATGGAGGTGACGTGGCCAGCCAGGTGGGCGTGACCTGTGAAATTTTCGCTACCTGTTCTCCCGAACAGGACAGAACCTGCTTCAGTGCATCACTGACCGTAACCCACAAACATTCACACCAACATAGAAGGTGCCATTTCTGTTTGCTTTCTGTTTTGCCTTTGTTTTGATTATTTGTGGGATTTCAGTGTATGGCGCCATTCTTCAGATATACATTAGGACTTATCTAAGTTATTTGAAAAGTGATTCATAAGATGAGTCAGAACACCTTCTCTAATACAGTCCTTCGATTCTCTTTTGCATGATCAAAAACAAAAACACTTTTCTCTCCTTTTTAACATTTGCAAGATGCCACAGTACAGCAGGGGAGCCATAAGGAAGCAAATATGCATACAGCAATCAAGTTGAGGAGTGTGTTGATTGAAGAGCCTCTATGAGGTGCCAAAATGGCAAGTCACGGAAGAGGAGAAAAGAACAAAACTGTGTACACGCACAAACGCACACACCCTTTGCAAAAATGTTAATTACAGAAAATGCTTCCTAGATCTACAGTGCAAATCAGGGGCTCAAAAGCTCTCCCCAACTCACTCACCTTACCAAAATATATTTTTTAAAATAAAGATTTTCAGCTCAAAAATGCCCTTGTACCTTCTATGAAATATGGCAATTTTGCCATGTTTTAAGAAGACCCCAGCACCCTGAGAACTTCATGCCCCACCCCCAATTCTATCATTAAAAAGGGACATAAAGACTCTTTTTGCAAGGGAAAATAGTGGAAGTGGGGCATTGCCATGGCACACTCAACTCTGCTGAATGCTCACCCCAGCGTAAAGCCAAGCATCAGAAATATGCAATTCCTAAACTAGCTGTGTCATGAGACATCTAGCTGCGTCATGGTCTTCTGTAATACTAAAGTACTAACAACAACGAAAGAGTTGCTGACTCACATAGCGCTCTAACCTTGCTTCCTTTCAATGAACCACCACTGAAAAACTAGCTCTGTGCATCTCTTCAGCTGATATTAGATCCTTCAACTACTCTAGGTACAGTATCATTGGAGAAAGAGATCATTGAATGGACTGCTGCTCTCATTGTGAAAGTTATAATACAAGGCATCTAGAGCAGGGGTTCTCAACCTATGGCCCATGGGTTGGGTCCAGCCCACAGCACTATTTCATGTAGCCTGCACTGCCCCCGCACCCGGAAGTGGAAGAGTTTATGTCAGCTGTAAAATGTGCCCGTGCATGCGTAAACACGCCCACAGCTGTCATAAACACAGAAGTGGCTGCATTTATGACAGCCTTAAATGTGCCCGCTTCTGCTTCCGCGGGGCATGATCAGGCCCATGGTGTAAAAAGGTTGGGAACCCCTGATTTATAAAGTCAAAGATTCCTTACTCTTGCTTTGAAGTCTCCTTTCTTTCTCCCCAGCCTGCAAAGTAGATCATCATAGTAGTTCCATCTTTGGATGTAGCACCCCTAAACAATGTTTATGTGTTGCATTCCATCCACCAAGGTTCTTAAGCTAATAAGCTTCTTTTTATTTCTGTATTTTTCTATTATTATTATTATTATTATTATTATTATTATTATTATTATTATTATTATTATTATTATTATTATTATTATTATTATTATTATTATTATTATTATTATTAATTTTTGCCTAAATGATCAGCAGCATAGGGGATGCAGTGGTTCAGTGGTTAAGAAGCTCACCTTGTTAGCTGGAAGGCCAGCAAGTTGGCAGTTCAAGACCAGGGTAGTGCATGACGGTTTGAGCTCCCATCTATGTCCTAGCTCCTACCAACCTAGCAGTTCAAAAGCAAGAAATTGCAAGTAGATAAATAGGGACCACTTTGGTGGGAAAAGGTCTTGGGGACATGAAAGGAGCCTCTTTCGGGCGTCCCCTGAGTGTAGTTTTTCCAGCAAAAACCCTTTCAACGCAGAATAATTTCTGACACAAATTTATTATTATTACCAGCAGTAACCATCTGTAATTTTCTTTTCTCATGATGTCACCGCTTTGGCTTTCAACAAATGAGTGTTTTAAGAGTTCTTCAGTTTGTTAACTGTGTCTTAGTCACTAAATGCAAATAATTCTGAATCATCCATACTATAAAAATATACATTTAGAGTGTAAAAATGAAGCACGCATCAGTTATTGGAACCTTTCTTTGACATTCATTCTCAGCAGAATTATTTTGTAGATGTAAACGGGGGAGGTCACATCTTTACAAACAGATTTGTTGGCAGTACCGATACATCCAGACAAAGTAAATGAACTCTGGCTTGGGTTGTCAACTGCAGTGATATCCAACTGGAGATAAATGAGTTCTCCTCCGGGACAAAGACATAAGAGTAAAACAAAACAAATAGTTTCTGATTTCCAAGGGTTACATCAGCTACTCAAGAAAGACATACACAGCAGTGAAGGAGAGTAGGGTCAGAGAAAGAGAGAGAATGAGAAAATTTAGCACAACGAGAGAACCAAGCAAGAGAATGACCCTCAACATCCTCTGAATGGATATGAGCCTCAAGTCCACCGACTTAGATCGAGGAAGAGCTTTATGGCAAGAAACATTCTTGCTGGTATACAAGAGCAAAACCAAATTAGAAGATGGAGGTATCGGCAAACCGTTACACTTGTCGGCAGGCTCCGCTCCCCCTCCACTAGAGGTTTGGCAGGCCGCGGCAGAGGCCCCGATTTGGCTAGCGGGCCGAAAAGGTGGCTTCCTCAAGGCTTAGCTGAGGAAGGCTTGGTTAGCAAAGAAATGGCGATTGGGGACTCACTATGCAGGGGAAATTAAACTGCAAGGGATGGAACGCCACTTTCTCATGCGAAAATCACCCTTATCTTGCTTCTGGAGGAACTAATGGCCTTGATGGTGCAGAGAGGTGTGTGGGGGTAAAACCTCTGTTACCTTCTTTGCAGCAGCGACTCGCTGTCTCCGGAATGCCGGACAAAGTTATTTCTTCTAGATAACAGTGCCCACGAAGTTGGCACAATTCTCCTTGTAGAATAAGGCCGTATTGTTATAGTCCCCCCCTCCTCAATTTGCCCCAGGTTGCAATAGGAGCAAAATGAGGGCACTTGACGAACCAAGTCCGTTTTATGGTTTTTATTGGAAAAATAGCAAGATCCAATAAATGCAGAATATAGAAAAATAACAACTGACTAAACTAAATATAAAGCTGAAACATTTGAAATGAAAGAAACGAAGTAAAAGCTATAAGCTACTACTTGCCTAAAGTAAAGTGCGGCCGTCTCAGCCGCCCCATTCAAGGTAGTGCAGAGCGAGACCCATCGAGATGACAATCAAAATGGGCTCTCACTACATTTCAAAAGGAAGCTTTTTCTTAAGAAATTGGGCAGGTTTTTATACCTTTCTGTATGGGAAAATGTCCACAAGAAGTCTTAATTGACCACTCAAAGTGACAGTTTTGAGTGTACATCAAAGATAGCGGGTGGCTGGCTATCAATGTTCTCATCTCACAATCTGAGATTGAACCCTCTTTTGGCCTTGGGAAAAGTACAAGAGGTGCTTTCCCAGAAACTGGGTAAAATGGGGGAGTGTGCTTTCTAAAATGGCTTTAGTTAGGCTAAGTGACATAACTCATAGAAAGAAAATAAAAGCAGTGCTAGCATATTTAGCTAAACTCCTACTTAACTAACAGATGATTAACATGAAAAGTAGGGGCTGCTGCCAGACAACACGCTATGTCAGTGATGGCTAACCTTGACATTCCAGGTGTTTTTGGACTTCAATTCCCAGAAGCCCTGATCAGCAGGAATTGAAGTCCAAGAACACCTGGAGTGCCAAGGTTAGCCATCACTGTGCTATGTAAACGTGGAGAAATACAGAATCCAGCTCATTTGCTGGTCTTCCGTTTATTACCGAAAGCATTTAACAATAAGGATTTAATTTTGGCCAACGACAAAGCCAAGATGGCTTTATATGGCAGTTTAACCTGGACACAAAAGAAGCAGCAGCAGATGAGAAAATACTGTATACTCAGAGTTACCTTAACAGTTCTTAGGTCCTTGGTTAGACCTTGAATTGTTAATCTTATTCCAGTCCTCGACTGTGAATCAAATCATTGATTTGTATCCGATGAAGATGATGAAGATGAGGAAGATGGAGGAGGAGGTCAGAAATTATTCTGGGTTTAAAGGGTTTTTGCTGGAGGAATTCTGCTCAGGAGATGCCTGAAAGAGGCTCCTTTCATGGCCCCAAGATCTTTTCCCACCAAAATGGTCCCTATTTTGTCGTCGATTGCAACTCGTATCCGAGAATCCCTATTTATCTACCAACAGATATTTCCCTATTTATCTAACTGCAATTTCTTGCTTTCGACCTGCTAGGTTGACAGGAGCTGGGACAGAGAAAATGGATACAAATTTTTTAAAAAATATTTCTCCATCTCTCAAACTGTTAAACATGCTACTACAAAGTTACTTCCACAACATATGCCTTTGCTTATTCATCTGAAAAGCTAAACAATCTCAAATGTAATTCCACTAACCATGAGCAAACTACAAAGTCACAGGGTGTCCCTAGTAGAAGGAAATTCACTTCTGTGCATTCTCTACCTAAAAATCTCTAGGAAGGGTGGCCATAAATAAAAACTGACTTGACAGCATGCAATTATTATTTATACTCCAAGTACTGAGAGCACATATGCTATCAGTGCAGGATCAGACTCCATCTTGGCCCAACCCACGGTTTATCAATGCAAGCTACATATAGAATCACATTCCATTGCTATAAAAGTACAAATGTTGTAACATATACCTGTGGTCCAATAGCAAGACATACTGTAACTAGAATCCACTGGCTCTTACCCAGGTATTGCATCATCAAATCCTCAGTGATTCAATTAGCTTATTCTAATTGTAACTTACTATTAGACTTCACCCATTGGAGACAAACACCATGAAGTTATGCAAATAATGTAAACATTAACAGTAGAATTCGTTTCCGGCTGCTACCCATATCCGAGTATACATTTCCCCCCAGAGCATGAAAATGCCACTAGCATGAATTTGTTTAAGGTGGATCCCAGCTTGCCATGGAATGACCCACACACTGTGATATCACAGCCATCTCTTGTGGCACATATGAAATGAGACATGCAGGATTTAACACCGGGACTGCAATGGACTGCCGCAGCCTTGAGAAGTGTGCCTTTCATAGCCAATCCATCTGGCATGGCCTCTTCTGCCTACATGACTGTTGGGAATCAGAATAGTGAAGTGGTTCCTCCTCTACTCATGTTGCCGTTGGGCCCAATATGATGGGACAGCAGAATTATATTTCAGCCTATGTTGCTTAGTTTCATAAACTGACAGCTTCTCTGCTTATTTGTCAATCTCTAAATCGGCAGCTATAGAATGAACACACTTATGGGTACGAATGGCTTCTCTGAACAGACTTTGCAACATCTAGTCCGGGAGTAATTGGGCAGAATCCTATTAGCAACTGTGGAGCGTAATATCTCCATAAGTGGAGTGCCCTGCCATGGCTTCACTCTTCTCTATCTTGCACTTATGGAAGCCAGGGATTATCTTGCTGAAAACAATATAGTTTATGCACGTGCAAAAGAATAGCGATAGTCGCCCTGTGTAGTTAGTGGGGGGCCGGGGAAACAACCTTATGCTCAGTGAACAATTACAAACAGGATTCTCGCTACAGCATAGGGGAGATTCATAGCTTAGTGTCCATCCATCCAGAAACTGCATAACCAACAAAACAAAATAAAAATCATAAATGTTGGTGGTCTGTAGCAATGGTGGTAGTGGGACTGAGTTTCATGGTGTTGGGGACAAGAAAGCATCAAACCCAAATTCCTACTCCACATTGCCAAAGGGACATGAGTTGCTGCTTAAGAAGCAATTGTGGAAAATGTGCAGAGAACTGCTTGTTTCTTCAGAATGCCATAAGAGACTTGATCTTTGTCATCTTTGGAAGAAGGTCACATCAATCTCCCAATTGCTGCTGTCATGTTGTTCTCCAAATCTGACAGAAGACTCAAGGGAATGCAAAAAAAAGAAAGGAGACCAAAACATTGTAAGGAGCCAAATAGCACGAGGAACAATTCATAGGGTCAAGAAGAAGACATTTCAACCTGGGCCCCTGCTCCCTCTGTTCCTTCAGGGCAATGGGCAGACTTTGTATGCTGGGTGAGGACTACAGTTACAACCAAAAGATTCACATAAGTTAAAAGAGGATGTAAAGAAGAAGAAGATCTACAGCAGCGTTTCCCAACCTTTGGTTCTTCGACTTCAATTCCCAGAAACCTAAATCAGTATATTGGCTGATCAGTGATTTTGGGAATTGACTTAGGCTTCTGGGAACTGAAGTCCAAGAACCAAAGGTTGGGAAACACTGATCTACAGGGTGAGGAGTTCTGTAACAAGATGAATTTGAGGACAGTAGTTTCCATCTTGCTGTAAGAACAGAAAGAATGACAAGACAGAAGAAGCAATCTTATAGAAGTGAAAAATAAGGCAGCCATCCAGTAAAATAAATATTATTCAGGAACAAGCCCTGCTGACTTCACTGAGATTCACTTCTTAATACATGTGCTGTCACAGCTGATTAATTGTACAGGTGGATTTAACTTAGTTGAAAAACTGTATAAATTTTAAAAGAAAATAAAAGCCATTTTAAAGATAGAATTCTTCATTTTAATTTTCACATGCAGACATCACTAACCATAGCTATTGGCTTCCAAATACTCAAGCTGTCTGTTTTGTTGCTTGTCTCATACGTAGAAACAGTGAAGCTGTCATCAACTAGACCAAGAACCAACATTCTTGAGGGGGACGTAAGAGCAAAATCAAATTTGAAGATGGAGGAAGGAGCTCACTGGACAAGGAATAATAGTAAAGGAGGATATGGCTGAGGAATATGCTCTCCCCTATGTCACATGGACAACCCTGAATAGACTGAGGATCAGAGTCCCTAAATATAAAACCAACATGCTTAAGTGGGGGCTACTGGTGGATAACATGCTGTGTGAATGTGGAGAGATACAGAATCTGACTCATTTGAAACATGTAGTGATGAGGGTTTAAATTTGGCCAATGACAAAACCAAGAAGGTGGCCTCATTTTGGCAGTTTAAAGTTTGACCCGGGCACAAAAGAAAAAGCAACTAGTCACACCATAATGGATAGGTAATACATTGTGTTTCATCTGGTGGATTGCACGCTATGCAGGCCTGCTGGAGCTATATGCTTTCAATCAGAACAGATGTGCCATAGCAGACCCATTACTGAGGTCCCAGTTGCTAGGTGTAGCAAAGGTAGAGGAGGGATTTAAATCTTTTACTCAGCATCATTACCCTGATATGAATCTTGCCTCCCTCAGAAAAATCTTTCATCCCACACAGGAAAAGAGCATCTATTTGGGTCATTGGGTATTTAAAAACCGTCCCCCTCTGGCTTCTGGTTTCCATCGTCTGTACACATCCAGCTCTTTGTGGTTAAGTATAATGGCAAAATATCCTCTAAAATGGGCATGGGGTTCTTTGCCCAAACCACCAATGTAGTTTTTCTTTGTTACGTAAAATTTTAAAAAACTTATTTTCACTGGTAAATAAGGGCACTCTCTCCATTGGCATTTGTCACAAATGAAGGGCTGTTTTTCTTAAAGTACAAATACACAAAGGTCTGAGGGATGTACAGAATAAAGAAAATAAACTATTGCTAGTTAAGCATTTCTGTGAAATAGGTCAACACAAAAATATATATTCCGCTCAGATACTGTTGAAGAAGTTCCTGGAGCCTATACAATAAAGTCTATGCACTTTTATCACTTCAATGAGATTTTGAAGAACTACCCTTCGCCGCCGCCGCTGTCGCCTTCTTCTTCTTCAGGTGACGTATCCATTCTGGATACTGTATTGGTTATCATCATGGCAATTGTCTTCCTGTTCTTAACATCTCGGAACAGCTCTTCCAAGGACATACCACATCAGCCTCTCTAGTTCTTCAGCCATGAAGTCTGTCTACATCCAGGGCCTTTTTCCCCAGGGATCATTCCTTGCAGAGCAAATTGGAGTATTCTATATTTCATGTTGTTCCTCATGATACGGCTAAGGTATTGGAGCTTTCTTCGCTTAATGGTCTTAAACAGTTCGTGTTCTTTATCCATCCGGCGCAACACTTCGACATTAGTCACATGGTCAGCCCATGATATCATTAGCAGCTGTCTGTAGATTCACATTTCAAAAGCTTTGATTCTCTTTTCAGATGCTTTAGTTAATGTCCAAGTTCCGACTCCATATAGCAGCACTGGGAATACGTAACATCTCACTATTCGGATCTTTGTAGCGAGAATTAGATCTTTATTGCATAACAAATGTCCCATTGGCTATCACTGTAAATAAACAGGCATCATCATTCTAGAGCAACCTCCCCTTGGTGCTCATCAAAAAGACTTTTCAAAATGCAAACCACATAAGCCAAATGCCACAGGAACTGTTAATATCCACAGTCTCCCTTGAATAGCTGTCAAGTGCCCAGAAAAGGTTACCCAACCTTGTTCTGCTTGCATGATCTCAGTAAGAGCATCTGCCAATCACAAGAGGGTTTTGGATCTACAGAAAAAGTGTAGCAGCTGGCAAGTTGCTTTGTGCAAACAAGCAAGAGGCCAAGTCAGGTTGACGTCTGCAGGCAAACCTCCTCAGTCACATTTGCTCTCTGCAAACAATGGGAGCAGGATGCCAACTTGCAAAAAAGGATCCTAGGTTGCAAAAATATTGGGACATTAAACATTGCCCAACAGAGATGCTGAACCAATCTTTTCCATATACATTAATTAATGGGCTGTAGAATCCTGTCACCCAATGAACAAAATGATTTTTTTTATAATTTATGGGCTCTTAAGCCAGGCTAGCAGAGAGCCATTTGCTAGCAGTTAGTGAAGGAGGAAATTTAAGAAATCAGATAGGTGTCATCATCAAGTCAGGTCTCTTTCTGTGAAGACTAAAATAGGAAGATATAGGAAGGCAAACTGGTGAAAATCCCTAAGGAGTTTGTAAGATGATTAGGGGAAGCCGCTTCTTTGGAGCAAAGTGGTCTATCTAATAAAGTGGATATAGCAATTACACTTATACAGTATACTGCTCCATAGCACTTAGTGCAGTGGTGGGATTCATTTTTTTTACTACCTACTCTGTGGGTGTGGCATGGTGGGCATGGCTAGGTGGCCATGTGACTGGGTGGGTTGCAGCCAGGCGCAGGCTACAACCCATGGTTCCAGTAACCGGATGGGGGAAGCCCAGGGAGGCTGCGCCACCAGTATGGGAGGCAGGCGCAGGCCTACAACCCAAGGCTCCAGCAACCAGACGGGAGGGGCCAGCTGGAATTTCTACTACTGGTATAGACATACCGGGGCATTCTGACTTGTGCTGGGCAGTTCACAAGGCAATTAGCATTTTTTGCCCCCAACATGCTGGGTACTCAATTTTACTGACCCCAGGAGGATGGAATTCTGAGTCAACCTTGAGCCCTGGTCAAGAGTGAACTCACAACCTTCTGGCTGCAGTACAACAGTTTAACCATTGCACCACTAGGGCTCTTATAAAAAGACGAGTCAAGTACAAGTAGTGAGAAAGAAAGAACAAGGAGATCAATCTGTAACTGACCATGAACAATCAGCTAAAATTGAAATACCCCACTACTTTTGGAATGGTTCACAGGTATACTCCTCTATTTTAGGAGAAGGATTGGTGGGCTCACTTATTTTGTGGCATAAACAGATGATTTATTCCAGAACTAAAATATGGAAGAGGGGTCTCTATATTACCAGTTCTATTTGTTCTCCATGCCAAATGACTTCACGCCTTCTGGAAAGACTTAGTTACCATTATTTATTTATTTAAAGTATGTATAACCTGTCTATCTCCACAAGAAAATCCAAAGTGGCTTACACTACTAAACAACAAAGAATATAAAAAGCTAAAAAAATTACATTGTTAAAAAAGAAGCAAAGAGATATTAAATTAAAAACTGTCGGATAAACATATATTAAAGGTAAAAGTCACATTTGTTCAAAAGCCAGTCAAAACCAACCCTAGGGTTCGGTGCTCATCTTCAAAAAGCCAGTGCTGTCTGCGTCTGCAAACATTTCCATAGTCTTGTAGCAGGCATGACTAGGCACTGTTTACCTTCCCAATGAAGCAGTACCTATTTACAGTGGAACCTAATATAACAAATGCCTCTTATAGCGAAAAACTCGCATAACAAAACAAAATTGAAAAACATGGTGTCTCACATAAAGAAAATGATCGCTATGCAAAAATAGTGCTTCCTATGGGGAAAACTCGCATAACAAAAAATGTAGCAATGCAAAATGGCGTCCCTATGGGGAAAACCCATATAATGAAAATTCCTATGGGAAAATTTGAACAGTGAAAATTTCTCATTACAGTGGAACCTCATACAACAATCGCCCCATACAGCAATGAAATCACATAGCAATTAGGTGGGGGGGGGGGGGATGGTATCCCACATAACAATTTTCCCTATGGAAAAAATTGTACAACAATTTTTCAATGGGAAAAACCACTTAGAAAAAAAATGTTGTACGATGCATCCCAAAGGGAAAATTGTTTCATACAACAACGAGCCCTGTGGAACGGGTTAAAATCGTTGTATGAGGTACCACTGTATACGGGTTTTTCCATAAGAATTTTAGTTATGCTGTACGAGTTTTCCCATAGGAATATTCATATAATGAAAAAATTTAAAACACACAGCAGTTCTGTTAAGTAAGAAATCCCCCTCATAAGCAGTTACTGAGGGAATGCCTGTTTGAAGAGAAAAACCTTTGTCAGTTGGAGGAAAGATAGCAAAGGTACGGCTGTGAGAATGGCATAAAGGAGAAAAAGGCCTCTCTAATGATGACATAGATGTCCCACAAAACATATGACATGAACAGAATAAGATTTAGATATAAGATTAAGAAATTTATTGCAGTGTTTCCCAAACTTCAGTTCTTAGACTTCCAGAAGCCTAAGTCAGCACACTGGCTGAGCAGTGCTTTGGGGAATTGAACTCCAAGAACCGAAGTTTGGGAAATACTGTTTATTACAGCATGAGCTATTAAAGTATCAAGTTAAAATAAATGGATTATAGCTTGAGCTGTATCTGTTGCAACAGATTAATATGGCTAAGATTTTGAAAATTGTTACAGAACACAGTAGCACTGTATTTAGTCAGCTCATCAACCTGGTCTTCTCCTCCCTGTCACCAGTGGTCCTTTCACCAGGAGGTAAAAGGGATTGATCCATGGGCCTTCTGCATACAAAAATGTATATGCCGCTATGGAGCTACAGTAAACTCCAGACACACCGATCAAATGAGACGTAGGGTTGCTGATGCAGGGGGCACAAAACCAAGAGAGATAGGGTCGCGAGGCATTCTGGAAAGTCGAGCAGAGGACCTTTCCAGGTTAGAGAGTTTCCCCGCTAATTTGTTATAAGAGAGGGAAACAAACCTGTCTGATGTTATTTTCCCTTTAGGGGGTAGCTCTGATCGTGACATGTTCGTCTCGGAGTTTTTTCAGCAGGGTATTGCAAGGAGCCAAGAGGGTGACGATCAAGAGTTATCCCCCCAGGCTTCTCAACAGTCTAATTTTAAGGGGAAATCGTTGGGGGGTGCTGTTGAGTGTCCCTTCACTTCTTTACGCCAAGTTGACCGTTCGGCTGTGTCTCAGGGGGCTGGTAACAATGTTAATTCTGGGGAACCTAGAATGTTAGACTCTGGGTTGGCGTCTATGCCCGAGTCAGAAACTGAGCATTCAAGGTATGGCTCTGGTCGGCCCAAACGTGATTGTGGTCCTACCAAATGGTGGAAAGACTATACTACAATTCAAGGGGGGGGGGAGAGAGAATGTTGTGTATAGAGAGCTTAATATGTATTTGCATTATTAATATTGTCCGAAGTCTCGCGAGACTTCGGGGAGGCTCAAGAGTTTTGAACGAGAATTGCTCAAGGCAGAGCTGTTAACGGAACAAACAGGTTTCAACTGTCAGTTACTGCCCAGAATAGGTTGTTGTTGTTCGCTCTCGTTACCTGTGTTGAATAAAAGTTGTGTTGGCTCTATTGCTGTCTGCTGCTATTCATTCTCCAAATTTGAATGAATAAAATTACATAAAAACCCCAAATTACATAAAAAGTCCGTTCCATAGGCTTTTACGTAAATCGGTTTTTATGTAACTCGAAGCAAACCCATAGGAAAAATTAACTTTTACGTAACTTGAAGCAAACCCCATAGGAAAAATGTTTTACATAACTTGAAGCAAACCCATAGGAAATCGGGACATGGTTTTAGCCCAAAATCATTACGTAAGTCGAATTTTACATAACTTGAGGTGCACGTAAGTCAGGGTTTTACTGTACAGAAGTTCACTAAATTTCCATTTTCATGTTTAGATACTGACTTTAAAGCAACTAAGAAATAACAAACAATAAAGCAGAGCTTGGAAATAAGCAGGTTTTTTTTTTTGGATTACGATTCTCCCAAACCCCAGGAAATATGACCACCACCCAGACTAGCTCAAGGATTTCAAGTCCAGAAGGCAAATCTTCCAAGATCTACAGTAAAGAATCCCTAGATTAAATAGCAGGAAATTCAGCAATGCAAAAGAGAAGAGACAACATTTTCTTTTTTAAAACATTGCTTGCTTTTGTAGTCCAACCACCTATAGAAACAACCAAAAGAGCAGGTCGTTTTCCACTAGGTAGAAAATGACACCAGAGTATGCTAAGGGGGAAGAAAAGATGTTCAGGGCATCTGTCAGGATGATTTAACACAAGATTGAATTATTATTTTTTTGAAGGGCAAAAAGTTACAATTTGTTTTTGAAGCAAATCACAGGCCAAGCTGCATAACACTCAAATCATAGTGCTGTTCTTTTAATAGAAAATTACTAGTGGAACTAATGCACCTTTTCAAGAATGCAGCCAAATACTGGATAGGATGAGCACAATAAAGATAATGAAAAATGTATAAAAAGCTTAGAAAGGTCAGGCTGTGCGAAGTGAAGACTTTCAACTTTTCTAAAGAATATGTTTCTGACGTTTCTATCCCAGCTTTCATGCAGAATAACCAGAGCAGCCTTCAAATTATAGACTTTTGATCGGACATGTTGAAAAGGAGTGCATTGCAGACACGCAGTAAAAATGACAAAACCTAGGAAAAACTTCTCAGACTGCAGTCTTGTACACACCAATGTGGCACAAGTCACACTGAAATCAGTAGTCTTACTTCTGATTAGGTGTTCCATGGTCTTACATGAGAAGCAGCTAAGTTACTCTGAAAACACTGCACTAGATCAGTGATGGCCACCCTTGGTACTCCAGGTGCACATGAACTTCAATTCCCAGAAGCCCTGATCAGCAGGAGTGCTGACTTGGGCTTCTGGTAATTGAAGTCCAAGAACACCTGGAGTGCCAAGGTTGGTCATCACTGCCCTAGATCAATCCCCATTTGAACTGAGGCAACAGCTCCATCACTTTCAAAAGATTGTGGCATCTTTAAAATGAGTAAAGGTAAAGTTAAAGGTTTCCCTTGCTCGAAAGCCAGTTGTATCCGACTCTAGGGTTCAGTGCTCATCTCTGTTTCAAAGCCGACGAGCTAGCACGGTCTGCTTCTGCAGATGTTTCCGTAGTCATGTAGCAGGCATGACTAGACACCGGGGCGCATGGAACGCTGTTACCTTCCCACCAAAGTGGTCCCTATTTATCTACTTGCAATTTCTTGTTTTCGAACTGCTAGGTTGGCAGGAGCTGGGACAAAGACAGGAGCTCATTCCATCCTGCAGTACTTGGGAATCGAACTGCTGACCTTCCGCCTCCCAGTCAGTGTCTTAGCCACTTGAGCCACTGCAGTCCCTTTAAAATGAGTAATTGGACTAATTAAAACACAGAACTATAATTTAGTCTGATCATGTTTAATTCAGACCTGCTGAAACCAATAGGACTTTATCTTTGAGTTCTACCTCTGAACCCAGCATGGTGTAGCGGATAGAGAAATGGACTAGGACTCCGCAGGCCATGTTTCAAATACCTGCTTGGCCATGGAAACTCTCTGAGAGGGATTGGGGACTGGTAAAACTGCTGGAAGGCTGGCAAGTCAGCAGTTCAAGACCTGGGTACTGAATGATTGAGCGCCCATCTCTGTCCCTGCTCTTGGGGACATGAAAGGAGCCTCATTCAGATGTCCCCTGAGCCGAGTTTCTCTAGCAAAAATCCTTTCAATCCAGAGTAATTTCTGAAAAAATATTAATATTAATACCTCAATTATCTTGAAACCTCTGTTAAGGTGTATATAAGTTAGTTCTGACTTGACGTCACACAACAAAGTAACCTACCTCTGAGATGACTAAATTTAAATCTCACTCTTATAGTGTACAACGTGCAACTTGTTGTTGGACTGCAATTCCCACAACCCTAACCTTTCCCAATGAAAGTACTAAGAGTACTAGGAGCTGTAGTCCAACAAGATTTGGAAGAAGTTACGGCTTGTATTGTAATGACTACTTTATTCTTTTCTTTTAATTAAGTTTATCCCACTACATTCTGTCTTCATGGGTACATGCAGACATCCAGTACATGCCCTCTAATCTAACCTTTACAGGGTCGGGATGTTATGTACATTTAAAGAATTGTTCAATCCCCTCACCTGCTGTTTGATCCCTTGACTTTAATTTTCCTAAGGAAAATGCATTAAAAATGCCAAGGCTAGTAAAGCACCATAATCGCACCAAGTGCTAATTCTTCTAAACAGTAGAAGAATTAAACAAAAAACACCCATGCATAATACATTATAGAAATCTACCATATGCCCTCTTTGGAAGGCAAGCAAATTGCAGACACAGTAGTGCAACTCTGCACTGTGTCATGGCTCAAGCCATGCTTTTGCTTGCGAAGTAGATGAATATGTTCTGTGAGCCACTTACTTAGATTGGTAAAGACACAGTGGCAGGGCAGGTACCAGAAAAGACACCTACGGAATTTAATATGACTCATTAAAAAGAGCCTACACATGGCTTTAATTGGGCTAGGTTTGCCATGTCTTTGCTTTCATAATATAGGCCATGCCCGAAATCAATGGGTGCAATCAACCTTTTTTAATGGGGGAAGAGAGAGAGAGGAAACATCCAAACCAGGATTTCAATAGAGTCAAACTCTACGTGTTTAGTTTTGAAGAAGAGCACACTCACTCTACTGGAGAAAGTAATTTGTTCAGTTGAACTCCTCATATTTACACAGACAAAACTCCCACTCTAGTTCGGAGACAAGGGATGAGCCTTTTGGATATCTCGGCTATGGTTGCAACCAACTGACCTCGGAGAGGGAGGCGGTTGTATTGTCTGATGTTCGCGGTTGTATTTTTTAAACACAGTATTCATGGCCTTTTAAAGCATGGGGAAAAGAGGAAGCAACACATTGCAAGCTTTAACAATACAGTGGAATTTCTGTGAGTTTTACAATGAAATTACCCAAGTCAACTCACATTGTAAAATGGGTAGAAAGTGTGCATTTTCCCTATTTTTATGGACCACAACTTAGATGAGCTCTTACCAGTGCAGCAAACAGTGTAGAATTATAAGCGACAGGGGAATGGGAAAGGGAAATGGGAAAGTACAGAAATGTATGAATTTAGGTATTGATTGGTTAATATTCACCCCACCCCACCCTAAATTAAGCTACTGAGAAGGGGTAGGCAGAAGGTAGATCAGTATCTACTGGGAAGATCTCTGGATGGGTTCCAGTAGGCCTACACTTGTTTCAACTTTCATTGCCCAGCCACAAATCATAGGAAGAGTAAGACAGTTTCCTCAGTCTTCAAATTTGGGAGTCTCACAAAAAAAGTAGCAAACTGCTACCTATTTGATTTATTAACATTGCAATTTTACAGCAAGAAAATGTCTGAGATGCTTAGGGGAAGTCAACCATGTCATCTTGGAAGACTTCCTTTAACAATCTCCTGGCTGTAAAAATACAATACAGCACTGTAATAGTAAATACAATAATAACAAACTGAAGGTACAATGCAACATTTGCTGCTCTAGTTCTGATGGAAGCATGGTTGTTGAAAAATAAAAATCAGCCATGATTTTGTTGTTGTTATTAAAGAGACAAGCTCAGTTCTGGTGCCAGCCAAAAATTCCTCTATTAGATTGTTCTCCACGATCCCTTGTTAGTAGTGTTTATCCACTTAAACTATATGCTAAACTTAAACTATATTCTATATGCTGCTCTCTTTTGATAGATGTCAGGATTCTAGTAAATAAATACTGTGGATCACTCAACGCCTGAAATTTATTCATTCCTGCTTCAGGAGGGAAAAAAACCCTCCCCAAACCATCAATGGTCCATTTAGAAAGAACAGCAGAAGCAAAAAGACAAAAAACATTATGGCGCTTTAAAAACTAACTACTGCATTTTAACGCTAGCTTTTGTGGATCAAGTCCACTCCATCAGCAAAAGCAAAAACCTTGATGAAAGGCATGAAAAAGCTAGGCTGAGGAGGGGAGATTATTTCTCCCCACACATCATACTAATTTTCCTGATACATTTTAGATGTTGTGCTAAAAACTGCCAGAAGCAAATTCCTTAAATAAAGGAGTTTGCCCCTTGTAACTTTTAGCCTAATAATATCTCTAACTGTCCTTCTGCTATCAGATTAAAAATTCCTTCTGATCTAACATCCTCTGCCACAGGATGCTTTTCAGAAGCCCACAATAAAGAGCACAACCTTCTGTTACATGTACTAAGAAATCTATTGTCTCTGGCTTTATTTTGACCTTCATCTTAAGAACCAGTCATAGATTTCTTTTGCACAAATTTGATAAACCCTTTTAAAACTACCTAGAGGTAGCAAGAATTAAGTGAATGGTTGATAAACACAATTGTATTCCATAAATGTAGAAATACAGAGCATGTAAGAACTACTTTCTCTCTCTCCTGATCCTACATGAAAGTATTGGGCTATTCCTAAATTAAATGGTCTGATGAAGTGGACCTGATCCACAAAAGCTAACATTAAAATACAGCAATTAGTCTTTCAAGTACCACAACTTTTTTGTCTTTTTGTTTTGTTTTCTCTTTGATATGATTAAAATTTCAGCAGTTAGTCTTAAAGGTGCCAGCACATTTTTGTCTTTTTGTTTTCTCTCTGATATTCTAAATTACAGTGTTTATGAGCAGAGTCTGTGGGGTGGGCAGAGAGCTGGCCATATACATTTTAGCCTGACAAAACTTAAAGAGGAATATCTTATTTCCTACAAGTCCAACACAGGAGTAGTTCAAGTTATTCTAAGTGCCTCCTTCACACACCTTTCCATTTTCTTGTTCTAATAAAGAGAGAGAAAGAGAAATATTTCCAGTGTTCCCTGAAATAATATAGAGTACAAAATTCTAGACTGTGGAAGGTGCTATCACTTGTACAGAGGCACGCAGCTATACAGTATTCATGGGAGTAAATGTACTGTCCTCAGTTACTTCTGATGCTAAATACACCTAATGCAACATTAGTTATCTATTTACACCATGCCTCTTCTGCAAAAATCCTTTCAACCCAGAATACTTTCTGACACTAAATTATTATTATTATTATTATTATTATTATTATTATTATTATTATTATTATTATTATTATTATTATTATTATTATTATTATTATTATTATTATTATTATTATTATTATTATTATTATTATTATTATTATTATTCCATCCCTCTAACTAAAAAAAATCATAAGGCAGAACTGACTTGCCGGCACATGATTCTTCTTATTAATGCACATGGTCCTTTACAAGACAAGCCCAGAAAAAAATACGACATATACCTGCCTTAATAAACCAAATCAGCAACAGATCAATGGCAGGGGAGGGCCCTGTTCCTCCTTGAACAATGATCCTCCAAAAGTGATGCTTCTCCTTTACTCTCCAAGAGCTGCAATTATTTCTATATTACATCCATGCGGAGAATGTGTCTCCATAAAGTAATGACAATGGAGGAAAAAATTAATTTTAAAAATAATAATAATATTTTTTTTTCTCTCGTACTGGTTTACCTTGCTGGAAAGAGCCCTGCCCTCTTTCCCGACGCCGTGACCAACTCCGAAAGCTATTCTGCCCCGATCCTCCTCTCTTCCTGCTTTCCTCCCTCGCTCTCTGCCTGTCTTTTCTCTCTTTCCTTTCCTTCCTCCGCCTCCTCCTCCGCCTCTTCTCATATGGTTAGATGCGCTCCGACCCTGCCATAGGGCAGCTTTAACTCCACGTGCTGATTGCCCGAGCGATGCCTGGCTTTACTCATTGGCTGGCCTCCGGTGGGCGGAACAGGGCATGCCCGGGTATTCAGAGGGGGGGAGGAGAGTGTCGCAAATGCTCATGGGACTTGTAGTTTTCCTGCCAACCTAGCAGTTCGAAAGCAAAAAATTGCAAGTAGATAAATAGGGACCACTTCGGCGGGAAAGGTAAACAGCCGCAGCGTTCCAGGCACTTCGGTATCTAGGCATGCCTGCCACATGTCCACGGAAACGTCTGCAGAGACAGACAGCGCTGACTCTGGCTATAAACAGAGATGAGCACTGAATCCTAGAGTCCGATACGACTGGCTTTCGAGCAAGGGCGACCTTTACCTTACCTAGTTTTCCTTCTTGGCGTATGGTCCATGGGGTCGCAAAAACAACAGCAGCAGCAACAACAAACAGTTTACCTTACTGTCAAGTCGGATTTTCCTTGTTTGCAATTTCCCCACACTACCTTAAAGAGATGGGAATACCAGAGCACCTCATATGCCTCCTGAGAAATCTGTACATGAATCAAGAAGCAACAGTTAGGACAGAACACAGAATGACAGAGTGGTTTGGAATAGGAAAAGGAGTAAGACAAGGCTGCATTTTATCATCCTGCTTATTCAACTTATACACAGAGCACATAATGCGCAATGCAGGGATGGAGGAATCACAATATGGGATTAAAATCGCTGGGAGAAACATCAACAATCTGAGATATGCAGATGATACCACTCTAATGGCAGAAAGTGAGGAAGACCTAAAAATCTCTTGATTGGGCTGAAGGAGGAGAGTGCAAAAGCTGGCTTGAGACTCAATAGCAAGAAAACCAAGATAATGGCAATAGGTCCGATCAGTTCCTGGGAAATAGATGGGGAAGAAGTAGAAGCAGTGACAGATTTTACATTCTTAGGATCAAAGATCACTGCAGATGGGGATTGCAGCCATGAAATAAGGCGACTGATTCTTGGGAGACAAGCTATGAGAAACCTGGAGAACAAAGTGAAAAGCAGAAACATCACATTGTAAACAAAAATTAGAATAGTCAAAGCAATGGTATTCCCAGTGGTAATGTATGGGTGCGAGAGCTGGACAATTAGGAAAGCTGGACGCAGAAGAATAGATGCCTTTGAAATGTGGTGTTGGAGGAGAGTTTTGAGAGTACCCTGGACAGTGACAAGAACAAATAGTTCAATCTTAGAAGAAATCAACCCTGACTGCTCATTAGAAGGTCAAATAGTAAAGATAAAGCTAAAGTACTTTGGACATCAAATGAGAAGGGAGGATTCACTTGAGAAGGCCTTGATGCTGGGAAAGATGGAGGGCAAAAGAAGAAGGGGGAGGCCAAGGATGAGATGGCTAGATGGGATTGTAGACACAATGGGCACAGAACTGGGAGGGCTGAGGGGGATGGTGGAGGACAGAGGCGCCTGGAGGAAAATGGTCCATAGGGTCGCAAAGGGTCGGAATCGGCTGTGCGACTGAACAACAACAACAACAACAACAAAACCTTTACAGAACAAACTAGAGAAGGGTGGTCAGTGACTCTCATCCATAGCCTCAGGCCACCTTACAGAACAAAGGAAGGGCTTGGTGCTTTGCCTGGGTCACTCACTAGTCTACTGCTTTCATACAACATGGTTAATAGATGCTATGTCTGAAGGGTAAACTCATTAGCTAATGTGTAATGTCACAATGTTTGCTTTCCATCCATTTACTAACCGTTTTAGTGGTTTAGATACTGAACTTGATGACTGGAAGGTTGACAGGCTAGCTGTTCAAGATCAATGTTTTATGAAGTGGATTTGTTCCACAAAAGCCCACATTTAAATACAGGAGTCAGTCTTTAAGGCAGGGGTGCCCAAACTTTTCAGGTTGTGGGCCTGACCATGCACCCCCCTTGGACAGTTGATCGGGCCAGTCACATTGTTCCACCAGAAGCAGAAATAAAACATGCATGAGCGGGATGTGTTACACACTCATGCATGCACAGAACGCTGCCGTAAATGTCCCGTGGCTGTTGTAAATGCATTTACAACAGCCGCAGGTTGTTTATGGCAGCGTTCTGCACATGCGAATACATGCACATTTTACTTCTCATTCCAAGAGCGGTGAGGGCATTGGGGCCTGGATGAAATGGTTTCGGGGCCCGGATCCAGCCTGTGGGCACTAGTTTGGGCACCCCTGCTTTAAGGTGCCACAACATTTTTTGTCTTTTTTGCTGTTTTGTTTACTCTCTCTAGGACTGCAGTGGCTCAAGTGGCTAAGACGCTGACTGGGAGGTGGAAGGTCAGCAGTTCAATTCCTGAGTACTGCAGGACGGAATGAGCTCCTGTCTTTGTCCCAGCTCCTGCCAACCTAGCAGTTTGAAAGCAAGAAATTGCAAGTAGATAAATAGGGACCACTTTGGTGGAAAGGTAACAGCATTCCATGTGCTCCGGTGTCTAGTCATGCCTGCCACATGACCACTGAAACGTTTGCAGCAGCAAGCGCTGGCTCTTCAGCTTTGAAACAGAGATGAGCACTGCACCCTAGAGTCGGATACGACTGGCTTCCGAGCAAGGGAAACCTTTACCTTTACCTTACTCTCTCTATACGTTAGGCTCCTAAATTAAAGATAAATAAATTTAGGCATTTAAAAATGTATTATTTATTTTAATGCCACTTTTTAGAACTACATCCTCACAGGTGGCAATTGCAGACTGTTAGGAAGAAATTGTTTACAAAGCTATCCTGCAAACATTTGCAATCAAAAGTAGCTTTTCAATTCCAACTCAGCTGTCTAAAGAGCAAATGGTAAGATGTGGTTTATTCATTTAGGAGTTTTTAAAATGTGAAGCTACAGTTGAAAAAGCCTTGTCTAGAGCACACATCAACTTCACTGATCTCAGTGACACACACAAAGAGAAAGCCACCAAAAGAAAATCTTAGTGCACACATGGAGTATTATATGGTATGCTGTATCATTTCCACAATTATATCTTTTTATTTGCTAGCTAGATGATGGACAGTAAGACAATCATCAACTGTAACAAACCCAGACCTAAAATCCAACTAGTTCTTGGGGAAAACATAATTGATCTCTGCACAGACTCCAGTTTAAAGACTAAGTACCTGTAACAACTCTTGAAGCTGATTATCAGATTAATTATTTTGCAATTGCTCTTTGTCTCTTTTGTATGTGGAAAGTGTATTTTGTTTAGTGCTATCCACAACCAAACCCTATGTGTTTAGGATTAGGTGGATCAGCCCAAACCACAAAGTAATGCATAACTGAGCCAGCAAAAATGAGCTACATACCACTTGCCCCCTCCCAATGTTTTCATTTTGTTGGCATATGCCTGTGCTATTATTTTTTTGTTGTTAACATGCCATCAAGACTAGTTGTCTATGACTTATGACAACCTTATGAATGAGCAGTCTCCAAAATGATATGTTTTCAATAGCCCATACCTGCCAACTATCCCATTTTTCCTGGGAAACCCCTTATTTTTACCCCTCTTCCCGCCCCTCCCATTTTATTAATTTCCCCGTATTTTCCCTTATTTTTTTAAAAAATATCCTGACTGGAGCCCTCACAGGCGAAGCTGCAGTATTTTTTTCCGGCCACCAGAGGTCACTGTGTGGCAGGCTTTTCGCTTGTGGAAGGAGAGAGAGAAGGTGGGGGGCGTAGCGTTCTGTAGTTTCTCTTTCCCTTTCCTGCCAAATTCAGTGTTAAGTAATCCTGTACATTCAGATCAATTGGATCTACTGAATACATAAATTCAAGGATAACCAGTGCACGTCCATCAGCAGTTTGACAGTCAAGGGATGCTAATAGAAATTTTAAGAGCTGTGGGACTCCTTGTGCTAACAGAAAAATCATTGACGAGGAGAGTAGAGGAGGAGAAAATCAAACAGTAGTCTGATTGGGGCCTTAGGAGAGGAAAGGAAGTAAAATAAATGTGTATTTTGCACTTTATTCAGAATTAAGCCTAACTGAACATTATAGGACATTTGTTTGCAAAGTTATTGTATCCATATTGTGTCATTACTAATAGCTGTGAATTTCAAGTAATGTAGTAACCATAGTAGTTGTCAGATGTGTGTAGATATCTAAGGCTGAAATAGACTCAGATGTGTGGGGTGAGATTTAAGTACTGTATTAAGAAATAATCATTTTTAAAATAACCTTTTGATGTGAGGTCAAGATTGAATCAATGTTGGTTCAAATAGCATGAAGAAAGAAGATTGGAGCCTAAGGCTAATTTTGGAGCAGACATGGTCCCATTGTCATTCATGATGTTATATAATATCACAAAGAGTGTTTGCTTACAATTTACTCTCTGTGCATACCTATGTTTTAATTATTTTTCAGGTTCATACCCAGATGGCAAAGATGAGGAAGGTATTAGAATCTGAAGGATTATTAAAACTTCCTCCATGGTAATGGCCAGGCCCATATTTTGTTACAGAGATTTTGTTATGGAAATTATCGGGAGAATATGCTCAATAGTTTATACCAGGCGTTCCCAACCTATGGACCACAGGCCTAATCCAGCCCACAGAGCTCATTAATCTGGCCCACAGTGGCCACCTGGGCACCTCTAGAACTGCCCATCACCACCAAAAGTCAAAATATGTCACTTACCACGGCAATGGCAACAATTGTGCCGTTTTAGCAGCTTCTTGCACAGCCTCCACCACTTCCCTGGGTGGCGGGAGGCTTTTCGGAGCACATTTGCTCTGTTTTGGGATTTTTTCGTCGCTTCTCTGCTGAGTTTTGGCAGCCAAACTGCGGTGGTTGGTGACTTCCGGTGTGGGACACAACTTACATCAAAGCCTGGGTTCCCAGCACAGAACCAGGAAGTTCCCAGCCGCCAAGGTTTTTGCTGCTGAAGCAGCAAAAAATCCCAAAACGGGGAGAACATGCTCTGAAAAGCCTCCCGCCACCATGTGAAGCAGTGGAGGCTGTGCAAGAAGCCGCTAAAATCGAGTGCGGTGGTGGGGACTGGCCCCTAGCGGGAAAATGTTGGGAACCCCTGGTTTATACCTAGTACAGTATGATGCGTAATGTGATAGACATTAATGAGGCATAGACAGTGGTGGAACTCAATTTTTTTACCACTTACTCTGTGGGCATAGCCATGTGACTGGGTGGGCATGGCCATGTGACTGGGTGGGCGTTTTAAAACAAAAAAATTGCAATTTAATGTTTTAAGGAGGACGTTTGTATGCCAAAAGAGCTCAGGACCAGAAAGTGACCCAGGGAAAGATGGTTGGGTCCTCCGGGGTTGCACCTCTCTATGGTAGGCAGTGAGGGATAGAGTGGCAGCAGAGGAAGCCGACATGGCGGTGCTGACGGTCCAAGTGAGTGAGTCAACCGGCGAAGGGGTGGGTGGGTGACCGAGACCAGTGGTCCTTTGCAGCGCCTCTTCTTACTCCCCAGCCACGTCCTTTGCCTGCCAGCGGAGGTTCCATCGGATTTTTAATTTTAAAAAATAAAAAAGTTTTTTTAAAAAATAAAATAAAATGGGCATGGCCTGCCAATTCTATTACTGGTTTGTGTGAACCAGTGCGAACCTGTAGAATCCCATCACTGGATAGATTTGAAATGCTGCTCAGCCATAGAAACTCATGGGGAGGGGTGGCATTGGTAAAGCTGCCCTTTTAAAAATCTTACATATTCACCTTGGTCAGGTGTTTAATGCTGTGTTCTCCACTGAAGTTGCTATTTAACAGAGGGGAAGGGTTTAGACCCATAAGAATGATGAAACATGCCTACTTCCTGCTTTTTAAAATACATTCCCCCAACTTTTTTCAGTCTGCTGGAGAGGCTGATCAGTGCTTGTTTAATGGAGAAGAGGGAAACACATGCTCCCTTTCAGAGCCTCTTATTAGAGCTCCTCACTGTCTTAATAAGATACTGTACACCCTTATGAGACTGTTTATCACCAAATTACTTCCTCTTCTTTTCGGAACTGAGATGTACTATATTAAGTAAAGGAGAGTTCTTGCAAAAGAATAAGAATAGGAGGGAAAGAAGTAAGGAATCTTCAATTAAGCCAAAAGAGAGAGGGGTGTGTGTGTGTGTGTGTGTGTGTGTGTGTGTGTGTGTGTGTGTGTGTGTGTGTGTGTGTGTGTGTGTGTGTGTGTGTGTGTGTGTGTGTGTGTGTGTGTGTGTGTGTGTGTGTGTTAAAAGGGAGAGCATTGATATTACAGAGCTGCTCTGAATTGAAACCAGAAGAGGGTGAGTAAGAGTTTGAAAATGGTCTGGTGGGAGCATGCAGAGCACATGTCCGCAATAACTGTGACCTACTAAAAGAGTTCGAGGAGGACTGGTTAACACTGAGAGGAGAGGAGGACATTGTTTGGTAGGAGAAGAAATGTTTCCACACTGTCTCTTTGATTGATGATCTCTCTGTCTAAATCATTGCATCAGCTTTGCAAACACGTGGACACAAAGATACTTTCTGCGTGTGCTATGTGCTGATTATAAAAATAAATAAATAGATGAGAAACATAAAGACACGAGAGCAGAAATAAAGATTTGTAATAGGCAGGCAACATTTTTTTAAAATCACATGATTTTATTTCAAGTTAATTATTCCTGAATGTAGCTCTCATCACCACCACAGGACGGAGAGGCAGAGAGGGAGGCAAGCTGTAAGCAGAGGCCAGGAAATTCAGGTAACAAATGGTTGACATACAGTATTCAGATAACAAAGAAAGAACTAGTATTTACAAGCTGCCATTGGACACCAGCTTGTATACATTGAATACATATTTGTGTATATACAAAAACAGGATTACCAATTTCTTGGATACTACCTACTGCTAACAATTTTAACAGCATCTCAGTGTGATGACATTAGTTGGAAATACTGTAATTCTGATTTTCATATTGCTTACACCCAGCAACAAAATCATATACCTGTCTACTCAGAAGTAAGACCTATTGTTTCCAATAGAGGTTACTCTCTGATTGGCAATAAGAGCAAAATAATTCCCTGACTACATTAGATCAAGGTCTTTCAAGTTTCACATTCTGGTTCAAATTTTCAGTTAGATAACATGGAACCTGATGAAGTAAACTTGGTCCACAAAAGCTCACAGTTAAATGCAGGAGTTAGTAATTAAGGTGACACATTTTTTGTCTTCCCACCCCCCTCCCACTGTTCTGTTTTATTTACTCTCAGATATGGAACCTCCTAAAGCAGGGTTTCCCAAACTATGACCCGTGGGCTGGCACTGGCCCACAACACCATTCCATCCTACCCACTGCCATCCTCGCCGCATGTGGAAGTGGACGCATTTACGACAGCCATAAAATGCTCCCGTGCATGTGTAAATGTGGTTATATCATTCATAAATGCGCCCACAGCTATCATAAATGTGGAAGCGGGTACAATTACTTCTGCTTCTGGGGGGGTATGTGGCCCAGCCTGCTCAGCTGTCTAGGGGGCGTGGCCAGGTCCATGATGTAAAAGATTGGGAAACCCTGTCCTAAAGCAATATGCAATGGCATTTACACAACAACAACAACAACAACTATTATTATTATTATTATTATTATTATTATTATTATTATTATTATTATTATTATTATTATTATTATTATTATTATTATTATTATTATTATTATTATTATTATTATTATTTCATGTCAGAAATTATTCTGGGTTGAAATCATCATGCAGTACCCGGGTGTTGAACTGCCGACTTGCTGGCCTTCCAGCTAATAAGGCAAGCTTCTTAACCACCGAGCCACTGCAGCCTGATCAGAAAGGATTAGAAAGATTTATAGACAAGAGGCTAACTAATAAAAAACAGCTAGTTGCTCAATCGTCAAAAAATTTTTTTACTGTAGGTCATCGCAGATCATAGTAGCCAAATATTCAGAAGCAAACCATCTTATTGGCAGAATTGCAAAGGCTACTAGAATAATAGACTTGGAGAAACCTCAGCCTAGAGCAGTAATGGCCAACCTTGGCACTCCAGGTGCTCTTAGACTTCAATTACCTGAAGCCCAAGTCAGCACACCTGCTGATCAGGGCTTCTGGGAATTAAAGTCCAAAAACTTCTGGAGTGCTAAGGTTGGCAATCACTGGCCTAGAGCCAGCGTCTAATCTAGATATTGAGATTGCAAGTGAACGAGAAATGAAATCACCTCTCCGTGGCTCTAGTCCAGGACTCCAGGGGTGCCCAACCTTTTCAAGCTGGGGGCTGGGTCACGCTCTTTCAGTCAGCTTTGAGAGCCGGATGACCATTTTGCTCTGCCTGCACAATGGGGGTGACCATTTTGTCCCAACAGCTTCAAAGGGGTGGCTCTTTTGTTTCTTAAATGCTCGTGGAGGAGGAGGTGGAGGCACATAAATTGGTGCAATGGGCCAGATCCAGCCCACCAGACTTAGGTTGGGAACCCCCAACCTAATTGCTCTAGTCAAACAGTTCCTGCCATCAAGAAGATTTTTCTGACATTCAGCAAAAAATCTACTTCATCCGATTAGATCTTACCTTCCCTTTGGAAAAAATTGGGGGAAACCTTCTTTTCTTTGCCCTTATTGCTTTTGTAAAGTCAGATCATACCTGCAGAATCTCTTTTTTCCAGGCACTTTTCCTTGTAGAACATCTTTTCCATACTTATGTTACTTTCCTCTGAATCTCTTCCAATCTATTTACATCCTCTTAAAGTATGCAGTAGTGCTCAATACATAATCTGATTCAATATTCTGGATAAACATCCTGCAATCCACCCTACCAATGGTGCCTGGCCAACAGCTAAAAGAAGTAAGGGCAAATTCACTACCAACCCCCTCAGAAGCTGACAACATTGCTGCAGCATAGAGGCAGCATGCAGTGGAGATATTTTTGGAAGTAATATTGAATAAGGGGGGGGGGGAGAGCCCCTCCAGGTACTGTACTGTGAAACACCTGACTAGCAAGGATAGTTAGGGATCATGATCTATCCAAGGCAACTGTTGCAAGTGTGGAGTGTTAAGGAAGAGGATAAAGAAGGCTGGGAGGTGGTCTTGGAGGGACCTGATCCAGGAAAGATTTCCACATGGTAATGCACTGGTTGTGAGGTACATCATCACCTTCTGACTCAGTGCCCAGATGCTTCTCCAGTCAGTGGCTGCCACACTCAACTATCCTATCTCAACCTAAAGACGTGTCCTGAAAGATACAGTTCCAATACTGACAGGTGCACAGAAAGAGCATCCTCGAAGATTGTGGTATTTTTGAAATACAATTGGGTGTACCTTGGTAATGGCAACCTTGTGTTGCCAGCTAATCTTTCACACACCAGGTCAGACAAAAGGAACTGCAGAATGAACTCACCAAAAAGTGGCTTCATTTTGGCAGTTTCATGTCTGGCCTAGACACGGAGGAAGAAGCTGGCTGTGGAGATACAAGATCCTTGGGTGCAGCTTCATTCTTTTAAATTTCTTTCTTTTGTGTCCAGGTCAAACTTTGGGAGTGCCAAAATTAAGCCACTTCCTTGGCTTTGTAGTTGGCCAAACTTAAAACCTCACTGGTACAAGTTTCCGGTAGTAATTGGCAGACCAGCAAATGAGCCAGATTCTGTATTTTTCCACTTTCACTCAGTGTGTTGTTGACTATTTTTGATGAAGTGACATAATTTCCCTAAGCTGAGACAGATGTACCATCTTAACTTTTTGCTTTACCAAATTTTAAACAGGGTTTGTCTTGACTGTCAAATGAATTGGGTTTCAAGTGATTTTTTAAAAAAAGTTGGGTTAAGATCACATGGTGTTTATGCTGCCTTGCCCATTGTGGGAAGTTTCACAGCACGATCGCTGTGGCTAGTGGATGGCCATAAATCATGGGTGATCGTTCTCCTTACCTCATCTGTTTATGCTGTAACTTAGAGGCCCCCAGCTCGGGCCTCTGCATTACTCAAGGCTTTTGGCCCTCCCCACTATGCCTAGGGATGGCACGCTATCATTCACCTAGCACGCAGCTTTCATCCAATCAGCAAAGTGAGCACGAGGCAGACATGCCGATATTTAGCCAATTAAGTAAGCTTTATGCTATCGCAGGTAACCAATAGGGATTAATTGCATATGCTTCTCTGGAATGTCTTTGTCTGTTATTCCTATTAAACTCTGGCCGGGCTGCCTTGCCCGGTGGCCTGGTTGCCTCTTCATGAATCAAGCCTCCGCTGTCTCCTTGATCCCAAAACACAACAGCCCATCCTTAACTGAATGGGTTTTTAAAAACTCTGCCATTGCTAAACAGCCTCCCCACCTCTTTAGGTTTGTTTTGCATTGTGTTACCCCAGTTCTGTTGTGCCTTTAAACAATGTACCTATCCATGTGTATCCAATGTAACCTATTCTATGTGTAACATTGTAACCTCCAGCTGCATCACTGTAACCTTAATAGGACGCGAGCTAGTGACCACTAGGTGGCAGTAGCGAGCGTCCAAGCTCATTGGTCCAAGACTCACCTAGAACAACAGCGCGGGAAGATTCCCGCCACTACCTTCACCTGGACAAGAAGGGCGTGACCCGCAATGACATCACGCGGACAGTAGCCAATGGACTGTCGAGGAGCCACATTCAAATGGATAGCCACTGTATATATTGAGCTGTTCATCCGCCATTACCACATGTTCCCTCTGACCAGCATGTAATAAAGTTGTGTTAAGCCAGCTCTTCGGCTGTCCTGGTGTCCTTGATCCCATACACTAAATTGGCGACGAAGGTGGGATAATGGCTGCCCACGGGACCAAGACATACGCCGGTTTCGACATCAAGAAACCGCAAGATTGGGAACTCTTCGAAATGGACTTCCAAGGCACGCTGGTGGAGTTCGAGGTGACGGACGAGGCGAAGAAAAGAGCCATCCTCACCAGAATGCTCGGGCACGACGGCAAGAGGGTATTGATTGACCTCATCGCACCCAAAAAGGCGGCTGAATTCAAGGCAAAGGAGCTCCTGACGGTGCTGCGAGACCCTCGGTAGCGATGTTTCCCGCTCGGAGCGCGTTTTGGAGGCGAGTCCAAGCGCCTGGTGAGTCGGTCGCCGCTTTCGTAGCGGCCCTGCGTCTGGCTGCCGGCCCATGCAAATGGGAGAATTTGGAAGTCACCCTCAGGGACTGCGTGCTATGCGGCCTGAAGGACGCCGAGATTCAGCGCACGCTAATGAATCAGGAGCCGCCCCCCACGTTGCAGGAGGTCCTGAAAGCGGCACAGGCCACGGAAGCCACGAAGGCCGGGGTGCAAGAGCTCCAGGACTGGCGGCCGAAGGCCGACAAAGCAGAGAGTTCGGTGCACGCAGCCCGGCAAATTTCGAAATCGTCCGCCGAAAGCAGCGATGACGAGGACGTCCGGAGGGTCCGGAAGGAGGGCCGGCGTTGCGATGGCTGCGGGGCGGCTCACGACCGTGCCAGGTGCCCGTTCAGAAAGGCCGAGTGCCACAACTGCGGGCGACGCGGGCACATAGCCAAAGTCTGCAGACAACGGCGCAAGGACCGGAGGAGCTCGCCCGACCGCCCAGCGAGGGACCGGAGGAGCTCGCCTGACCGCCCAGCGAGGCCAGACCGCTTGACGAGACTAAAGGATGGCGCCCGGCCCACGAGGAAGCAGGACGGCGTGGGCCGCATCTCCGACGACAGCGACGCCGCCGCCCCGGTTTTCAGCGTGTCCATGGGACACCCCCGTTACTTTGTTGAGGTACTGGTGCAAGGGGCCCCTGTTAGGATGGAGATTGACTCTGGCTCCTCTTACTCAATCATTTCCCAGAGGGAGTTTTTGAGAATTGCCCCCCGCGTACGGCCCAAGCTCAAAGCGTTGAGGTCCACGCTTCGGGACGTGCAAGGGAACAGTATCCCGGTGTTGGGGGTTGGGAATTTCCAGGTTCAGTACAAGCGGCACGCCGCGGAACTCCCCCTAGTCGTTCTTAAGGGGGGTAATTGCAGCCTCCTCGGGACTCAATGGTTTCAGCCCCTGGGTCTGTTCATTGGGGGGGCGCACGCCGTTGGGTCTGACCCGATACAGGAGGTGTGCGACGCGCACCCCGAAGTCTTCAAGAAGGGACTTGGGAAATTCAATGGACCCCCAGTAACGTTCGACCTGGACCCGGAGGTCCGCCCAATCAGACTCAAACCGCGCCGGGTGCCTTTTGCACTCAAGGACAAAATAGAGGCGGAACTGGACAAATTAGTGGGCCAGCGGATTCTTGTTCCTGTTGATTCTGCGGAGTGGGAAACTCCAATTGTCACAGCATTGAAGGCCAATGGGGAGGTTCGCATTTGCGCCGATTATAAGTGCACCATTAATAAGGCAATCCGCCCTAATGCGTACCCGGTGCCGGTGGTCAGCCATTTGCTAGCCAGGTTACATGGGGGAAAGTGTTTCGCTAAGCTCGACCTGGCACAGGCCTATCAGCAACTCATGGTAACCCCTGCCGCAGCTGCTGCACAGACCATAATCATGCATAAGGGGGCATTCCAGGTGACGCGCCTCCAATTCGGCGTGAACTCGGCGCCTGGAATTTTCCAGTCGCTCGTGGAACGCCTCCTCAAAGGGCTGGACAGCGTTGTACCATATTTTGATGACATATTGATAACGGGGGGGGAGCGAGGTTGAGTTGGCTGAAAGGCTAAACAAGGTCCTGGCGGCGTTCGAACAGGCGGGGTTGAGGTTGCGAAAAGACAAATGCGTCTTCTTCGCGAAGGAGGTTGAGTTCTTAGGGTTCCGAGTAACACCCGAGGGGATCAAACCGTCCAAATCCAAGGTGGCCGCCATCAAGAAAGCTCCTCGCCCCACATCCAAGCCCGAGTTGCAGTCGTTCCTAGGGCTCTTAAATTTCTACCACTCCTTCCTTCCACGGAAGGCTGCGGTGGCTGAGCCGCTTCACAAGTTGCTCAAGAAAGATGCGGCATGGAAGTGGGGCGATGACCAGGAGAGGGCATTCACGGAACTGAAACAACTCCTGGCGTCTGACGCCATTCTGACCCATTTCGACCCCAAACGGCCGGTGGTACTGATCTGTGATGCATCCCCAGTGGGGGTGGGGGCAGTGTTATGCCACGTGTTGGAAAACGGGAGGGAGGCCCCAATAGCGTTTTACTCCAGGTCCCTGTCCCAAGCGGAGAGAAACTACGCCCAGACAGACAGGGAGGCGCTGGCGATAGTTGCGGGGACCAAAAAATTTCACAATTTTCTGTATGGCCGCCCTTTCACCATCGTGACTGACCACAAGCCCCTACTAGGCATTTTTACCGCAGATAAGCCCACGCCACAGATCCTGTCCCCGAGAATGCTTAGGTGGGCCATTTTTCTCAACGCCTACCAGCACGCGTTGGTGTACCGGCCCGGGAAAGAGATCAGCCATGCGGACGCCCTATCAAGGTCCCCCCTTCCCCTAACGCAGAGCCAGATGGGCGGAGAGGGGCGTGACCGCCAGGTGCTCATGATAGAGGTTTTGGATTCGCCCCCCATAGTGCCCGCCGACATTGCCACAGCGACAAGGAAGGACAAGACGTTGGCGGCGGTTTGCTCCTGGGTACAGAAAGGGTGGCCGGCGTCTTCCCCAGCAGAGGAATTCGCCCCATTTTTTAGGAAGAAGCTGGAACTGTCCCTAGAGAGGGGGTGCCTCTTGTGGGGGCAGCGGGTGGTGATCCCTACATCCCTTCGACTGCGGGTGCTTAAACTGCTGCACGTCAGCCACCCCAGAATTGTGCGCTCCAAAGCGCTGGCCCGGAGTTACTTCTGGTGGCCCCAGTTAGACGCCGACATCGAGCACATGGTCGGCACTTGCGAGAGCTGCCAATGCTCCAGACCGGAGGAGGCCCGCCTTCCCCACAGGGAATGGGACGCGGCTAAGGGGCCGTGGTCCCGGGTGCACATAGATTTCGCGGGCCCGTTCCGAGGAACCCTGTTTCTCCTTGTTGTGGACGCTTTCTCCAAGTGGTTGGAGGTCATCCCAGTCACGAGCACCTCCTCGGCCGCGACAATTAACCATTTGCGGAGAATTTTTTCCACGTTCGGCATACCCGACACTCTAATTAGCGATAACGCTAGTTGCTTCACGTCCGCTGAGTTCAGGGCATTCACAGAGATTAACGCCATCCGGCACATCACCTCCGCCCCTTTCCATCCGGCCACCAATGGCCAAGTGGAGCGCCTCGTACGCACCACGAAGGACGCGCTGCGGCGCATGGGCCCCAGGGACCTCAACCTGCAAGTGTGTCAGTTTCTGCTAGGGTACAGGGTGACCCCGCTAGCGTCAGGCTACTCCCCTGCGGAGCTTTTAATGCGCAGGAAGCTGACCACCATACTCACTAGACTAGATCCCACGAGAGTTGAGGACAAGGGGAGGAACATAGGGTTAGAAGCCACCAAGAGTTTCGGCGTGGGTGCCCCGGTACATTGCAGGAACTACGCCAGCGCGGGGCCAGCCTGGGTGCCGGGGGTGGTCGTGGAACAAACCGGTCCCGTTTCGTACCGCGTGGAGACCAACACAGGTCTACTTTGGCGGCGGCACGTGGACCAGCTCCGGAGCCGGGTCCCAGGAAATCAGGGCGCCGAAAAAACGGATACAAATTCAGCGTTAGGGTTCTCCCCCACCCGTTTAGCCCAAGGGGGAGGAGAAGGGGGTCGAGAGTCCCCACCGAGGGGGGAGGAGAAGGAATTTGTCCGCATAGATATCCCGCGGGATCCCCCAACAGAGTTTAATTTTGAGTTACAGAACCGGGGGGGGGTTTCGGAGTGGTCCCCCACCCATCCAAGCGAGAAGAGGGGTTTTACGTTAGCCCCTGGTGCCCCTGGTTCGCCCACAACGGAATCTACCCTTTCCCCTAAAGCTGCAAAACCGCAGCAAGCCACTAACAAGTCTCCCTCTTCCATTACAAGACAAGGGTCCAGGGAACAAGGAAGCGGGAGCGGCCCCCGGGTGGGCCAACCCACATCGCGGCCCAAACGCGAGTGCAATAAACCATCTTGGTTAAGAGACTTCGTCTCATCCTAGGGGGGAGGGATGTTGTGTTCTAAAGCCTGTGCCTTTAAACAATGTACCTATCCATGTGTATCCAATGTAACCTATTCTATGTGTAACATTGTAACCTCCAGCTGCATCACTGTAACCTTAATAGGACGCGAGCTAGTGACCACTAGGTGGCAGTAGCGAGCATCCAAGCTCATTGGTCCAAGACTCACCTAGAACAACAGCGCGGGAAGATTCCCGCCACTACCTTCACCTGGACAAGAAGGGCGTGACCCGCAATGACGTCACGCGGACAGTAGCCAATGGACTGTCGAGGAGCCACATTCAAATGGATAGCCACTGTATATATTGAGCTGTTCATCCGCCATTACCTCATGTTCCCTCTGACCAGCATGTAATAAAGTTGTGTTAAGCCAGCTCTTCGGCTGTCCTGGTGTCCTTGGTCCCATACACTAAAAGTTCTAAATATATTCAGCATCTTCCATGTCCCATATTGAAGATGGTAACCTGCTGCTGGCTTCTCCATTATCCATAACCACCTGGGTGATATTCTTTTCCATAGTTCAGTTTAATGAGCCTCAGCCGTAGATGGAATTGATGCCGCTGTTTTTAGGGAGCTCTTCCTTGACTTTAAACTTGATGATATTGAAGTCCAAAAATTGGATGCAAGTCTGTTTCTTGCTTTTTCTTCTCAACTTCTGCTGCTATTTGTCCTATAACATCTGGAAATGCTATACCCATGAGTGAGAAGATTTTATTAATAGGAGTTGGTCATAGACAGCTTGCAGCTATACAACCTATAAAGGACCATGTTACCTTCCTTTGCTACCTTAAATATTTGCACAACAGACTGCTGATGTGTAAGTCTGCTTCTGCTAGGCATTTGTTAGAGCCAACAGTGTGCTGACTGCTCTATGCTTTATAGAATATACTGTGTTTTTCTTCAATCATTTTCAATGTGTTATCAGAGGTAGGGAATGAAATGAAAAGAACTTGTCATAAGGGTGGGTGGAATGACCAGCATTTTCTCCACACACAAAATAAAATAAAATCTGCCAACCGTGTTATAAAAACACCACACCCGCCATGACTACATCAGTCATCTACTAGAAAAAAGTATAGACAGACATTGCTAAATCCGCAGTTCCCATCTGGGCTCAGAATAAATTCTTGGTAATTTAGTGTTGGGGATAATATTTACCAACTATGTGAAGAAACATTTGGATTTCACAAGAAAACTACTGGTATGTTACCTATGAAATACAAATAACGTAAATGAAGAGATTGTTTAAAGCAGCTATGATAATAAAACAATCCTTTTTCCCCTCACAAAACCCTATAGTGCTTTTAAGAAGAACACATTAATATTCAGTGTACAGTAAAACCTTGCATAAAGAGCAACTTGCTTAGAAACTAACTCGCTTAAAGAGCAGAATTTTCTCTGAATGGTTGCCTCGCTTAACAACTAAAACCAACAAAAAAACTCACTTAACAACTAAATTGGGTTCGTAATCCCCCCCCCCCAACACCAGAAGTCACAATTGGTCACTTACAATCGTGTTTCACGTAAAGAGAAAAGTCGCTTAAAGAGCAATCTTGTGGAACACATTATTTATTTATTTACACACATTTGTATCCCGCTTTTCTGGTGCATGCAAGGTACCACTGTAATTGATTGGCTGATGTTGCAGTGTCATCTCAAATCATAATAACAATTTTCTTTTGGGAATTACTACGGTATGCACTTCCCTTAGACATTTCAGGTGAGCTTCAATTAATACAACTTTCTGTCTCAGACACTGTGAGTTTTAATGAACTGAATAAATCTGCTAGTCTTTAAGATATCACAATACATTTTGTGTTTGTTACAAGCATGTAAAGAAATATTTCAAGATCTGCCAGTCCAAAGCAATTGCCTACAAAATATTCTGTCCATGCATCTACATTATTTGATGTCCTTGCCTTGTCTCTTCCAAGCAGCCTTCGACTGAGAAGATAAATTCTACTATGCTTCTCCTCAGCTTTAAACACTTTGTTTTGTAGATGCCAGTACCTGGAATTCACCAGCAAGGATGCCCATAGGCCATCTTCATTAGGGAAATGTAGGATAAGAGATGTAGCCTGAACATGTTGAATAATCAATCAATCACTTTTGAAAGTTGATTTCTCCATCAGCTGCGGCTGGAACACTTATCTGTGCCTGTTACCCATCTGCCTGGCCAGCCTTTGACTCTTGCACACATTAAAAGCAAACCATTTAAGGATAAACAATAAAGTCTGCATCCAATTTAAATTAAGAAATATGTCATAGCTTTCAGAAGTCTGGGAACTATTCATCTGGGGCAAATTGGAGCAAACCATTTATTGTAGCTGGCAAATCTTATTCCAGAAAAATACCAATCATGGCTTGCTTAAATATGAACAGCTGATAAATTACCATAGCAAAAGTTCAAACAGTTCATCATCTGAGGGCAGTAAAACCAATAAATGACTTAAATATATTAATAAGGCATCACAGATTTTTTTTTCCAAATTACCTCAGTGTAGTGGAACTAGGGTTTATAACATCAAAGTTGTGAACCCTTCTGAGTAGCAGGTATTATGTCATCATTTTGGCACCCTTTCCAGGTTTTCCTGTGCCTTTTGTTGTAATTCCAACAGTAGCTGAGAGAAAAATGGTTTTTCCTAGGTCAATTTATGTCTGCAAGCTATCCCTGTTGTGATGTAAACCATTATAGGGCAGTTTGGGTTTGAAAAGGCAGTTAAGAACCATTTAGTTTACAAATATGAAATAAAATAATATAATATTTGTAATATTAGAAATATGGTTAAATGAATGAATGAATGAATGAATGAATGAATGAATGAATAAAACATCAGGTCCTCTTTTGTTGCTAGGGACTGATCCATTACTTGCATTTTGAGACTCTCCTTTGGTGTTGGCTGCAGGAACTGTTGTGATGAGCACATGCACTTCCAAAAGTGCTTCTTAAACAATTTGTTTCACACAGGCAGTATGTAGACGCTGTGTTTCCCAATCTTTGGATTTTGGACTTCAGTTCCCAGAAGCCTAAGTCAATGCTCCAAAACACTGATCAGCCAATGTACTGACTTAGGCTTCTGGGAATTGAAGTCCACCAATGTTCTGCAGAACATAGTCTGGGAAACGCTGGTTATTATATCACAAACTTTAACTCAGATTCTTCTTCACATATAAAAAACAGGTGGTTGTAATTCTGCACCCATGTAGGCCCCATGCAGGTATGATATTATTTGTACATTGAGCTAAGACACCATGGCAACCCCAGTCTACTTTTATTAACTCACTTGTCTAGAACTCTCTCCTTACACCAACAAATCTTTGCTTCATTTTAAGTCTCCTTGGTTGATTAAGCCAGAGAACCAGTTTTGTTTGTTCTTCTGAATAGGCTGAGAAAGCAAGATGTTGCCAGAATTTACTTCCCTGAACCAGTTATTCCAGGCATTTTGAAACTATTAAAGCACAAGCAACTAAGTCACAGATATGTAACACTGGCTTTTCTGTGCTCATCACAGGTTTATATGTGCTATCTGTTTCTAGCATATTCTATTCCAGATTGCCACAAACCATGATTACAGTAATCCAGGTAAGAGATTAAATGAATAAGCACTACTACTTTATCTGTGTGTATTAATATATCTTAAGTTACCATGCTCACATTTTACTAGATAAAGAATAAATAACAGGAGACTTAAAGGTTGAAATATTTGGAAACTGTTTTTAAATTGTGATTGTTTTCTGGCATGTATTGTACTTCGTTGAATTTTCTGATAATGGGTAATTTAGATATATCTGTACTCTGTTAGCATTTCTAATTTAGATAGATTCTACAGGGTGGCCCGTAAGTTCCTACCTGGCCACAAAGAGAGTAAGGCTCTGCTGGGGGAGGAAGAAAGCGCTCCCATTGGGCTGCCAGGTAGAGGGGTGGGACAAACTCTGTGCTGGGAAAAGGGAGGATGCGCTCCCATTGGACTGCTGGGCACAGGGGCCGAGCATGTACCCATGAAGAGGATGGGTAGGGACTTACAGGCTGGATAAGGATTTACGGGCCACCCTGTATATCACTACACCACATTCAGTGAACCAATTGAGTAATTTTAGATTCTGAATTATCTTGCAGGGATCAATGGTAATGTTGCCTAACTTCTTTCACAATGTGTATCCCTGTATCACATTCATTCTATTGAAGTGGGCTCTGGACAAAGGAGGAAGAATCCAGTTGAAACAAACTGCCACCATTATCTTCTCTACCTGCTACTTCACCATGCTGGAACTGGACTCCTGCCCAGAAAATAGGCTATTAGGATCCAGCTTGCTACCAGTTCATCAAGCTAGGACTGGATCTCTCTTCCGCTCACAGAGGCCATTAGGTCCAACTCTCTGTGAACAAGGGGAAAAATGCCAGTTAATTACTACCATCAGATTTCCTATAAGATGCAGCAGGAGGAGGCAGAGAAAGTTGGCTTAACTGCTACCAGTTCAGTTTGCCTGTTGTCTGAATGGCACATTGGCCAGAATCTTAATAGGTCTGTGCAGCACAAACCCCAAATTGCATAACTAGTATGCCAGAGAGTGCCATGTGTCTGTCACATGGTTGGGCATATTTATAGCATGGATTTGGGCGTGCAATAGATGGGCAGAAGATTGAGAAGAAATGTACACATGTGGTATTTCAGGACATACTCTGGGAAGATCTATAGCAGGAGTTCTCAACCTTTCTAAGCTGGGGGCTGGGTCACGCTCCCTCAGACAGCTTCAGGGGCTGGTCATTTTGCCCTTCCTCCACCACATGGCACTTCTTGGTGTGGTGGAAGTGGTGGTGGGCCACATGGAATAGTGCTGCGGGCCATGTCCGCAGGTTGAGAATCCCTGATCTATAGAACTGCTCCATACCTGAGAAAAGGGCCTTGATAAGGTCCGTGGAGATATTATTTAATATGTCTACAGAGAAAGCAAATCTAAACAGCACTGAAGCTTCCATCATAGGCCATCGTCTTAGATGGATAGGGCATGTCCGCCATATGGATGGGGAATTTAGCTCCGGTACAAAACCTTGTGGAGCTCCTTTGAAGCACTATAAAGACCAGCTGAAACAAACCATGAAGGTGTCAGGTATAAACCCACAAACATGGGATGCAGCAGCCGAAGATCGCCCACTTTGACGCCAAACTAGATACCTGTCCCAAATGTCACATCTGAGCATTGGGCCGCACAGAAAAGTCACTCTTGTTGAAATAAAGGTAACTTTTATATCTTGGCACTCATTAAAAACTGTTGTCATCGTTTTCCACTGCTACCTATCACTTTGAAGGGGAACGTCGCAGACATGAAGAGGCTAAGCGACAAGCACGGAAGTTTCATCAAACTCAACCATGCCCTCCACCATCTATTCAGTGTAATGTGCGTGGTCGCATGTTTCATGCCAAAATAGGCTTACTAAGTCACATCCACCGACAGAGAAAATAATAACTTTCAGGGAAAAAGTATGCTCGGACACGAGTAGCTGCCAATGATGACGACGACAGTTTTTAATTATTACTTTGAACGATCCCTCCTCAGAGTGCCAAGACATAAAAGTTACCTTTATTTCAACAAGACTGATTTTTCTGTGTGGCCCAATGCTCAGATGTTACTTTTAAATGTCCATCAATGCGGGAATGATTTCTATGTTGTAACTCTATGGCTTAGGGTCACATTCTCAGTTTGCACAAGATAACAGTTAGGCTACCACATGCAATCAGAGAGTAAAGCCTTGAACCTATTTAACACTCTCCTGATAATGGGATTTTACAGCAAAATTGGGATCCATTGAAACCTTTAAGAGGCTTTCTCCACTCTCACTGAACTCCTAACCAAATGTGAGTCAATAGAGAAAAGCCCTGGTGCTGTGGCCAATGGAAAGTACTGTTTTTATGCTCAATTAATTATGCAGTATAATAAAATTTCGTGTCAGAAATTACTCTGGGTTGAAAGGATTTTTGCTGGAGAAACTCCACTCAGGGGACGCCCAAATGAGGCTCTTTTCATGTCCCCAAGATCCATCATGTAGCACTCAATTACCCTATACAGTATTGTGAATATTGTGATAGACTAGAACTCAGGATGCCTAGAGTTCAAATCCCCACTCATCCATGGAAACTCACTGCAGGAATGGAACTGGTAAAATTACTTCTTAAATATCTCACTTACCTTGAAAGCCCTATTAAGGTCACTATAAGTCAGTTCCAACATGCACATCATAACAACAATGTACTTCACTGCAATCCAAGTTCTCCCTCTCTGATGCGATGTGTTCTATATGATGCTAGGATACTGAATTTTTAAAAACTAGAGTTAGGAAGTGTAAGAATTTCTCAAAAATCACAAAGGGAGTATGATGCAAAAATGGTCTTCCACTGTCTTCAAAATATATCAAAGCTGCAAGCAGGGGAGCATATGACATTATGTGAGAAACTCAGTTTTGTCAGAATCCAAGGTTGAGAAACCCTGTCCTAGAGGAACCAGCTGTTAGTATGTTTCATTTATTTTTTCTATAAGAACACACATCTGTTTGCTAATTCTAGGGCCTTGGAATGGAGATCAGTGTACTATTCTGGCTCACATCATCAACACTTTGGGCCTGAGTTCTTCAAATCAAAATCAAATCGAACTTTATTGCAGTCGATGACCAGTGCAGTAAAAAGGGTTTAAGTGCATGAAATACCGTCAAAATGCACCACCACAAACACATTTCCTTGACTTAAAACAAAATAGAATAAAATCAGTTTTTAAAATTTTGCTACATTTGGGACAGGTATCTAGTTTAAAAAGAATAAAACAGCACATAAAACAGTTTAAAAGTTATAGTTGCAGTTATAAAATAAGGATAAAAATGTCTATATATAAATGCACATAGCGGATATAATTACATCAGTAGGATATAAAATAGAATTACTAGTGCAAAATAACAATCATTATAGGTGGTTTTTAACCTGTCCCCGCTGTAGCTGGTTCTCTCTAATGCTTCATACCCTGGTTGCCCTCCGAGTTCTTATGTATATACAAAACCTTTTCCAAGTTGAAATTTTTGAAGTGGTAGCCAAAGTCTGTGCGAGTGTATCAGAAACAAAACAAAACAAAATGGCAAAAAATAAGTTCCACATTAGATCTGCAATGTTAGAACCATGAAGGTAAAGGTCTCCCTTGCTCGAAAGCCAGTTGTATTGACTTCTAGGGCTCAGTGCTCATTTCCGTTTATAACCAAAGAGCCAGCTCTGTCATCTACAGACATTTCCATGGACATGTGGCAGGCATGACTAGACACTGGAGTGCATGGAACACTTGTACTTTTCCCTCTGAAGCAGTACCTGTTTATCTCCTTGCAATTTCTTGCTTTTGAACTGCTAGGTTGGCAGGAGCTGGGACACAGATGGAAGCTCACTGGCATCCAGCACTCATCATGCAGCACTTGGGTCTTGAGCTGCTGACCTGTCGACCTTCCAGTCATCAAGTTCACCATCTTAAGCACTAAGCCACCGCACGAAAGATAACTTTAAAATACAGGAGTTAGTCTTTAAGGTGTCACAACGTTTTTGCTTTTTTGTTTTGTTTACTCTCTTATATGCTTTTCCAAGTTATTGCTCTTGCCGGAGAGGAGGAGCATGGCAAGTTTCTCTCCCTTTGACATACAAAGATAGCCGTGTGAGCCATACCCAAAAGAAACGTAGGAGGAAGGTGATCCAATAAAGGTATCGCCTTCCTCCTACGTTTGTTCTCTTCCTTTGAGACCCCCAACAGTAAGGTAAAGGTGAAGGTCACCCTTGCTCGAAAGCCAGTCATATTTGACTCTAGGGTTCAGTGCTCATCTCTGTTTATAACCAAAGAGCCAGCGTTGTCTGCATTTGCAGGCGCTTCTGTGGACATGTGGCAGGCATTGCCTAGACACAGGAGTGCACTGTTTACCTTCCCACCGAAGTGGCCCCCTATGTATCTACTTGCAAGTTCTTGCTTTCAAACTGTTAGGCTGACAGGAGCTGGGACAGAGACGGGCGCTCATTCCGTCCTGCAGTTCTCTGGTTTTGACCTCAGCATCCGAATAATGGTTTCCCATTAAGGTTTTCCTTGCTCGAAAGCCAGTCATATCCAACTCTAGGGTGCAGTGCTCATCTCTGTTTCAAAGCCGAAGAGCCAGCGCTGTGACAACTTCTGCAGACGTTTCCGTGGTCATGTGGCAGGCATGACTAGACACCGGATCGCACGGAACGCTGTTACCTTCCCACCGAAGTGGTCCTTATTTATCTACTTGCAATTTCTTGCTTTCGAACTGCTAGGTTGGCAGGAGCTGGGGCAAAGACGGGAGCTCCTTCCGTCCTGCAGTACTCGGGAATCAAACTGCTGACCTTCCGCCTCCCAGTCAGCGTCTTAGCCACTTGAGCCACTGCAAGAGGCATACAAACTCGAGAGACGTTTCTAATGCTTTTCGAGCCTTCCGAGCTTCCGTGCGTCGTCCGGAAATGTGATGGTTGCTAAGTGACAGGTTGCTAGGCAGCGGCGTCGCGTCCTCCTGGGCCTCTGCCAGCTCTAAAGATGGGGGACTCGGAAGGAGAGAATTTGCGGGGGACCTTCCCCAGCTTCATGGCTGAAGGCGCGATGCTCAGCCGGCGCGGAGAACTGATCAAAGCTCTCACCTGCTATTCCTACGTAAGTATTCGCCGAGCGAGGAAGACAAAGGAAGCTGGATGTTAAGTACAGGTAAAGGTAAAAGTATCCCTTGCTCGAAAGCCAGTCGTATCCGACTCTAGGGTTCAGTGCTCATCTCTGTTTCAAAGCCGAAGAGCCAGCGCTGTCTGCTTCTGCAGACGTTTCCGTGGTCATGTGGCAGGCATGACTAGACACTGGAGCTGTTTACCTTCCCACCGAAGTGGTCCCTATTTATCTCCTTGCAATTTCTTGCTTTCGAACTGCTAGTTTGGCAGGAGCTGGGACAAAGATAGGAGCTCATTCCGCCCTGCAGTACTCAGGAATCGAACTGCTGACCTGCCGCCTTCCAGTCAGCGTCTTTGCCACTTAGGAAGGCATAAAGCAGTGTGTTTCCCAACCTTTGGGTTTTTTGGACTTCAATTTCCAGAAGCATAAGTCAATTCCCAAAAAGGACCTGTCATCCAATGTACTGACTTAGGCTTTTGGGAATTGAAGTCCAAAAACCAAAGTTTGGGAAACACTGGCCTAGAGAAAGAAACCAGTGAGTGGATAAGTGGGACGACGCTGAGGCTGGTGAAAAGGAGAGAGGAAACTACATTTTTAAAATCGTGTCAGAAGCACACAAAGGTGCTTTCTGGGTTGAAAGGATTTTTGCTGGAGGAACTCCGCTCAGGGGACGCCCAAATGAGGCTCTTTTCATATCCCCAAGATCCTTTCCCATCTAAGTGGTCCCTATTTATCAACTTGCAATTTCTTTCTTTTGAACTGCTAGGTTGGCAGGAGCTGGGACAGAGACAGGAACTCATTCCGTCATGTGGTACTTGTGTCTTGAACTGCCAACCTTCCAATTAACAAGGCGAGCTTCTTAACCACTGAGCCACCGCAGTCCCAGGAAGCTACATGACAGGTGAAGACAACTAAGGGTGGAAGAAGGACTGAGTTGGGGGATCATTCCAAAATTTAGGATCTGGAGAGTCACAAAATCTGATAAAAGGAAGATTTTGAGAGACATTAGTTTCCATTAGTTTCAGGAATGGATCAGAAAAATTATCACTGTGGTCCAGAGTGCTGCATGACCGAGTGAGATCCCCTTCCAGCTCCTGCCAACCTAGCAGTTCGAAAGCAAGAAATTGCAAATAGATAAATAGGTATCACTTCAGAGGGAAAGGTAACAGCATTCCGTGTGCCTGCCACACAACCACAGAAATTTTTGCAGACGCAGAGAGAACTGGCTCTTTGGCTGTAAACGGAGATGAGTACCGAACGAACCTTAGAGTCAGATATGACTAGCTTTCAGCATGGGTAATTTTTACCTTTTACCAGGAGACAAATTTATCAGTTGCTAATTCGTCTGTTGAGTGTAGCTCAGTGGGTTGGAATGCCTAGCTGTATAGCTAGGGTGTGGTAATTTGAATCCCCACTGTATGTCCTAGGGGCTACCCAAGATCATGTGAATCATATGCAGTTGATGTGCGTGCAAGTTACAGCACTAGAAAGAGGGGTTGGTAAATCAGTTCTGCATATCTTGCACCTAGAAAACCATGGGAAGATCATACATTCGTATGACATTGTGAATGGATAAATGGGATTCCTTTATCAAAAATCTAAACATTGCATGAATATCCTGTTATGGTAATAGAGTAGACTATATTGCCGGTGACTCAGTGCCAAGCATCAGGCAGTAGTTAACTAACCTGACAACCTTTAGGACTAGTGGTCTTGGCGAAGTCCACAGGGAAGGGTGATGGCCCCCAAGTGGTTAAATCCCTATTGAATCCATCTTGATGGAGAGCAACAGCTTCATCAATAATGACCTGGGGCTGAGGAAGACTTTGCATGTCAAAAGGGTTCAGGACCAGAAAGTGATTTGTGGCGCTGGATCAGTGGTACAGGTGTCATGCTGCAATGCAGAAGGCAGATGAAAGGCCACTGCATTATATTCTCAGGACAGTCTTCATGGCTGATCTCCATGATGATCACCAATATTCAGAATTGGATATGGCATAAGAAGAAGATGAATATAGAAACTCATTAAACATAATTTTAAAACAATCCTTATTTCATGATACATAATGTATTTCAAACAGAAAACTATTTTTAGCGGTAAAAATCTTCAAAAAGTATTTTATTTAAATTCCAATTTAAAGAAAAATATTCTATTTATATTTTAAAATGAATTTCTTAAAAAGAAATAATTGATTTCTATCCACCTTGCTTTGAACTCCCATCTGTTTTTCAATACCTGTCGAGGAAAGAGCGAAATGTTAAAATAGAGTTTATAGGTTTTTGCTACACTTTCTATATCTCATGTCAGATTCTAACGATCCAGTTTAGCGCTTCTTTTCTCATTCAACCTAAGTACACATATGGTAGCAAGAAGGAGAGGGAACGGAAAGCTCTTTGCCCTGTTTTTCTTCTTCCCTTAATTAAATCTCTGGATGTGTCTTGTCCAGTGCAATAAAATGTGTGCACATATGAACATACATGACATCAAGTTTACCACTTGTTGTTTAACACATGGTGTATTTTAACATCTATTGTGAAAGGTTGATAATAAGTGCCTAGATATACATTTTCCATGCTTGTCTAGCACCACCTCCTTAGCAGTTAAATTGATGGTAGACAAGCTGCTACAAAATAAAGTACAGTAGTATAAAAGCATGCAATAGTAGAAGGAGCACAGTTTTCAAAGTGATCTTTAGTATGAAACCAGAGGTATCTACAATATCATTATGAGTACTGTTGTTGTTTTTTGTATCAGGCTTTGCAACTTCAGCCAGATGACAGACATTGCCTTGTGGCCCGTTCAAAATGTTACCTGAGATTAGGAGATACAGAAAATGCTTTGAAGGACGCAGAGGCCTCTCTGACATCTGATAAGGAGTTTACCAAGGTGAGCAAGTAGGAGAAGTGATATCTTTTCTTACTTGAAATATATCACACTGTGTCTGAATTGAAGGTGAGAGTGGGTGTGATAGATGTTTCTATCCAGTAGTGGACATCAGCAGGTTTGCACCAGTTCGCCAGAACCAGTAGCAGAAATTCTGGCTGACCCCACCCATCCAAGTTTTGAAATAAAATAGACCTAATTTGGGTGCAATACTGGGCTTTCCCCTGGCCACACCCACCATACCACGGCCACAGTGTGGTAGTAAAAAATTGTTGGAGCCCACCACTGTTTCTATCCCCATGATGGTGAATCTTGGCACTCCAGGTGTTCTTAGACTTCAATTACCAGAAGCCCAAGTCAGCACTCCTGCTGATCAGGGCTCCTGGGAATTGAAGTTCAAGAACTGCTGGTGTGCCAAGGTTTGCCATAACTGTAATCTATCCTGTCTTCTCATTCCACAAAAAGAGGAGACAGCTAGAAATGTCTTTTGTAAAGTACCCAGATTAAGGGTTGAAAAAGACAAGTGGATTGAAAGAGAGTTCTTTGAGAGGCTCTTCAAGATAAGTGAGGTGGTTAAAACATTGAGAAGCAGTGAGACCCCTGGATCATAGACAGTTTTCTCCTTGGTTCAGACCCATTTTTGTGGTGTCTGAGAAATGTTATGATGTTGGAGCAAGCTAACGCCTGAGTGTAATTACTGTGGTTAGCACTTGTTGTTCACTAACATATGTATGATGACAACACATTGTTCTTACACTAGTTTTTCCTCATTGTTACAGGGACTGTACCAGAAAGCAGAGGCCTTGTATACCATGGGGGATTTTGAATTTGCCCTTGTCTTTTACCATCGAGGTCACAAAATCCGCCAGTTGGAGAAATTCAGGTTAGGGATTCAGAAATGCCAGGAAGCAATAGAAAATTCAGTTGGAAGTAAGCTTTTTGATTTTTTATTTAGGCATAATCTTAGTTTATTTGTACTTAGTTTGAACATAAATGAAAGAAAATGTACAAATAAAAGAAATGGTATAAAAGAGATGGAAATACTATAAGAAATCTAAAATCTTATTTAAAAAAGGGGTGTTAATAAAAGTAATTAATAACATTTTCCAAATAATAGTTATTGTTATTAATTGTTGTTATTAGTTCTACTTCCTGAAGTAGAATTAATTATTGTTATCAAAGTATTATTAACAACAACAATAATTTAACAACAATAATTTAACAACAACAATAATTATATTGATTCTACTAATAACAATAATGAAAGCTCCTCTCAGCAGGGATGTTAAATGGAGTACAAGGGGAGGGTGTCAGATTATTTCAAGTTCAATACAACAACAAAATCAATTAATATGTTTCTCAAGTTTAATTAGTTAAGGTAAAGGTAAAGGTTTCCCTTGCTCGAAAGCCAGTCGTATCCGACTCTAGGGTTCAGTGCTTATCTCTGTTTCAAAGCCGAAGAGCCAGCATTGTCTGCTTCTGCATACGTTTCCATGGTCATGTGGCAGGCATGACTAGACACCGGGGTGCACGGAAGGCTGTTACCTTCCCACCGAAGTGGTCCTTATTTATCTACTTGAAATTTCTTGCTTTCGAACTGCTAGGTTGGCAGGAGCTGGGACAAAGACTGGAGCTCCTTCCGTCCTGCAGTACTTTGGAATCGAACTGCTGACCTTCCGCTTCCCAGTCAGCGTCTTTGCCACTTGAGCCACTGCACTTGAGCCACTGCTTTAATTAGTTAAAGCAGGTAGTAAAATTAACTCTTGATTATAGTTCTGAGTGATATGTGTACTTCAATTGTATGCCTTTAATAGTTACAAAAGTGCCAATGTGGAAGTGTTACCTACAAAGCACTTGTCTTGCGCCATGCATTCCACAACAGTCACAATTGGAATTGTGTATTTCCCTGTTGGGTATAACACCTGCATATTTATGCACAATGAACAAAATCCTGAACAGGATTTTGCCCATTATCAGTGTGCGTTTAAAGTAATTAGTATGTCAGTAACCAAGCTACATGTGAACCAGCTATGGTGCTTTTAAGCCAGGAATTCTAAGTCTTTTAAAGCTAGGGGCCTGGTCACACAGACAGCTTCGGGGCCGGACAGCCATTTTGCCCTTACTTTGCCATATGGCACTTCCTGGTGTGGTGGAGGCTTTGGGCCCCCCACATAGGGTTGCCTAATGTCCCGGAAAACCGGAATTGTCCCAGATTCAAGGTCAGAAAAATTGTCCTGGCCAGTTCAATAAAAAACATGCTAAAGTCCTGGATTTAAAAAACGTACTGGTTGTCTATTATAACACACCATTAAAATAAATACAAACTCTCACCATCAAACAAGCGATTTCCTGCCACATTGGAGTTGGGGCATACATGGAGACAAATCTTAATGTCCTTGCCTCACACAACTGCATGATAAGTGTGGCCAGTGTGTTTCCTGGAACTGAGGACGTTAAGAGTTGACTGTGACACGACTTCTCAGAAGTACATCAGACCATCTTACCATTTTTGTACTGATATATTTAATGTGAACATGTTTTATAGCTGTCATTGTTTGTTTTTAAAAAGGCTATTTTGTAGATAACATGCCCATTTTTGTCAAATATACTTCTGTCCCGGTTTTGTGGGAGAGAATTATGGCAACCCTACTCCTACATGAAATGGTGCCATGGGCCGCATCTGGCCTGTGGGCCACAGGTTGAGAATCCCTGTTTCAAGTTAATGGATATATTTCATGTAATCCATGGAAATCTACTCTGAAAAAATCTGTTCGTTTTTAAAGTATACTACTCTTTTCTTCTTAATTGTGTTGCAAACATTAGTGTGCTGTCTCCTACAAGGCTTATGACTTCTGCTTTGTAGGACCTGGTGTTGACCTCTTGTCCAATACCTTCTTGTTTGCAGGCCCTTCTTCTGTGAAATTGGAAAACAGAGGGGACCTCTGCTTTCTGAGTCGACAAGCAGAGGTATGATCTCTCCAGCATTTTGAAAAGTGGGTGACTGACCCCTTTCTTAGAAGGGGATATAAACCATGGTAAGATGTCCATGGTAAAGGTGTGGGGGCAAATTCAGTGACAACAAAAGGCGAACTTTAAATTTTTAAAAGACATTAGTTATGACCACTTGTAAACCATTTTGTCATAGTAACCTCACTTACTCACGTTTTCACAGAGAATTAGACACATTGTTTCCATCCTTTTGCCTATGTAAGCAATTCAAAGAATGTATGTATGTATGTATGTATGTATGTATGTATGTATGTATGTATGTATGTATGTATGTATGTATGTATGTATGTATGTATGAGTGAGTGAGTGACAATAAAGAGGAAAGAACAGAAATGAAAAGCATAATTAAAACAAAGAGAGGATGATGTTATAAGCAGCTGTCTCTGTTGAAAGCAATGAGGAGGAGAAAACACCCACAGAACAATGTAATCAACACAGGCGTATCATAAAAAGTGAATTCTACTTTAATAGATGCAAAATAGATGTAATAACACAATACAGTGCGAGGAAATCGATGATACCCATCTGCTAGTCTGGATATTTTGAAAATATCTTCTTCAAAGATCTGTATTGAAACCATAAGCACGCTCTAATACCTCTGTGGTATTAGCTTTTGCCCAATATGAATGTCCCCACAGAGGTATTAGAGTGTGCTTATGGTTTCGATACAGATCTTTGAAGAAGATATTTTCAAAATATCCAGACTACTGGATGGGTATCATCGATTTCCTCGCACTATTTGGACTGTATTGTGTTATTATGCTGGACCTTTGGTCCCTCCTTACTCTGATCGATTTCCTCGCACGATACGGACTGTAACTGTGATGTTCTCGTTGGATCCTTTGGTCCCACTTTGTTCTAGTTGTTATGAATCGTGTTTGTTGTCATTATTATACAGCATGTTGCACTTTTTCATGTACAGTCGTGTATATTAAAATTGTATATTATGTATATTTACATCCAGTATTTTTACTACCTGTTTAACTGTTGATACATACAGACTGTGGCATATATTTCAGCTAGATGGTTTTGTAGTTGTTCATAGATGTTTATGAGGATCTTTTTGCATTGTATTTCCTCTTACACAATTCAGTTCCTATTGTTGACTATACACAATTTTGCATCTATTAAAGTAGAATTCACTTTTTATGATACGCCTGTGTTGATTACATTGTTCTGTGGGTGTTTTCTCCTCCTCATTGTCTATACACCCAGCCATCTCCCCTCTTTCTGTTGAAAGCAAGCTACCATTATTTATCCTTCTGAACTATTTGATCTCATTTGAGGGATCAAACCTCCTATGCACAGTTTAACTCTCACAGGCCTGAAAGCTCAAGGTTAGCAGTTCAGACTAACAGCATTGTACCGGGCCAAATCGTATCTCTTCCTGTTGACAAAACTAAGTTTTTAGCTGTGCTTTTTGAAATTTATTCTGGGAGTCAAATTCTGAATTGGTATGAATTTCAAATTTAATAAACTTTCAATGCAACATTTTTCCTGCTAAGCATTTTACTTTTATTACTTTTCATTTACTGTACTTAGCATGAAAGGAATAAATCTTCCCCCTCCCCATCTGTCTTAGGGAACATTATAGAAATAGCGTGGAATATACAGTATTTTACCCCACTTTCACACAATTTTTAAAGGGAAGGAAAAGTAGGATTTACTATTTTGAGGTAGAAGGCGATGACAATATGTATAACACAGAGAAAAGCTTAATTTTGGCCAGAATGTGCCCTAACTCTTAAGCTTATGCTTAAATCTCTTTTAATTAAATTAGTGAGGTCAAAAAATGCTGAGCATTTATTTATGCTCCTAATATTTTTGTAGCAGTCTGGCCAGGTTTTCCTGCTCGTTTGTTTTCATGTCAGAGATTACTCTGGGTTGAAAGGATGTTTGCAGGGGATGCCCAAATTAGGTTCCTTTTATTTCCCGTATTGTGCAGCTCTCCGAAATCGAACCTGTTTTTCCAGTATCCAAGCCTAGCGCCTTAATGCCTAAGCCACCAGGGAAGATGCAGGTTATCCTGCTATGGTACTAGAGTAGACCATACTGCCAACGACTCAACGCCAAGTGTCAGGTGGAGGTGAACTAACCTGACAACCCTGAGGACTAATGGCTTGGATGCTGAAGTCCACAGGGAAGGGTGATGGTCCCCAAGCGGATTAAATCCCACTTGAATCCATCTTGATGGAGGGCAGCAGCTTCATCAATACTGGCCTGGGGTTGATGAGAACTTTGCGTGCCAAAAGGGCACAGGACCAGAAAGTGACATGCGGAATTGGATCAGTGGTACAGGCGTCATGCTGCGATGCGGAAGGCAGGTGAAAGGTCAATCTATTATATTCTAAGGACAGTCTTCATGACCGATCGCCATGAAGGTAGCCAATATTTGGATTCGGATACGGCAGAAGAATAAGAATAAGAATATTTTTATAGCATTTTCCCTAGACGACTAAAGTCTTCAAATACATTACTTCCTTTGTATTGACGGACTTCTGTTTAAAGCCACCTGACAAGTCCGTAGGTGAATTGACACATTAAGGACGGGTGGGGGCTCAGTGCAGAGTTACTTTAGAGAAAAGAGTTCTTTTGTGTCCCTATCAAACCGTGGACTGCCAAAATGAAGCCACTTTCTTGGCTTTGTCGTTGGCCAAACTTAAGTCCTCATCGGTACACAGAAAGAGCCTCCTTGAAGATTGTGGATACCATCAGGTGCAACCTGGGTGGCAGCCTTGCCAGCTAATCTTTCTAACACCTGATCAAAGCAAAGAGAAAAGAATGATGCTGGTTTCAAACTTTTTGTTAGATTGCACTGAACCTTTTCAGCATTTTTCTCTACATCTAAGGCTATTTATGTCCCATTTTTATCAATCTGAATCTTTCCCCTTGTAAAATATGTACTTATGCTTTTCTATAACAGGGTAGGAAAGCAAAACTGAAGCAGCAAATGAAGTTTCCCAAAAAGGATGGAAAGTATTTCAGTAAACAACCGGAGCAAGTGAAGAATGAGAAAACAGAACGACAGCTTCTGGGAGAGCTCTATGTCGACAAGGCTTTTCTGGAGAAATTGCTCAAAGATGAAGGTTTCTATTTTCTGTATTTGGCTAAGTTGGGCTGTCAGGGCTGCATGTGACCTTGGAAAAGAAAAATGCGGTTTTATAAGTAGTTTCGCAAGACAAGTGTTTTCTTAAACTGTGTTCTTTGTGTTTCTCAGTGAAACCAATTGTGACGAATGGATTACTTCTTACACCAATACTGGGAAATAGTCTTCCCTGAAAGATAACCTGTTCACTGTATTAGTCTTCCTCTGCAATGGGCAGTTACAGGAATATATGATAGATACACCACACTGGCATTCATGAGGATGATGGAGAAGCCCAAGAAGCTTAGTAGTCCTTAAACAAACAGGTTATATGCACTAGTACACTCCATAATCCACAACAGATTTGTATTCTTTCTTCTTCCTCCTCCTCCTCCACCCTCCATCAGCTGTTGAGGGAGATGCACGGTTCTTGTTCTGGCACTTCTAGCGTCCTCTACTAGTGTTACAGTATTTGGTGTTCTTGTAATATTTCTTTGATAGTTAGTCTTTAAAGTGCCACAACATTTTTTTTTGTTTTGTTTACTCTCTGATATTTCTTTGATGTTGGCTCTCCACCTTCCTCTGGGTCTGCCTCATTTCCTTCTCCTCTTTCCACATATGCCTTGTAAAGTATGGAATTCCAAGACATTCTTTCCAAGTATGGTATTATTCTTTACAACATTATTTTCCCCTCTCCCCATAGCTTTGATCTAGCCTTATTTATGTGAAAGTGCTCGGTTTTGTCTTGCACATAGAAAAATATCTTGACTCAACAACCATATGCATTTTTACACCATTGGTCTGTTTTCCAAAGGAATTGTTTATGTTTTTTTAAAAAAAACAAAAAAAACCAATACCTTTTTCCCTTGATGCATCATGTCCATTTTTGGCTTGTCCCCCAGAGATGTTTATGAAAGCACATTTCATCCCTATTTTATACAACTAATGAAAATAAGGACAAGGGATTGCTATTTTTCATTGCCTGAGATACCATTTTAATTTTCATTAACTTATTACATTTTTCTCATTCCAGCTCTTTCAAGGAACTAAAATTAGTGCAGATGGTTCTTCTTCCATTTTCCATCCTCATACCAATCATATGGAGTGGGTTAGATTTGGAGTAATGTCTGGCCAGGGTAGCCTGCTATGGTAATAGAGTAGACCATACTGCCAGCAACTCAATGCTGAGTGTCAGGTGGCGGTTAGCTAACCTGACAACCCTGAGGACTAACTGCTTTGGGTGGCGAAGTCCACAAAGAAGGGTGATGGTCCCCAAGTGAATTAAATCCCACTTGAATCTATCTTGATGGAGGGTAGCAGCTTCATCAATACTGGCCTGGTGCTGACGTGGACGTTGTGTGCCAAAAGGGCTCAGGACCAGAAAATGATTCGCGGAACTGGATCAGTGGTATGGGTGTCATGCTGCAATGCAGAAGGCAGATGAAAGGCCACTGCATTATATTCTATATCATGGATGATGGCCATTATGATTGCCAATATTCGGATTCAGATACTGAAGAAGAAGAAGAAGTAGATTTGGAGATGGCGACTGACACAAAGTGGGAAGAACCATGGTTTTGTCTGTCCTTGACAATCTGTGCATTCCAATAAGGGGAAAATGTGTATATAAACAGCTGTAACCTTGGACCAACCAACACTATAGAGTATGTAATATAAACCCAGCTTCTCCTTTTTATGTCTGTTTCTCCCTCTGGCCTCCCTGCAGACTTGATCAGAAGCACTACAAATCAAGGAGTATCTGTTGGACAACTGATCAATGAAGGACTTTCCTATCTAGACACACGCACAGAATTTTGGCAGCAGCAAAAACCTATTTATGCCCGGATTCGAGACCGCAAACTCATGCTGAAGAGATGGACAAGAGATCAGAAGGCGAAGCCTTCCGAAGTGGCCAGATATATCCTAAAAAGCATGGAGGATATTGACATGTGTAGGTGGCTTAGCTGGCAAACACTGATGGGGAAAAACTGTAGAGCTTTATTTGTGGATGATTTATTTACTCCATCAACCAGGGGCAGAGTTGCAACATTATAGGGCCATGATGGCGAGCCTTGGCTCTCCAGGTGTTCTTGGATTTCAATTCTCAGAAGCCCAAGTCTCTGTGAATCCACAGAGTCCACAGTAAACCCATTTGTGTGGCTTCACAGAGACTTGGGCTTCTGGGAATTGAAGTCCAAGAACACCTGGAGTGCCAAGATTTGCCATGCCTGTTATAGGCAAAGCAGCCTCTGACTTTAATATGTGTCCCTCTAAACTCCCATATTAAGACTGCAGTGGCTCAATTGGTTAAGACGCTGACTGGGAGGTGGAAGGTCGGCAGTTCAAAACCTGAGTATTGCATGATGGAATGAGCACCCATGAGCTAGGTTGGCAGGAGCTGGGACAAAGACGGGAGCTCATTCCGTCCTGCAGTACTTGGGAATCGAACTTCTGACCTTCCGCCTCCCAGTCAGCATCTTAGCCAATTGAGCCGCTGCAGTCCTTACTTTAACGGAATTTCCCATAGGAATGCATTGAATGCAATTTCCCATAGGAATGCATTGAAAACTAAAATGCATTAACTGAAACATGGTTTCCCATAGGAATGCATTGAAAACTAATTAATTTAATTAATTTAATTGATTTATATACCACCCTATCCAATGGACTCTGGGCGGTGTACACAAGTTAAAACCCATATAAAACAATTATAAAACCCTTAAAAACATAGCAATATTAACCCCGCTGTGCCATTTACTATCTAAAAACAAATATAAAATCTACAAAACCTTAACATTAAAAAATTAATTACAGGAGGGGGAGCCTCAGATGAGCCAAAAAGGGGAGCTTTTAATTTATTCTGGAAAAAATTCTGTAAACCGAGCCACTATTTTCTATGGATTTCCTTTTGTTATGCGATTTTTATGTTAACCGAGCCGTTTGTTAACCAAGGTTCCACTATACTGAAAATATGTTCAAGGAGGGACATACAGTACATGGGGAGGAAAATGAAATCTTGAGCTTCCCTGTTAATCTAATTTATATGAGCACCTGAGTGTTCTTCTTTTCCTCTCTTTTGTACTAAGTACTGACCAGTGGCTGTCCTGAAAAAAGCATCCAGAAAGCTGAACGTGTGTTGAAAAAGATCCAAGGCTGGTCTGATGACGAGATTCTCAACAGAAGTGAGCTGATTGGAAACCTCTACAGTTGCATTGGCAATGCCCAGATAGAGCTGGGGACCATTGAAGCAGCTTTGCAGAGCCACCGTGTGGATCTTGACATTGCCAGAGAAAAGTAAGAAAAGGGCAACAACCTTGTTGTTCTTCATGTTCTCTGTGACTTTCTTGCTTCTGCAAAGAACTTACGGAATCTTCCAAAACTGAGCTGATATGTTTTGGCAGGAGCCACACTCCATATTACATATCAATATCTTACCTTGGAGTGACCGGAAGCGGAAGGGCATGTTTAACAGTGGCAGCGGGGGTGCACCGATCCACCCCACCCCCACTGCTGGCTGGGAGCCGCTCACTCCTGGAAGCGGAAGGGCATGTTTAATAGTGGCAGTGGGTGCAAGCTGATCCACCCCACCCCTGCTGCCAGCTGGGAGCCGGTCACTCCGGGAAGCAGAAGGGCTTGGTCGTTTCTCCCCCTGGATGGCCGCAGGATTAACGCAGACCCACCTGCCGCCCCTGCCGGCAGGGAACCGGCCAAGTTCCCTGCCAGCAGGGGCGGAGGGTGAGAAAAACGACAGCATCGGATAACATCGTTATCCAATTTTGTCCTTATCCGGTGCTGTCGTAATCCGGGGTTCCACTGTATTTTTGAACCACAATTGGGTGATCCCTGGTAATGGCAACCTTGTGGTGTCAGCTAATCTTTCTCACACTATGTCAGCCGAAAGGAACTGCAGAATGAACTCACCAAAAGTGCTTTCTTTGTGGCAGTTTCACATCTGGCCTAGACATAATGATGGAGGAGAAGGAGGAGGAGATGACGCTTAGAATCTAGCAATATCTGGGCTGCCAAAATATTCTATTTTGAAACTTTTTTAAATTGTCCACATCTTTAGACTGCTCTATGAACAGAGTGCCTTTCTTCCACCACATAAAACATCATGATGTTTTAAAATTAGCCCTGTAGTATAATTCCACTAAATTTCCCTGTGCCAAATTTTAGACCATAAACGAGATGGGGCAGGGACATGTCTTGTCTATTACTTGTACTTTCTAAAGTACCATATGTACTAGTTATGCAGCAGCTCCTCTGGTCGCTTAGTGGTTAAGATGCTGAGCTTGGAGACTGGAAGGTCGGGTTTCGATATCTGAGGGCTGCACTTTGGGACATGAAAAGAGCCTCATTCGGGCATCCCCTGAGTGGAGTTTCTCCAGAAAAAAACTTTTGAACCCAGAGTAATCTCTGACACGACATTATTATTACTAATGATTCAGTACAGATTAATTAATAAAGTGGAAGTAATGTACAGTATGTGACTTGAGGAAGGAGAATGAATCAATGATATTTCAGGGTATTTTTAGGTAGCAGTTCAGCTTTAATATCCTTGTTTTTTTATTGCAGCAACTTGACCGATGCCATCTCCAGAGCTCTTGACAATATTGGCCGAGCATATGCTCGAATGGGCAGCTTCCAGGAAGCCGTTGAAACGTACGTGGGTGCTGAAGGCGAATAAGGCCTTCTTAGTGAAGATAATCTGAAGCCAACCTATTCGCTTTAGCATAGTTTTCTTATATAATAAGCTGAAACTGGTTTTACAAATGGCTAAGACGCTGACCTGGAGGCGGAAAGTCAGCAGTTTGATTCCCGAGTACTGCAGGATGGAATGAGCTCCCGTCTTTGTCCCAGCTCCTGCCAACCTAGCAGTCTGAAAGCAAGATGTTGCAAGTAGATAAATAGGGACCACTTTGGTGGGAAGGTAACAGCATTCCGTGCGCTCTGGTATCTAGTCATGCCTGCCACATGACCACAGAAGCATCTGAAGAAGCAGACAGCGCTGGCTCTTCGGCTTCGAAACAGAGATGAGCACTGAACCATAGAGTCAGATACGACTGGCTTTCGAGCAAGGGAAACCTTATATGGAGAATTAAGTAAACTCATAACATTGAATTCTGGGTACCTTTACAGACCTACAAATTATGGCTTTTTGAGAGTGGTTATGACACACAAACAGCTTGATACACAGCTGAGGGTCAACAGTCTCCTTCCACCTAACTCTAAGGAAGCTGTTCCTGTTCGAAATCAATGTGTGTCATGAGAAGAGACTGGATGCAGGCAAATGGATTACAATTTGATTCGGAAAACAAAGAGGTGCTCCTGGTAGATCAAAGTCAATAGGGATTCAATTTGTACTTGGTGGTGTTACCATCACATGTCCAGTCTGGCTCACAGCTTGGATGTACAACCTGGATGCTCAGGGACTTGTGGTGAACAGGAGTGCATTTGCACAGTTAAATCTAATGGACAAATTGCACCCGTTCCTGGAAATGTCTGATTTAGCTACAGCCTTCTTGGATTACTATAACATGCTCTATGTGGAGATACCTTTGAAGTTCAGGAACTTTCTTCTTCTTTGAGTACCGTATCAGATTCTGAATATTGGCTATCCTCATTGTGATCAGCCAATATAACATATACAATATAATGCAGTGGCTTTCCATTTGCCTTCTGCATTGCAGTGTGACACCCATACCACTGATCCAGTTCCACAAGTCACTTTCTGGTCTGAGCCTTTTTGGCATACAAAGTCCTCATCGGCCCCAGGCCAGTATTGATGAAGCTGCTGTCCTCCATCAAAATGGATTCAAGTGGGATTTAATCCACTTGGGGACCATCACCCTTCCCTGTGGACTTCACCAACCAAAGCCGTTAGTCCTCAGGGCTGTCAGACTAGTTAACCGCTGCCTGATGATTGATGTTGAGTTGCTGGCACTATGGTCTATTCCAGGGGTTGTCAACCTACGGCCCGTGGGCTGGCCCCGGGCACCATTTCATGTGGCTCTCTGCCCTTGCTCCTGCCACTGCCGCCACCGGAAGCTGTGCCATGAGTGTTTCCTTTTTAACTTAAAGAGCATTTCAAAGCTGTTTACATTAAAAAGGAACCACACATGGCACAGCTTCTGGTGGCGGTGGTGGAAGCGAGAACTGTTGGGCTCCTGGCCACGTCTCACCCCCCTCACCCCCTCTGGGACCCAGCCCTAAGGATAACCTCCAGCCCCACAAGGAAGGATTAGCCTAATTAAAAAGCCCCACTGACCTTTTCCCTGAGCAGGCAATTAATCTCATTAGTGTTGGGAGGGGAAGGGGTGGTGGTCCGAAGCCTCCTTTGAAGGTTGGCGTCTGTCTCCCTCCTTCCAGGGAGAAACAAAATGGCCAACTCTTTGAAGCTGTTGGGACAAAATTGCCATCCCCATTGTGCAGATAGGACAAAATGGCCATCCGGCACCCTCAGCTGTCTGAGGGAGTGTGATCTGGGCCCCGGCTTGAAAAGGTTGAGAACCTCTGGTCTATTCTATTACCATAGCAGGCTAACCTGGTCAGACCAGAAACTTGTGTTGGTTTAAAATGTTGCAGCCAAGCTGTTGACCAGGGCTGGTTACAGAGAACATATATTTCCCTGTTACAACACCTTCACTGGCTACCTGTCTATTTTCTTACTCAATTCAGGGTGTCATTTATGATGTATAAAACCCTATACATCTTGGGTCCAGGCTATCTGAAGGACTGTATTTCCCCTGCAAGTCAAGATTTCTTGGCTCCTGAAACCTCCAGGGGAGGCAAGAGGACTTTCACCATAGTAGTTCCTGGGCTGTGGAAAGCCCTCTCTTGGTTGAGACCCTATTTCTTTTAGCCAAGCTTTTAATAATTGACTGGGCACTGAAGAGTTTTGATCCTGGGTACTGGGCATTAAGAAATTGCAAGTAGGTAAACAGGTACCACTTTGATGGGAAGGTAAACAGCATTCCGTACACTCCAGTGTCTAGTTATCCTTGCCACATGACCACAGAAACATCTGCAAAAGCAGATAGCGCTGGCTCTTTGGCTATAAACAAAGATGACCACTGATCTCTAGAGTCGGATATGACAGGCTTTTGAGCAAGGGTAGCCTATATATGTTTTAACGTGTTTAAACCATTTTAACAAATTGTTTTAATACTGCAACATATTTTTTTTTAAAAAATGGAATTATTTGTTGTGTGCTTTTAGCCAGCTTGATTTTTTTAATAATTTGTGACTCACTGTGTGTCCTTCACTGGGAGAAAGAAAGTACAGTAAAACCTCATATAATGAAAATAATTCGTTCTATGAGGCTTTTTGCTATGCGATTTTTTTCATTATACGATTCCCTCCTCCATATAACGAAAATTGGGGGGTGGGGGGAAATCATACAGTAATACCTCGGATAATGCTAAAACTTGGTTCCACAAGTCTTAGTGTTATCTGGTTTTTAGTGTTATCCGATGTATGCATCGTATAACGCTAAAATCCTATGGGATGCATCGGATAACGTCAAAACTCTATAGAGATGCATTGTAACCGGCACAGGCTTTAGCAAACGTTATCCGATGCATCCCATAGGATTTTAGCTTTATGCGCGCAATATCTCCCCCCCCCCCCCGCAAAAAAAATCAGGTCGTTATCCGATTTTAGTGTTATGCGATGCGGTTGTAATCCAAGGTTTTACAGTATAATGAAAATCTCTATGGAAAAAAAATTGTATAATGACATTTTTTTTGCTAGGCGATTATTTTCCCATTGAAATCCTCGTTATACGATTTGTCCCCATAGGGATGCCGTATCGCACAGCAAAAAATTCCATTATACAATTTTCCCCATAGGGTGCGCTATTTTCGCATAGGAAAAAATTTTGTTATGCGAGTGTCAGTGATGCACTGCTCCCGGTGCCCACAGGTGTGCAGGCACCGGTAGTGGAAATTTCCCCAGGCCATGCCCACTTTGCTGGCCACCTCCCTACCCCAGACCATGGTATGGCCGGCCAAGTGGGCATGGCCCACAGAGTTAGCCATGCCCACAGAGTTGGCCACGCCCAGGGTGGGGGTAGCAATTTTTTTTGCAGCACATCACTGTGCGAGACGCCATTTTTTCGCTATAGGGAACATTCGTTATATGAGGTCCTACTGTATTAAAATGAAAATAAGTAATTTAAGAGTTGGAACCTCAGTGGACATTTCAGTGCAGCGGTGAAGTACATGTGGCCCTCAAGGTATTGGATACCGAGTACTGTCAGCTGCAGCTAGTATAGGCAGAGGTCAGGGATGACGCGGGTCATTGTATAGAAAGCGACTTCTAAAGACTGAAATGTATGGCATGTTTCTGTTTTATTTTGAAAAGGTGGGAAGAGAAGATTCCACTTGTGAAAGGCAACTTGGAGAGAACGTGGCTATTTCATGAAATTGGCAGGTGCTACCTGGAACTGAACAAAGCTGCTGAAGCCTGTGGCTATGGCGAGAGGTCCTTGCACTGTGCGGAAGAGGAAGGCGACATTGAGTGGCAGCTGAACGCTGGGGTCTTAGTGGCCCAAGCTCAAGGTAAACGGTGCTCTACAACCTTTCATCAGTCTCCATTGGCAGACTTGGGTCTTGTCTACAGTGCTGTTGGGGCTGCTGTTTCTTTCTGAGGTAAAGGTAGAGGTTGCCCTTGCTCAAAAGCCAGTCATATCCGACTGTAGGGTTCAGTGTTCACCTCCATTTATAGCCAAAGAGCCAGTGCTGTCTGCATCTGTAGACATTTCCGTGGACACGTGGCAGGCATGCTTCAACACCGGGGTGCACGGAACACTGTTACCCTCCCACCAAAGTGGTACCTATTTATCTACTTGCAATTCCTTGCTTTCGAACTGCTAGGTTGGCAGGAACTGGGACAGAGATGGGGGAGCTCACTCTGTCATGCAGTGCTCGGGTCTTGAACTGCTAACCTGCTGATTTCCCAGTCATCAAGTTCAGCGTCTTAACCACTAAGCTTCCACAGTCCTCTGTTTCTTTCTGAACAGAACAGTTAACAGTTGATGATGGAGAAATTCAACAAACGTAGCATTTTCCCCCTTGTTAAGGAGCATGCCATGCTATGAAAGTTGACTGTGCTGAATCTCTCCCTGCTATCCAGTTCAAGAGTTTCTGTAGACAAAGAACCTGACAAATTAATATGAATGTTTATTGTGTATGTTTAGAAAAGCCAAGTTATCCACTATCAAAATAACGTAGACAATTGTGTTATTAATTAGAAGTTAGGTAAGAAGTTAGAAATTAAGGGCTGCCTAATTCAATGTCTTGAAAAGGGAAGCACAATCTGCATTTTTGTAGGAGGTAGTAAAGGTAAAGGTAAAGGTTTCCCTTGCTCGAAAGCCAGTCATATCCGACTCTAGGGTTCAGTGCTCATCTCTGTTTCTAAGCAGAAGAGCCAGCGCTGTCTGCTTCTGCAGACATTTCCGTGGTCATGTGGCAGGCATGACTAGACACCGGAGCGCACAGAACGCTGCTACCTTCCCATCGAAGTGGTCCCTGTTTATTTACTTGCAATTTCTTGCTTTCGAACTGCTAGGTTGGCAGGAGCTGAAACAGACGGGAGCTCATTCCGTCCTGCAGTAGAGAGGTAGAGAGAATAACATTAATTGTTTGTCAGTTGGGGCTTTTATTTCCTACATTCTAGAGAACACAGTCCTCATTTAATATTTGTTGGCTGCCTAGGGCATAGACCAGTGGTTCCCAACGTGGGGCCCAGGCCCCGCAGGGGACTTCAATTCTCAGAAACCTAAGTCAGTACATTGGCTGATCAGTGCTTTAGGGAATTGACTTAGGCTTCTGGGAATTGAAGTCCAAAAAGCCAAAGGTTGGGAGTCACTGGCACATAGACACTGCTGCAAGATAAAGCTCTGAGGGGCTGGTAAACATGATGGACACAGGTACCTCTAGTGGTGAAGACAGCATACCTTTGTATACCAGTTTCTGTGGCATAAGATTTAAATGGTTGTGCTCTTGTCCTGCTTGTTGGTCTTCTCACCCACTGCAGCATGGTGTCATCTGAAGAAATGACAGAGACTGAAAGGGAAAAAGCAAAAATCTGTCTACTGCTGAATTAATAAAATCTGATAGACTAGCTTGAGATTTCTGCATTCATCGTCACAGAGTGTTCCAAAAAATCACCTAGATGCTTGTTAGATATGCAGATATTATATTTAGAGATTTCAATGAAGTCGACTGTTTAGTTTAAAGCTGATTTTTTTAAAAAAATTTGTCTTTTAAAAAAACAAATATATATGTTCCTCCATAGTGAAACTGGAGGATTTCCAATCAGCAGTCATATACTTTGAGAAGGCTCTGGAGAAGGCGAAACGCATCCATAATGAGGCAGCTCGGCAGGCAATCATCATAGTAAGTGAGTGGCGCTGATTGAGAACAGGAGGGTGGCATGGCGGGGGGGGGGAGCAAAGACAAGTAAAGGGGAGTAAAATAGAGAGATGGGGAGGGCAGAGATGAATATTTTTTTGGGTGTATGTGTGTGTGTAAGAATTTAATAGAGTGGGCACTGGAAATACCAGTTGTGATCTTACCAGCCTTCCTGAAAGGGAAATACAAAATGGCAACAATTCCTTTTTTGGATACAATCTCAGAAGCCATAAACTGAGATAAAATCACAGAGTGTGATAGCCAGGCATCACACATGGTGAGCTATATGTATGCGTTTAGGAACTGAATTAGGGGATGTTGAAGCATAAACATCCTTTTTCTTGAAGCATTTGTGAACCACCTAGAGAGTGCACTAAATGCTATGGGGCGGTATATAAGTGTGATTGTTTTGCTTTTTGGATATGAAAGTACTGTACTGTATGTGCCAATCCTCTGTACTTGACTCCTTTTAACCAATGTGTTTCCTATCTCACCTAGGACAGTGATGGTGAACCTTTTAGAGACGGAGTGCCCAAACCGCAACCCAAACCCCACTTATTTATCACAAAGTGCCAATACAGCAACAGGGGAGGAAGGAAATGCTCCCATTGGGCTGCTGGGTATAGGGGCGGGGTGAATGTGTTGTGGGGAGGGAGGAAGTGCTCCCATTGGGCTGCTGGGCAGAGGGGTGGGGTGAACTCTGTGCTGGGGGAGGGAGAAAGCATTCCCATTGGGCTGCTTGGCAGAGCGGGGCGAACTCTGTGCTGGGGTGACTGCACGGGTGCCCACAGAGAGGGCTCCGAGTGCCACCTCTGGCAAGTGTGCCATAGGTGCGTCGCCACTGTCCTAGGATAACAACTCAAGTTCTTCTGCTTTAACTGCTTCCTTAACTACATCTCTTTAATCCTATCCTTCTACTCCTTAGCTAGAACTTTTCCCTTTCCTTCCTTCCTTCCTGATCAAACAATTTTAAAGATTCATTTGTTCTCTATTCCATTACAATCTCTGTAGGACTCACTGACATGATGTTTGCCACTCACTTGACCTAATAACACAGTACTCTCCACATGCCAGCTTGTCAGACACCTAGCCTGCTTGCCACTCCCATCTTTTGTTACATTTCAGTCAGCTGATAGACCCCAAAAAGTTACAAAACTCCTCACTCCAGACTCACAACTTCCAGAATTCCCCAGTCAGCATGCCCAACTGTGGTCTACAGATGTAACTTGTCCAAGTTCTAGCCATCTGGGCTTGCTCCAACAGATGTATGTCTGCCTTATGCCACCTTCTTTCACCTCACTCTCTGCCATGGCAGTCCTATCTTATGAGACTCCACACTCATGGCATCATGAGGATGTGCAGCAAAAAGCAGAGGATGCTGTACTGAGAGATGTTTTTCTCATGTTCTGCCTATTTAGCTGTCCTGTTATTTTTGTAGGCCCTGGATGAAGCCAACAAAGGATTCATCAAGGAGTTGAAAGAAGAACAAAGACGTCAGAGGATGCGAGAACTGAGAGGTTGGTTCACACTTGCAACTGTACACAAAAAACTCCAGGCATCCCATAGCATCTCATGGCCAATTGTGTGTGTACTTGACATAATCAAGTAGGCTTGTTAAACTGGCTCTGGTGTCAGCTTGGATGTTGTAAAGTGCCCTCTCAAAGTCTTACATCTGCCATGTGCTTTGGGTGGGTGGGTGTAGTGGGGTGGGGACAACCCTACAGAGTGAATGAAAAAGTGCATCATTCCAGAATAGAAAATATGAAATTTGTCAAAAATACAGAACCATCAAGATTGTCACAAGCCTGCTGAATGTTGCTCATGGTCTTGTAAGAATGAATACCAATAATAAGGAGAATAAGATACTTGAAGAGGCAGATATGGCTGATGGTTTTAATGGCACCAGAATATGAAACAACCATTCAATTCTTTAAGACATTAACATTAACAATAACATTATTATTGTTATATATTTTTCATTTTTGTTTTTAATTGAGTTATTGTTTTAATGTTGTGCACTGCTCAGTGTGGAGAACTCACTTCCCTAGAGGGGTCATATATAAATAGAAACCAACCAACAAACAAATCAATCAGGGCTAAGGAGTGCATGATACCTTCTGGTATCATTAGAAAGCAGTTTTGATCAGCCCTTGCCGGTGCAATCAACAATGAGAGCAGGTGGATGTTGCAGTCCAGCAACATCTGGAAATACACATATTCTCTAGTTCTACTATAAAATAAAAACAAAGAGAATGTTTTATCTGCTGTTTTATCCTGTGTTTGTTAGCCATCCTGAGTTGGCCTTGGCTGATTGGGCAGGGTAGAAATTGAACAAACACATAATAAATAAATAAATAAATAAATAAATAAATAAATAAATAAAAATGGCAAGGAGATATAGAATTAACTTGTTGCCTCATCACCTACCGAAGTGATGGAGAACCTTGGCACTCCAGCTGTTCTTCAACTTCAATTCCAAGAAGCCCTGATTAGCAGGAATACTGATTTGGGCTTCTGGGAAATGAAGTTCAAGAACAGCTGGAGTGCCAAGGTTCACCATCACTGCCTTACCGTCATGCAATACCGGGGTCTCGAACTGCCGACTTGCCAGCCTTCCAGCTAACAAGGTGAGCTTCTTAATCACTGAGCCACAGGACAAGATGAAGATGGGTCTGAACCAAGGAGAAAACTGTCCATGCTCCAGAGATCCCTTATCCCCATTTTCACTGCTTCTCAATGCCTTAACCACCTCACTTACCTTGAAGAGCCTCTACAAAGAGCTCTCTTTCAATCCACTTGTATTTTTCAATCCTTAATCTGGGTACTTTACAAAATACATTTCGAGCTTCCTCTTCCTTTTGTGGAATGCGAAGACAGGATAGATTACAGTGAGGGCAAACCTTGGCACACCAGCTGTTCTTGAACTTCAATTCCCAGGAGCCCTGATCAGCAGGAGTGCTGACTTGGTCTTCTGGTAATTGAAGTCCAAGAAAACCTGGAGTGCTAAGGTTAGCCGTTGCTGCGAGCCTGATTAATTAAGAGGTAGCATCAATTATCCCATCTGTTGACCAGGGGACAATAAAATTGAGAAACCCAGTACACTGGAGGCTTTGAATTAAAGATTCAGATTGCCCTCACATTCTTGTCCATAATTGTCAGACAACTGCTCTAATACCTGAAAGATGGCCATAAAGATGAGGGGTGAGATCTGTTCTTGGTCATCCCAAAGCATACCTGTCAAGTTTCGGGAAATTTCTGTCAAACCCCCATATTTTATACTCCCAACATCATCCCGTATTAGTTAGACTGCAATTAGACTGGAGTTAGACTGGAGGCCAGCACAAGATAAGCATAGCTGTCCAGTTTTCCATTTTCGATGGGAAATTTCCCTTATTTGACAGGAATTTCCCGAAACTTGACAAGTACGTCCCAAAGTGCAGGACATGTAATAATTTCAAACTAAAGGAAGCCAGTTATAGGCTGAATATCAAGAAACACTTCTTAACGGTTAGACAAGTACAACAGTTGAACCAACTGACTCGAGAAATGGTGAGCGCTCCAACACTAGAAGCCTTCAAGAGAGAATTGGGCAACCATCTGTCAGACCTGTTTTTATTGGGATTCCTGCATTGGACTCAATGGCCTAAAAGGCCCCTTCCAATGCTGTGATTCTATGATAATGGTACAGACTGCAGTGGCTCAAGTGGCTAAGACGCTGACTGGGAGGCGGAAGATCAGCAGTTCGATTCCCGAGTACTGCAGGACGGGATGAGTTCCCGTCTGTGTCCCAGCTCCAGCCAACCTAGCAAGAAATTGCCAGTAGAGAAATAGGGACTACTTCGGTGGGAAGGAAACAGCATTCCGTGTGTCTATTCATGCCTGCCACATGACAACGGAAACGTCTGCAGAAGCAGACGGCGCTGGCTCTTCAGCTTTGAAACAGAGATGAGCACTGAACCCTAGAGACGGATACGACTGGCTTTCGAGCAAAGTAATCCTTTACCTTTACCTATATTACATTTAAGAAATCATCAGAAATCAAGTCTTTAAAAAGCTATGGAAGAACAATGCAATAAGCACTGGAATACAATGGTTTCTCAATGATGTTATCTCTGTAAAAAGAGTAAACAAGGGCTTGCAATTTAAGGACTAGAAAGAAATACAGTCCTGTATGCTTGAAGGCTGTAAAAATAAATTTTGTGTCTTAAAATGCAATGTCAAGGTGACCTCTAGGTGGCAGCATTTCCCTAGTTTTAGGCTCACTCTTGGGTAGGCTACTCAAAAACACTCCTCCTTTGGCTGTTGGTTGAGCAGGTTTCACAAGCCACTTGATTTTGGCCTTACATTTCCTTCGTGTAGCATGATTTTATTGGTTTAAATGTGTCTTACAGCATCTCTCTCTCTTAGTATCAACGTTCCAAGAATGTATGCAGTCAGCCTCTCTTTGTGCTCCAGAAAGCAGAAGCCTTCATGCCTGTAGTCATGAATGCTATATACGAAGCCCTGAGTTTTCTCATAGACAAGCTAAGGGTTGCCATGATGTGGCCTTAGACAAGCCACCCTTTCTCACAAGCTTATCATCATCTCAGTAAAATTGGAACAGGAATCAGTGGCCTTAAAGTCAGAGGGCAAGAGTGGGCTAAATAACACTGCATCACACACACACACAAATATATTGTCTGCTACACGGTCTAATCCATGTGTTCTATACTAAATCAAGTGCGCTGAATCCAAATCTGAAGTCCGATTCTGCCTAGGACGTCAGGACCTTAAGTTAGCAAAACTCACCCTCTTGGTTAAGTTCTTGCGTTGATCACGCAGGATATATTTGCCACAAATGTAGCAAAAACTGTCCGGTTTATTAACACAGCTGTGCTTACTCATCTTTACCACAAAACAGACTCACTATGGCCTAGTTTACTATCCAAGAAGATGGTTTCACACTAAAGACAAGCCTCAGTCCATCTCGCTTTATATACCTATTTCTGATATCAGCTCACTGACATGCCCGGCTGCTGCTGGAACATGCATGCCATCAGGGGATGTGATTCAGCTGAGGCAAAAGTAGGCATAGTGGTAGCTACAACTTTTATAATGTCCCCATGTAAAAATACATTACCCAATTACTGATCATTTGAACAGCTATAGCACGCCTTAAAAATCTGGCAAATTCCGAGTTCATAGCTGGAATCAGCACACTCGATATCATGTAAATCACATGTGTTATTGCCAGTAGCAAAATCATTGTTGTGCAGTGTAATAAAACAGAATATCCATTGTAATATTCTGTTTCTTTCCTAGAAACAGATGATGAAGAGGAAGAGGAGGAGAAAGAAGCAGAAGAAGAAGAGAAAGTAGAAGAAGAGGCAGAGAAAGAAGAAGAAAAGGAAGAGAACAAAAAGGATACAGATGATACAAAGACAGAAGAGGATGTTACAATGAAAGTACAAGAAGGCGAAGAGCTTGAGAAAGCTGAATCTGAAATCGAGAAACAGGTATCAGGCTCAGAGGGAGGAGATGTACTTACATCGGAGGATGGGGAAATACCAGAGGTGGAGGGAGGACAGAAACAAGGAGAAACTGATGAGGACGATGAGAGGCAAGGAGGAACTGGGGGAGAAATTACAACAGAGGATGATGAGGACACAGAAAAGCCGACTGAGGATATTCCAGATTGAAGTTTGTGGAAGTTTGAGCTTGGAGACTTTTCACTCGTAACCTTTCCATTGTCATACCTCGTGACCATCCATTTTTCAATCCATAGTATTATATTCTCTCCCCAACGGGTCATACTTGCTAATTTTGCAGGTTGTTTTAAAAAGAAACATTTTGCTTTTATTTTATGGAAGGTTCAAGAATGTGGGAAATGTGCCATTTCATGTAAAATACTCAGATTCTGTCATTTAACCCAGTAGTTCAGATAAAATGGATTTGATCGGACCATTAAAAATCTTTCAAATGTCAGCTGTAGTTTTATATTGTAGTATTTGCTTTTCACAGCCCAACTAGATTAATTGGGATTTATCTTAATTTCAGGCCAGCTAGCTGATAGAATGATTTAACAAATTAGTTCATGCTGGAATCTCTATTTAGTAAAGAAGCAAACAGTTATTTTGTTCCAAGATTTACCTAGGTGCAAAATTATGCCTTTCATGTATGGGGATTGGTCTGTTTAAAATTGTTTATAAAGTAACTGGAGTTAAGGATCAGTTCTCAGAGGTGCCAAATTTCCACCCTAAACTAGTTTGGATAGTTAAAATAAAAAGAGTCAGTGGAAAACTCCAGAAAGACCACTCCAAACTGGAGGAATGAACAGCAAAAGAGCAAATGGAGTGCATTGCAAGCAGGTGTAAAATGGAGCACACCCACCTGCCTTCTAGCTTTACATAAATGGTGATGGGTGTGAGGTTTCACTTAAAATGTCGACTGATTGGCAGCCTTTGTAAAAAAGACAAATTCCATTTTAGGGATCATTATGAAATGAGGAATAGAATAGTACAGTACTACAAACAGCATATAACTTTTAGACAAATGTGTATGGTACAACCACACTTGTCCTGTTGTGTACCATTCTAGTCGCAGTTATTTGGATCCTGGAAGATACACTGAAATAACCAACAAGAGCCAAACAAGGCCCCATATTGTAGAGCTGGCAAAGATGCAGAAAATGTTGCAACTCTGGGATGCCAGTTAGTTCAGCTAGATCAGTGATGGCGAACCTTTTAGAGACTGAGTGCCCAAACTGCCATCCACACTGCACCCTCACGCTGTATGTGAGCTGCCTGCCTTACCCCAGACAGGGGAGGGAGGAAGTGCTCCCATTGGGCTGCTGGGCAGAGGAGTGGGGTGAACTCTGTGCTGGGGGGAGGGAGGAAGTGTTCCGATTGGGCTTCTGGGCAGAGGGGGTGGGGCAAACTGTGCTGGGGAAATGGTGTGCATGCCCCCTCTGGCACGCTTGCCATAGGTCCACCACCACTGAGCTAGATGTATGCTGGTAGAAAGGACATACCAGATTGGTAAAGAAAGCAGATATGGAATTAGTTTGGAAGAGACCAAGCTGAAATTTGAAATTCACCATTCACTGTCCTAGAAATTTATCGGCTATCTTTTGAACTTCTGAAGTTCTTGGGGTTTTCTCCAAAACTGATCACTCCTCGTTTATTAGGGCCCTGATTTTGGCTAGCTAGGTTATGCCTTTATTAGACAACTAAAAACACCGCTAGCATAAGCTAGCTTTCTGCTCTGCAAGTGTATTCATCAGGCTGGGTACCACTGACCTAGGGGTTGTGCAGAAGAAATATAGAAGTTCAAAAAATGATGTCTAAGAAGCTGGACCTCTCTACTTAAAACAAGTTTCAAACTGGGACCTGTGGACCTGTGGTCAGAAGTGTAGAGTTCAGATTTCACCTCTTATGGTGTGGACCGGACTGTCTCTCTTAATCCTTGTTGTTGTCAGCTGCAACTCGTATCCAAGAATAAATTTTTTCCTGAAGCAGGAAAAATGCCATTGGTGTGAATTTGTTTAGGGTGGATCCCAGTTTGCCTTGAAGTGACCCACACACTTTGATCATGGAGCCATCTCTTGCGGCACGTATGAAATGCAACATGCAGGATTTAACACTGGGACTGCAATGGGCTGCTACAGCCTTGAGGATATTATCAAGGTGTGCCTTCACAGCCAGTCCATCTGGCATGGCCTCTTTCACCTCCATGACCATTGGGAATCAGAGTTCCTCCTCTTCTCATTTTGCCGTGGGCCCAATCTGATGGTTTCCAGTGGCATTTCCTCCACTGAGGGTACCATCACCCTACCAAGGGCTCATCCACCCATAGCCATTGGCTCCTTTAGGGAGTCAGGTTATTTACCACCACCCAACACTCAGAGTTGAGTTGCTGGCTGTACGGTCTACTCCATTATCGTAGCGGGATGTCCAGCCAGCCAGAGTCTCTTGATCCTACACAGATGTCAACCATCAAGCATTCCTCCATGGCTCTATATTGAAACATGTATATATATTTTTGAGAAAAATCCATTTGATAAAGTGTGTGTGTGTGTGTATGAAGGGACTGCAGTGGCTCAAGTGGCTAAGAAGCTGACTGGGAGGCGGAAGGTCAGCAGTTCGATTCCCGAGTACTGCAGGATGGAATGAGCTCCCGTCTTTGTCCCAGCTCCTAGCAGTTCGAAAGCAAGAAATTGCAAGTAGATAAATAAGGACCACTTTGGTGGGAAGGTAACAGCGTTCCATGTGCTCTGGTGTCTAGTCATGTCTGCCACATGACCACGGAAACGTCTGCAGAAGCAGACAGCGCTGTCTCTTCGGCTGTGAAACAGAGATGAGCACTGAATCCTAGAGTCGGATACGACTGGCTTTCGAGCAAGGGAAACCTTTACCTTTACTATAGTTTTATATATAACTTTGGTAAAGATCCATTTAATAAAGATATATATCTTTATATATATTATATATGTGTATAATAAAGATAAGTATATATTTATATATAAGGCTCTTCAGCTTTGAAACAGAGATGAGCACTGAACTCTAGAGTCGGATACAACTGGCTTTCGAGTAAGGGAAACCTTTACCTTTACTATAGTTATATAAATATAATATATTTATATATAACTTTGGTAAAGATCCATTTAAAAAAGATATATATCTTTATATATATTATATATGTGTATAATAAAGATAAGTATATATTTATATATAAGGCTCTTCGACTTTGAAACAGAGATGAGCACTGAACTCTAGAGTCGGATACGACTGGCTTTCGAGCAAGGGAAACCTTTACCTTTACCGATATAAATATTATATATTTTATATATTAGTTTGATATATTAGTTTGATAAAGTTCCGTTTAGTAAAAATAAAGATCAATTTAAAAATTTGATAAAGAGTTGAAAGTTTATGATTTTTTTTCTTTTTAGTAATCTGACACGGGTATCCTTTACGTTTGGTTTTGTATTGTGTGTATTGTACAACGACAAGAGCATCCCCCCCCTTTTTTTTGGCTTCTTTCCGAAAAGTGGCTATTTAGGACAGGCTGTTTTAATTCCAAGTTCCACCAGGTGGGGGGGAAATCGCCGTCCCGCCAAAAAAAAAATGACTGGCCCGCAGACCACTATCGAGGTTACGCTACCGCTCGCAGCCTGTTGAGGGCACCCGAGAGGCGCTTTGTCCCGCCTTGCTTCCTCTTTCGATTCTCCGCGGTACCAGGCAGGGACGCCGATGGGCGTGGCTTCCCCGCTTTCTGCCCCTGCCTCCGGGCATATGAAAAGGAAGTGCGGGCGGGCTCGCCAAACCCAAACACGCGTGGTCCTTCTTCGCTGCTCTTCTCCCCATCCGAGGCGTCCGTTCCTGCTGCTTCCGCGCCTCCCTCTGCTCGGCGGCGCTGCCATGGTGAGTGGGTGCAGCGATTGCACTTGGATGTTTGGGGGACTGCAGAGGCTCAGGTGGCTGAGACGCTGACTGGAAGGCGGGAGGTCAGCAGTTCGATTCCCGAGTCCTGCAGGACGGAGTGCGCTCCCGTCTTTGTCCCAGCTCCTGCCAACCTAGCAGTTCGAAAGCAAGACATTGCAAGTAGATAAATAGGGACCACTTCGGTGGGAAGGTAACAGCGTTCCGTGCGCTCCGGTGTCTAGTAGTCATGCCTGCCACATGACCACGGAAACGTCTGCAGAAGCAGACAGCGCTGTCTCTTCGGCTTTGAAACAGAGATGAGCACTGAACCCTAGAGTCGGATACGACTGGCTTTCGAGCAAGGGGAACCTTTACCTTTACTATAGTTATATAAATATAATATATTTATATATAACTTTGGTAAAGATCCATTTAATAAAGATATATATCTTTATATATATTATGTATGTATATAATAAAGATAAGTATATATTTATATATAAGGCTCTTCGGCTTTGAAACAGAGATGAGCACTGCACCCTAGAGTCAGATACAACTGGCTTTCGAGCAAGGGCGATCTTTATCTTTACCTTTACCTTGGATGGAAGGCAGATAGACAGACAGACAGACAGGACTGCTGCCTGCCTTTTGCTGCCACCTTATCATCACCTTTTAGAAGGGCAGGCTTGCTACAGGTGAAGCTTCCCCTGTTGACTTGCTGGCTGTCACACAGCCGCTTGTGTGTATGGTGTTTTTTGGAAACCCCGTCAAGGGACGACAGTCCTAACGATGCATCGGTGAACAGGTGGAAAGGGCTTGCAAGAACTGGGCAAGGCGTAGGCGTTGGGAAGGATGGCGCACTTGTTGGAAAGGTGCGATGGGTCTCCGCGGGGAGAGAGTCAAATAGCTCTGTTTATTCTCCTGGCAAAGAAGTGCCTTTAGTTTTCACCAGACCATGTTTGTTTATTTAATTATTATTATTATTTTGAATAGTAGCTGTGTTAGGCCGTGGTTCAGGCATATCGGAAAACAAAAACACGAACGAAAAAATAAAGTAAAAACACTGCAGCGCTTTAAAGACTAGCTGCTATGCTTTTACTGTGAGCTTTTGCGGATCAAGTCCACTTCTTCAGACAAAGGAGTAAAATTTCCAGATATGGTTTATATACACCAGATGCAGAAGTAAAGTGGTTACAAGGTAAAGAGGCTACAAGGTAAAGAGGTAAAGGGTAATCAAGCAGAATGACAGATAAGCATGTGTATAAATAAATACAGTTTATCCATCCAGCCATTAATCCATCCAAATGAACCCATGGTAAGGTAAAGGTCTCCCTTGCTCAAAAGCCAGTTGTCTCTTACTCTAGGGCATGGATGGCCAAACTTGGCACTTCAGGTGTCCCTTGGACTTCAGTTCCAGAAAGCCAAGTCAACACACCTGCTGATCGGGGCTTCTGGGAATTGAAGTTAAAGAACATCTGGAGTGCCGCGGTTGGCCATCCCTGCTCTAGGGAGTGATGCTCATTTCCATTTACATCCAGAGAGCCAGCCCTGTCTGTGTGTGCAGATGTTTCCATGGTCATATGTCAAGCATGACTAGGCACCGGAGTGCATGAAACGCTGTTATTTTTCCTGCCGAATCTGCACCTATTCATCTACTTGCAATTTCTTGCTTTCGAGTTGGTAGATTGGCAGGAGCTGGGGCAGGTAATGGGAGCTCACTTTGTCTTGCAGCACTCGGGTCTTAAATTGCTGATCTGCTGCCCTTCCAGTTGTTTGAGCTCGGCATTAGAACCACTAAGCCACTATGGCCCCGAGCACATGGTAGATTACACTATAATGTTTTCCACAAGTATGGGTCAAGTATAGGCAAAAAAGAAACAAAATATGGATAAAATATATATGTATGCACATCACAGTGCTATGTCCAAATTCTTGAGCCAGTCAATTGCGAGAGGAGATAAAGGAAGAAATTTGTCCTCCTGTAAATGCTCTTTTTATGTATTCATGGACTATAGGAGAAACAGTTTGACATGGATTCCTACAGTCATTTTGGGCTGTAGGCAGCTTCCTTCATTTGTACTACAGATCTGCACACCTACTATGGTCAGTTCTTATCTTGTTAATGGTCTTCGAGATATGTTGTGGTAGATGAAATTAATTTTGCTCTTGATTGTTCAGCATATTCATATGGATATCAGATGGTCTGGACTGCAGCCGTTCATCTCTCCATTGTTGCATGTCAGAGGTTTTAGCACAAAGCTCTTCTGCCGTTCTCATTGTAGATTGTCACAATTTGAATCTGTAAATAAACGCACTGGCAGCATCTTCATGTAGAGGTGACTTGGGAAATTTGGCTATTTTTCTGTATAGGCGCATTGCCACCTCTTGTCTTTTAAAATATAGGGAGGGACAATGTGGCTGAATTTTGGGAGCCAATGTATTGATGTAGACTTAATACAAATTGTTATGATGCGCATTGTATTGTTCAGTTGAGTGTCCAACCTATGAACGTATATGCGATTTAGCTACACTGAAGCTCCATACCCTGGAATACGGTAGACATGGCTTAACTTTGTTCACCGAAGTGAAGCTGCTGTCACAACCTATGTAGTGCTGCAGAATTTTTGTAGCATAGTACTGTAGTACTGTATATTGTTTCTCGTTCGGACTTTAGCTGCAATGTTAATGATACAGTATATTGTTTGTAGGAAAGGGTATGGTTCATAGTGATACCATGCCATATGTTCCTGGTAATATCTGTTGTGGAGACACATTACACATGACGTCTGTGTCAGCAGATGTTTCCGTGGATATGTGGCAGGCATGCCTCAACACCGGAGTGCACGGAATGCTATTTACCTTCCCACTGAAGTGGTCCCTATTTATCTACTTTAAATTTCTTGCTTTTGAACTGCTAGGTTGGCAGGACCTGGGACCGAGACAGGTGATCACTCCGTCATGCACTACCCGGAAATTGAACTCTGACCTTCCAGTCAGCGAGTTCAGCATCTTAGCCACTTGAGCCACCGCAGTTCTGCATATGGTTGTTACGTGCTGCCAAATCATCTTCAACTTATGGTGATATTATGAACGAGAGATCTCCAAAATGTATTGTCCTCAATAGCCCTGCTCAACTCCTGCAAGTTATAGTTTGTAGCTTGCCTTGGGGAGTGAATCCAACTTGCATTTTGTCTTTCTTGTTTCTTGCTGATTTCCACCTTTCGCAGCATTACTGTATTTCCCATACATTTTGCAGCCTTATGATGTGCCCAAAACAAGACCATTTCAGTTTCATCGCTTTTGCCTCCAGAGGTAGTTCAAGCTTTACTTGCTCTTTTAGTTTGTCTTTTTGGCAGTCCAGAGTATTCCCAAAGCTCTCCTGTAGTACCACATTTCAGTTGAATCAGTGGTTCCCAAAGTGGGGCATACGCCCCATGAAGGACTTCAGTTCCCAGAAGCCTAAGTCAGTACACTGGCTGACCAGTGCTTTGGGGAATAGACTTAGGCTTCTGGGAATTGAAGTCCACAAACTAAAGTTTGGGAAACACTGAGTTGAATAATTTTTTCCTGTCAGCTTTCCTGCTTTTGCACCCAGATATAGTGATCAGGAAAACAACATTGCAGATGATTTTGGTCTTGGTCTCCATCCTTACTCTTGATGATCATTTCTAGATGCTATCCTTCTGAGTCTCAGTCTTCTGATTTCTTGGCAGCAGTTCCCCATTTGGTTCGATGATTAAGCCTAGGTATACAAATCTTTCACAATCTTTATTTCTTCATTGTCAACATAAAAGTAGTATAGTTCTGTAGTGATTTTAGGTCTTAATGTTCGACTGCAACCCTGCTATGATACTGTACTTTCTTCTTTCATGTTCATTAAAAGGTTGCTGTTTTCTGCCAGTAAGATGGTGTTATCTGCGTATCTTAAACTATTGTTGCTTCTTACACCAGTTTTTACGCTTTTATATGAATCTCAGCTTTTCATGTGTTTAATTCCTCATACAATGCATGTTCATATTAATTATGTGAAGTCATAAGCTGTTGGGATACCCATTGTGGTATAATAGAGGGATGGACTATGGCAGTGATGGCGAACCTTTTAGAGACTGAGTGCCTAAACTGCAACCCAAAACCCACTTATTTATCACAAAGTGCCAACACAACAACAGGAGAGGAAGAAAGCACTCCCATTGGGCTGCTGGGCAGAGGGGCGGAGTGAACTCTGTGCTGGCGGAGGGAGGAAGCGCTTCCATTGGGCTGCTGGGCAGAGGGGCGAAGCAAACTCTGTGCTGGGGTGACTGCACGGGTGCCCACAGAAAGGGCTCCGAGTGCCACCTCTGGTACGCGTGCCACAGGTTTGCCACCACTGGACTATGCTATAGATGCAAATCCTTGTTCAGTCATGGAACTTAGAACTCTTTAAATATCTCACGTACCTTGTAAGGCATTTTAAGAGTTTCTATAACATGACAACACAACTAAACAATGCACCATAAAGAAACATTTAGGACTTTTTAATATAGAGAAGTGCATCCATTGTTTGAGAAGTAAAAAATTAAATGTGGAAATTCACATTGATTAGTTGGAACTTGGAAATAATTATGTAAATTTTGGTCCGAGTACACTCAGATGCTTTCTGAAATGTTCTTGTAAGGGCGGGGAAGGGGCCTGGTCTATTTTCAGCAGCTTGCAGATGTAAATGTTCTAGTCCATTAGTGGTGAACTTTGGCACCCTAGGTGTTCTTGAACTTCAATTCCCAGAAGCCCAAGTCTCTGTGAATCCACATGACTGGGTTTACTGTGCAAACACGCCGTAAACCCAATCATGTGGATTCACAGAGACTTGGGCTTCTGGGAATTGAAGTTCAAGAACACCTGGGGTGCCAAAGTTCACCACCACGGTTCTAGTCCTACTCCATGCAAGCACAAGGGAAGAGTTTGTTGGGAGGAAGAACAGCCATGTATGTGGCTCAAATGTTCAGATTTTTTAATTTTTATTTGAAATCAAAGGAATAGTAGCATTGCTGTTGTTATTGCTTAATGCATTTATATCCCATCCATCTGGGATATTTTCCCACTCTGGGTGGCGTACAACATATTAAAAAAATCTTTACAATAAAAGAAAACTAAACAAAACGAATAAATACACTTTCTATCTGAAAGTACACTTTCTATCTGAATTTATTTGGGAAGCAGGGATTTTAATTTATATGTGTATACCCTAGAGTAGTGATGGCACTCCAGGTTTTGCCAGTTATTATGTCAATGTAGCTAATAAGAACCAATAAGTATTCGGAATCATTGAGCCAATCACATTTGGTAAAGAGTGTAACAATACATGGGCATCTATTTCTAAGATACCGTACAGATATTGCTTGCAGAGTTGGGTCACTCTCAACTCTGGCCAAGTTGGTCACCCTTGCTCGGCGAAAGCCACTCGTACCTGACTCTAGGGTTCAGTGCTCATCTCTATTTATAGCCAAAGAGCCAGCGCTGTTATGAAATGCTGTTTACCTTCCAATTGAAGTGGTACTTAATTATCTACTTGCAATTTCTTGCTTTCACTCTGCTACGTTGGCAGGAGCTGGGACAGACGGGAGCTCACTCCATCATGTAGCACTCGGGTCTCGAACTACTGACCTGCCGTCCATCCAGTCGTCAAACTCAGCATCTTAACCATTAAGCCACTACAGTCCATAACATATTAGAGAAATATGCTAATATTTATAGTCAACTTGACCAGAGTCCTTTTCCTATGTCTTACATTAATTTGGAGAACCACCTTAATGTATGGGTTCATGATTGTGTCTAGCAACATAAACAAGCCCGTACCTTTGCCTCAGAGTTTGGTAAAGGTAAAGGTTTCCCTTGTTCTAAAGCCAGTCGTATCCGACTCTAGGGTTCAGTGCTCATCTCTGTTTCAAAGCCAGCGCTGTCTGCTTCTGCAGACAGTTCCATGGTCATGTGGCAGGCATGACTAGACACCGGAGCGCACGGAACACTGTTTACCTTCCCACCGAAGTGGACCCTATTTATTTACTTGCAATGTCTTGCTTTTGAACTGCTAGGTTGGCAGGAGCTGGGACAAAGACGGGAGCTCATTCTGTCCTGCAGTACTCGGGAATCGAACTACTGACCTTCCACCTCCCAGTCAGTATCCATCTGTAAAACATTCTTACTGGCTTGGTGGGAGTTGGCAGAGGAGGGACAGAAATGCATTTCTGTAGTTGTCTGTTTGCCTTTTATGCTGGGTGCAGAGGAGGCCTGGAGCATACCAGTCCCCCCTCACTTGCCTGCATTGAATTCCATGGGCTCTCCTGCATGCAATTCCTGGTTGCTAATGGCTCTCACTTATAAACCGGTACTGCCCCATAGTGCACTCTCTAGTGTACTCTCTGGATGGTTCACAAGTTAATTAGCATTTTGCCTCCCACATGCTGGGCACTCGTTTTACCAACCCTGGAAGGATGGAAGGCTGAGACAACCTTGAGTCCTGGTCAGGATTGAACTCACAATCTTAAAGCTCATTGCCTTGGTAAAGGTTGTATTGAGCCTTGGAATACCTCCCTGGGTTCCTTTTAAGAAGTGTGTTTTCAGCCCTTCTCATAAGTTATGGTGGCGTCTGCAGTCTATGATAGTTTTGGGGATTTTGCGTGTGAAAAAAGGGAGTGTTGAGCTAAGAAACTATGCCTGCCATGTTATCTGCCCCACCCCGATTGCTTTTATTTAAATAGAGGGGGACAGTTTGGCACAGAATAGGACTAATTGTTCCATTGGACAAGAATCCAACTTCTCTTAAGATAGGCTTGTGTGGTACCATTGTCCATGTCTCCTCCCACTCATTTCGACACAATCATGCATTATTCCAGTTTCATTGTGGAACAATTGAGGCTCACAGTGTCTACCCTCTTATTATTGTTTTGTTTCATTTTTTTCCTTTAAAAAAAGCCATTGTTAATGTCTGTTCTCCAAGCAGCTGTTTATGTCCAAATGGTGCCATAGCACTCAGATTACCTTGTCCTGGCCAAGGACAGGCAGCATTTTCACTGTACTATGTAACTGGACATAATCTACAGATAGAATTCATTTCCACCAACCCAGCATCATGTAGAATTCTTGGCATGCAGGTGTGTGGAGCTCAGTGCAAATAAGCAACATGCTCAGCCATCTCTAATGTGTTCACAGAAACAGTGCTTCTATGGCTTGTGCTTAAGAAATGTGTTGCTCTTTGAGGTGACAGGAACCAGTCTGTTTTGTTTAAAGACTATGGTGAGATGAAATTCAAATCTTCTTGAGCTGTATCTCATTCTGAATATTGGTGACCATCATGGCAATCAGCCATGAAGATTGTCCTCGGCCATGATGGCGAACCTTCTCACTCCAGATGTTCTTGGACTTCAATTCCCAGAAGCCCAAGCACCCTGTGAATCCACACGAATGGGTTTACTGCAATTCATCCAGCCTGCGCTGCCTTCGTCACTCCCAGAAGCGGAAGTAAAACGCGCCTGTACAGGCTGCTTGGGCTTCTGGGAATTGAAGTCCAAGAACATCTGGAGTGCCAAGGTTCACCAACACGGGTCCTGGGAACCATATAATGCAGTGGCCCTTCATCTGCCTTCTGATACCAGTATCACTGATCCAGTTCTGCGAGTCACTTTCTGGTCCTGAGCCGTTTTGGCATGCAAAGTCCTCCTCAGCCCCAGGCCAGTATGGATGAAGCTGCTACCCTCCATCAAGATGGATTCAAGTGGGATTTAATCCACTTGGGGACCATCACCCTTCCCTGTGGACTTTGCCAACCAAGGCCATTAGTCCTCAGGGTTGTCAGGTAAGTTAATCACTTCCTGACGGTTGGTGTTGCGTCGCTGGCAGTATGGTCTACTCTATTACCATAGCAGGATAACCTGGCCAGACTCAAAAAAAAATTCAAATCACAATTCATATTTATGTAGCAACATGTTTGATCACCCCAGTAAGCAAGGATCTTATCAAGTCACCCAGACAGACAGGAGAGTTTTTCGAAACTGGGAGCGAGATTAATCTTAATTAGGTGTTAAAGTTGGCATAGGGCTGCCAATGAACTGTATCTCCCCACAATTGTCGAGTAAAAACAATGAGTGAAATGGTGCTGCATTTATCTTATCCTTCTCTTGGTTTAATGACTTGTGAGAGGTGGGGAGACACTGAATAGGGTAACAAATCATGAAGCGTGTGGTTTTCATTATGCAGATCTCAGTTGTTTAATGTGTATACACACACTTTCTGTCTCATCGCCACAACAGTTCCCTAGACTGTAATGTAGCATGGTTCTGATCAGTTCTTATAAAAGAGACCATGGAGGACTAAACGTAAGCTTTTCTAAAGTTGGGGTGGGAAGTGTTTGGCTCTTTTGACTTCCAGCCAGGATGACCAAAGATATAAGAAGCATTGGAAGGTATATATCTCAGGAGTTCCCAACCTAAGGCCTGTGGGCTGGATCCGGCCCATGGTGCCATTTCATGTGGCCTTCCATCCCTCCAGGGGCATTCGAGAAACAAAATGGCCATCCCTTTCAAGTTGTTGGGGCAAAATGGCCACCCTCATCGTGCAGGCAGGGCGAAATGACCGTCTGGCCCTCAAAGCTGACTGAGAAAACATGACCCTGCCCTCGGCTTGAAAAGGTTGGGAACCTCTGGTCTATCTTAAAGACTAACAAGGTCCACCATGCCTGCTGTAAAAGGGATAGAGCAGGAGTTCTCAACTTTTTAAAGCTGGGGGCCGGGTCACGCTCCCTCAGACAGCTTTGGGGGCTGTACGGCCATTTTGCCCTTCCTCCACCACATGGCACTTTCTGGTGTGGTGGAGGCAGTGTGGGGGGCACATGAAATGGTGACACTGGCCGCAGATTGAGAAACCCTGGGATAGAGGTATGATAAATAGGTTTCTCTAAATTGTCTTTAAGCTTAAGGGCAATCTTTTTCAAGCTGGTGACTTTTGTATGTACAGATTTCAGGTACAGTGATACCTCATACAACATCCAAACTTGGTTCCATAAGTTTGGACTTTATACGGATTTGGACTTTGTATGAGGCATGCAAAATCCTAGCCGCGATGCCTCATACATCGTCCAAATCCTTGCCGCGATGCCTCATACAACGTCGTTTACATAGAGATACATTGTACTGTAACAGCACAGTGTTAGTCCAATATTTGCAAGCATATTAGACAAGTAACCCAAAAACCCAGCAGACAAAATGATGTGACACTGCTATAGTTTAATGTGAGCTTTCCTGGCTCAAGGATAAAAAATTTAATGCTGGCTCCCTCCCCCCTCCCCCCAAAAAAACCCTCACATTAAAATACAGTGATACCTCATACAACATCCAAAGTTGGTTCCACAAGTTTGGACTTTATACGGATTTGGACGTTGTATGAGGCATGCAAAATCATAGCCGCGATGCCTCATACAATGTCCAAATCCTTGCCGCGATGCCTCATACAACGTTGTTTCCATAGAGATACATTGTACTGTAACAGCACAGACTTCAGGGCAAAGCCAAGGAAACAAGACAGGAAACTGACAGAACTTTAAGAAATCATTGTCTAAGGGCTAAAAACATTACAAAAACATGTCAAACAACCCTGATTGCCCAAGAACATGAAGAATGCTGCAAAAATCCCAGGAATGCTTCTAAAAATTCTGACGAAAAAAATTCAAAAAAATCCAAATTCGTGCTCAAAACCACTCCTAAACATTCTTCGCCTCATGCAAAACCCACAAGAGCAATGCACGCATGTGTCCTGCCTTTTATACTGCCCAGGCACAAGGCAACCTGGGAAAACCCCAATGCCTCATACAAAGTCGCACGATTTGGTATGAGGCAACCTTTTTCAAGGAATTAGGCGATGTTGTATGAATCCGATGTTGTATGAAGCGGACTTTATATGAGGTATTACTGTACTATGGGGGTATGTCATTTAAGTGCATTAGAATGAACTGGTTCAGGTTGTGGAATGCTACTGTAAAATGTTTGCTACAATAAACAGACATGGTGCTTCTTTTGGAATGTACCAAGTTCTCATCTGAACATAATAGCGTCATTTAAAGTCATCACTGGGCTATTTGTACTCATCTGAAAAGCCAGCAAGTAGCAACAACAACAAAAATACTCTTTCCAATTTGGATTGAAAACAGTGGTCTATTATTCAGGGCCAAAAGATGATATCTCTCTCTCTCTCTGGAATGTTCTAATAGAAATATATGACTATTTTCTTTCCTTTCCTCCCATCTCCTGATCTGCAGAACAAAGGCTTCGCCCGGAAGAGCCACACGTTCCTGCCCAAAATATTTAAGAAAATGTCTTCCCAGCCCAAAGAGCGCCCCGAGAGTTTGCAGTTCCCCTTTTTCGACGATGACGAAACAATTGCCACTCTGCGGGAATCAAAGACATTTTTCATTCTCCGAGGTTTGCCGGGTAGTGGAAAGTCCACCTTGGCTCAGGCTATTCAAGACAAGTATAAAGATGCTTGCAGAATCATTTCTGCCGACAACTACAAAATCCAGCCAGCCATCCGGAGTGCTCTTCCTGATGAGTACAGCAAGGTAGATGAGGATCTAGACGACTATTGCAAGCGTGACATCTGTGTACTGGTGGTGGATGACACCCACCACGAACGGGAGCGGTTAGAGCAGCTCTTCGATATGGCGGATAAATACCGCTACCAGGTCATCATTGTGGAGCCCAAAACAACATGGAAAACGGATTGCTTGCAGCTCAAGGATAAGAATCAGTGGAAGCTGTCAGTGGAGGATCTCAAGAAGCTGAAGCCCAACTTAGAAAAAGACATCCTCCCCTTGTACTATGGATGGTTTTTGAGCAAACGGAGCTCAGAGCACTTGCGGAAAACTGGGCAGGCGTTTTTGGACGAGCTTGCCAGTTTTAAGGTCTTCAAGAAGGAAGCCAATAAGCACTGTGGGTTCCCTTAAGAGCTTTTAATCTACCTATATAAAACCTGTCTTCTACTAACCCAGGGGTTCCCAACCTAAGGCCAGTGGGCCAGATCTGTCCCACAGCACCATTTCATTTGGTCCAAGGGCATTTGAGAAACAAAATGACCACCCCTTTGAAGCTGTTGGGACAAAATGGCCACCCCCATCATGCAGGCAGGACAAAATGGCCATCCGGCCCTCGAAGCTGACTGAGAGCGTGTGACACAGCTCCCACCTTGAAAAGGTTGGGAACCCCTGTACTAACCCATGAGAGTGTGCCCATTGTTGGGGAGCACCATAAGAGCCATGACTGCTAAGCTCCCAGCAGGTTTATGTTAATATCATTCTTTGTTTCTATTTTCAAGATTCCATATTTTGTATTTGTGCAACAAAACCTAACCTCCTCTCTTTAGAAAACAGGGTTTCTAGTTCTCAGGGTGACTCAGAGGTTTTTCTCCATGTATAATACATTAAGGACTGTGGTGATTTAGTGGTTAAGACGCTGAACTTGATGACTGAAAGGTCGGCAGGTCAGCAGTTCGAAACCCGAGCACTGCACAACAGAGTGAATGTCTGTCGTCTGATCCAGCTCTTGCCAATGTAGCAGTTCAAAAGCAAGAAATTGCAAGTAGATAGATAGGTACTGCTTCAAGGGGGGAAAATAACAGCATTCTGTGCACTCTGGCCTGGAGTCTTGGCAGATAGTGCTGGCTCTTTGGCTGAAAATGGAGATAAGCACTGCCCCCTAAAATCTGACACGATTGGCTTTTGAACAAGGGAGACCTTTACCATTTACACACTGTCTTATTAAAATGTCCTCAATCTTGAGAAAGGCTTAGTGGTCAAAGCAGAATGAATTACTCTCCCCCCAAAGTAAGACTGGTCTTAATGTTTTAAGTTCAGATAACTCTGCTTGCAAATTGTTTTAAAGCACATTTTGATACAGAACACGTATGGACCTGCTAGGACCGTGATGGCGAACCTTGGCACTCCAGATGTCCTTGGACTTCAATTCCCAGAAGCCCCCGTGAATCCACACAAATGGGTTTACTGCGATTCATCCAGCCCACGCCGCCCTCGTCGCTCCTGGAAGCGGAATTAAAACGCGTCCGTACGGAGGGTTAACCCAGAAGAGCCTTAACCGTATGGGCGTGTTTTACTTTCGCTTCCGGGAGTGACGAGGGTGGCGTGGGCCGGAAGAATCGCAGTAAACCCATTCGTGTGGATTCATGGGGGCTTCTGGGAATTGAAGTCCAAGAACATCTGGAGTGCCAAGATTCACCATCACGGTGCTAAGATGTTCCTTTTGCCACAAGATAAACCAGTGGTATTTTTCTCCTGCTCTTGGTTCTTTGCTGCCAGACTACATAATAGTGTATGGGGCAGGACCGAGTCCTGCCCTTTGGCTTTACAGTCCCTAAACTTCATCAGCATTTTTGAGTATGTTGAAGTCTAAAATAAATAAAACTTATTTTCAGCTCCTTTGTCCGCCACACTGAGAAGGGGCGATTATCTCTCTTTAACTCATTACAGTATCTCTTTTCATCAGTCAGCTCAGAGCAGAACCAGATGATATTGTTGGTGTAGCATTGAAAGCACAGTTCTGCTAGAACTGGAGTTCTCAACCTTTTTAAGCCGGGGGTCGGTCATGCTCCCTCAGACAGCTTCGGGCGCCGGATGGCCATTTTGCCCTTCCTCCACCACATGGCACTTCTGGGTGAGGTGGAGGCGGTGGAGGGCCATATGAAATGGTGCTGCAGGCTGCAGGTTGAGAATTCCTGTGTTAGAAGTTGATATAATTGTTTATCCTAATTCTGCCTCAACCCTATATTTGCAAATTAGCTTCATTTTGTGTTCATTCATGAGTAGTTGAATGCAGGTTTCAGATGTGTATCTGATTTTTCAGATGCATAGCTTTGAAAGATCTGTGTGTTAGCAGAGTGAAAGCTTTCAGAAGCCTAAGATGACGGTCTTAAGCTAGCTTATGGACCTAGAAGTACATAGGCCGGAGTTGGCGAATCTTGCCACTCCAGATGTTCTTGAACTTCAGTTCCCAGAAGCCCAAGCACCCTGTGAATCCACACAAATGGGTTCATCCAGCCCACACTGCCCTTGTCGCTCCCGGAAGCGGAAGTAAAACGCGAGGAGTCCTGGCAGATATCTAAAGCAGGCGTTCCCAGACTTTTTGCACTACGGACCGGTCATGTGGTTGAGCAGGCTGGTCACGTGGCTCCCACTGGAAGCGTAAAACACTCTTGCGCAAACGCTGCTGTAAAACACATCCATGGCTGTTGTAAACATGTTTATCTGCAGGTGCATTTATGGCAGTGTTTGCGCAAGCGTGGGCGCGTTTTACTTCTGCTTCTGGGTAGTGACGTGGGCTGGATGATTTGGCGCTATGGGCCGACGTTTAGCCACCCCTGTTCTAGAGGAAGTGAGTTCCATAAAGATGGGACTACCACCAAGAAGGCTTCTGCATTTCCTTTTGTTTGGCCACCCATAACAGCAAGGCTTGAGAGGAACAGGGTGATATGAATAGAAGTCCTTTGGGAGAGATGCTCCCAGGTATCCATGTTCCCAAAATAAACTTGTGCTGGCTCCTGAAAATTCCTACCGCTCACACAACAAAACATTGCATACGTGGGAAAGGGCTATAGCAGGGGTGCCCAAACTACGGCCTGGTGGCTGGATCCGGCCCCCAATGCCAATTCATCCAGCCCACAAAGCCCTTGTTGCTTCCGGAAGCGGAAGTAAAACGTGCCCATACGGACATGTCTTTACTTCCACTTCCAGGAGCGATGAGGGCTCCGTGGGCTGGATGAATTGGCATTGGGGGCTGGATCCGGCCACCAGGACATAGTGACCAGCCCCCTGAACCACGTGACTGGCTCACGGCCGAAAAAGTTTGGGGACTGGGTTGCTTAGGGCAAAAGCAGATAGTCCATAAATCTATAAATTTTGTTATAAACAGAACTGAACATATGTTAGTGTTGAAATCACCTGTTTAAGGCACTTGTCCATGTTTGAGCGATCAGACTTCAAAGGAATCCAGTTCTTAAATCCTGGAGACCAACCACCAAACAAAGCAAGTTAATTCACCAACTCTGGAAAATGATAACACTCCCGATAAACAATTATTCTGTATTTTCTCCTGATATCGGGCAATGTCTGTTTGGCTCTTAGTGATTTTATCTTGCTTTTACAGCTTAAAAAATGAAAATCCCTATTGTATGGATGCGAAATGCACTTCTGTAAGTGCATAGAATATTTTTTGTAGGAGGTTTACCCCCAACCCAATTTGGTGTTAAGTTTTTGTTCACATTTCTCAACATGTCCCTAAGAAAAGCTGCAGTCAAGTTAATGGATCCTGTTAATACGTGGCAACATTGCTTCAAAGGCAAACTAAAAATTCAACTAAATGCCTAGCCATGCAAATATAATCATTGTGCTTTCCGATTTGGTCCGTAAAAGACAGAAATCGGTGACCCTGGACATTTGAAAGGTTAGAATAAATCAGAGTTCTCAACCTTCTAAAGCCGGGGGCCGGGTCATAAGAACAGCCTTGCTGGAACAGACCACAGTCCATCCAGTCCAGCATTCTGTCTCACACTGTGGCTCACCATTTGCTTCAGGGTATGCCCAAGCAGATGCCTTCACCTGCTTAGGATTCCCTGGAAATGGCATTGAGAGATATCCTGCCTATCTCTCCAACCCGGAGGTTGTCCTTAGGTAGCCATAATTATAGCCATTGATCCCCTTGTCCTCCATGAACTTGTCTAATCCTTTCTCAAAGCTGTCAAGACTGACAGCTGTCACCACTTCTTCTGGCAGGGAGTTCCATAGACCAGTGATCCTCTGGGTGAAAAAGTACTTTCTCTTATTTGTTTGAGAACTAGTACCCAAAAGTTTCATGGAGTGCCCCCTAGTCATGCTCCCTCAGACAGCTTTGGGCACCGGACGGCCATTTTGCCCTTCCTCCACCACGTAGCACTTCCTGGTGTGGAGGCGGTGGGGGACCACATGAAATGGTGTCACTGGCCGCATCTGGCCTGTGGGCCACAGGTTGAGAATCCCTGGAATAGATACTGTGGTTAGTAATAGATAACAGTTATGAAAAAAATATTTTAGAGGGAGTACAGTTCCCAGAATTCCTTTGCCCACATAGTTGTAGTTCCCAAAAATATCATTTCTAAGCTCTGAGCTAAACATTAAAGAGAGGCAAATGGTTGCTACCAAAGCTATCTCCTCCTTTTCTGCCCCAACCCCACAGCTAATATTACAAAATAGTTGATATTGTAGTAGGCGATGATGCTAGGCACGGGAGGAAAAACGTACGACACAGTGGGGTTGGGTCTCTTAAAAAAGATCAGCATTCCTCAACTTTTCCCCCTTGGAATGTGTTGGCTGGAGTTCAATATATCAAGAGGGCCATGAGTCAGGGCCGCCATTTTAGATAAGTGGGGTGGAGAAAGTGATACAGAAACACTAGCTTGGGCAGCAGCTATGGCTGTGGTATATTAAGAGTCCTGGTGGAACAGTGGTTAAGCTGGTGTACTGAAGCTAGAATGTTGTGAGTTTGATCCTGACTAGGATTCAAAATTGACTCCGCCTTCCATCCTTTCGAGGTTGGTAAAATGAGTACCCAGCATGTTGGGGGCAAAATGCTAATTAACTTGTGAATCACCCAGAGAGCACACTAAGCGCTATGGAGTGGTATAGAAGTGTACTTGCTATTGTTATGTTTTTGCTAATCTTAATAGAGGAAGGGACATGTGGCCCTCCTGCTGTTATTTTGACCTCAGTGATGATCTTCCTTCCATTTTATAAACAAAACAACCTCTACCACATTCAACCAACCTCTCCCCTACAATATTCTGGGCCAGATCCACACTGAGAATAGGTGCCTGTGTTGGGTAGAAATAGCAGGTACCAGCTGGGAGAAGACATTCTCCATCCCTGTACTACTATCTGCACTTGGCAAATCTGTTTGCCAGAACTGGCCTGGCTGGAGTTAGCACCGTCCAGTTTTGTGTCCCTGTTGTTCTACTTTGATACCAAGAAGTACCTATTAGCTTAAAATCCCAGGCCTCCTGGCAGAGATTCATGTCCTGTTGCTAGAACATGATTGGCCAAGTGGCATCGTTAACATTTAGCATAGCATTATAGCAGGGGTGGCCAACCTTGGCTCTCCAGATGTTCTTGGACTTCAATTCTGAGAAGCCCTGATCAGCAGGAGTGTTGACTTGGGCTTCTGGTCATTGAAGTCCAAGAACACCTGGAGCACCAAGGTTGGCCATCCCTGCATTATAGAAACATATTTTCCTAACGCTGAAGTCTTGAAGAAAGAACATCATTTGCTGAAGATGTTTGTGAATTTCTTGTTCATAGGGAGGTCTGTGGACATACAGTGAAGAGCAAAATTGTATATTGTCTTGGTGTCTGCTCTTTGCAAAGTAGAGAAGTAATTCAACTTGAAAAGAGAAAGTTGAGGGTCGAGAGCATATAGGGCCGTGATGGCGAACCTTGGCACTCCAGATGTTCTTGGACTTCAATTCCCAGAAGCCCAAGCCCCGTGAATCCACACGAAGGGATTTACTGCGATTCATCCGGCCCATGCTGCCCTCGTCGTTCCCGGAAGCGGAAGTAAAACGCGCCCGTGCCCGTACGGAGGAAGGGTTAACCCGGAAGAGCCTTAACTGTATGGGCACACTTTACTTCTGCTTCCAGGAGCGACGAGGGCAGCGTGGGCTGGATGAATTGCAGTAAACCCCTTCATGTGGATTCACAGGGGTTTGGGCGCCTGGGAATTGAAGTCCAAGAACATCTGGAGTGCCAAGGTTCGCCATGAAGGATATAGGAGGAAAACCCTGCAAAAAAACTGTTTTGCCATGACTGATTCTGTTCCCTTTTGTTTGCAGTTGGGCAACCCAGCGAAGATCCCAAACTGAAAATTGACTTGACCAGCTACTTTGTGAAAAGGCCACCTGGGGTTTTGCACTGTACAACAAAGTATGCCGACTTTGGAAAGGCCCCAGGAGCAGAAGACTATGCACAGCAGGAGGTGAGAACTTCTCCTCCTCTCATTCCGGGCAGGAAGGTGATGGTACTTGAATGAGCATTCAAAATGGAAGGTGTAGAATGGTTGTTTTGCTGTTTCAGCATACCTGACAAGTCACAGTTTTGCTAATCCGGGAGCCAGCAACGCAGTAAGTTGCCAGGAAATGGGTTACTGCGCATGCGTGGCCGTCAGAGACAGCGGCGCGCATGTGTAGTAACCCCTTTCCTACCATCCAAAATTATGGGATGGCGGCGGAAACGAGAGTAGTAGGTAGGTGGGCGGGGCTAGCCATTTTTACTATCGGTACGCGCATATTGGTGTGAACCTGCTGATGTCCACCACTGGTATAAACAAAATGACCTCTACCACATTAAGCCAACCTCTCCCCCACAATATTCTGGGCTAGATGCAAACTGAGATAGGCACACTTAAGATGGCTGTAGTTGGTTTCCTTGGCCACCTTCCCTGCACCAGTTCTTTTACCCTTCTGGAAATGCTACAGTGGTGTTGGGAAGTTTGCTATACAATGTTTAGTATGCTGTGAGGGAAAAATCCTGCCTCCCACACTCAAATTAGGCAGAACTACACTCCATAGGAACTGCGGTGGCTCAAGTGGTTAAGATGCTGAACTCACTGACTGGAAGATCAGAGATCAATTCCTGGGTACTGCACGATGGAGTGAGCTCCTGTCTCTGCCCCAGCTCCTGCCAACCTAGCAGTTCGAAAGCAAGAAATTGCAAGTAGATAAATAGGGATCACTTGGGTAGGAAGGTAAACAGTGTTCTGTGCACTCCAGTGTTGAGGCATGCCTGCTACATGTCCATGGAAATGTCTGCAGATGCAGACAGCACTGGCTCTTTGGCTAGAAACAGAGTTACAGAGATGAACACTGAACCCTAGAGTCATATATGACTGGCTTTCGAGCAAGAGCACCCTTTACCTACCTTCAGTGGTGGGCATCAGCAGGTTCACACCAGTTCGTCAAAACCAATAGCAGAAATTCCAGCTGGCCCTGTCCATCCAAGTTTTGAAATAAGGTAGTCCTAATTCGGGTGCAACGCAGGGATTTCCCTCTGGCCACGCCCACCATACCACGCCCACAGAGTAGGTATTAAAAAAAATTGATTCCCACCACTGCCTACCTTCCATCACTGAAGCTTTTAAATTCACAGAATATAGGTCCTGGACCCCACATTCAACCGATTAAAATCATATTACAGATTGACAAAGGATTTAACTAGTTCCTGCTTGCTTTCACACTCAGATCCAGGTGTATGTCCCCAAATGCTTGGGTTCCTCGCATCCTTGCAGGAACTCCTTTCCTTATGCCAGCCTGATTGTGCCTTAGGATCTTCAAGGGAGGCTTTGCTCAGTGAGGGAAAGGGTTCATTTTATAATGAAAAGGGGCCATTCAACAATTATATGATCTTCAAAAGGGGGGGTGGGGTCAGGTCAAAATTACATAATCCATTTGGAGCTGTTTCTAACTGACAGTGGGAAACCAAACCTGTGCATAAAAAGAAAGGGTTTTATTTACCTTTGTGCCTTTCTCCATGCGGTGAAAATGGAGGGGGAAAGCCATGCTTCCTGGTTGCAGGGAGAGCAAGAGGCTAGGCTAGAGCATCGCTTCCTGTTTCAGTGCAATTGGCCTGCCCGCCCATTTCCCCTGCAGCGCCACCACTGGTTGGTGGTGCAAAATACAGTACTATTTGGTTCAGATCATGTCATTTTAAGGAGGGGAGGGGTCAAAGCGAAATGCTGGATTACATAGGGGGAGGGGGGGTCAATTTCCCCCAGAAAAAGGATCACGTAATTATTGAATGGCCCCAAAGGCAGATAGTCTTATTGGGATGGGAAGGGGGAGGAGAGTGGTTTGACCAGCAACAATACTGCTGTTTTCCCATCACCGCATCAAAATTGAAGTCCAAGAACAACTGGAGCCCCAAGGTTGGCTAACTGTACTCTACACAAACCTGGTACCCAAAAGGATAAAATGTTTTCAGAATTATTTTAAGTGCTACAAGTTCAATGACCAGGTTGTTCTTTAAAAAACAACAACAACAACACTGTGGGCTAGTAACTTTGGTAAACTTCTTCACAAGTCTGTCTTAAATAACCTAACTCAGATGTTCTTTGACTTAACCATGTATAAGAGGTTCTATAGCTGTGATGGAGAACCTTGCCACTCCAGATGTTCTTGGACTTCAATTCCCAGAAGCACAAGCACCTTGTGAATCCACACGAAGGGGTTTACTGAGATTCATCCGGCCCACGCTGCCCTCGTCACTCCTGGAAGTGAAAGTAAAATGCGCCTGTACGGAGGGTTCATCCGGAAGAGCCTTATCCGTACGGGCGTGTTTTACTTTCACTTCCGGGAACGATGAGGGCAGCGTGGGCCGGATGAATCGCAGTAAACCCCTTCGTGTGGATGCACAAGGTGCTTGGGCTTCTGGGAATTGAAGTCCAAGAACATCTGGAGTGCCAAGGTTCACCATCATGGTTCTATAGCTATAGTGGTGTCTTCATTATCAAGTCAGCCTTAACAGAAAATCATCTCTCCCTGCAGGCTGTAAAGTCATCTTACGGAAGAGCCTTTTTCTTGACCATCTCGGCCCTTTTCATCACCCCCAAAACTGCTGGAGCCCGTGTGGAACTGAATGAGCAGCAAATGCTTCTGTGGCCGAACGACGTGGATGTGCTTCAGCCGGCTGTCAATCTCCCCAAAGGCAGCCGGGCTCATGTGACCCTCGGCTGCGCTAGCGGGGTAGAAGCCGTCCAAACTGGCCTTGATCTTCTGGAATTTGTCAAGCTGGAAAAAGCGGGGAACAAAGGCGAGGAGGTTGGGGAGATTGGTGGCGGGAAACTTTTGTCCTATGGGAATGGCATGTGGATGCTCTTGCTGTCTAAAAAGATAGAGGTGAGGGCCATCTTTTCTGGGTATTACGGGAAGGGGAAACTAGTCCCAACTCAAGGCAGTAGTAAACGGGGATCGCCCTTTAGTGCCTGCATCATCATCTAAGGTTGGCCCTGCCAACTTTTCCTTTTACAATGAAGTAATGTGTAACCTTTTATAAGACCATTCCTATCCCAATATAGTCCAGTGATGGCTAATCTTGGCACTCCAGGTGTTATGGAACTTCAGTTCCCAGAAACCTTGATCAACAGGAATGCTGACTTGGGCTTCTGGGAATTGAAGTCCAAGAACACCTGGAGTGCTAAGGTTGGCCATCACTGGCAAAGTTTTTCAGTTCCTGCTAAGTTTTTCTCATAAGCATTCTCTTCCCCTGCCCTCTTTCCTTCAGAAAACAAGTTAGAAGCCCAGGCACTTAATTTTTTTTGTATAAAATAAGATTAATGTAGCTGAATATTTAGATTCTTAAGCATTTTGAGGTTTTTTTTTTTAAAAGTGAAAAATAGTACTCCAAACTTCAAATATAATTAAAATAAAATAAATAAATACTACTGCAGGGGCTCACAAAAATCTACTAGACTTCCACCGAATGAATGATACCACACCAAACTGCAAGTTTTGTTTGCATGTGTCTGCAAGAGGGAATCATTTTTATTCGCCCATCTTCCAGTGGACGGCTAAAATGGAGCCACTTTCTTTGTGGTTTCCCAAACTTAAGTTCTCATCGGTGCATGTTTCTAGCAGTAATCAGCAGACCATTAAATGAATGGGATTCTGTATTTCTCCACATTCACACAGTGTGGTGTTGTCTGCCAGCAGGCCCCACTTTATCATGTTGGTCTTATATTTAGGGACTTCAACCCTCAGCCTATTCAAGGTCCTCCAAGTGACGTAGAGGAGGTTGAGGCCGTCAGTTATATCCTCCTTTAATGTTGTTCCTTGTCCAGTGAGCTCCTCCCTCCCTCTTCTAATTTGGTTAGAAGATGGAGGAATTTGGTGGCATTCAAAAGTGGGATGTTCTCCCTCTATTCTGAAGTGGTACAATCTGCCTTCTGAGATCATGACTCCACCAACGCATTCTGCTGCACAGACCTAAGCTGCCCCAGATGTTTTGCAAAATAACTCAAATTTATACTTTAAGACTGTGATGGCAAACCTTGGCACTCCAGATGCTCTTGGACTTCAATTCCCAGAAGCCCAAGCCCCCCTGAATCTGCACGAATGGGTTTACTGTGATTCATCCGGCCCGCGCCACCCTCGTTGCTCCTGGAAGCGGAAGTAAAATGCACCCATATGGCACATTTTATTGCTGATGTAAATGTGTCTACTTCCAGGTGTGGCGGCGGCACAGGCCACATAAAATGGTGCTGCGGGCCAAGTCTGGCCTGTTGGCTGTAGGTTGGGGATCCCTGTTCTAAAGCCAGACACACCTGAGCTCAGTTAATCTTTCTATAGTGTTCCTTTCCTTTTCTTTTATGAGAAAGTCAAAAGTATTTAAATAATCAAGGAAATAGAGCAATTTGCTTGGAGTGTGCTCAACATGGGAATTCCTATTTGTTTTGGTTGGACAGGCAGTGATAAGGACCCTGTGCCCAGGTGCTAACATAACTGTAATATTTTGATTTCCAGTTAGGATTAAAATAGCCTGTTCAGCTTCTCCTTTCTACTTTCACATGCATTTCTCCTGAGTCTTTAAACCAGCTACTAGCCATTCATTCTTCTTCAAGTGCAGTATCTGTTCCGAATATTGGCTATCATCATGGCGACAGTCTTCCTGTTCTTAACTATTCAGAGCAATTCTTCCAAGGACCTACACCAGTCACTCAGTTCTTTAGCCATGAATTCTATCTACTCCCAGGACCTTGCTTTCCAAGGATCTTCCCTTGCATGCCGAGTTGGGAGTATTCTATACTTTATGTCGTTCCTCATGATCTGCCCAATGCATTGGAGCTTTCTTTGTTTAATGGTCTTAAAGAGTTCTTGTTCTTTATCCAGTGGTGGGCATCAGCAGGTTCGCACCAGTACGCGTGTACCGGTAGTAAAAATGACTGGCCCCGCCTACCTCTCCACTCCACTCCACCCCGCCTACCACCTCCTCCTCCTAGAAGAGGCTTCGGAGGGGGCTGGCTCCACTTCCCCCCCCTTCATCAAAGGCTTTTCCTGGCCTTGGTCACCCCAAAGCGCATCCCCAGCCATTCCGGAGTGGTTGGGGAGGCACTTTGGGGTGAAACACAGCTCTGGAAAAGCCTTGGGCGAAGGGAGAAATGGCTCTTCACTATAAAGCTATGAAAATAGAAGCCTCTTCTATTTTCATCACTCTATAGCAGGGGTCAGCAAACTTGGCTCTCCAGGTGTTCTTGGACTTCAGTGACCAGAATCCCAAGTCAGCACACCTTCTGATCAGGGCTTCTGGGAATTGAAGTCCAAGAACATCTGGAGAGCCAAGTTTGCTGACCCCTGCTCTATAGCGAACCTCTGAAGCCATTTCCCCCTTTGTCCAAGGCTTTTTTAGGTCTCCGTTTCACCCCGAAGTGCCTCCCCAGCCACTGTGTGGCTGGGGATGTACTTCGGGGTGAAACGAAGCCCTGGAAAAGCCTTGGACGAAGGGGTAAATGGCTTCAGAGGTTCGCTATAGAGTGATGAAAATAGAAGAGGCTTCTTTTTTCATAGCTTTATAGCAAAGAGCAGTCACATGGCCAACAGGCCATGCCCATCCAGCCACATGGCCATGCCCAGTGTGGTAGGATTTTTTTTTATGCCTACCACTGTCTTTATCCATCTGGCTCAAAACTTCTACATTAGTCACGAGGTCAACCCATGATATCCTTCGCAGCCGTCTGTGGATCATACCTGTCAAGTTTTGGATTTGAAAATAAGGGAAATTTCCCGGCCAAAACAGGATACTTGACAGCTATGCTTATCCTATGTAGCCCTCCAGTGGCGGCATTAGGGCATTGCAGTCTAACTAATACGGGAGGATGGCAGGAAAGAGGCTAAAAGACGGGAGTTTCCCAGCCAATACGGGATACTTGACAGCTATGCTGTGGATCCACACTTCAAAAGCTTCGATTTTTTTTCTTTTCAGATGGAAACTCACAAAGTAGGCTTTAATTAAACTTTTCCAATTGGGTACAGTTTATATATTTTGGATGACCCCTAATCATGGGGGACACCAGGTTGGAATGTTGAAGTAGTTTATTAAAATTGCTTCAGGGACGATTCAGTTCAGAAACAAGTCTCTCCATATATAGCCACAGTAACATATGCACCAACAAATCATGGGTGAGATTCTTGTTTTGTTTTATACATGAGAGAAACCGCTGTATATTATACCTTTGATGGGAAGCCCAATGGAATTGTAGAAGAAAACACGGCGAGATTGGATGCCCTTTGAATGTTCAGAGGGCTTTGCTTGTTTATTTAAGGCTGTTTTGAAGATTGCAGAAGGAATTTTTGTGAGGCACATGGATCATGCTTAAATGCTACACATAAAATATGGCGCAATCCCGTGCATATCTACTCAGCAGCAAGCCCCACTGAGTTCAGTGAGCAGTTATATAGGATTTCAGTTTTACCCGGATTGTGTCAAATCGACTTTTCTCAACATTTGAATCAAGAAAAAGACTTAACCTTTCCCAAAAAGCTTTGCGTTTTGAAATCAATGATGGGGAAAATGTTGGCCTTTCAGATGTTGCTAGACTACAAGATTCATCATCCCTCCTCAGTGACCTTGCTGGCTAGGGTGGCTGGATTTTCAGCCCGTTTATCTGGAAGGCATTGGGAATCACCATTGAATTCTTTTGATATTAATTGCACAGAATGAAATCTTAAAGCTATAGGAATCCTGTTGGCATCAGTGGTTAAACTGCCGGTGCTTGCTTCGGCAGCACAGAATACTAAAATTGGTTAAACTGCTGTACTGCAGCCAAAACATTGTGAGTTCAGTCCTGATGGGGACAAGGTTGACTCATCCTTCCATGGTCAGCATGTTGGGGGCAAAATGTTACTTACCTTGTGGGTTGCCTGGAGTGCAATAAACACTATGAGGCAGTATATAAAGTGTAATTGCTATTGATCTTAATGTCAAGCCACTGAACGAAGAGGATTTAAGTCACTTAAGCAAGTCCCACTAGTTCAGCGGGCCTAATTTAGCAGGGACTCAAAATGGGAATTTAGCTCCGAACATCTTTATATAGGTTTTTTATGTTAACAGACTATTGGCGCTTCAGTTAAGCATTAGTCACGAGGTTATAATTTGTGCTGGATTATGCCCTCAGTCTGCTAGTGCTGTAGTATCTTAAATGGACGATTGAATAAACTTCCAGCAGGAACCGATTGGTTTTTGCATAATACACCTGATTGTCAGTCAGTCACCAGTATCACAGCAGTGCTTTGAAAATGGCGACTAAATGAATATACTTCATGTATTCCAGCTAGCCGTATTTGTGTACAACATTTGAAAATATTATTGATCAAAATGCACTTTGAATTCAGAGTGTTTCCTCCCATCCTACATTTGTGCCTTGTTGTAAAATTGTAATCGGGAAAGAATCTAGGGATCTAATGTACTCCTGCATCTGAGTACAGAGATCAAGGGTTCCCAACCTTTTCAAGCCAAGGGCCGGGTCATGCTCATTCAGCTTTGAGGGCCGGACGGCCATTTTGCCCTACCTGCATGATTTGGGGAGGGGGAGGGGGCATTTTGTCCCAACAGCTCAAAGGGGAGGCCACTTTGTTTCTTGAATGCTCTTGGAGGAGTGTGGGGGTCACATGGAATGGCGCCGTGGGCCAGATCCTGCCCACATGCCTTAGATTGGGAACCCCTGACATAGATGCTGGGCAAAGTGAGATATGAGGATTTGTCTTCCAACCCCGCTGTAAGACTCCTATAAGCTCCGTGAATGTGACTCTCCTTGCGGGAGATCTTACAAAGGGGAACAGCAAAGAAATCAATGTTATTCGGGGTAGTCCTCACAGACCTATCCACTGCTTTGCTCATGTGAATGTACCTTTCAACTAGACCAGCATAGGCGTCAACTGCTCAGACTTAAAATGGAAGGCACGAATTCAACCTATACAGACTTCACATGAATCTTAAAATTCCTCCAGTTCAATATTGAAACCAAGGTAGATTGGTTGCTGTCGATCCACCAAACTTTCTCAAATGTTTTGTTAAGGAGAAAGCCAGTCATTCTAATGATGTTGCTCAGGAATCGCATCCATCATAATGTAACTTTGTATGTGATACTTGTTCCGGATTATAAAATGTCTTGTGCTTGTCTAATAGCCCAATTTCTGTTAATATGCCTGTCTTGCATGCAATCACAGTCTCTTGTTACTTATATGGAAAAAGTGTATCTCGGTGATTTCCAACTGGCGTAACCTTTTTAAAACAATGCTTTAACTCTCATTCAGGGCTAAACAGCAGCTTTAGACTCATAGCAACTGTAGAGGATATTGAAATAAATTTTATTAATATATAGAAATGTGTTTGTGTTGCTTGTTACAACACTCTGCAAAAGCTATCACCATGTCGAGTCTGAGATTACACATTTATTTTTACTAAAACCCACCTGTAGCAGAAGAAGAATTTTAATGGGGTAGTCTAGACCCATGATGGCGAACCTTGGCACTCCAGAAGTTCTTGGACTCCAATTCTCAGAAGCCAAAGCACCCTGTGAATCCACATGAATGGGTTTACTGCGATTCATCTAGCCCGCGCTGCCCTCATCACTCACCCATTTTACTCCCGCTTCTGGGAGTGACAAGGGCCGGATGAATCGCAGTAAACCCTTTCATGTGGATTCACGGGGGCTTGGGTTTCTGGGAATTGAAGTCCAAGAACATCTGGAGTGCCAAGATTCGCCATCACAGGTCCAGGTTCTAATTTTTCCACCCATACAATTCCTTCTGGTAAAGAGCTGCACATACAGCCTGCTTCCTAGATGTCCTCTTTTACTGTGGGTGGGTCAGCACTTTGCACGTGTTATTCACACAATTTAAAACATTTATCTCTGGGGAGAAACTGCTGAGATTTGATGCTTGGCAACACAATCTGGATTTCATTTTAAGAAAATTTATCATTCCTCGGTCACTATTTTTCCATGGCAAACTAGACAAACAACTACAGTAGAACCCCGTATAACGATCGCCCCATACAGAGATGAAATCGCATAGTGATGAGGCTTGGAGGGGGGAAAGCCATTCCGCATAGCGATTTTTCCTACGGGAAAATCGACACGATTTTCCAATGGGAAAAACCGCTTAGTGCCATTGTTGTAGTTTTTCACCATAGGGAAAATCGTTGTACAGATTTTCCCATAGGAACGATCGTACCACGACAAAAAACGCATAGCGATCAGCTCCGTGGAATCGCTATACGTGATTCTACTGTAAGTGTATCCCCTTAGATAAGTGATGATGAAACTTTTAGAAAGTGAGTGCCCCAACAGAGGGGTGGGGTGAACACTCTGCTGGGGGAGGGAGGAAGCGCTCCCATTGGGCTGCTGGGCAGAGTGAACTCTGTTCTGGGGGAAGTGCTCCCATTGGATTGCTGGGCAGAGGGGGTGGGGCAAACTGCTGGGGCGACGGTACGTGTGTCCACAGAGAGGGCTCTGAGTGCCCCCCCGCCACGCATGCCATAACTTCGCCACCACTGCCCTAAATCATCTAAAGACCTGTCAAACCATCTTTCAAACTATTAACAGCTGAAGCAATTGGGTTTTAATGTCGCTGAAGATTAATATTGGACACATACCTAATACCCTAAAATTTCTTGGAGCAGGGTGGAGTGCTTTTTACCCACTCAGTCCAGCTCCATATCATTCTATTGCTCTATTTAAAAAAAAGGCAACAAGTCGTCATCCATGAGATCTGGAGTGTTTATTTTTGTACATCATATACAGTTTATAATAAAGTTAGTATCAATTGCATATGGTTTTTGCTTCAGTCTGGTTTTGAAATTCTGCATATAAACACATTATGAACCCTGCTTAACAAATAGTCACTGGTTTTTGTTCCCCTTTAATTATCTTCCCCTTAGAAAGATAGAAGGAGTGGGACAGTATAGTTTTTTCCAGGTGTGAAGCCATCCCTAGGAGAGAGGCAGGGGGAGGGAGGGTTCACTTCTCTATAACAGATCATGCAACAAACTTTTTAACAGGAAGGCAGATCCTTACACCGAGGTTAAAACAGTATGTTTAATAATTCTAGCTAAAAAGCCTCTCTCCGTGTGGCTTACCTGCTTCTGCTCAGGAGTTTCATGTAAATGTATCTGTACAGCAAAGAAGACACAAATACATGCAAGAAAAGATGACCCGGCAATGTACAGAGAAAAAAATTTGGGGGGGGGGGGGAGGAGTGAAGAGTCAAAACATTTGATGCAAACTGGAAACTTTCTCAAGGTTATTTTGTTCCTTGACATGCAGGTTGCCCTCCCATCTGTTTACCTGTGAAACCTTGTATTAATTCTGCCACTCCCAACATTTAGCAGAAGAAAATGGGAGAATCAAGGATACTATTTCAGACTGCTGGCTAGGGCTGGTGGTGTTAAATGCCCCCCCCCCCGCCCCGCAAGAATTGTAGTAAAAGTCTAGCCCTTCCTCTCTACCTTTACTTTCAGCCAGTTATTTCCAAAACAAGCATTCAAAAGTATATAATCTCTCATGTAGTCAGAAAACGGGAGTCTATTCTACCATTGCCTCTTTCTGCAAACACGCCATCCTGGTGGCAGGATACCTTTATGTTAACTTTTGAAATGTACTTTTTGACAACTAAAAATGAAATGCAAGATTCCAAAATGCCATATGGAAGTGGTGAATTTTGAAAGCAGGCTGTACAATTTTCTGCTGTCTAATGCAAAGAAAATGAAAATCTGTGAAGCTGTTGAGCTTCCGTGGCTGTTCTAAATACAGAGGCTGACTTTTAGATTAGGAAAAAAAAACATACATTGAAAAGGCAAAACAACAAGGATCAGCTTTTGAATTGGCACTCACCCAGTTTCCGATCAATATAAAGTTTCATAAACCTCTTACCACTAGATTTTGAATAAGAAAGAATTTAAAATTCGGGAGGCATGAAGAAAGTAACAGTCCATGTTATCGTTAGGACAATTCACACCTGTTTAGCTGGTCAGAAAGCAAGACAGCTATCCACTGAAATTTCACATCTCAACCCACAACTAAATCAAAGAGATTTTAGACTACCAAGAAATGTTCATAGGGGAAATTCACAGGATCTCCATATTGTTTTTCCGTGTATTTTATAGCACCAAGCCTTTGAAAGCAATATTCTACTGGTATAATTTCCTTCAGCATAAGGCAACTACGAAGAGGGGTTCTGTGGCTTGATCTTGTGCCAGTAACTGAATAACTATCAGATTTGTGATCCATGTGTGTAGAGAACGTACACAACCTGACACAACCCAATTCATTATTTTAGACATATACAGCCAGCCCATGAAATTAATTCCACTCGTGGATTATGATTATGCCTAAATCAGAGGTAACTGATATTCCTTGGTCCAGATCTTTCTGTTACTCGAGAACCAAGCTCTTGATTCCTTTCCCTTAATATTAAAAGTTGCTTCCTTAATCCCTCCATCTTTCACCCTAAACTGTAATTCCAGGCATGCCCTTATAGACCACATCTACAATTTCATCTCTTGAGCTCATCCATCTGAATTTAGGCAGTGGAATGAGAGAAACGAGACGGACATCTGTTATAAACGTTCTTAATTTGCTAGAAAAAGGAGCAGAACATTCCCAGCCCATAGTCTGAACATGTCTTGAAATTATGCCTTATGCTGAACCATTAAATCTCATGAACAGAATTTTAGGTATTGCACAAAAACAAGTCCCTAAAAACTTCACAGATGATTATCAAAGGCCAATTCTTCATCTTCTCTGAAATCTGTGCTGGACTATAAAACGGTTAGAAAAATGATTTCAAGTTTGATTTATTTAGCAGTTCATTCTTAATAGGAAGGTGCCCAAAGCTGATCAACCCTATCGTGGCACACTTATTTGCTCCAGCTAATTTAAGATGAAGACCATAGCGGTGATCATCTAGGCCAGGGGTTCGCAACCTTTTCGTGCCATGGGCTGACCACACCTCCTCAGACAGATGCGCGGGCCAGAGGTGTGGTTCCTCCTGCCGCTTCCGGTGGCAGCGAGTGTGGTATGCTTTTGCCAGTTTTTTGCCGCTTCCTGTGGCACCAAGGGCAGCACATTTTTGCCCATTTCCAGCACTTCTGCTGCTTCCAGTGTACTCACCATGGGCTGGATTGGCGCAGTGGCCCGGATTAGGCTCACGGGCCATAGGTTACGAATCCCTGATCTGAGCCTTAACGACAGAAGAAACAGCCAGTGTATAGGACAATAACAATTGCAAGCTGATATAAAAATGCCATATGGTCTGTGAAGTGATGGTCAAAGTCAAACGCCTGCTTAGGAAGTCTTACAACTGTGAAGACAGTTAGTGAGTAAGCAACAAACAAGAGGTATAATGGAACTTAGGTACTTGAGTTGGTCAATAATACTAATACAGGACAAACTTAAAAGCAAATACGATAATGAGCAAATCTGTTGCAACTATTTTTAACCTGCCATCCGATTCATCAGGTAGCTTCAAGATAAGGAATTCAACTCAGCAATTGGATGTTTCACCTGTAGAAAGATTCCCTCAGAATATTGTGAATTCAGTTCTTATTATAAAGATTTGTACCTGGAGACAAGCAACATGCTATACGACACAAGAATCCACCCCCACCCCGCCAATAATGCTGATTGTTTTCCTTTCAAAGGCAGAACACATTGTTTGTCAATCCTGAAACTTCCTTTCTCAACCAGACATGCATTCTGAGATCCCCACCATTATGTTGGAGAACAAAGTCCAAAACGTAAAAGAGCAGACCTGTATGAACGTGCATGAACCATTGACTAATGATTTGTGCGTGCGAAATGGCCACTGCAGTTTCAACACCACACACAGGTTCTGTCACAGCTATTACCATGCACTTTTAACCGGAACTAGTTTTTACACGTTGTGGGGGCTGCTGCCACCAAAATGAGATCTGTGGGTGAAGCCAACCCTTGCCATTTCCCTGAAGTACTCCAGAAACTGAAAACGAAAATAAAAAGACTGTCCCTCAAATGAACTAAGACTTATTACGAGGAGTGCTATGAAGGTATTCCTCTTTACACCACAGGTGACTCTCCAGAGAGCGATGCCATGAATTTTACTCTGCCCTTCGCAAACGTTTGAATACTTTTGAATATGATGTAGTGCCAGCGTGACGAAACCCAAGTAAGAAAAAACTAAGGTAGGTTTACCTCCTACTTACTGAAGGTATGTTGTGTCCAGTTACACTTGAGAAAAATCTCGGGCTGTTCTCAGGTGGTGAGGATTCCCCAAGTTAAAGCCCAGCAGTATGGGAGCCTGAAATTATTTATCATGGAGAAATCAAAAGATTTCCCCCCCTCTCTTTAATAAAGTTAACAATAAAACAAAACAAAACGAAAACATATTCCTTCACTGCCCCGTCCCCTTCTTTCCAAGTGCTGGTCTTCTTGTCACACTCTAAAGCACACACACGAAAAACGGAGGTCTCCAATGGAGAAAACATCACAGTCCTAAGAACTGGCAAGATGAGATGAAGGGAGAATGTAACTCGGGATTAAAAAGAAGCAGTCAGGTAAAGTGTGGGTTTTCAGTAGAATGAGATGAACCTCTTCTTCTGCAGCTTAGCCAAACTGGAAGAAGAAATTTCCTGGTCCTGAAGCTGAAAAGCAGAGAGACAAAAGATTTAAACTAAGGTTGGGTCAAACATCTCTCACAAAAGATGAAGGCTGTAGATCAGGAGTTCTCAACCTTTTAAAGCTGGGAGCTGAGTCACGCTCCCTCAGACAGCTTCAGGGGCCAGATGGCTATTTTGCCCTTCCTCCACCACATGGCACCTCCGAGTGTGGTGGAGGCAATGGAGGGCCACATGAAATGGTGATGCAAGCTGCACCCAGCCCCTGGGCCGCAGGTTGAGAATCCCTGCTGTAGATGCAAGTATTCAGGATCTTCTTGAACAAACAAAGCAAGTCAGAAGATTGTAACGGGGATCTCTGTAAGCGCAAGGCTTGTACAACAAGGATTAATCTGCCAGTGGTGGTGCTGAAAGGGATTCCAACATTAGAGCTGGCATCCCGTGGGCCAGGACTACTTCCACCATCTAAAGCACCTGATGATAATCAGAACTTGAAAAGAAAGAATACTAAGTCTACAACTACCAGTAGAAAAAAGTGAGTTCTGTTTAATAGCCCTGGTGAGCATATCAATCCTCCAGTTCTGTGATTATAATGGGAAAAGCTGCATTATGAGGCGAACCAGTTGTTACTGTGAGTTTTTCTGTCGATCTAAACTCTGTAAAATCTAGAGCTTGTCGTGAAAATTCATAAGGGAAGTTACTTTTGTGTGAATTATAACACCTTCATTTAAGTTACCCAGTAGTTTAATTCTCTTAGGTTTGAGTAGCCTAACACTCAGAGAAGAGACGGCAGTTACGCCATTAACATTCCAATGCATGCACACTCCACATTAACGCATCAATAAGAAACAGGCTTGCCAAGAAGCAAGGCTAGTCTCTTGGATGCCAATCAAAAAGAGGGCCTTCTTAGAGATGGAACAGGGTGATAAGCAATACCTGGGGGATTTTAATAAACAAGATAATGGTCATGTTAATTATCTTATGCAACATCTTTCACATTCTAAAGGTGGGTGTGAGGACCCAAAAAGAGTATTTAAGACCCAACATTTCGAAGGTCCGAGAGACCCCTTCCTGATGCATGCGGGAGCCCTTTTCATTTGAAATAATGATATACTGTACCCGAATCCACATCCTGGATGAGGGATATTAAGCCCGCCCGAATCTATGCTTTCATGAGGTTAGCTATTCTTTTACAGTGATACCTCATACAATGTCCAAACTTGGTTCCACAAGTTTGGACTTTATACTGATTTGGACTTTGTATGAGGCATGCAAAATCCTAGCCGCGATGCCTCATACAATAATGTCCAAATCCTTGCTGTGATGCCTCGTACAAGTCGTTTCCATAGAGACACATTGTACTGTAACAGCACAGACTTCAGGGCAAAGTCAAGGAAACAGACAGGAAACTGACAGAACTTTAAGAAATCATTGTCTAAAGGCTAAATACATTACAAAAACATGTCAAACAACATGTCAAAAAATCCAAAATCACTCCTAAACATTCTTTACCTCATGCAAAACCCACAAGAGCATGCACACATGCGTCCTGCCTTTTATACTGCCCAGGCACAATGCAACCTGGGAAAAACCCTAATGCCTCATACTTTGTATGAGGCAACTTTTTTCAAGGAATTAGGTGATGTTGTGTGAATTCGATGTTGTACGAAGCGGACTTTGTATGAGGTATTACTGTACTTTATTATTTTATTTAGTTTGTAATGCAGAGTAGTTTAGATGAAGTCTTCGCTTATTTATCTAGCATATTATGAATAATTGCCATGCTACAATAAAGCTGCTAATATGCCAAGCTGCGAGTAGTGTTTTTCCTTAAAGGGAGTACTTCGCAGAAGAGATGTGATGGATAGATAACAACAGGACTATTCTCTCACACCAATAGCCTTGGGGTGCTACAGGAGACCTAAAGGAGAGGATTGGTAACTTTCGTTTCTTCAGCCTGCAACGACTCTCTACCCGGTGGGAGACTTTTGGTTGCCCACGATTTGTGAGTCTGCCGGCCGCAGCGCGAGCAAGGGCCGCCCTTGGGTCAGCACGGCCTAAGGGTGGCTTTCTCTTGCCTGGGTTATTGTGGCAGAAAGACAAGCTGAGGCTTCGCGCCCCCCCCCCAACGGCCAAGGAGTGAAGGAACAGGAGGCTGAGGCTTCGCCACCCCCCCTCCCGAGCCCACATCAACGCCCAGAGAGTGAAGGTTTTTTTAATTGTATTTTTGATTGCATTGTCTGTAAGCCACTTTGAGTCACCACATCAAGTGGGCGGCAACATAAGTATGAATGAATGAATAAATGAATAAATAAATGAATAAATAAATAAATAAATAAATAGTCCAGCGACTCTGGCTCATAAGTTACTGGGAAAATGGCAATAAGGCTAATTAATGTCGCAGGTCTTATTTGGGCTGCACAGACCACTGGGACAGAGAAAGCCAATTCCCACAGGAACGACACCCATATCTCTTTCAATGGGGAGAATTTTCTGGCCTTGGAAATGTGGTGTGCGTGGGGGGAGCCCGTTACCTTCTTCCTTCTCAGAGCTTTCGCAGCTTCTGGATAGGAACGAGGTGATTCGGGTTGTTCCTCCTCCGGACAGATGGAAAACCCCCACGAGCTTCTCAAGAGAAAGTTTTATCTTCCCTTTAATAAAGGCCCTTTGTGCTCTAAATTCTCCTCTCACTATTTTTCCCCATGTTGGCTTTAGGAGCAAAATGAGCTCGCTTTGACTCGGAAGTCATTTTAAAATGTTTATTTTAAGAATAAAGTAAAATACCAATGAATGCAGTTATAAACTTAATAATACAATTAAACAGAAATCAAAGAAAGAAAAGAAAATAACATAGCAGTACCTTAACCTAAGCTAATCTGTGGTGCTCTAAGCACCCCATTAGAAATGGGTTCGATAGCTTCCCCGATGGTTAGAAAGCCCATCGATGCATGGAAGTGTGCTTATCTCTCTAAAGAGAGAGATCTCTCTTCAGATCGAAATTAGGCTTGTTTTTATACCTTTTCTGATGGGAAAAAGGTAGATAACAAGTCCTAATTGACATGTCAAAATGACAGCTTGTGTGTGTAGATCAAAGATCCAGATGGTACCTTATCAGTGTTCTCCATCTAAACCCGTGGGAGAGAATATCTTCAAGGTTCTTTCTCAAGGGATGGCCTTGAGAACTGGCCACAAGACAGCTTTCCATCAACTTCTAGCAGATGGTGGAGAGATGCTCACAAAATGTATTCTGTTAGGCTAAGTATACTCGATCAGAATTAAATGAAAATTACAGTATAACATCATTACATGATAACCTACCTAAAATTATGATTAATAACAAAAAAATTGTCAATCTGTGTCATGGAATCACGACACAGCCTGAGAGTGCATTCAGCTCGGACAGTTTCATTTTGAAGGTAACAAAAATATCCTACCCCACGGAACTTCCCAAGGGCCATATCTTCTCTGTGAGTCTGTGTGGTTGTTCTGGGACTTTTACTTTGCCATTATAAACTGCTACCAGACACCTGCTGTACCGCAGGATTGCCATCTTCCCACTTATGAACCAGTATTGCTGGGCAGAGGTCTGCGCCGCCGGTAAAACGCCCGGAGCGGTGGAATACTTCATAAAGCAACCACACATGGACAAGCAAGGGAGACCCAGCCTGAACAGCAAATAAAGGCTGGGGGTCTTCACGACAGAGCCTAGTAAGCAAGCTAAACACAGCAAGGGGTGTTAAGCCTTCTCACTGCGGTATGCAACCACTTGTAAACTGATTTCTGTTTTTAAACTATGTGTTGGGTAATTTCTGTGCCAGCCCTCTCCAAAAAAAATCAGAAGGACTTCCCTTCTTCAATGCTGTCCTACTTACCTTCAAAACTGAAGCCTCCTGGCCCTCCAAAGAAAGCTTTGAAGATATTATTGGCATCAAAATCTAATGGGGAGAGGGTGCAGAAAAAAAAGAAAACAAAACAAGTCAAGGAATTTCTGTTAGTGTCTTGGTTTAACGGACCAATTACACAGATAACCATGCTAGATCAAAAAAGGACATGTAGCTTTACGACGTCAATCCTCCCTTTGTATCTTGATCCACAGCTGTTCTGCTTGGGCTGAGTCTCAAAGTTTTGTGAACTACATGGGGCTGCCCTTGACGACCATTTGGAGGCTGCAGCTCATCCAGAATGCGGCAGCCCTGGTAGTGATGGGGTGCAGGTGTTATGCCCGGGCCTCGCCCCTGCTCCGGGAGCTGCACTGGTTACCAGTTTGCCTCTGAGTGCAATTCAAGGTGCTGGTCATGACCTTTAAAGCCCTACATGGTAGTGGGCCAGGATATCTAAGAGACCGCATTGCCCTAAGAACATCTGTCTGTCCAACCAGAACGGACCGGAGGGGTTCCCTAATTGTTCCATCAGCCAGGGGGCCCCACCTCTCTGGCACAAGAAAAAGGGCCTTTTCCGTGTCCGCTCCCGCCCTTTGGAACCTCCTGCCAGTAGAAGTTACGGTTGCAGACGGAGCTGCTGCCCTTCAGGAAAGGACTTAAGACCTGGCAGGCGGGGCAGGTGTGGAGCCCTGAGGGTAATGTGGCCCCTGCTCGCTGGCTCTTACCATAAGATGTACCCTCTCTCTGCTTCTTGGGGTGGGTGGGATTTTTCTTTTAATGTGGGTAGGGATTTTAACTGTTTTTATTGTTGTGGGGTTTTTAGATTATGTAAGCCGCCCTGAGTCGGGCTTGCCTGAGTGGGTGGTGAACAAGTTGAAAAATTAAATTAAATTAAACTACACTTGCCAGACAACATGTAAGCCAGAGTTGCTGTGCTAAGACTCAGGGTATATTTCCCCTTTTATGGAAAGTCAAACTACAAATGGGATTTTGAAATTGCCTCCCCTCCTTGGCTCTTATCATAAATATACACTTGTAGAAAAAGAAGCCACTATGGTGAAACCTCTTTCGTACCCACCTCCCATATTCATGCCGTCTTCTTCAAGATCCTGCCCACTGTCATAACGGGCCTTCTTCTTTGGATCCGAGAGGATAGTGAAGGCTTCACCAACTTCCTTGAATTTTTTTTCTTCCTCTTTTTGAATTTCAGCACTTGCACCACTGTGCCGGTCTGCCACGATAGGGGAAGGCATGGGAAGAAAACAAAAGAGAAAGAAAGCATCCTGATTGTAGTAAGATGAAACAATGTGTTTCAGAAGTCCACTGAAGGGTTTAGGTGTACTCTGTGCTAAACAAAAACCACAAAAATGCTCTCTTAATTTTTTGACAGTTAAGAGAAAATGGAAGACCTACCCAAGGCACTCAAAAATCTTATTCACTCATTCCTTGGTCCTGAGACTATACCAGGCATAACCAGAGGCCTGTAATGGGTGCCATCTTATCCGCAAAGACAGGCTGGGGATCTATGGTCCTCCAGGTGTTGCTGGATTAACCCCGCCTGTCAGCATGCCCAATGTGTACTGATTAACTGTTGCCCCAGGGGTTCGCAACATATGGCCTGTGGTCCGGACCCGGCCTGTGATGGCAAATCATCTGGCCCGTGGCTGAAACCCAGGAAGCGGAAGTGTTTAATAGACAGAAACATGTCTGCACATGCGCAAATGTGTCCACACATGCGCAAACATGCCTACCACAGTTTGCAGCAACATTTATGGCAGGGAAAAACCATGTGTCCGGCTTGTTCAGCTGTCTAAAGGGGAGTGGTCCGGCCAGTGGCGCGAAAACTTTGAGAACCCGTGTTAGCCCACTGCAATCCTGGGAGAATATTATGTACCTGGATGATGCATTAAAGCCCGTTTTCTATATGCCTTTTTGATCTCATCTTCAGAGGCGTTCTTGTCCACACCCAGGATCTTATAATAGTCTTTCCTCTTGCTTTTTTTGAGTTCCATCTGTGCAGTTTTGAGCAGCTGTTTGTGTTCTAGAATAAGCAGCAGAGAAAGAGAATAAAAAAGCAGCTGTCATTGCAACAGAAAGGGGGGAAACCATGATGAATGCAACTCCCCAGTCACACAAAAAGAGAAATCCACAAGACTAGAAAATTCACAGATGGAGCTTGCATGCAGACAATGCTGTTCCCTTGATGTAATTTGCCTTTACAAATCGGTGCACATAAATATGAAGAAGTCACAGAAAATATTATTCAGAAGAAAGCCAGGAATTAGTGGGGCTGAAACTGCATGTATCTGCACAGCAGGGTGCACGTATTAGCCATCTCTATATGCTTGTTACTATAAAAAGCATTATAGTTAAAGGAAATGTCAAATATCCTCCACTGAACAGGAACACCTATCAAAACCCATTAAAGCAAATTGATCCACAGGTTCACCTCAGATTTATCAACCCAGGAAAGCCAATAATTTGATCTTCCAGATCAAAGCATGGGAGTTCAGATTCCAAACACCACATGACAGGAGAGTCCTTATATCGACTGAGAACAAGCTATGTGATTTTTTAAAAATAATAATAATAGTCAAGACCAGCAGCTCCCAAAACAGTGACCTCTAGATTTATTGGTCTACACCTGGGGTTCTCAACCTGTGGCCTGTGGGCTGGATCCGGTCCATGACACCATTTCATGTGGCCCACACCTTTGCTCCAGTCGATGCTTTCCACCTCCTCCTCCTCCTCAATCCTTCCCCCTTCTGCTTGGTTTGGTATGTCCCCTAATGGCACTCCATAGCAGGGTGGATGTTGTAAGCCTTTTAACATCTGCCCTGCTATGGATTGCCATTAGGGACATGCCAAGCCAAGCAGAGGGGAAAAGGATTGAGGTGGCAGCGGAAGTGGAAGCGGAAGTGTTTATGATAGACAGAAACATGGCCGTGCATGTGCAAATGTGTCCACACATGCGCAACAGCCTGCGTCTTTCCTGAGGGCTGCTCTGGCCAAGTGCAGGCTAGAAGGACAGCCTAGACTCCTCCATGCAGCTCCTCCAGGCTGTTAAGCAGGGAAGCAGTGTGAAGGGGAGTGGTGGGGTCTCAGGGTGGCGGTGTATCCAGCCCACCAACAATCTAAGGGGTGTAATCCAGCCCATGGTTCAAAAAGGCTGAGGACCCCTGGTCTACACAATTACTGTCTTCCTCAGCCATCACAGGGCAAAACAGTTTAAAAGAAAGTGCAGGGTTCCCATTTTTACCTTTTGTTTTCTCTGTCTGGTAAACCTTTTCATAATCCCTCACAGCATCTTCATATTGCTCTGTGTCCATGTAACTAAGCAAAAAAACAACAACCAAACAAACAGTTTATAGCTTACAAAACATCAAATGGAATGTGAAATGATTCAAATAGACAACACAAGTTTACTGGTGAAGCAAATGACTAATTCACTTAATTAACTTGGGAAAGCAACTGCCTCCTAGTCCCAGACTCAGCCTACACTGACATGTAAGTCTTCATATGTGATCAGACCCATCTTGTTGAATCCATGGAGTCACCAAAGGGATTTGATTTGGTTAGGAAAGTGAATTCATTGTGGGGTTGATGGACACAACGAGCAACAATAAGTGTTTAAGAAGAACCAGGAAAACCCCCAAGTTCAAATATAACCATGGCCATTAAAGGCTCAAGAAAGGCCATGCTAATTTATTTTTCAACCTAAAACTACAGAAGAAATATAATTCAACGAGCTGAACTTTGAAGCGAGAAAGTGTTTCTTTCTTTCAAGTTTGTAAAAGTGAAAATATAGAAAAAGAAGAACAGTTGGCTGGTTCCACCAGGCTGACCAGAGTATTATAGTAATTATAGCCCAAAAATATAACAAATCTAATTTCAGAGTCATTGCCGAGTTGGGTAGCAATAGAAATTTGAAGAATAAATAATAAATAAAAATAATTAAGAGTAAATGTTTCAAATGCTATGTGCAATAAAAGTTTTTAAGACAAGGATGTCCTTCTAATTTCACTGATTTCTACAGTTGCTGTAGATGTTTTTCAGCATTATACACATTGATAAAACTATTTACACTCTTTGCCATGATGACTCCGGTAAACCACCCATATAAGCTTATTTTGGGTATTGTTTGACATCAAGGATGGGTCAAAAATGATTTAGGAGAGTGATCTGCAAGTCAGCATTGCTAATTACAACTCCTAAGCCAGTGATGGCAAACTTTTTAAGAGACCGGGTGACCAAACTGTAACCCAAAACCCACTCTGTACTTAGGGGAGGAAGGTGCAATGAATTTGGAAAACCTTACCCCAATCAATTTGATCAAAGAGGCTTGCTGTGCTGAGAAGCGAAACTTTTTCTCATTCAGCAAGGCCAGTAGGAGCATTACATCACCGGGAAGAGTGCCTCTAGAGGTTTCCTGAGTTATTAAGGAAAGCCTACCCATACACCTCAGGGCAAGGGGGCGGTGGCGACAGAAGGAAGTGCTCCCACTGGGCTGCTGGGCTGAGTGAACTCTGTGCTGGGGGGAGAGAGAGTAAACACCCTCATTGGGCTGCTGGGCAGAGGAGTGGACCGAACGCTGTGTTGGGGAGATGGCTCGTGTGCCCACAAAACGGGCTCTGCATGCCCCCTCTGGCATGCGTACCATAGGTTTGCCACCACTTTCCTAAGCTGTAGAACTCCTTCCCACAAGAGGTCAGGTGGGTTCCCTCTTTGCTGTCCTTCTGCACACAGGCACTTGACCTTCCTATTCAGGTAGGCTATTTCTCAGTGACTGGCTGCCCTAGGAGTTGGCTAGATGTTTTTGTATTAAATAATTAGTAATAAATATGCTCATACCTTTAAAAAAAATCAAAGCAACATCACAATTACAGCCCCGAACTCTCCATTGAGATTCAATAGGCATATGCTCACCACTGTGCTCTCCTCAGGTAGGCTTTGATGTATGTGTCATCCAGTTTGATGGCATTTGTGCAGTCTTCTATTGCTTCGTCCAGCTTCCTGAGCTGGAAAGTAAGCAACGAGGTTAGGAAGTATAACTTCATGCATTCATTCTCTCTCTCTCATACACACACACACTGACACGAATGGAGAGCAACAGTTTTTATAAAAGCTTTACACTTTGGGGATCTGCAAGGATGGCAATCTGAAACCTTTATTTCTTACTAGCTGATTGCCCAGCTTTACCCGGGGCGCTATGACTGTGTGTACCTGGCCAGGCAGGGTCTTGCTGCCCCATCGCCCCAGCCACCTGGGCTCCCACCGAGGCACCCCATGGCTGGTGCACGGGGCCATCTCTGCTGTGGCTGTGGTTTCGCTCGCTCACCCTGCCTGGCGGGGTCCTGCCTCCCTGTCTTCCCGGGTCCCTGCCGAGTGGTCCCATGGCCGGGGCGTCGCCCCAAGCACCACTGCCATTTTGTTCCTCGCCTACTCATGCTGGTGTGTCTAGCTCCTCCATCCTCCCAACCACCCGGGGTCCCGGTGCAGCGGCCCGAGGCCGGCGTGGGGCCTGTTGTGCCACTGCTGCCACGCGCCACTGTTCGTGGCTTTTTTCCTGTGTGTGGGGCATTTGCGGCCCTGTTCTTGTGTGGCGCCCCTTGGGGCAGGAGGCGGCTGTTTCTGGCTGTGCCAGAGCCTGGCCCCGTCATTTGTCCTGCCGCCGCCACCCCCCACTGCCTCCTTTCACCCCGCGTCCCCCGGTGTTTCTGGTGCCGCCATTTTGGACCAGGCCACGTGGTGCGTTGGCTCCTTGATCAGTCCCTCACACGCACCCTCCCAGATTGTCTGCAAGGATGGCTTGCGTGCGCAGACAGTTGCGCATGCACACTGTCACCTTTCCTGGCTGGTTTTTCTGTCGGGCTGGGGGGGGGCTTTTGCGGGCTGTTTTCTTTTTGGGTCCAACCCCCGAAATGGACTGCTGGACCCCTGCAGTCGTGTGCGTGATTGCTCAAGGTAGGGGTGCGCAAAGTTTCAGCAAGTCGGTACAAGAGTGTGGTTGTTCTTTCATTCTCCAGCAAATATAGAAAGGATAGACTCCTGGATATCTTATGTTGAGCCTCCTTGGATTTTAAACCTTGTTTTTTGTAGGCAGTGCGAAGTCTTTAAGATATTTTAAATTCTCTAATATATTCACTGATGATTATGGTATACAAAATATTCCAGAGGACTCAAGGTGAAAATTTTGGGGAGTAATTTTCTTTTAAGAAACCATAAAACCTTTCTATATATCAGGATAACTTCTGTCTAGAAGCAGTCCTAAGTGTTAATAAGAGGAGAAAGAACCACCCAAGTTTTTGTTATGGTCCATCAGAGATCAACAAAGTCAAACCCTCCAAGACCAATATTCTCCTAATATGAACATTTACACTGTGCTTGATAAATTCCAATCTAGTTCAGAGGTCACTGACATGGCAGGCTAAAGAATTAACTGATCTAGTTTAGGAATTTATCTGCCATATAAACTAGTGAAGAGATAATCCAAGAAGCTTCATCCTCTTCAGCTTTTAGTCGCATTATTATTTCAAGCCAGACTTAGTACAAAACCTTCGGCTGTTCAAATACCTTCCGAATGTGTGAGTTGGAACTGGCACGAATCAGGACAGGACACAAATGAGTTTGTGCCACTTGGCTACTAATTACAAATCTGGCAAAATTATTTGATGTATTATTGACTAAGGAGGGAAATACTGATCAAGAAGTCAACCATTTACCCCCAAGCAGATCTTTAAGATACAACTAAGGGCACTGTGTAAGATGGAGCTGCTAAAATAACCCATTCTGCTGCTTTAAAAATAGATATTTTGGTGGTACAGTATTAGATTTATGCTTAGGAATAACGTGCCATCATTTGTGATGACTTCATTGCTCTGTCAATCTCTTCTGTCTCTCCAAAGGCAAGAATAAACAATTGAGTATAGTAAGATCTAGATACACAACTGGTGTTATAATTACATGAAAATGGTGAAAATAATCATTTCCTTAAACAGGAAATGGATCAATGCTAAGGGAGTAAAGGACTGAAATACAGCAATAAATATTTGCATGAGCTCAACCTAGTTGTGGAAAACAAAATTGGGTTAACTCAAGGGTTCTCAACCTTTTAAAGCCACGTGCTGGATCATGCCCCCTCAGACAGCTGAGTGGGCCAGACTGGTGGTTCCCTCCACTGTAAATGCTGCCGTAAAATGCATCTGTGGCTGTTGTAAATGCATTCATGACAGCTGCAGGCGCATTTGCGGCTGTTGTAAATGCGTCTGCTTCCGCTTTCAGCGGTGATGACAACGCGGGCCACATGAAATGGTGCTGTGGGCTGGCTCAGGGCTAATTAATAGGCAGCCAATTATTTATCTGACTTCAGAGAGGAACTTATCATATGAAATTTCACCCACCCATAGCATATACCACCTTTGCTGTCATATATTTCAAAAGATGTAATGTTAAAAATGTATAATACATACTGTAGAATTAGCAAAAGAAGCTTTGGATTGTACAAGACAAAGGACCTAACCTCACCTCATGTATGTATATTCAGTTCAGTAGGCTAAAAGGTTTTCTGAAGTCCTTGAGCGCCAAAGCACATGGCTTCCTCATTGAAGAGAAAAACAGTGAGTACTTTCTTAGTTGATCTGTTAACGCTAGAAGCTCACTTTTCAACTAACAATACGGCCCTTCTCCTAGCTTTCCTCAATCTCATTTCTCTAAATCTCTTTCATTTCTCTCCCTGCATTTAAGTTTCATTTCTCAATATCTGTTAAATTGATTTTTAAATGAATGGGGTTATTTTGTCTATGGTTAATCATTAGACAGCAATGAGGGGGGAAAAGGTCATCACAGTATGCAACAGCTTTGAAAACTTCCCGACAATGAACTCAAGAGCAGCAGAAATAAAATAACGTAAACCCACCCACACCAAGCTCTTTCTTAGTTTTTTTTAAATCCAGGAAATGGTAGTTTCTGAGCCAAATCAAGTAGCCTGTAGAGTACAGAAATCATCTACTTGCAAAAAATGCTACTGTTGTTTGAATGGCTAGGTGCCATTAGTGTATGATGAGATGGACAATGATTTAAAATATGAACAATCAACATGGAGGCAAAAAGAGACATGGATGGAATGAATGAAAATGGTAGAAACAGGACTGGTCAGAAAACTTTGCCCATCCATCCTTCTTTGCCTTTTAATACAACTTGTTATTGACTCACGTTAATTTGCAAGTTCCAGTTTCCCAGCTCCCATATAATGATGAAAACGACACTGGTCTACCTTCTAAAGGTACAGCAAGCATAACTGAGATAGGATAAGCACACGGACATTCAGAAGTAACACATATTATAAAACTTCAAGGCAAAGGTCTCCCTTCCTCAAAAGCCAGTCGTGTCCGACTCTAAGGTGCAGTGTTCATCTCCATTTACAGCCAAAGAGCCAGTGTTCTTCATCTACAGGTGTTTCCATGGTCACGTGGCAGGCATGATGGAATGCTGTTACCTTTCTTGCTAAAGCTACTTGCAATTTCTTGCTTTTGAACTGGTGGGTTGGTAGGAGCTGGGACCGAGACTGCAGCTAACTCCATCATGCAGCACTCGGGTCTTGAACGGCTGACCTGCTGACCTTCAGGCCATCAAGCTCAGGGGCTTAGTCTCTAAGCCACTGCAGTCCCTATTAAACTTTAGGTAAAGTAAAGGTTTCCCTTGCTCGAAAGCCAGTCATATCTGACTCTAGGGTTCAGTGCTCATCTCTGTTTCAAAGCTGAAGAGCCAGCACTGTTTGCTTCTGGAGACGTTTCCGTGGTCATGTGGCAGGCATGACTAGACACCGGAGCGCACGGAATGCTGTTTACCTTCCCACCAAAGTGGTCCCTATTTATCTACTTGCAATTTCTTGCTTTCGAACTGCTAGGTTAGCAGGAGCTGGGAGAAAGACGGGAGCTCATTCAGTCCTGCAGTACTCGGGAATCGAACTGCTGACCTTCCGCCATACTGTTATTTCTGCAGATTTGTTCAAAAGAAGAAAGGTGTGCCAATACATGCTTCAGCCTCCCTCTTGGTGGCAGAGTTCATAACTTGAGATCTGCAAGCCTTGCCAGACTAACCACCATAACCATTCTTCACTGGCTCAGAGCCCTCCTTGGCCATCAGGAAGCTACACAACCAAGAGGGCTCCTTCCAGTAAGGCCTTTGCATCCTTCCAAAAAGTGAGACAGATGTTCTTGAGATAAAGATTTCTCAGTCCTTTCTCTTCTACACACTGCACACTTTCTCCATATCCAATTAGTGAGCTACAGAAATCTTTGAAGAATTCTCTGATACAAAGAAGGGAAAGAAAAAACCCAACTCCATATTTATCAGTGCTATTACCTTCGAGTTAACTGTCCCGCGGTTGCAGTAGAGTTTGGCATTCGTTTTCCTGTTATTTGGGTCTATTGCCAGAGCTTCAGTATAAAGTTCAAAAGCTAGCTTGTAATTCCCATCCTTGAAGGCCTTGTTGCCGTCATCTTTCTTTGCTTTCAAAGCTTTGGCATTCTGAAAGAAAAGATGGGCACGCAAGACCATTTAACTATTTATTTTGCAAGTTTTTTAAAAAAATAGCACAAACATAAAAGTAAGATTTTTTTGTTATTTGGGGGGATGGACACAGATGGAACCACCCAGTGGTTTCAATGCATCACACCTTCCTGCATTTCTTTCACTCCTCCTCCTCACAAAACTCCATCAAATTCTTCATCAAGTCTGCTATCATTTGAACATGACTTTTCCTGAAATGGATCAGTATCTTCATAGAGGCTATGATCACTTTCATTTGTTTTTAGTTTGACTAGCAACAGAGATCTGAGTTTATTAAAGCAGTGTGTAGTGAACAATTCAGCTGCCAAACAATAAATGTCACATTTTTTGAAGTGCGGGCTATTTCGTCAAACTGTCACCCAAAAACACAATAATTGTGTCTGATAGCATAATAAAGGCTTTTTAAAAAAAAATTGAATAATTTATTTTAAAACATTTTGATTAAAAAAATGTTGATTATACACAGCAGTCTTAAAAATAAAAACCAGACAGAGCAAAGATGATGTTGGTATCAGACCAATAGAAAATAAAATAATGTGTATTGAATAGTCACTAGCCTGTTGTAGATTATGAACCAATTTGAGATATTAATGATATATGAACTTGCAGTTTTTGCAGAAGTAGCCATGTTAATCTGTGCAAGTACATTAGGGGGAAAAATCACACCCAAAACAAACAGCAACAGACAAATTTGTGACACCTTAAAGACGAATTGCTATACAGTAATACCTCATACAAAGTCCGCTTCAAACAACATTGAATTCATACAACATCGCCTAGTTCCTTGAAAAAAGTTGCCTCATACAAAGTCACTGTGACTTTGTATGAGGCATTGGGGTTTTTCCCAGGTTGCATTGTGCCTTGGCAGTATAAAAGGCAGGACACATGTGTGTATTGCTCTTGTGGGTTTTGCATGAGGCAAAGAGTGTTTCGGAGTGTTTTTGAGTGCGATTTTGGATTTTTTGAATTTTTCGTCAGAATTTTTGGAAGCATTCCTGGGATTTTTGCAGCATTTTTCAGGTTCTTGGACCATTCTTTGGCACAGTGGAAAGGTAGGTAAATGAGGTTTTCTGTTTCCGATTGGCTTGGGGTGGGGGCTGGATGGGGGAGGGCAATTTTTTGGTGGGGTGGGCAATTGTTTGGTGTTTGCTGCTGTGGTTTTTAAAAAAGATTGCATGCTCCATAATTTTTCTTATGTTGGTTTTTTTTAGGGAGCATTGTTTGGCAGGGTGGACAATTGTTTGGCGTTTGATGCTGTTTGGATGATTAACACTGTGCTGCATGATGGGACATGTTGGCATCCATTTTGTCCTTGTTTCCATCCAGTAATTGTTTACAGTAGCTTGTACAAAATGGATGATCGGCCGCATGGCTGCAGATTAACACTGTGCTGCATGATGGGACATGTTAACTTTTAAAACCGCACTTCATAAAGTTTTCAAAAGTTAAAAACTTGTTGTATGGTTTGTCCACTAAAATCAGGGTTGTTTGACATGTTTTTGTAATGTATTTAGCCTTTAGACAATGATTTCTTAAAGTTCTGTCAGTTTCCTTGGCTTTGCCCTGAAGTCTGTGCTGTTACAGTACAATGTATCTCTATGGAAACGACGTTGTACGAGGCATCGCGGCAAGGATTTGGACATTGTATGAGGCATCGCAGCTATGATTTTGCATGCCTCATACAACGTCCAAATCCGCATAAAGTCCAAACTTGTGGAACCAAGTTTGGATGTTGTATGAGGTATCACTGTATTTTAATGTGAGGGTTTTTTGGGGGGAGGGGGGAGGGAGCCAGCATTAAAAAATTTATCCTTGAGCCAGGAAAGCTCACATTAAACTATAGCAGTGTCACATCATTTTGTCTGCTGGGTTTTTGGGTTACTTGTCTAATATGCTTGCAAATATTGGACTAACACATCTTCAAAAACTGCAAGTATGACGTGAATTTGAAGTTACCCTTGATTCAAAACAGATTGCCTTCATCCACTGCATAGGCATTAAATTTAGATACTTAACACCAGGTAGGATCTTATGCCTTCACTTGCTCACCAGCATCCAAGTTATTTGCCAAGAGAATGTTCCCCAACTATGATCATGGTGGAATACATGATGTGATGCTTTAGAACAGCAATTCTTAATCAGTGAACATCTCACCCAAACTGGAAGATTCATTAGAGTATTAGGCAAGGTTTGTGTAGCTTGAAAAAGTATACTACTACACATTTCTAAATTCGAGAAGGAGACACAATTATACATCCTGCTTTCTTTGTATGCAATTTATTGCATCTTCCTAAAAAGTACATTAAGCATTATCTTTTCTTTATCTATCTTTGCTTTAAGACCGCAGTTCCCAATGTGGGGCACACGCCTCACAGGAGTGCTCACTTGGATTTCTTGTAATTGAAATCCAAGAACACTTGGAGTGCCAAGGTTCACCCTCACGGTTCTAGAAGATAAAAGAGAGGTAAAGAATGTAGAGCTGGGTGTAAAGAACCTTAGATTTCCTTTCCTGCTTTACTTTGCTTTAACGACAAGTCTTATGGATCTGCAAATGTTTGGAAGCAAATTAGCAACATCTGCTGAATTTTGAGAAACTAGACAGAAGACTGAATAACATTTCCGATGGCTAGAGCTTTCCCTACCACTAGTCCATGATTTCCAAAGAATTACGAAATATAGTGAACACTGAAGAAATAAGGCAAAATAAGCAAAATTATGGAAATTTACCCAATTTGCATAATTTTGACAGGTTGTACAATTCATACCCGTCAAGCCTGGCTCTGGAAAATACGGGAACTGCTCTGGCCAGCAACAACTCCTTTGTGCATGCACAGAACCCCTTTGCGCATGCGCACTGCTGCCTATGATGGGTGCCCATGCGCAGTAAGCCCTTTCCCTGCCGTTCAAAAATACGGGATGGCGATGGGAAAGCGGAGCAACGAGCGCTGAAATGCAGGAAATCCCGGCCAATATGGGATACTTGACAGGTATGGTACAATTCTGTTTCTCTTGGTACAGAACAGCAATTGCCTGGCTGCAGAATGTTAATTTTAGCATGCAGTGCACACAGCTTTGATTAGGGTAGCCATGTTCTCTCTCTGGATGCCTCAGAAACACAAATATTTCTAGAAGGAAAGCAGAAAGACACTGACCTTTACACATGTTCCCTTGCTTCCATCCACGTAAACCCCTCCCCTCCAATTTTGTGTTTGTTGCAGCTGTTCACATATTATCCCTTCCACTGCTCACATGTTTATCAAACATTTTACACACATGCACAATCACATGGCTGTTTCCTGTTGAACTTACACGGCAGGCAAGACAGGCCTTGTCATGGTCAGGAGCCATTTTGAGGGCCTGGACGAAGAATTGCACAGCCTTCTCGATACAGTCTTCATAGTAGAGACAAAGCCCTCGGACATAAAGAGCATCAGCATTTGTGGAATCTATTCTCAAGATGTCACTAAAAGCAGGGGGGGGGGGGAAATGAATACAGATATTACAAAACTGCTGAACTCAAAGGGATGTTGGTCATATGCTTAACTCAGGAGAGAAAGGTCAACATGCATAAGATGTTCCTGAAAGGCAGGAAACCCATAACTAAAGATATGCCTAGCTATTTTAAAACAATATCCAGTAATCCAGGGTTTCTCAACCTTGGACCCCCAGATGTTCTTGGACTTCAATTCCCAGAAGCCTAAGTCAGTACACCTGCTGATCAGGGCTTCCGGGAATTGAAGTCCAACAACATTTGGGGGCTCAAGGTTGAAAAATCTTGCAAGTAAGCCATTTTTGCAGCTTTTGGCTTTTCCTTCTTATTACTCGTCTAAGCCTCTCCTTGGGACTGCAGTGGCTCAAGTGGCTAAGACGCTGACTGGAAGGCAGGAGGTCAGAAGTTCGATTCCTGAGTACTGCAGGACGGAGTGAGCTCCCATCTTTGTTCCAGTTCCTGCCGACCTAGCAGTTCGAAAGCAAGAAATTGCAAGTCGCTTCGGTGGGAAGGTAAACAGTGGAAACTGCAGAAGCAGACAGTGCTGGCTCTTCGGCTTTGAAACAGAGATGAGCACTGAACCCTAGAGTTAGATACAACTGGCTTTTGAGCAAGGGCAACCTTTACCTATAAGCCTCCCCTTCCCACCCTGCCATTCTCTAAGAAGTCTTCCTGCCAATTCATCTTTTGAGAACTTACAGCTCCTCTTCTTCTTTGCTTTGCTATTCTGCATGGTATGAGGAGCTCAAATATTAGCAGTCCTTTCTATATTAATATATACCTCAATCAATGCCTGGGAATCCATGTGAAAATTAAAGACTGGTAGAGAAACCTTTACTGTGTGGCAAAACTGACAAATTCTCAAGAACAGAACCACTCACTTTATTAACAGATTTTGCTTTCCTACTGAAATGGATGCTTGAAGTAGTTAACAGTAAAAACTTGTTGAAGAAAACACATTAAAAAACAACAACCAAATGTTAACAACGCAAGCGATGACAATAGAGGAAAAAGCACAGAATTTGATTAAGACACAAACTGTTCATTATCCCATTTGTTCTTCAAACTGTTTTACACAACACAGAGACTTTTTACATCAAATCTCTTTCTCAGTCTTCATTGCTCCTACCTGGCAACTGACTGTGCTTCAGGATAGCGTCCTAGCAATGCTAAACATTCTGCTTTGAGGATTTTGAACCGGTGGCAGGCAGGAGCAAATTCCAGAGCACGGTCCATGCAAAAGACCACCTGAGCAGAAGGAGAAAACAGCAAGTGAGAATGGGTAGCCTAGAAGTTGTGCGCCAAATTCAGCAGCATGGTGCCATGGCTGCAAGGGACATTGATTCACGCTCCAAGAGCTGTAAGAAAAGAGGATTGAGAACCAACAGAAGGAAGGACCTCTTTACACCAGTCAAAAGCAAGTAACTGTAACATTTAAGAAATGGAGCTTCTCTATCATGGGTGGAAAGTTTGAGGATTTCACCCTCTGGATCTCTTTGAAGGATGCTTGAATTCAGAAGGTGGGGCTACAATTCCTGACAGCCACAGGTGTAACTGTCAGAGTGGGGTGAAGGGAAGTTAAAAGGTGTTGGGCCTGAGGAATGCTCCTTATCAGGATTAGGTTCACTCTCTGCCTATAGAATACACAGATCTGCGGTCATGTCGGATTGAGTCATGTGCCTCTTCTGCATACCCACGTTCTGAGGTAACAGAAAAACGTTCTTCCTCCCAATTGAAATCGCCTCCTCTCCCATTTCACATTTCCGAGTGTGAAGACTACAAACTCAAGAGGGCAAGAGTATTAAAACTCTAGAGCCGTGATGGAGAACCTTGGCACTCCAGCTGTTCTTGAACTTCAATTCCCAGAAGCCCAAGTCCCTGTGCGTACGCGCAGTTAACCCATTCGTGTGGATTCACAGGGACTTGGGCTTCTGGGAATTGAAGTTCAAGAACAGCTGGAGTGCCAAGGTTCACCATCATGGTTCTAGAATTCCATGATGGTGAACCTTGGTACTCCAGATGTTCTTGGACTTCAATTCCCAGAAGCCCAAGCACCCTGTGAATCAACACGAATAGGTTCCGCCCCATGCTGCCCTCGTTACTCCCGGAAGCGGAAGTATAACGCGCCCGTACGGAAGCTTCTGGGAGTGACGAGGGATGGGCGGGGCGGATGAATCGCAGTAAACCCATTCATGTGGATTCACAGGGTGCTTGGGCTTCTGGGAATTGAAGTCCAAGAACATCTGGAGTGCCAAGGTTCGCCATCATGGCTCTAGATTATGTGGGGCCAAGGAGTGGGAGCCATGCCCAAGTGGCTCACTGTAGCTCCAGGTCTTAAAGAGTGATTTCACAAGCTCTTGTGCTGCTCTAGGCAAGTCACAGCTGCACAAGAAGGGAGGCATTGTGTGGACTGTGCTTCAGCTGGGTCCTCAACTCTTCCTTCCCCCACCCTTTCCATAGGTGACATCACTGCTGGGTGCTGCGAAAAGCACCAAGACACTCCAGATGATGGAGGTCACGGGAAGGGGGTTTCTTCTTCACCAAAAACAAAGAGCACACTTGACGTGGCCCAAAGGATGGCGAGAGCTAACCCGAGCTTCAGACAAGGCAGAGTTCTTCCTTAAAGACAAACTTGAGATTGTCCTTGGCAAGCCAGCTGCTCTTTGCAATTAAAAGGCCATAAAGCAAGAAATCACCAGGATAGACAGAGACCTTGACACTGAGGCTGTGTGGCTGAGTTTTATTCTGCCTTAAGATATACATTGGCCATGCCTCAGGGCATATGGGGACACACCATGAGTCTACGCAGCAGATCTGTTACTTGAGGAAACTAAAATGCAGAGGCAGAACTAAAGCTTGTATTCAGGAGCCAAAGCCACACAACTCATTCTAAGGCAGGGGTTCCCAACCATTTCAAGCCGGGGGCTGGGTCATGCTCTCAGTCAACTTCACAGGCTGGATGGCCATTTTGCCCTGCCTGCACGATGGGGGCAGCCATTTTTGTCCTAACAGCTTCAAAGGGAGCAGCCATTGGGGGATGGATCTGACCCACTGGCCGTAGCTTGGGCACCCCTGCCCTAGTGACAAACTCCCTGACATTTATCCGACCACTTTCCTGTATGAAGGTGTCATGGGAAAGAGGTGGGCATGTTAATTCTCCGTCCTGTAGGGGTAACGAAGTGAGGTTCAGCTGGTGCCCTATGTAAATTGACAGCATGCCAGAGCAATAGAACTGTCCGCAACACATAAGGGATCTGTTTCAAGGATGCAATCTTTCTTTAACAAAGACAGAAATTTCTAGAAAGTCCAAAAGCACTAATTTAGCTCAATGCAAGAAAAGTTTATCTTTACCTTTCGAAAATCCCGTTTTTCAAAATCAACTTCAGCAATTTTTTCATACTCTAGGACAGTTCTGGTATTGTTCAGCTGGAAGATAAGGTAAGAGTGTTCTGAATGTCCACCACATCAGTTTAGTGTATATTAGCAATATACTTTTCTACTCCCTTAGGCAAAGGTCAACTCTAGGGTTTGGTGGTCATCTTCGTTTACAGCTAAAGAGCCAGTGCTGTCTGCATCTGCAGACAGTTCTGTGGACATGTGGCAGGCATGACTAGACACGGAGTACACGGAACACTGTTTACCTTCCTACCAAAGTGGTACTTATTTATCTACTTGTAATTTCTTGCTTTTGAACTGTTAGATTGGCAGGAACTGGGACAGAGATGGGAGCAGCACTTGGGTCTCGAACTGCTGACCTTCCAGTCGTCAAGTTCAGCAACTTAACCACTAAGCCACTACAGTCCCTCTGCTCCCTTAACAAGTATTATAAGGTTTATTTATAGTTTGTTTAAACATCATTTCTGCTACTTCTCCAAAATCAACATGACCTCTAAGAATCTCAGTATAGCAATTTCAATTACACTTAAATAACAAGTGCTTAGAGCACTTTTGGGGTGGTTCACAAGGTAATTAGGATTTTGCTGGGTACTCATTTTACCACCTGACAAGGATGGAAATCAGGGTCAACCTTTCAATTTTAACTTCAATTTATATATCACCTTTCAGAAATATATTATTGTCACAGATAAACAACCAGATATATAATGTAAATAAATATAAATCTATACCTATAAAAATAGGATGTGGCCGTGCGTTTCCGGCATGCATGTCCACACCCGTCCATACTATCCCGTAATGAAGCGCTAACACTTACCTTACTTCCCGAAGACCAACCCCGCAAGGGTCCGAAGCTAACAGTGGGGCCAACGGCCCACGATCAGGAGCAACAACAACAACAACAAAAACGGCCCCCAGCCTCCTCTGCGCCACGGCGCGCCTCAGCCAATCAGGCATGAGGACACGAACAGAGGAGGCAGGACAGCCGGCGCACGTAACAGAAAAAACCCTCATCGTGCGCCTTTTCCCCCTCAACAGCAACAGCGGAGATTTCCTGGCATTTCGGCCAAGGGAGAAGAAGGCAGGGAGGAGAGACAACAAAACATGAAGGGTCTCTCCGGCAGCACTAAAAAGCCTCCTCCCCACTGCCCCCCCCAGCAGAGTTCGCTTGGTAGGTCGGCTGGGGGAGAAGGAGCGGAGAGGAGAGACCCAAAACTCAAAGGTAAATAGCTGGGGGGGGGGGGCAGGGGAAACGGCAGCGGCGGCGGCGAGGTGGCTTTTTAGACCCGTCGGAAAGATCCTTTGAGTTGCGGGACTCTCCACCCTACCTCCTTCGCCTCCGGCCGAACTGCCGGGCAAACTCTGCTGGGGCTGCGGCGGCGGGAATGGCGGCGACGGAGAGGCTTTTCAGGTCTCTCCTCCCCGCCCCCTTCTTCACTGGCCGAAATCCACTGGGGCAAAGTTGGTGGGAGCGGCGGTGATGGGGAGGCAGCTTTGCGTGTGTTGTGTCGGGTGTGCAGTATCAGGTGTGGTTGTGTGTGTGTATATATATTGTGTGGGTGTGGGTATATTGTTTGCCTATAATTAGAAATATTCTTTCCTGCTTCAGGGATCACCTGACCCTATTTGAATGTTTTAAGGCCTTTGTTTGCTCTGGCCTTCTGCCTTGGAAGAGAACAGATGTCTTTTTTTTTAGTTCCTCCATCTTCTAGTGCACATGGCTGGAAGACTTTACTTTCTAAACCAATTTCATCAAGACTCCTGAACACATGTATCTTCTGGCCTTATTTTGTGAGTAAATCATATTTTTCTTTCTCTCAAGTATCTAGTCCAAGTGTGTTTATTAGCTGGGGGGAAAGGGGGTGAACTGGAAGAATTGCATTCAAACATAAAATTGCCTAAAATCTGCCCAGCTTTGCTGTGCAGCTGCTATAAATACTGTAACTTAACAATCTTCACATATTGTAAAAGGCAGCTACAAATATATTTAAATAAATCAGGATGCTGATTCCGTTGCATCTGTGTCATCTTGGGTATTTTCTCAGCACATACAACCAGCTTCAAAAGTCTCACCTCTTGCTGAGCTTGTGTGCTCTTATGATCCAGTTCTAGAACTCGCTGGAAGCAGCGGCTGGCAGCCATAGCATTTCCCAGCGATAGGTGGCATTTTCCCTCCCGCAGATGTCCCTGAAAAGATATTGGAAATAGGAAGCTTTGGTGGCTACCCCACACATAAGGAAGAGTACTAAGAGAACTGCATGCATGGAACCACATACCCTCACAAAGCTATCATCCATCCTGACAGACTGCTGGGCATCGCCAAGAGCCTCCCGGATTCTTCCCAGCATCATGAGCGTGGCAGCTCGGTTCCCGTAGTAGCTGGCATTGCTAGGACAGGCATCTAGAACAGGATGGGAGAATAGTTAGTACAAAAATAAAACACATGTCCATGATACAAGGTAAAGGTTGTCCTTGCTTAAAAGCCAGTTGTATCTAACTCTAGGGTTCAGTGTTCATTTCTGTTTATAGACAAAGAGCCAGCGCTGTCTGTGTTTGCAGATGTTTTTGTGGGCATCTGGCAGGCATGCCTAGACACCGGAGTGCACAGAACACTGTTTACCTTCCTACCAAAGTATTTCCTATTTATCTACTTGCAATTTCTTGCTTTCGAACTGTTAGGTTGGCAGCAGCTAGGACAGACAGCTCACTTCGTCGTGCAGTACTCAGAAATTGAACTCCGACCTTCCAGTCATTCAGTTCAACATCTTAATCACTTGAGCCACCGCAGGGGCCCCCTCCCCTTTTACTAAGAAAATAAAATCTGCTGCTTCTACTTCTTCCCCATCTATTTTCCAGGGACTGATAGGGCCTGTTGCCACTATCTTGGTTTTCTTGATGTTGAGTCTCAAGCCAGCTATATATTCTATATAGTGAATAAATGGGACTGTGTTGGCTTAGTGGTAAAGATGCTGAACTTGACTGGAACGTCAAGTTCCACTCGAGACCTGAGTGCTGCACAACAAAGTGAGCTCCCGTCTCCGTCCCAGTTCCTGCCAACCTAGCAGTTTCAAAAGCAATAAATTGCAAGTAAATAAATAGGTACCACATTGGTGGGAAGGTAACAGCATTCAGTTTCTAGTCATGCCTGTCACATGTCCACGGAAACATCTGCAGACACAGAAAGGACTTGCTCTTTGGCTATAAATGAAGATGAGCACCAAACCCTAGAGTTGGACACGACTGGCTTTCGAGCAAGGGCAAGCTTTACCTTTATCTTAAAAAGATAAGCTCAGAACATTGAGGTTTTACACTTTTGCACATAACATTCAATTTTACCAGACTCACATATCCCAATAAAGAATACAGTAAAACCACGACTTACATATGCCTCGAGTTACATAAAATCTGACTTACATAATGATTTTTGCACTAAAACCATGTCCCAATTTACATAACACAATTTATGGGTTTGCTTCAAGTTACGTAAAAAGTTCATTTTTCCTATAGATTTGCTTCGAGTTAAGTAAAAAATTCATTTTTCCTATGGATTTGCTTTGAATTAAGTAAAAAAACAGATTTACATAAAAGTCTACAGAACAGACTTTTTACTTAAGTAGGGGTTTTACTGTACTTCCGTATCAGGGACCTGAATGTAAGTCACAAAACAACTGGTGCTCTGATATGATCCACATGTTATAGGGTTCTCTGCACCCCAGGATACTATGATTAACTATGAAAATCCCTCACTGCACACAGAATGCCTGCCTTAAACAGCAAGCAAATACATGGCAGATGAATGCAGGAGAAAGAACATTTTCACTGAGAGAAATCAGGGTCTTTATGATCAGTGCTGTAACTTCTCAGAAGAACAAGCTAGACAACCAACGAAAATATTCTCCTCACCTATGGCTTTTGTGTAGTAGTTGTATGCTTCGTTGTAGTCCTTCTTGGCATAAAAAGCATTCCCTTGCTCCTTGTAGGACTCCGCTTCCCTGAAAAGTAACCAGATTGCACACCTTAGAGGGCATAGAGCGCTAAGCAGCAAATATGAGACAAAAAGGAGAGAGTGTGAACATTCACCAAATCAGTTTTCATGGAATGGACCCCAATTAAAAACAGAAGGACACCCACAGCTTATGGAACGATCGTGTTACATGTAACTCTCAATGAGACAAACCTGCCATGCGAACAATGTTAAGAGGCCACATAGCTTGCTCCCTAACTTTAGAGACTGAATCAGTTTAAACTGGAAAGTGGTTCACGTTGAGGCTGCATATTTCAAGCTTCACTGAAATCATTTAAGGATTTTTACACAAGAAAATTCCAACATATTCTTAGTTAAACACCCTGCAAAGGTTCTCACAATTAGGTTAAAATGGCCTGATCCAGGAGGACGCTGATGCAAACATATCACAAGAATTGGTGGATTTTGAGCAATTTGCTTTTAGCCAATCACATTATTAATGTAATCTGTTAGGGGATGTAAGTCTTCGCCTCACACCCTAACTGGTTGCAAGGCATATTGTGTCTGTGATGCCTTCAAGACCCTACTGCAGGGGCACACAGGTGCTGGGACTTTTCCCTGGTGTGCTCCATAGGCCAGTGTATTTAGGTCAGAGCAGGATTGCAGACTTCCAGCTACAATGCTCAACTTGCTCTACTGACAGTCTGGATGAAGATTCCTGCGTCTTCCAGAACCTGCTACGAGGGCTGAATCTTTGCACTGATCCTGATGATGGCTTTTGCCTGATATGCCATCTGTGCTTGCTGGACAAAGAAGGACTACTTGGGGTGAGCCTCCACCACGACAGAAGGTGTAGAACTCTTTGGCTTTGTCTGTAATTACAGCTTGCATTTACCCTGTTGAACTGAACTGTTGCTGAACTGTTAATGGACTTGTACATAGCACAAATGAACTGCCTCAGTGAGGTCAACTGAGCAGCCCAAGAGAATATATCTGTTTTGTGTTACAGTTGTTGCACTGTATATACTTGCACCTTTTTACTTACTGAGTAAACCTACGTTGAGTTTTTATTCTGCACCAAGATCTGTCTGCCTGTTTTTCTCACAAGGGACCACCTTGGCAGGTGCAAACCTCTTGCTGGCCACTGCATACCACTCTGCTAACCCATATCTGTCAACCTTCCCGGATTGGCTGGGATTTCCCGATTTTTGGTGCCGATTTGCGCCATTTCCTGCCCGCATGTGCCAAAACCCCGGAATTGGCAGCGGGGGGGGGGGGGGGGGAAGAGGTACTGCGCATCCCTTCTGCGCAAGACGCGTTCTACGCATGCGTAGAAGGCTTTTACACTTACGTAGAACCCTTTTACGCTTGCGTAGAAGGCTTTTACACTTACGTAGAACCCTTTTACGCTTGCGTAGAACCCTTCTACACTTGCGTAGAAGGCTACGCAAGCGTAATAGGGTTCTACGCAAGTGTAAAAGCCTTCTACGCATGCGTAGAACGCGACTAGCGCAGAACCGTTGAGCGCAGGTCCCGGATTGTCCTTAGCCGCGGTTGACCGGTATGTGCTAACCGTTTACATCAACATAATCGCCCTGTTAATATAATTTTTAATCAAAAATCAAATCATTTTGACAAAAGTAGCATGCTTTATATTTATATAATGTACTGACTTTCACATACAGATAAATGTTTGTTTCTAATTACAAAGTACAAAACCATGTTTGTACTGCTGGAGTGCATATATTTTAAAGTTTAAAAATCTAAATTTCTCTAACATTAAGAACTTTCCCAGTTTTAACAAAAGAGATGGTGAATGTATAAGAAACAGAATATGCTAGATACATTTCTGTTTGGTTAGCTAACCACTAAGCAGAAATGAAACGTTGCTAAGTGCTATTCTGGACCTACAGAGCTGCTCTGAAAGAAACGGTAATAACAGCTGCCCAGCTTTTAAGTAAAAGGGAGAGAGTGGAACAAACTAACAAGGCCATATAAAAGATATTGAAGAACAAGGAGGATTAATTTAAGATAAACGTGATTTAGATCACCAGGAAGAAAGGCCAGTTTAAATCAATTATTTGAATACTCTTATTCATTTTCAGGTTTATATATTGCAATGATGGTGAACCTTTTAGAGACTGAGTGCCCAAACTCAACAGGCTGGAGTCTGCATAGCAGAGGGGTGGGACGAACTCTTTCCTGGGGGAGGGAGGAAGTGCTCCTATTGGGCTGCTCGGCAGAGGGGCAGGGCAAACTCTGTGTCATGGCGACGGCACACGTGCCCACAGAGAGGGCTCTGAGTGCCCCCTCTGGCACGTGTGCCATAGGTTTGCCACCGCTGATACATTGCCTGAATGATTATACCTGCTAACAAGTGCACTACAGAATTATATGTAATTGTGGAAGAACGGTAACATCAAGGCTTTCCGTTTAACTCATTCTATAAGCATTGAAGGAAATTGAGCACACAACTACTGACAGAATGTGATTCAATGTGAGCTTTCACACAACTGCTCATAATCAACATCCTATTGCACAAGCTACTCCCAGAAAAATAAATACAGGTTTGCAGTATAAATCCCCAGAACCTCCCAAAAGTAAGACTCACATGTTACTGACTGCTAAGCAAGGATAACTATCCATGTCTTTTGACTGAATATTTTAAATGCGCTTTTTTTATTAAACTATTTTAATTTGCATTTTAAAAATATCAAGGCTACCTACAACTATAATTCAGAAATACAAACACAGTATCCTGTCATACTATCACATAAAAATAGTAGAAGTCAGTAACCAGAGAGAACCGGACAACTAAAATATCTGGGTAAACAAAAAGAGATTTGAAATATTTCAGAAACAGTTGCGGTGTTGAAGGTAATCACACCTGCATAGGGAGGGTATTCTATAATTGGGACACCAAAATGAAGAAGGGTTTGCACCCAAAAGACTAGATGAAACATTAAAAAAAATAAAAAATAAAATTCGGAGTATTATCATATTGCTTCAAAATTAGAATGCAGTAATTCCTCTTTGGCAAATGGAAGTTGTCCAAAATCGTGACCTAAAATGCAATATTTCATGCCTAAGGATTCTGCTGGATTGAATAAACCAGAGATCCAGTTCTCAAACTCAGGCTAAAAGAATAGGTGGTATAAGCCTCCTTATATCTCCAAACTGACAGCTCTCCTAAACTTGATTTCTCAAAGACAGCCCACATCCTCACTACTCCAGCAAGAGTCAAGCAAAGGAATTATGGATTAGACCGGGGTGGCCAACCTACAGCCTGTGGGCAGGACCTGACCCATGGCACCATTTTATGTGGCCTGTCGCTGCCCTCGCCGCTACTGGAAGCAGAAGCAGTTATGTTTATGACAGCTGCAAAATGCACCTGCGCATGCATAAACGTGCCTGCCATAAACATTTCCGTAAATTCACCTGTGGCTATTGTAAATGCGTTTACAACAGCAGTGGATGCGTTTTATGGCAGCACTTATGGCGGAAGGAACCACGTGACGAGCCCGCTCAGCTGCCCATGGGCGTAGTCTGGCTCACGGCACGAAAAGTTTGGGAACCCCTCGATTAGATGATACCAGCTATGTCAGGGATTAAAAAGATCTAAAGAGAGAGGGGGGGAAGCAAAACAATAGAGGGTTGTGTTGGGGTATGATAGCATGGTTTAAACCTCAATCTGGTCCTAACACTAGCAACCCTCCTGTACTTCCTCCCACATACAACTATCACCAGAACAGGGGACTTCATTTGCCTACAAACATCCTAGAAACTCAAGAACATTTCATTCCAAAAGGGGCTCACAGCTAAGACATGTGCAGCTCACTTACTACAGTCGATCAAAGTTGGTTCAGAAAACAAGCAATGATCTGATTATTTTACACACAGCTGAATGGATTCCAGAGGGAGTGGCAGATGCAATCCAATGGGTTTAGGGCAGTCCAAAACAGAAACCAACACACCTATGGTAAGATAAAAATCTGTTCTTTCCACAACTCTTGTCATTTTACTGTATTTAAAATTGTGGGCAGGACTGTAAAAACAGAAGTCCGCAGCAGTCCAGTCCAGAAATAACAGGATATTGTGGTTCTCCATTATGCAAATAAACTATAGGTGACTTTTGGGTTTGTAGTTCATGATGATGAGTTTGGGAGCAACTAGTTCAAAACTAATCACCATGGAGTGGGGCATCCTGGAATGGTGGGCAAAGGTGTTGTCTACCCCTAGCCTAGTCCTTGCAAGCAACTGAGGATCTGTGTTCTACACTAGCGGAGGCCCCCTAAATGGTATTTTAACACAAACCCGTGTAGAAAAACAAGCAAAGCAATCACATTTATACACCGCTCCATAGCGCTTAGATAGCCCTCTCTGGGCGGTTCACAAGTTAATTAGCATTAGAATTCAGTAGGCTGCAACTAGAATGTGGAAGGGCACAGCCAGGTCTTCCATCTCCAGGCAAGGACTCAGCTAATAAAAAAAAAAGTTGATAGAAAGCACTTCAGTAACCAACAGTGCATACGCATCTAAAAACGATGTCAAGATCTCCTAAGCTAAATACGTCATTCTTTGGGGAATGGTAGCATAAGGCAATCCAATGTCATTCCCATGCTTACATGCAGATCACCAAGTTTCTCCATTTGGCTTATCTCAGCATGCTAATCAATTTCAAATCTGCCTCTTGACAATAACAGTTTCCTAACCCATCACAATCAGATCAGTGAATTAGAAGAAACAGAAAAATAACTTGGTAAATTAGGTGGTTTAGTCCTTGTCTTGCACAGCTAGAAGAAGTGAGGAGCCTGAAGCCATTTGATGCTACTGAAATCACAGATGGACCTTCACAAAAGAGAAAGTACAAATCACAAATCATTGTTCCAGCCTATCAGTTTTTTAAATTACTTCTCTCTCTTCTAGTTCACAAACTCCAAGACATCTACTGCCCGCCAACTTTTGAAAACTCTCCCCATGAAGAAAAATGAAACTGGCTCTCTAAAAAAAATTCTTGGCTCATTATTAATTTAATTGTCAAATTTATATATTATAGTAAAAGACATTCCTCAGTTTCAGCCATACAAACCAAGCAACTCTTAAAGGAGTACAGGGACAGTAAACTTAACCATGTTGATGAACTCTGATTCTACTTGACCTTGCAGTTGGAACTGAAGCAACATACTGCGACTCAAAAACAGCTTAATAATCAGGATTCTGGGACATATCCTGACAGCATACCAGTGTTTCCCAAATTTTGGGTTTTGGACTCCATTTCCCAGAAGCCTAAGTCAATTCCTCAAAGCACTGATCAGCCAATACACTGACTTAGGCTTCTGAGAATTGAAGTCCCCTGTGGGGCCCACTTTGGGAACCACTGGCATAAGCAAAAGTTCAGGACACAAGACAAGGCTTTGGGCTTCATATATACTTTTGCAAGTTAGATCCTAAGTAAACCTCTTCCATAGATAAGGACAGCACCACAGAAAATTGTTACCACTCATAATCCATACATTAGATAGGTCAGTGATGGCGAACCTTTTAGAGACCGAGTGCCCAAACTCAACAGGCTTCTGTTAGCACTGCAGTAGGGCGGAGCAAACTTTGTGCTGGGGGAGGGAGGAAGTGCTCCTATTGGGCTGCTTGGTAGAGGGGTGAACTCTGTGCTGGGGGAGGAAGCGCTCCCATTGGACTGCTGGGCAGAGGGGTGGGGCAAACTGTGCTGAAGCTACAGCGCCATGCCCACAGAGAGGGCTTTGAGGGCCCGCTCTGGCACGCGTGCCATAGGTTCACCACCACTGAGATAGGTTGCTCACCATTACTCCCTGAGGGCTCAAAGAGAGATTATGTTTTAGGATATTGAAAAAAGGTATGGTAAATTTTAAATGCTCAGTGTATTTAAGACATTCATCATTAATTTCAAACGACTACTCCAGGGATTCTCAACCTGCGGCCCATGGCACAATTTCATGTGCACCCCCGACTCCACTACACCAGTAAGTGCCATGTGGTGGAGTAAGTGCAAAATGGCCGTCCTGCCCCCAAAGCTGTCTGAGGGAGCGTCACCCAGCCCCCGGCTTAAAAAGGTTGAGTACTCCTAGGCTACTCATTCACAAGGTCACCACAAGTTAAGGAACATAACAGCAACATTCCAGCCAATTTAGTTTTGGCCTTCAGAAACAGTAACTCAGTAATTACTTTTACATTGTGAAGTTTGAAAACAAACTGTAAAAAGTCCTTGCACACTACCAAATTATTTTCCATGAATAAAACCATGGAACAAATTGGATGAAATATGTCGAGCAATTTTAAGAAAATAAAACTCATTTTTCCCAACATCGTTAGATTTGGTCTGAACTTCAGGCTGTGTTCTAGCAAATGTACCCATTTCTCTTTTTGTTTTTAGAACCTGGAGATTTCTTCCAAAGGACTGAAATCTATAGCATCAAAACAGTTGTCAGCTTTGAATCTTCTTCTAAAACTTTCCCAGATCTTCTCCGAGGACAGCAAGCGCTGAGCCCTAAAAATTACTGTATTTACTGGCATATAAGACACATAGGAGTATAAGACCCACCCCATTATTACCAAAATAGCCCACTATATACAGTACAGGATACACTCCATTTTTCAAGTGTATTTTAAGGAAAGGTGGGTCTTATACGCCAGCAAATACATTATTTTTCAAGTCTCAGGCCCCCAGGGATGGAGTAGGGCACAGGGACAGTTGTCCAAGATCCAGGGATGTGCAGTTCTTACCACTCTAATAAATATTATCCCAGTACTAAATCAGTGTGTGGGAAACCCCTTGATATAGAGAACTAGAGCTCCTGCAGGCTGGTGAAAGAGCAGTAGCTTCCCCCACTTTAGTAACAAAACTGATGGGAGCATCTTGTGGATTTAAGAAACACCTGCATAATAGGTCCTGTCTGGATGGACATCCTGCTATGGTAGTGGGATACACCATACAGCCAGTGACTCAACGCCGAGCGTTGGGTCGTGGTAAATAACCCGACTCCCTAAAGCAGATATTCTCAACCTACGGCCTGTGGGCCAAACCCGGCCCCCGACGCCATTTCATTCGTCCCCCGATGCCCTTGCTGCTCCCGGAAGTGGAATAAAAATGCACTCCGTGCATGCGCAGAATGCAGAAATGTGTTCTGCGCATGTGCAGGACACATTTTATTTCTGCTTCCGGGTGGGAAGAATCATGTGACCGGCCCGCTCAGCTGTTTGGGGAGCGTGATCCATCGCCCGGTGCAAAAATGTTGAGAAAGCCTGTCCTAACGGGGCAGGTGAGCCCCTTTAGGTGGGGTGATGGTCCCCTCAATGGAGGAAACGTCACTGGAAACCATCATATTGGGCCCAATGGCAAAATGAGTGGAGGAAGAACCACTTCACTAATCTGATTCTCAACAGTCATGGAGGCAGGAAAGGCCATGCCAGATGGACTGACTGTGAAGGTGCACCTTGATAATATCCTCAAAGCTGTGGCAGTCCACTGCAGTCCTGGTGTTAAACCCTGCATGTCTCATTTTATATGTGCCGCAGGAGATGGCTCTGTGATCATTGTGTGTGGGTCACTTCATGGCAAGGCAGCTGGGATCCACCTTAAACAAATTCACATCAGTGGCATTTTTCCTGTTTGTCCCAGGAAAAAATGTATACTCGGATACGAGTTGCAGCCACATGTCGCCGTATTATAGGAGAAGAAAGAAATGCAGCACAGTGGTACCTCATACAATGATTTTAATCCGTTCCACGGGGCTTGTTGTACGAAACAATTGCTATATGATACATGCATTGTATAGCGATTTTCCCTATGGGATGCATCGTACAATGATTTTTTTTTTGCTAAGTGGTTTTTCCCATTGAAAAATTGTTGTATGATTTTTTTCCATAGGAAAAATGATTATGTGGGACACCATTTCCCCCTAAAAAAACCTAATTGTTATGCGATTTCATTGCTATACGGGACAATTGTTGTATGAGGTTCCACTGTATTTTGAAATGAAGTCTGAAGGGGAGGGGGGAGCAGATTTTACTTGAGTCTTTGTGAAAGATGCTGAGTCTCAAAGAATTGGTCAGAACAGAAAAACTGCATCCAATGACGTCTACAGTATCTCACCCATGTGGTGAGAACAGCCAGAAGAGATGCTTTTTTTAAAAAAAAAACCTGAGCCTATACTTGTTTACTAAGGACTCTGAATATCACAACAAGGGGACAAAATTCTGATCTCCTGATATCACGAATGATTGTTTCTGCTCTGAACAGATGCTACGGCCTGAATGAGATCATTCTGCCAGGCCTGTGGCTGATGTAGGATGCGTTCCCCACTTGCTACTTTTGAAGCAGAAGAAAGACTCTGGCTTGGCTAAAAATACAATCCAGCTCGCTGAATGGGCTTCTTTGTTAGGGAAGGAGCGGGTGTCCCTCGATGGTGAACCCTGGGGGGGGGGGGTAGGGAACAAAGCTACAACAAGGAACTAAAAAAGGATCCTCCTACCACTATGAACCCTGGGCATTGCACAGTTTTGATAGGGTTCAGTAGTAAGCAATCCAGAGTGAAACTCAACCACTTCCTGATGCCGGGTGGAACAGCAAAAATAAATGTGAAAAACCAGCAAGTCATTTCAGAGACAAGCAAATGAAGGCAACACTTATAGAAAAGTTACCCATCCTGCCAAAACTCCATAGCTTACACACAGCACAGTAAAACCCTGACTTGCATATGCCTCGAGTTACATCAAATTCGACTTACATAATGATTTTGTACTAAAACCATGTCCCGATTTACGTGATTTCCTATGGGTTTACCTTGAGTTACATAAAGATTTTTCCCCTAATGGTTTGCTTCGAGTTCCTTAATTTTCATTTCCCTATGGGTTTGCTTTGATTTACATGAAAATTTCATTTTTCCTATGGGTTTGCTTCAAGTTACATAAAAAACCAATTTGAACAAAAGCCTACAGAACCGACTTTTTTTTTCATAAGTAGGGGTTTGACTGTACAGTATATGCATTTTTTTGCAGCTCAAGTCAGGAGAAACCTGGGGCTTAGCAACCTAGGCTTGTTTGGGTGCCCCAAACAGTACTTGCAAACAGAGTCTGTGCTTCTAACCTGATGATCAAAAAGAAAGCAAGTTTGGGCCTTAGTCTACAAATATAAAACGGTGTCATTGATCCTATGAACTAGTGTTTGGAAATTGATTTTGACTCATGTCTAGTATAGTAAAACTTCATATAAAGATTGCCTCGCTTAGAGACTAATTCGCTTAAAGAGCAGAATTTTCTCTGAATGGCCGGCTCGCTTAACAACTAAAACCAACCAAAAACTCACTTAACTAAATCGGGGTTCGCAATCCCCCACCCCCGCCACCACCAGAAGTCACAATTGGTCACTTACAATGGTGTTTCGCTTAAGGAGCAAACTCGCTTAAAGAGTAATCCCGTGGAACGCATTATGCTCTTTAAGTGAGGTACCACTGTATGTGAAAGGCTGTCATATGATCAAGCATAGGAAGCGTTCTACTCTCCAAGAACCCTTACCATATCAGCTCTTCTGGAACTGCTCCCTTTTGCTCCTGCTACAGAATTATAGGAACTTTATAGAGATACTCTTCTCTGACTTATTGTGCTACCTGAACTGAGAGTATGACCTATAGCAGGAGCTCACAAATTTTTTGTGCCCATTTTTTACCATGGGCACAAGGCTTCTAAGCACTCCATGACCTGGGCAACACTTCATGGGGTGGTGATGTGGTTTTGAATTCTTGCAAGGAAGGAAATTAAATGCAGAAGACTATATTTCTGGGAGGAGGGTGTCCAAAGATGTCTTTTTGTCTCCTTCTGTTCTAATCTGAATGAGACAGGCCAAGAGACACAATGCAGGTTCTTGTGGCACATGGATAAGCATTTATCTATGTACTAGTGCCCCCAAGTGTTTAATATGCAGAACTGGGACCAAAATCAGGGTAAAGTATTGAGAACGTCTATACAACCACTTCACTCCATTGATTTCATAAAGGACTTCACTGATTCTACAGATCTCATATACCTGTACTCATACAGTATACTGCAGAAGAGCCATTACGAAGGAAGGAACAATTAAGACTTTGTGACCAGCTCAAAACTGCTCATTAAATATCCAGCATACACTACATTGCTTCACTAGGAATTCAGAAAATTTTGTTTTCATTTTCCTAGAAACCAGCTAAGTACAAATACTCTGGCACTAGATTGTGGGAGCAAAGTTCTCTTCTAAACTCCTCAAACAAGACACTCAAAACAAAGATAACAGTGGCTTCATCAAGAGCGCATCAAAACTGTTTGCTAAGCAGCAAACATCACATTAAGAAATTAATACTGTACAACAGATAGGAAAAAAATCCACCGTATTCTATTTATCCAATGATGATTTTAAATAAAGAGGCAGTAGTACATCATAGTCATATCACTTTAGCATCCTTGAGAACAGGAGACTGTTAAATACTGTTTTTGGAACATGGGAGGCTATCTATTACTGGTATCTCTAGCCTAGTAATAGTACTGTAGTAGCTTGCCAGGCTTTGGGGTAACATTATTTCCTAGCTTTTTTGGAGATTCTCAGCATCCTTTGGCGGCCTTTCATCCAAGTACCAACCAGGTTTAAATCTACTTAGTTTCCAAAATAAATAAGGCTTTGTGTGTTCAAAAGTGGTATGATCTAATACTGTAAAGGTTAAACCAGGAACAAATCTCAACTTTTTCCCCAGTTCTGAAATTTGGCACAACTAAAGATGAATTCCTAGACAATGTTATTAATAGATGGCCAAGGAGGTCGATTCGCTTTGAATCAGCACTTGCTTCTGTCTCTTAGATGGTGCTTACAACACGTTTTCATTCCTTCATTCATTCTTTTTCCTCCACATCTTATAAAGCTGCTTGGAAAAATGGGGGAATGGACAAACATATTTTCTGTAGCAGGTGAAATGCCCCTTTAATAGCCTCCCTAGAAGGATTAATACCAGCTTCATTAACAAGAAACCAAGTGAGTACCTGGAAGAAACTTTCTATTACCACCTTTGCAAAAACTAACAGTATTAACCAGTGGGCTATCAGAAATACAGTAAAACCCCTACTTACGTAAAATGTCTGTTCTGTAGGCTTTTATGTAAATCTTTTTTTACTTAACTTGAAGCAAACCCATAGGAAAAATGAATTTTTTACTTAACTTGAAGCAACCCCATAGGAAAATGATATTTATGTAAATTGAAGCAACATCATAGGAAAAATGAATTTTTTACTTAACTCAAAGCAAACCCATAGGAAAATTATATTTATGTAAATTGAAGCAACCCCATAGGAAAAACAAATTTTTTATGTAACTTGAAGCAAACCCATAGGAAAAACATTTTTTTAATGTAACTCAAAACAAACCCATAGGAAACTATGTTATGTAAATCAGGACATTTATGTAAACCAGGACATGGTTTTAGTGCAAAAATCATTTTGTAAGTTGAATTTTATGTAACTCGAGGCATATGTAAGTCGGGGTTTTACTGTGAAATTAATTTTGATTAGGAGTCTTTTCAGGTTAGTTAAAATGGTCTAAGAAAACTAACTATTAGAGTATAGTTACTAATGCTTCTTGTATCTCTGATAGAATGATCTTCTGGCAATAATAACAATTTTCAGCAAATAAATTTCCTTAAGATCTAGGTAAAATTAAATAAATGGATGATTAAAGGAAACTGAATTCTGTCCTGTTATATAAGCAGCAGGCTGCAGTTACCTGTGGGCAGATTTTAATCATCTTCTCTTATAGCTTACACCCTCTATTCATGTCACAATGAATTTCAGAACAATGGATCATTTTCACATGAATGTCTATAAACAATCCTTCCAGATTAAATTTATGAATATCCAAAAACATAAGGATTTCTCAATTTTAGCAACCAGTACTTTTTAAAATACATTCCTACCATGGGAGTACAGTATGTGCGGTATCACACATTGTTTCTTGAAATTCCCACACAAATGTCAACAGTCATGGTTGTCATTCAAAATCTCTGGAAATTTTAACATTTGGGCATAGGGCCTGAATATTTAGTGTAGTATAAAGATTAAATTTGCTCTGTGATGTGTCTCATTCTTCATTAGCTCCCTCTAATCTTGGGGCTCCCAACCTTTTCAAGCTGGGGCCCGGACCACGCTTTCTGTCAGCTTTGAGGGCTGGATAGCCATTTTGTCCTGCCTACACAATGGGGGTGGCCATTTTGTCCCAACAGTTTCAAAGGGGCAGCCATTTTGTTTCTCAAATGCCCTTGGAGGGGTGGGGGGACCACATGAAATGGTACCATGGGCCAGATCTGGCCCACGGGCCTTAGACTGGGAACCCCTGCTTTAATCTGACAGTCTCAGATTTTAAAACTTTCATCCACTCCAGAAACAGGGATGATGAAAACTGCAAGTTCAAAACATCTTAAAAGGGGGCAGATTTTGATAACTTATTTGAAAAACTGTTCTGTGACACAGTTCCCCCCAAAAGCTGAAACGACAGTTCCGTCACCCCTTCCTCAGTCCCAGGCCTCCATCCTCCTTACCTTTGTTGAGCTGTTCTGTCACCTCCGATATCAGTGCTCCCACACTGAGCTCCCGGGTGAGGCCCCGGGCCCCACCCGCTGCTACCTCCAGGCGGGTATCTTCCGCGCCCTCGGCTGGACACAGCCTGTGTGGCCTGGCTTTTTGGCAGCATGCCCCTGCCGAGGGGTTTCCTACCGCCACCGCCGCCTGTTCTGCCGCCTCGCCCACTGCCATCTCTCGGGGCAGCGTGCGTTACAAGTTGGCAGCGCCCCCCTGCCGAGGGGTTTTCCGCCGCTGCCCACTCACCCCGTGGCCTGTTCTGCTGCCTTGCCTGCTGGCTTTTGTCAGGGCTGTCAGCTTTGGTCGTGCGCGCTAACGCGCGCCACCCCAGCATCCAGTTCCTGAGCACACGGCACCTCGAGTGTTGTAGTTCACACCATTTCCCCCTTTTTGTGGTGACCCCCCCCCATGAGACCCGTCACCCCGACAGTGATTGTCTCACAATGCTTATTCATGTGCCACAATAACCTGCATTGTGTCTCTTGGCCTGTCTCATTCATTATTTGCCACAACTTGCTGGTCAAACCATCTGGGCAGAGATAGCAGGCCAACACCACATTATACATCAAGGATAGGACAATCCTTTCAACCCTGAAACCAAATTCCCATTTAAGAAGGGGCTTAAGGGCCACAATCCAGAAGTAGGTGAGACTAAGGCTACAGGGCAGAGGGAGAGCAGGGCCCAGACAACCAAACAATCAAAAGGCCCAGACAACCAAATCCAATTCTAGGCCTGTTCATTTAGGAGAAATCCTAATCCAAAGAGTTTTCTATGCTACAAAACACAGCTCAAGTCCAGGCAACAAATTCCCAAACTGTAAAGCTGAGTTCAAGTACTTTCCAGTATTCAATATCTTTGACCAACAATAGCTAATCAGATAAAAAGAGATCCTTGCGTTATCAGAAATAACAGCAAAAGATATGTCTGATCCAAAGCTAGAGGTTTACCATCACTGCACTACATGCCAGATTTCTTCTCCTGCTTCTTTGAGCTGTGATGTTGTTGTTCAGTTGCACAGTTGAGTCCGACCCTTTGCAACCCCCGTGGACCACAGCGTGCCAGGCTCCTCTGTGATTCGCTGTCCTCCGTAGTCTGCCCAGATCGACGCCCACTGCGTCAATGATGCTACCCAACCATCTCACCCTCTGCTCCCCCTTCTCCTTTTGCCTTCAATCTTTCCTAGCATCAGGGCCTTCTCCAACAAGTCCTCTCTTCTCATTTGGTGGCCAAAGTACCTCAGCTTCTGTATTTGTCCCTCCAGGGAGCAGTCATGGTTGATTTCCTTTAGGACTGACTGATTTGATCTCCCTGCAGTCCAGGGGACTCTCAAGAGTCTTCTCCAGAACCACAGATTGAAGGTGTCTATTCTTCTGCGCTTAGCCTTCCTTATGGTCCAGCTCTCACAGCCATACATCACTACTGGGTAGACCACTGCTTTAGCAATGTGAACTTTAGTTGATAGGGTGATGTCTCTACTTTTCATTATGCTGCTTGGGTTTGCCATAGCTTGCCTCCCCCCAAGGAGTAAGCGTCCTTTTATTTCATGGTTGTTGTCACTGTCGGCAGTGATCTTAGATCCAAAGAAGGTAAAGTCTGTTACCGTTTTCATTTCTTCCCCTTCTATTTGCCAGGGAGTGATGAGGCTGGATGCCATGATCTTTTTTTAAATGTTGAGTTTGTAGCCACAGCCAGCTTTCGCACTCTCCTATTTCACCCTCATCAAGAGACTCTTTGGGTCTTCTTCACTTTCTGCCATTATTGAGCTTCAATAGAGATACAGTAGCATTAATTTTTTTTGCGCTCAATATTGCCTTCTTTCTCAGCTTCTTTAGAGTACTGTATTGAGTAGGGATGGCAAAAATGTGGCCTCCAAATAGCAGCTCCTTCACTATAGGCTAGAGTTCCTCAACTTGCTGGCCTCAAATCCTTTCTGTGTAGCCCTTCAATCTGGTTGTTTACTGCTATCATCCCTTAAGATGTGGCCCACTTTAGGCACTCTAATGCAGCCCCCATGTCCCAGAAGGTTGGGGACAACTGCTATAGGCTATGCTGACTAGGAGCTGTAGCCCAACATGTGGAGGGGCATACTGTATATACTAGAGTATAAGTCCCAGAAATAAGCCCCCAAAAGGGAACACAGCTTATACCCGTGTCAATGACCATGAAGGTCCCAAGACCGCACAGATTGAGAGGCGCTAGCAATTTAATTAATTTTACCATATTTCCATGTATTTTGATTATTGAAACTCATTAGCAGTTGCTGCATTTCCCCCTCTCGGTTTATATTCTAGTCAATCTATTTTCCTGGATTTTCAGGTCAAAATTAGGTACCCCGGCTTATATTAGGGTCATCTTATATTCGAGTGTGTGTGTGTGTGTGTGTGTGTGTGTGTGTGTGTGTGTGTGTGTGTGTGTGTACACACACACATGTACATATGTATGGTATGTCTTTTACTCTTGATATAAAGCCAAGACTCTTGAATTCAAAGGAAACATGGACAAAGATTGCAGCAAGAACTAATGAACCTAAGATAAACGTGTGATTAAAAGAGTTTGCAACAATATCCAAATGATCAGGATGCTTGGAATAGTATAGGGTGCCAGAAAGTCCACTAGTCTCAAACCCTGGTTTACTTAATCATGTTTATTAGGAAATACTGAGTCCAGCCTTCCCTAGTTTGGTGCCCTACGGATGCTTCAAATCAATTCCCATGATCCCTCCCAACTGACCATGATAACTTTGGGCTTATGCAAACTGTAGTTTAACACACTTGGAGCCACCAGGTTGAGAAAAGCAAATCTAGACGTAGTATATATGTTTTTTCTCTTTTCATGTTATTTGCTGTAATATAATAAAATTATTTTTTTAAAAAAAAAAATCACGGCACTAGGAGCCCCCTGGTGTGCCCGAGATGACGTCACCGTAGCGTGCCAAGTTTACCCTTCCAGTACCATAAATTTTGAAACACAGGAGGCTCTGAAAAATTCCCCAACGCAGCGATCGGCTTTAGCAAAGGCTTCAGAGGGGATGGGACCGAGTAAGAGGCTGCTCGGAGCAGCTCGGACAAAGCGCGATCAACGCCGCCGCTGCCACCACTGCTGATGTCAAAAATCCACATTTTTATTATTAGTGACATATAACTCCAGGAATCCTGAGAACCTAATATGCAATTTCCCACTCATCAGTCATAACTGTAACAGTTTGTACACAACACTTCTGATATACAGTACTAACATTATGAAATATATTATGTTTCAAGAAAGCTCTTCCACAAATGGACAACTAAGGAACCCCTGAATGTGGCAACTCGACAAATAAGGAACCCCTGAATGTTGCAACTGATTTTAGAATGTGCTTTGGCTAGCCCAGTCAGTTAATGGATACTGACAAGCCATATCTGACCTCTTATTTGCTCTGCAGGAACATAGGATTTATTCCAGAGCACACTTGTACATTACAGGAAAGACTAGTTACAGCAAGCAAGAAGGCTTCCAGGGAATGTTGTTGACAAATTCTACCCTGTTTGCTGAAGAACCACAACCAGAGAGCTGACTATAATGTAATTTTTAAAGCACTTCTTTGCTATTTATAATCCAAAATTGCACTCTTTGCAATACCTAGCAAATACAATAACTGGCAGAATTTGGAGAGCATGGAATGACTTTGCACCTTGGTCCCTGCAAGCAGATTGCTAGTACGTACGTTCTACTGCCAAAACTGTTATTCCCAGATATGACTTGGTATTGGTAAATGGATAAACCCGTTGGTACACTTTGGGCCAGAACAAAGTGAGGTTTGCTCCCAATATCTCCACTTGCTATTCATTAATTAGCGGGGAAACCAGGCCTATCATACATACAGAAAATTCCCATTTAAATCCTTACTAAGCCACAATGCTCGCCAAGAACAAATCTCTCCTAGTCTAACCTAATTCCTAGGGTTTCCTTGAGAATAAACCACACTGTGATCAGTCATTTGCAAAAAGTATATAAGGGTCAGTAGTCATCCACTGACACAGAACCACATGTTGAATGGACTGGCTTAGTCACTGCTCATCTTTTACAAATACAGTACAATGAACATACTTCACTATATATTAGGATCGCAGGGCAGGCGAGAGAAGAAATCTGAAATAGGACATGCTACTTTGTGCAATAGGAGCTTTCCAGATAGCCAGAAGGCTCATTTGCCTGCCACCACTCCCTGTTCATTTAGCCAACCACATTCATGGCCCTTCCCTGCAATAATGATGAAAAGATATACTGCTTTAATTAATTGCTTTAATCCAAGTTCTCCTGGTTCACTACGTACTATTTTCAACTGACAGTACCTCTCCAGGGTCTAAATGCCAAAGATGGAACTGCAGGTGTTCCTTCCTTATTTGAGTGTGTGCAAAGCATGCGTTCTATCACTATGATATGACCGCAGCCCTATAGAAAACAAACCATACACAGATATTTGATGGGCAAAGAACTTTCATCAAATATCTCTAGATTAATCACTGATATTTTTTTTCTCAAAACCTTCTCTAAACATACAGTATTATTTCTCCACAAGCAAGAAATAGGTGACTGGCTGTGAAACAAACTCTAGACAAGGCATATGTGGAGAAACAAGGAGGATAGAACCATGAAACCTGATTTCTAATTTGTAATTTCTAAGTTTATTTCAGAAATATAATTGGCTGCTTCTAATTAATTCCATCCCTTCATCTTTCAATTAGCAAGAGGGGAAAAATCACTGCCTCAAGATGTGCTATATCAGTATCTCCACTGTGTTCGCTATTAAAAGGACCAAAGGCCTCATTACTTGCCCCCATGGAATCTATCCTTGTCTGCTGAGTTATTAAGTGGGGGGAAAATAGCCCCCATCCCAACCTGAGAAATAAACTAATTTAATAACATGTTTTGAAACCTTTAAAGGACTTGTTCGCTTTATGTCAAGCCGGCATTACTCAGCTCTTACGAAATGCCATTAAAATATTACCTTGTTAAAAATACGTATAACGTTTTTCAGGGTGGCCTTAGTAAGCGCTCTGTAAAACAGTTGTAACACTAGCTCAAATTACAGGATGAGCATGTAAAGGTCAGGTCTCTTTAAAACAGTAGTATAATTGTAACCATACTCACAACTGTGCTATTAGAAAGTAAGTCCTTTGAATTGGCTGTAAGCATATTAGCAGGAAACCTTACTGTGTACATTTTTAAAAAGAAGCATCACTATTAATCCTGCCCATCCCCATTACAAACGGATAATAGCAATAGCAATTGCACTTCTATACTGCCACATAAAATATTGTGGTGGCTTAGTGGTTAAGACGCTGAATGTGACATGTGGAAGGTTGGCAGGTCAGCAATTTTGAGACCCGAGTGCTGCACGACGGAGTGAGTTCCCATCACTGCCCCAGCCAACCTACATGTCTGCCACATGTCCATGGAAACGTTTGCACACGCAGACAGCGCTGGCTTTTTGGCTGTAAAGAGATGAGCACCGAACCCTAGAGTCGGATCCAACTGGCTTTCAAGGAAGAGCAGCCTTACTGCCCCCATAGAGCTAATGCATTCTCTGGATGGTTCACAATTATCATTTTGCCCCAACATGCTGGGTCCTCATGAAGCAGAACTCCTCCCATCCGGCATCTTCTTACCAGCAGAGGTCCAGCAGGAAGAGTCAACCTAGCCTACCAGCAGATATAAAGGCAAGAGTCTTTCCCAATCACTTATCCCCAGCCCGTTATTTCAGAAACACTATTCCTGCACATGGATGCTCCACATAAGCCAAGGTGAGGTCAGTTCAATTGTCTAGCCCTCAATGAACAGACCTCACCTTATGTCTAGGGGCTGTGGCGGCTCAGTGGTTAAGAAGCTCGCCTTGTTAGCTGGAAGCCCGGCAACTTGGCAGTTCGAGAGCCGGGTACTGCATGACAGAGTGAGCTCCCATTTCTGTCCCAGCTCCTGCCAACCCAGCATTTCGAAAGCAAGAAATTGAAGGTAGATAAATGATCTCCCCTTTGGTGGGTAGGATCTCGGGGACATGAAAGGAGCCTCATTTGAAGTTTCTCCTGCAAAAATCCTTTCAACACAGAATAATTTCTGGCATGAAATTATTACATCTTATGTCTGGCGAAGTGTTCTTGATCTACGAAAGCTCACATTTAAATACAGTGGAACCTCATACAACAATCGCCCGGTATAGCAACGAAACCACATAACAATTAGGTTTTTGGGGGAAATGGCATCCCGCATAACAATTTTGCCTATGGGAAAAAATCATACAACAATTTCTCAATGGGTAAAACCACTTAGCGAAAAAAAATCGTTGTACGACGCATCTCATAGGGAAAATCGCTATACGATGCGTGCATTGTATAGGAATTGTTTCGTACAACAAGCCCCATGGAACGGATTTAAATTGTTGTGAGGTACCAATGTACAAGAGTTGGTCTTTAAGGTAAGTAACAGGTAAAAGTCACCCTTGCTCAAAAACCAGTCGTATCCGACTCTAAGGTTTGATGCTCATCTCTGTTTGTAGCCAAAGAGTCAGTGCAGACGTTTCCGTGGACACGTGGCTGGCAATTTCTTGCTATCGAACCATTTGAGCCGCTGCAGTCCCTTTGACTATGGAAACTCACATTTAAGTACTGTGCAAGAGTTGGTGTTTCAGATACCACGTTGTTGTTTTTTTTTTTTTTTGGTCTTTCTTGTTGTCGTAAAGGTAAAGGTTGTCCTTGCTCAAAAGCCAGTCGTCTCCGACTCTAGGGTTTGATGCTCATCTCTGTTTGTAGCCAAAGAGTCAGTGCAGACGTTTCCGTGGACACGTGGCTGGCAATTTCTTGCTTTTGAACCATTTGAGCCCCTGCGGTCCCTTTGACTACAAAAGCTCACAAGAGTTGGTGTTTAAAGTTACCACAAAGTGTTGTTGTTTTTTTGTCTTTCATAAGAACATAAGAACAGCCTTGCTGGAACAGGCCACAGCCCATCCAGTCCAGCATTCTGTCTCACACAGTGGCTCACCATTTCCTTCAGGTTATTCCCAAGGAGATGCCTTCACCTGCTTAGGATTCCCTGGAAATGGCATTGAGAGATATCCTGCCTATCTCTCCAACTCCGAGGTTGTCCTTAAGTATCCATAATAATAGCCATGGATACCCTTGTCCTCCATGAACTTGTCTAATCCTTTCTTAAAGCTGTCAAGACTGACAGCTGTCACCACTTCTTCTGGCAGGGAGTTCCATAGACCAGTGATCCTCTGGGTGAAAAAGTACTTTCTCTTATTTGTTTGAGATCTAGCACCCAAAAGTTCCATGGAGTGCCCTCTAGTTCTAGTGTCATGCGATAGGGAAAAGTTTTTCCTTATCTACTTTGTCCACACCGTGCATGATTTTACAAACCTCAATCAGGTCACCTCTTAGACGCCGTTGTTCAAGAGTGAAGAGGCCCAACCGTTGCAGCCTCAGATGGTAAGGAAGGTGTTCCAGTCCCCTAATCATTTTGGTCGCCGTAAAGGTAAAGGTTGCCGTTGCTCGGAAGCCAATCGTCTCCGACTCTAGGGTTCAGTGCTCATCTGTTTCAAATCCACTGTCTGCTTCTGCAGATGTTTCTGTGGTCATGTGGCAGGCATGGCTAGACACCGGAACACTGTTACCATTCCCACTGAAAGTGGTCCCTATCAATCTCCTTTGCAATTGCTTAATTTAGAACTGCTAGGTTGGCAGGAGCTGGGGCAGAGACGGGAGCTCATTCCGTCCTGCAGTACTCGGGAATCGAACTGTTGACCTCCCGCCTTCCAGTCAGCGTCTTCGCCGCTTGAGCCGGGCCGCTTCAAAAAGAAACGACCTTACCTTGGGAGTCTTTCATTCATCAACTTTTGGGCCCACAAACGGCAATGGCGTCCCCACAACCCCCCCATCCCCCCTCCCTGCAATATGGCAGGCCCATTCTCTGACCTCCATTCTCCCCCCACCCCCACCCCTCCTCTCCCGTAGTCCCACTCAGGGGGAGGAAAGGCGCCTTCCTTGCTCGGGACAACCAGGGCGGAGGTGGGTTTCTCACCGGCGCGTCGTCCCCGAGTCGTCGTCCTCGTCGTCGCTCAACATCTCCGGCGCCTCGGCGTGCGAAGCCATCCCCGCAGGCGCCATAATCACGTCGCAATCTCCGCCCGCCGCCGCCATCTTGATCCCTCTCGTTGCTGCTACACCAACCGTCGGAGGAGCGGAGTCGGGGCACACAGGGGGGGGGGAAAGGGAGCAGGAGGGAGAGGGAAAAAGGAAGTCGCCCGTCCACTTCCGGGAAGCGAGACGGTGGAGCTAGAGAGGCCACCATTTCCGTTTGGAGCTGACTAATGATAGGGCGACCGGCGACGCCAAGTCCGCCAAGAAGGGTGGGGGGGGAGAGACTGGTTTGGTTTCATGGTCGTGAAGAAGGACGTAGGACTGTGAGGGCGAACCTTGGCACTCCAGATGTTCTTGGACTTCAACTCCCAGAAGCCCAAGCACCCTGTGAATCCACACGAATTGGTTTGCTGTGATTCATCCGGCCTGCACTGCCCTCGTCGCTCCCAGAAGTAAAACGCGCCCGAGGAGGGCGGCGTGGGCCGGATGAATTGCAGTAAACCTATCCGTGTGGATTCACGGGGGCGTCTGGGAATTGAAGTCCAAGAACATCTGGAGTGCCAAGGTTCGCCATCGCCGAGTCGTAGGAGGCCCGAATTGTTTTGGCAAAAGAATGAGCAAAAAGGAGCCGCGGCGTTGTTTTACACGGTCTTTTCCCCCCTCTGAATGTTGTTAATGGTTTTTCCCCGTTGTGTTTGTAATTTCTCTTAAAAATAAAAATTAAAGGGGGGGGGGATTGGTCCTCATCTCCATTTATAGCCAAAGAGCCACACTGTCTGTGTCTGCAGACATTTCCATGGACATGTGGTAGGTATGACTAGACGCCGGAGCAGAAGGAAATGTTATCTTTCCTGCCGAAGTGTTACCTATTTATCTAGTTGCAGTTTTTTGTTTTCGAACTGCTAGGTTGGCAGGAGCTAGGTCAGACGGGAGCTCACTCCGTCGTGTAGCACTCAGGTCTCGAACTGCTGACTTGCAGACCTTCCAGTCATCAAGTTCAGCATCTTAACCACTAATCCACTGCAGTCCTATATATTAGCATAGCACACATCAAAACAGTCAACATTAACACATCAGAGTAAACCTGTAAGTATTTATGTAAAATATGCATAATTTGCTACAGCTAATTGTGATTCATTGTGTAAATCAGGTGTATGCCAGCAATGGGATATTGATCAATCTCAAAGTGCCAGAGATTGGTCTATCTATGTTTTGATTCTTCTTTATATGTTTATTCTTCTCTCAAGAAAGAAATACTTTCTCAGATCATGCATGACATAATGATAGGTTATTTTAGGCATAATTAAAATACAGTATGTATGTCACATCTTTACGCACCTAATGCTATGTGCTGATTTTGTTTACAAATGCTTCTTCAATTTCCCTCCATCAACACTCCCATTCCACTTCCCCAATGTTGCCAACTAGAAGAACTCAACTTTTGTGTAAACATGCAGATTTTAACTGGTTCTAGTAATGGGAAAAAGTCTGGCTCTATTTGCTAACTAATACATATATTAAGCAGTGGATGCAGAGAGAACAAAGCAAGAGAATGACCCTCGGCATCCTCTGAATGAATATGTGCCTCAGGTCTGTAAATTCAGATCCAGGAAGAGCTTTATGGCAAGAACAAACATTATTGTGGGTAAACAAGAGCAAAACCAAGTTAGAAAATAGAGGGAGGAGCTTGACTGGACAAGGGATAACATTAAAGGAGGATATGGCTGAGGAACTTGACCTCTTCTATATCACTTACTCAATAGGCACAACAGAATAGGCACAACACATTTCTGAAGAGCAGGTTTTGGAGGTGATGACCACAAGGTGATACCTAAGAGTGCATAGCTTCACAACTCAGTGTTTTATTTCAAGTGTAGATCTGGATGTGCTCTTACACCTGTGGGTGATTTTTATAGTTGAATGCCATTGAGTCACTTAAGACTTATAATAGATCTAACAGGGATTTTGAGGTATTTGAAATGTTTAAGGAGCATTTAGGCCATTGCGACTCCACCTAGCAAGTTTCCATGGCCAAACAGAAGTATTAATTCAGGTCTCCTGCATTCTGAGTCTGACACTCTACACCAGTGATGGCGGACCTTGGTACTCCAGGTGTCCTTGGACTTGAATTCCCAGAAGCCCAAGTCAGCACTCCTGTTGATCAGGGCTTCTGGGAATTGAAGTTCAAGAACATCTGTAATGCCAAGGTTCACCATCACTGCCCTACACCATAGTGGTTTTTTTTATTACTGCAGTATGTGGAGGAGAATTTTGAGAGTACCCTGGACAGCAAAGAACAAATAAATCGATCCTGATGGAAATCAATCCTGACTGCTCCTTGGAAGGACAAATATTGAAGATGAAGCTAAAGTACTTTTGGACACCAAATGAGAAGAGAGGACTCACTTGAGAAGGCCTTGATGCTGGGAAAGATCAAAGGCAAAAGGAGAAGGAAAAGCAGAAGATGAGATGGCTAGATGGTATTGTTGACACATTGGGTGTCATTGTTTACGAACTGAACTCTCCATCACCCAAACATAGCCCCACAATGAAACGTGCTCAGTGATAATTAGTGTTTGTTTTAATATATGGAAGGACTATAAGCTCTTTTAAATTATGGTCCCAAAATAAATTCCTGATGTCAGAACACTTTCATTCTAAGTCAGTGATGGGCAGTCTTGGCCCTCCAGCTGTTCTTGAACTTCAATTCCCAGAAACCCTGACCAGCTGGTGTGTTGACCTGGGCTTCTGGGAATTGAAGTTCAAGAACAGCTGGAGGGCCAAGACTGCCCATCACTGTTCTAAGTGGATGTAGTTTGTATCAGAGGCTGGTTGATGAACTTGGGAATTTTCATTAAAGAATAACACAGATGCTTCTAATAAAAAGCAAAACAGATCCCTCAAACCTGATGTCTGCAATCTCTGCTCTGCACAGTTACCAATGCAAACGGTTGACAGACCTATTTTCCTTGAAAGGCCTCTAGTTGTTGGCGATGATGGATTGCATAATTTAATTTTGAAAGGTGGTAGACTTGAAAAATATAAAACCCCTTCAATGAAAACCAATATCGTTCATCGCACAATCCTTCTTCTTCAATGTTTCATTGATGTCATCTGCATGGTACGGAATAAGTTGTTCTTTCGTGTCTAGGACTAGGTCATACTTTAAACTGCCAAAATGAAGCCACCTTTTGGTGCATTCACTCCATAGTTCCTTTTGCTCGACCTAGTGTGAGAAATATTAGCTGGCACAACAAGGTTGCCGTTGCCCAGGGGGCGGGTGAATGCTTGATTGTGGTTCAAAAAATACCACACTCTTCAAGGAGGCTCCTCTTTCTGTGGACCTCAGAACAAGCTGTTGTGTTGAAACATATTCTTGCATAGAGATGTAGTTGAACAATGCACCATTGCAGATGCAACCCTAGATGGAGCTGTGAGCTGCATCATCCCATTTCTGGCCTCTCTTCTCAGCCATGCTAATGTATTATTGACCTCTCTTAGTTCCTTTCCTGTATGGGGCTGGGCACAGGCTGAAAGCAAAGGCAGAAGGAGTCAAGGAGCGCCTTGGGAAGGTGAGTTTACCTTGAAGATCAAGCAAGACAATCTGTATTAGCTATGCATGCCCAAGCAAAAAATCTTGAGCAACATTTTCCAAAAAAAGCAGTGGATTTGGGCTGGATTTGCATAGTCAGATCACATTGAAAGGTGCATTCAGTACGATACATGACATAAAACCATGGGCTGCCATGAAGTGTGTACTCTACAAAGTTCTACTCTGTTTACTTAGTGTGTCTCTATGATACACAAGAAAGGAAGTGTCTTGTGGTGCCTAACAGATATATTATGGCATAAGCTTTCGTGCTCTGTAGAGCAGGAGTTCTCAACCTTTTAAAGCCGGGGGCCGGGTCATGCTCCTTCAGACAGCTTCGGGGGGCGGATTGCCATTTTGCCCTTTCTCCACCACATGGCACTTCCTGGTTTGGTGGAGGCAGTGGGGGCCCACATGAAATGGCATTGTGGGCTGCATCCGGCCCACGGGGTGCAGGTTTAGAATCCCTGCTCTAGAGCTTGTTTTGCTAGATGCATGGTGAAATCTCAGGTGGCAAATAAGATACAGGTAGATAAAGAAAATGAGGAAAAGCAATTATTGTCTCAAAAATATGACATGTAATATGCAGTGTCTCTGTGGTGTGATACTTCTGTGCTCATATATGCAAAATTAAAACAGCAATCTGTTCACAAAAACGGGGATTGACACTCATTACTTTGTTACTTGATTTGCTATGAACAGAAGAAACCCATGATTGTGATTTAATTTGAATAAAATAAAAGTTGTTCTGTTTGGATCTATACCCTTACGATAAAAAAGCTGAATTTGAATGAAAATGTGGCAAACCTGAATGATAGGAATCTAAGGGAGAACAAAGTTTAAGAATAAGTTGAGAGATGGATTAGGAGGTACTGTAACATAAAAGAGGAAGAATGGGTTAAGATGTGGGAACAAAGGATTATAAAGAATATGTCTTTTAGACATACCTGTCAACCTTCCCGGATTGGCCGGGATTTCCCGATTTTCGGCGCCGATTTGTGCCATTTCCCACCCGCAGCTGCCAAACCCCCGGAATTGACAGCGGGGGAAAAAGAGGTACTGCGCATCCCTTCTGGGCAGATCTCCTTCTACGCATGCGTAGAAGGCTTTTACACTTGCGTAGAACCCTTCTACGCATTGTAGAAGGCGATCTGCGCAGAAGGGGATCGTAGAAGCCTTCTACGCATGCATAGAAGGGTTCTACGCAAGCATAGAAGGGTTCTACGCAAGCGTAGAAGGGTTCTACGCAAGCGTAGAAGGGTTCTACGCATGCGTAGAAGGTGATCTGTGCAGAAGTGTTCTGCCCAGGTCCCGTATTTTCCGGAGCCGCGGTTGACTGGTATGCTTTTAGAATTAAAGAGAGTTATAAAACAACATGGAAATGGTCTGTTACTCCAATATGTTTAAGCAATTATTATACAAAATATTCAAAAGATTATTGGAGATGTAGAAAAAAGAGTCATGAAATCAATTTTAAAATTGATATACTGGTCACCTCCTCCATATCTACAGGGGTGTGTTCTGAGACCTACTGCAAATACTGTACCTGAAACCACAGATAACAGTGAATCCCATAATTTATAGTGCAGACAGTAGCCTCTAGTGGCCAGCTCTAGTAATACAGTTTTAATTGAATATTTTTAGCTTCATGGATAATTGAAACTGTGGATACTTAACCTGTGAATATGGGGATGAGCTCAGTGATGGGCACAAAAAGTTTTTACTACCACACCGTGGGTGTGGCCTAACTGGTGGGTGTGGCCTAATCATGGGTGTGGCCTAATTGTGGGTGTGGCCTAATCGGTGGGCATGTGACTGGGTGGCCAATCTAGTCATGCCTGCCACATAGCCCATGAAAACATCTGCAGACACAGACAGCACTGGCTCTTTGGCTGTAAATGGAGATGAGCACTGCACCCTAGAGTCAGATACGACTGGCTTTTGAGCAAGGGCAACCTTTACCTTTACCTATTGTTAGATCCAAAGCTGCCAGTCGTATCTGACTCTAGGGTTCAGTGCTCATCTGTTTATAGACAAAAAGTCAGCACTGTCTGTTTGTAGATGTTTCTGTGGACATGTGGCAGGCATGACTAGACACCAGAATGTTGTTACTTTTCCCACCGAAGTGGTTCCTATTTATCAACTTGTGGTTGCCAGGAGCTGGGACAGAGACGGGAGCTCAAACGGTCATGTCGGCTTTCCAGCTAACAAAGCTCAAGTGGCTAAGGCTCTGACTGGAAGGTGGCAGGTCAGCAGTTGGTGACCCAAGTGCTGGACATTGGAATGAGCTCCCGTCTCTGTCCCAGTTCCTGCCAACCTAGCAGTTTGTAAGCAAGAAATTGCAAGTGGATAAATAGGGACCACTTTGGTGGGAAGGTAAACATAGTTCCGTGCTTTCCGGTGTCTAGCCATGCCTACCACATGACCATAGAAACATCTGCAGAAGCAGACAACGCTGGCTCTTCGGCTTTGAAACAGAGATGAGCAACCTGAACCCTAGCATGGGATGCAACTGGCTTTTGAGCAAGGTAAAGGTATCCTTTGCTTGAAAGCCAGTCATATCCAACTCTAGGGTTCAGTGGTCATCTCTGTTTTACCGTGGAGCTCCCTGGGCCAGCTGCAGTCTACCTCGAAGCAGCAGTGAGTCTTTAAGGTGCCACAACATTTTTTTTGTTTACTCTCTGATATGCTTGCACAGAATAAAATGGCTACAAATTCTAACGTTTTATTCTGTGCAAGCAGATCAGGAGGTAAACAAAACAAAAACACAAAAATGTTGTGGCAACTTAAAGACTCACTGCTGTCACACACACACACACACACACACACACACACACACACACACACACACACACACACACACACACACACACACAGGGGGGAAATAAACAAAACAAAAATATACACTTACCCAGAAGGTGCCACGTCGGGCTGCTCCTTCCTCTTCCTCCTTGCCCAACCGGCCCATGGGGGGAGGAAGGAGTGCTCATGTGACGGCTTTGGCTTTCCCTTCCTTCCTCCTCTAGTCCTCCAGCGAGTCCAACGCAGCGCTTGCTGCTGCTTCCCACCCACCTCCTCCCAGGAGAGCGACGACTGCTCTTCCTTCCTTCTCCTCCAGACCGGCTGCTGCTGCCTCCTTAATAGGCTGCAGGTGCCGCTCGGGTGGTGGTGGTGGTAGTGGAGGTGGTGGTGTGTGCGTGCCTGGCCCTGGGGGAAGGGGAGGGGGAGCTGATGTCGCGCCACCCAGAGCAGCTCGCCCGCCCCCGCCACCGCTCCTTGCCTCTTTCTAGCAGCAAAAGCAGCAACTTTCGTGATGCCTAGACCTAGTCCTACAGGAAGAGAACTTCCTGCAGGATGTCTGTCTGGGCATTGCGATAGGTATCCAGGCAGCATAGCGCAAGCAGGGCAACTCTCGCAATGTCCAGAGTCAGACAGACATCCTGCAGGAAGTTCTCTTCCTGCAGGACTAGGTCCAGGCATCACAAAAGTTGCTGCTGTTGCTGCTGCTGCTAGGAGGAAGCAAGGAGCGGCAGTAGGGGCGGACGAACTGCTATGGGTGGCGTGATGTCAGCTCCCCGTCCCCTTCCCCCAGGGCCAGGCGTGCACACACCGCCACCTCCACCCCCCCGAGCCGCGGCACCTGCAGCCTATTGAGGCAGCAGCAGCTGCTCTCGAGGAGAAGGTAGAGCTGAAGCCGATGCCGTCGGGTCGCCCGCTCTCCCGGGAAGAGGTGGGCGGGGTGGGGTGGGGGCATGGCCAGCCAGGTCTACTACCGATCTGCTCGGACCGGGGCGGACCGGCTGATGCCCAGCACTGGGTGAGCTGTATACTATTAGAGTGTGTGGGAGTTTATTTTAGTTAAAATTCTCTATATTTATTTCAGTTAAAACATTAGACCCAAATATATTTGTCCAAATCTGTTGTGCTTTTTAAATTTAGACTATTGTCTTAGATTTATTTGAGGGTGAAAGTAGCCTGTTGCTTAAGCAGGAATATATAGGAAGTGACGCACCATGTTTACGTGATGGGCATGTGATGGTTCCCTCCGCTTAATTTAAGAGATCGCCTTTTCAAGCTCTGATGTCGAAGTAATCCTTAATATGGCAGTGCCTGATGCTTCCTTGCTTGTGCCTCCCGCAACCTCCACCCAGTGTTTTGGTACTTACCTGAGATTCAGGCAGCTGGGTTACTATCTTGATGCTTCTTCTTAACAGTTTCCAAAATTGCCCTGTAGCACACAATAGCTGAGTGCCTGTCTTCATTCACCCGGCCATCTGTTTCTACTGCACATCATTGATTTGTAGCTTCCTGCATTTATCCTCTCCCCACCACTGGAAAATGGGGAAGAACTGCAAAGTGGTGGTCTGTGGTCAAGCCTCTGTTGGGAAGACTTCTATCCTGGAACAGCTTCTCTATGGAAATCATGTGGTCGGTGAGTGTTGGCTTCAAAGCTCACAGTGAAACATGCTTTGTAGATTTGAACTATTCTCTTAGGTTGATTTGAGGGATAAAATGGCCTACTGCTTAACCAAGAATCCCTTATCATCAGTCTTTGTTATCACCTGAGCTCCTGTGATTTAGGGGAAGGAAAAGTTATTTCTATGGACTAGAGCTCCCAGAATCCCCCAGGCAGCATGGCCATCACAGATGCTGTCACAACCCAAAAGGCCAATATTGGTCAAAATGTCCCCTTATTTTGTCCTGCTGCAGAAAAGTGGGACTGATTGGATTGCAGAATTCAGATTATAGTAGCAGGGAAAATAGGAATGCTCACAATGGGTGGGGAAGAATCCTTCCCTAAACCAGTTGTCCATTCACACCACCACATACATGAAAGTGAATCTGCAAAATCACAAATAATCATGATATAATGCATAGTGAAAAACCACAGATGTGTGATTTGATACCAGTTTCCTATAGGTTGGCATTAACATAATTGACACAATGTGAAACATGTGAAGTGAAGCAAAAACAACAACAAACAACAAAATAGTGCATTAGTATAGATTTTGTCATATATATCAACGCTTGCTTAATTAATGGGCCATTTATTCCTCAGTGACATATGGTGGTTAGCTAAGATTTTAAACATATGTATTTTTAATCTGTTGTATGCTGTCTTAAGTCTCTTGAGAAGAGGGGATATCATTTGATATCATAGCATCCTTAACTCCAGAAGGGGTAAGCCCTCAGTAGGACTTCAATAACTCTGGTAACTAGGGACAAATACAATAAAACCCCAACTTACGTATGTCTCGATTTACGTAAAATTCGAGATATATACTTTCTTTGTGTAAATTGATGTCCCGATTTATGCAAAAAATTGAGTTACGTAAGGGGTTTACATAAGTTTTTAGAGATCAAAATGGTGGTGGTGCCGTTTTGATATTTAAACTTCAAGTTTTTAGAGATCAAAATGGTGTCTAAAATTCCACCCTGTGCCAGAAGTCACTTACCTTTGCAGTGGTGGAGGAAGCAGTGGTGATTGTGGCGGCGATTGCGGCACTCCGGTAGAGCACGGGGGCATAGCTGTGCTTCCTGTCCAAGGCTTCTGTGGGGCTCCAGTTTGGCTGGGGATGAGCTTCGGAGATAAACCGCTCCCTTCTCCTCTTCGTCCAAGGCTTCTGCGAGGCTCATTTTCCCTCCGAAGCGCATCCCCAGCCAAGCCGTAACCCCACAGAAGCCTTGGATGAAGAGGGGAATGGAGCAGTTTACCTCTGAAGCTTGTCCACAGCAAAACTAGATCTTTGGAGGTAAACCGCTCCATTCCCCCCTTCGTCTAAGGCTTCTGCGGAGCACCGGTTTGGCTAGGGACACACTTCGGAGGGAAAATGAGCCCTGCAGAAGCCTTGGGCGAAGAGGGGAAGGGAGCGGTTTACCTCTGAAGTTCATCCCAGCTGAACTTGAGCCCCATAGAAGCCTTGTCCAGGGAGCGGGACTGCACAGATATTCCCCCCGCGCTCTACCAAAGCTGTAGAAGCAGCGGGGGCAGCAGTAGCAGCAGCGGTTCCAACTCGCCCAATGTGCAGGAGGAAGCAGCAGCATGCAAAAGGTAGGGAGAGCGCTACATTTAAATTGCGATTTTTTTTAAAAAAATTTATTTTTCAATGCATCCCTATGGGGATGCCTCGAGTTACGTAAAAAACTGAGTTAAGTAAATTGCTACAGAACCGACTTTTTATGTAACTCCGGGTTTTACGGTACTGAAGAAATGGGTCACCTTAAAGCACAATTAGTAAAATATACAATGGTTACTGTGTTTATGAAGAAGCGAGAAATCTGTCTAGCAAAAGACAGTAACCTCTGCATTTGAATAAACGATTGCCTCCTGCATTGTTGGCTTTATGCAGGTTCGGAGATGATTGAAACACAGGAAGATATCTATGTGGGCTCCATTGAGACAGACCGGGGGGTTCGGGAGCAGGTGCGCTTCTATGATACCCGAGGTTTGAGGGATGGACTGGAGCTGCCGAAGCATTGCTTCTCATGCACTGATGGATACGTGCTGGTTTACAGTGTTGACAGCAAGGAGTCCTTCAAGAGGGCAGAGGTTCTCAAGAAGGAAATCGACAAGAACAAGGATAAGAAGGAGGTATGTGAACTACTGGCCTCCTTGCTTGAAGTGCTTTATGCAAGTTGCAGGATATTTCATGCAGAAGTGTCAAGAGATATGTCTGCATGTGCACACAGTCATGCTCTAGAGCAGGGTTTTTCAACCTTCGGCCCCCAAGTGTTCTTGGACTTCAATTACCAGAAGCCCAAGTCAGCATACCTGCTGATCAGAGCTTCTGGAAATTGAAGTCCAAGAACATCTGGGGGGCCAAGGTTGAGGAACTCTGCTATAGAGGGTTTCAGGAAGTTCTGAAGACCACGGTCTTAGTTTTTGCCAGGACTTGTCCTACCATTGGGTATAGTAGATTGCTGCTCCGATCAGCAATGGCTAGGTTCTGGAGTGGAAGATAAAGCTTTGTACAACAGGCAATCTACCTTGCACCTTGAAAGCTATCCTGTTGTCTCAAATGCAGGATAATGCCCAGTGCTGAAGTAAGATTCTGGTACCAGTTGAGTTAACTTCTGTATGTGGAACAGGGATGAGGGATATCATCTTGTGTTTCATCCAATGTCTCAGGTCAGTCTAGGACAGTGGTTCCCAACGTGTGGCGCACACCCCACAGGGGATCTTCAATTCCAAAAAACCTAAGTCATTGGCTGATCAGTGCTTTGGGGAATTGACTTAGGATTCTGGGAATTGAAGTCCAAAAACCAAAAGGTCGGGAAACACTGGTTTAGGATGTATTTATAGTTATAGCAGAGTCTGTGTTCTTGGGCAGCTGCTGAGTACTGAGTCCGTAGACCCAAACACTAGCACAGTGTGAGGAAACATTTTTAATGAAGAAGACTAGAAAAACATTTAAATTATTTTAACCCTTTAACAAAGCTGAAAGACATGACCAGAGATTGCTGTTATATTGGGAGGAAAATATTATAAATACTGTACATGTATAAAGACATAGCACTTTTTTGTTTAACTCAAATTTAGAGCCTATTAAGATAACTTTTAAGAAACACCTGAGATGAAGAAATGTAGGTTCATCCTCCCAGCCCCAATTGGAAAAAAAGATCTTTGCTTCCTAATTATTTCTTTTGATATTTTAGCTTTGGCAAGGCCTTTTATATTGTAGAAGTTGCAATTAAATGACTTGAATGAACATCAGTCCTGCAGAAAAATTCAATTTGAAAGACCTGCCTATTTGTTTGTTCACCACCCTGTGTGACCTTGTGGCCCAAAGGGTGATATATTCAGTAGATGCAACAAAACAAACATGAGCTCCCATCTTTGTCCCAGCTCCTGCCAACCTAAGCAGTTAGAAAGCAAGAAATTGCAAGTAGATAAATAGGGACCACTTTGGTGGGAAGGTAAACAGCGTTCCGTGCACTTCGGTGTCTAGGCATTCTGTGTCAACACAGACAGCGCTGGCTCTAAGACTATAATCAGAGATGAGCACTGAACCCTGTAGTCAGATACAACTGGATTTTGAGCAAGGTTTGAGCAAGGGTGACCTTTACCTTTATTTTTAATTTTTATTTCTGGTTTAATTGTTGTATTCCACCTAGAGTTGGAAAATATCCCAGACGGGTGGTATAAAAACTATTTATTTATTATAATATTATTATTATCTGACACAAAATTATTATTATTATCTATGTCAGTGTTTCCATCCTTTGGCTTTTAGACTTCAATTCCCAGAAGCCTAAGTCAACTCCACAAAGCACTGATCAGCCAATGTACTGACTTAGGCTTCTGGGAATTGAAGGCCACCAGTGTTCCGTGGAACATAGTTTAGGAAACGCTGATCTATGTGATCACCTATCAGCTGAGCAGTGGAGAAAAGTTTGCTGACCTCAGACATGATAAGCCCCATAAAGGAAGGTTTTTTTTGTTAGAATTGCAAGGAGTTCCAAGTCCCCTAGCAACAACCCTGATCACCCATTTGCCTTCTGTTAATGGAGGGGAAGGCATTGGTTTTGTGCATTGCTTTAGGCAGGTAGGTGTCTTGGACCAACTGTGTCCCACTGTGAACCACAGGCATATATATCTAGTTGACAATTACAAGGGGTTTTCCTCCCATTCTTCCCTGAATCTCAACAGGTCACCATTGTGGTCTTAGGCAACAAGTGTGACTTGCAGGATCAGCGCCGCGTGGACCATGATGCAGCCCAGCACTGGGCCAAGGGGGAGAAGGTGAAGCTGTGGGAAGTCTCGGTGGCTGACCGCCGAACCCTCATTGAGCCCTTCGTCTACCTAACCAGCAAGATGACGCAGCCACAGAGTAAATCCGCCTTCCCGCTCAGCCGCAAGAACAAAAGTAATGGCTCTGTGGATGGATGAAGCCCTCTGGAAGGGCTGCCTGCCCCCCAAAACAACAACAACAACAACACAACAACAACAACACATGCATGCAAGGCTGGCCTTTACAAGAAGCAGGAACTTTCAGCAGCAGATTCTGAACATAGCCTCTTTTTCCTTCCTGCAAGCTTTCTCTCTCTCTCTAATTATTATTGTTCCTTTGGTGCAGTTACCATAAATTAGAGATATACAGTACACATTGTTTGTAGGGGAACAAAAGGGTTAACTGCTCTAAGTCCCCCCAAGACAATGGAAAGTCATTCTTCATTTTCCTATTAAAATGGAAAAATGCTTGGCCTTACATCAGGGATTTTCAACCTGCGGCCCGCGGTACCATTTCATGTGGTCCCTCACCGCCTCCACTACACCCAGAAGTGCCATGTAGTGGAGGAAGGGCAAAATGGGCGTCTGGCCCCCAAAGCTGTCTAAGGGAGTGTGCCCTACATGCATGAGTTCAGTGCTGAAAGTAATTAAGGGATATTCTGAGGTAATACCGTAAATCCATTTTTAAAGCAATCCATTAATTTTGATTTTCCAAGCAGCTGAATTATGAGCTTGGAAGCCCTTAGTATGAATACATATTAGATCTTGCCCTCAGTTTGGTTGCTGAACATCAAAAAGGCAGGTAGGAGAGCCTTCCGTGATGACAAAGTTGATTGGTGGATCTACTTGGGTCATCTCCCCTTCTGTAAGGGAAAAGGAGCAGATGTAGGCCATACAATGCACCCTCCCAATCACACTGTCGATGCTTGGACATTTCTAGGGAGAAATGCTGTGAGGTGAAATATAGATGGGGCACCACAGGAAGATATCTGGCCACAGTAACCCCATGGCACTCCCCAATAGCAGTGTACTCAGCCGTGAGATATCTGCCACATTTTTAGTGGAAGCCATTTTTAGAACACTTTCAGATGTTTATTGTTTTTGTTTCTTAAAGTAGTGAAAACTGCATTTTGGATGGGAGAGGATTAAGCAGCAGGGAGTTGAAAAGGCAAAAACGTTGGGAGGTGTGCAATTCCAGAAATAGAGATTAAGTTTTAGATCGGGTGAGCATGTATTTAAAACTGCCCCAGTTCGTTGTATGGGTTTGATCTAGATTGTTTGAGGAACGGCTTTTCCTGACAAGGTGACTTTGCTTCTCTGGCCTGGATAATGTATGTTAGCAAACTGTGTGAAGCAACTTCCCAGCTGAATGGACCCAGACAAAGATTGCAACACTTATGCATTCCTACCTGGAAGTAAACTCCAATGTGGGACTGAATAGCTATAGGTTTGTGCTTAATACCCTGTGAAATCCCTTTGTTAAACAATTTATGATCACTGAAGTGAAATTTAATTTTCATGCATTAGGTTAAAAAAGCTTTACGCTGTGTAAGTTAAGGGGTATTTTCTGTCTCCAAAGAGAATTCCAGTGTATTGTGTCTAAAAATGTTTCACATCTAATGATGTGGTTGTAGGTAGAAAATCAAGTGCACTCTGCCTAAACATTGAGAGTCAGAAAAATGTAATGAACATAAAATAATATCAGATAAAACAAAATAAAACATATGTTTCTTCTGTGGCATTTCTTAGTTCCAGTGGATTCCATTGTGGCCCTCAAAGGATGAAATTACACCTTCCCTCAAATGGGTCCAATCAACCAGTAGAGCAGGGGTGCCCAAACTATGGCCTGTGGGCCAGATCTGGCTCCTGATGCCAATTATTCCAGGCCACGTCATCCTCATCGCTCCCAGAAGCGGAAGTAAAAAGCGTACGGGCACATTTTACTTCCGCTTCTGGGAGCGACAAGGGCAGCACCGGCCAGATGAATTGGCGTCAAGGGCTGGATCCAGCCCACGGGTCTTAGTTTAGGTACCCCTGTTTTAAGCAGATAAAATGGCAGCCTAAAATCTATCTCATCCTGTTGCAAAACATATCTGTTACAAAATAGATAGCAAGGCACGTTTTACTTCCGCTTCCAGTGGGAGGAACCATGTGACCGTCCTGCTGAACCACATGACTGGCCTGTTGAACCATGTGTCTGGCCCACGGCTCAAAAAGTTTGGGCACCCCTGCAGTAGGGCATGCCATTTGTGGTTTGCTGCATTTTAGTTCATAAAAAAACAAGCCCACATTTTTTTTAAAAAAAAAACATAATAGGCTATATTAGCTTGAGCAAAAAATCCCAATAGCAAAAATGTTAGAGCAGTTTTTTTTTTTTTGAGAAATTGTCCTTTTTTATTATTATGGGGAAAACCTACACTGCAAGTAGATGAAATTTGGGGTCATGATTTATAACTCCAGGTGATAACATCATAGAAGGCAAATATTGCTGGTTTGTATGGAGTCTTTTGCAGGTACAGTACTATATGTGATTCAGGAATGGCGGCTTGGTCTCAGGATAACCAAACTCTCCCTCTCACAGAGCAGGAACGAACCTGCATAGAAATTAGAGAAATAAATAAATAAATAAATAAATAAATAAATAAATAATAAAAACCAGCAACTTCCTACTCCCAAACCCATGTGGCTATATCAAATTCATGAGTTTGGCCTACCTATATAGCCAATCAGCATCCAGGGCTAACAAAAACATGCCCTGGTTCTCATAACAAAATATGCACATTTCCAGCGCTGGATGTTGATGCAGAAGGAACATTCCAGGCCGGGCTGTAAAGTCAAAACATGGCTTCTGTGAGCCACCTGCAAAGATAAGGAGAAATTCAGAGGCCTTTGCAAAGATGCAAATCTATAATTCTAAGAAGTTTTAAACCAAAGAGAATCCATGTTGAATAACTTGGGCCTAGCCCATTACATGGCCTGGTCCATGAGGGTTAAAAATGGAAATCTACACACTGCTGTGACTGTTTTTTTAGTACAATTTTTGCACTGAATACAAGGTAATATATGGAAGCAGCATAGTATTAGTTAAAAAAAGCTAGGGGTTTACCATCTATAAATAAATCAGAATACATGCTAATTCCTTAATATCAGTGTGAAAATAATTACTTGTTTTTTAAGATTCTTCTCATGCCTCCCTCATTTCTTTTCAAGTTTAAGGGTATGCTGCAGATGAAGAGATATGTTACATTGAAAGGAGAGCAATTTAATTGACACTTTTATCTGTATTGTCAAGTTTACTGAAACGTTCCTCTTGGAAGAAGAAATTTCCAATAAGAACACATTCAGGAATCCTATGTCTTAGAATTCATAAATTGTTTAACAGAGGTTTTCAAGTCAAGATGTTACTTGTGATAACTTGTAGCATCTTGATGTGTGTCACCTTGTAGAGCTGTTCTTTTGAGAGCAGCCATCTTATCAGTAACATGTTGATCTGATAAGAGAAGAATTCCCATTTGTCATATACCGTAGCTTCCTCTCCTCCCTGGGGTGCTGCTATTGTTGTCCTTTCCTACTTGCTAGATTCTTGAGACTCCCTAGAAGGAATATATAATGCTTTCTGGCTTTGTTCTCATCTGGAATGAGGAAAGTGTGCACAGAATCTTGGGCAGTGCCCAGTTAATGGCTGGGAATCCACAGACGGAGAGAGTGGATACTTTCGTTCATTGACATTACTTATGTACTGCATCTTTTAACATTAATAAATTTATTTTTAATCACACAAGTGGGTTGGATTATTTCATGGTATTATCAAATTTCAGATTTGGGGGATCTGTCTAGAACAGGGGTGGCCAACCTTTTTCACCGCAGGCCTGACTATGCCCCCAGAACAGCTGAGTAGGCTGGACCACGCCCCCCGGAAGCGAGCACATTTACGGCTGATGTAAATGCACCCACTTGCACGTTTACATCAGCCACGGACACATTTACACGTGCCCGGGTACGTTTTACGGCTGATGTAAATGCGCCCCCTTCTACTTCTAGGTGCAAGGGAGATGGTGACGGGCCGGTTGGAATGGTGTCGTGGGCTGGGTCCAGCCCATGGGGCGTAGGTTGAGAACCCCTGGTCTAGAAACATAGTAATGTGGACAATTCATCACACTCAAAAGAGAGTAACTGTTATGTTTCAGTTACAAAAAGGTATATAGATTCATTTTTGTTGCTTCTAAAAGGTTTGAGAATATCGCAACTTTCAAGCAACATTTCAAGCTTTACAACCAGAGGGACAGCGAATAAGGGTCCTTGAACAAAAGGAAAGTGCTGGTCTTGTCTCAGCCCTCTGGCATATATGTCCTTAGCTGAAATCTGTGGCAACTCACTTCCAAAGCGTATGGTGATGACTACCGACTCAACTTTGAATGAGAATTAGACAGTTTAATAAAGGGTTAGGTCAGGGGTGTTCAAACTTTTCGGGCCATGGGCCTGTCATGTGGTTCAGGTGGTCAGTCATTATGGCCTGGGGGCCAGATCCAGTCTGCAACACCAATTTATCCGGCCCACAATGCCCTCGCCGTTCCTGGAAGTGGAAGTAAAATGCGCCCGTATGATCTGGCCCTGGGCTGTAGTTTGGGCACCCCTGGGTTAGGTTTTTGGTGGCTACACCTAGGAGCCATGATGATTCTATACTAGCAATAGCAATTACATTTACCGTATTTGCCAGTGTATAAGATGCATTGGAGTATAAGATGCACCCTGTTATTACCAAAATAGGCCACTATATGTATACAGAACAAGATGCACTCCATTTTCCAGTGTATTTTTTATTTTTATTAATTTTCACAATAAACAACAAAATAATAATTAAAAAGTAAAAAAACCATAACACAATACAAAATCAAAATTACAATTCAATATAATTAACAAAAAATGAAGAAAATTATACTAACAATGAAAGAAAAAAAGAAGAAAGACAATAATGTGTATTCAGTATATAATATACGATTCTTGTTTTTCTAACTTATTCTTATAATATAAACTTCATAAAATATAATATATACAGTATATACAGAACAAGATGCACTCCATTTTCCAGTGTATTTTAAGGGGGGGAGGGGGGAGAGTAGGTCTTATAAGCCAGCAAAAATTGTTATACAGGTTTTTTTCCATAGGGAAAACCATACAATGATGAAATTGCATAGCGATAAGCTCCGTGGAATGGATTAGAATCATTATACGGAGTTCTACTGTACTTATGTATGTTATCTGCCATCAAGTCACATATAAAAATTATGAACTAAGAACTAAGAATTATGTGGAAAGCCTTAGCCGTCTCCAAGCTTGTTGAAACCCTTGTAATTCAGGGTCCCACTAGGGGCAGCGGGCACATACCTGACTTGGTTTTCCTGTTGGAGCGGTGGCTGAGTGATCTGAAATTACAGCATATAGAGATTACACCAGTGCCATGGTCAGATCACTATCTGGTGTCCCTGGACTTCCATGGAGTGACACCTCACTGCAGGGAGGCAGGACTGATTAAACTGGCCTGGCCGTGGCGACTGATGGATTCCGAAATATTTCAGATGGAGCTGGGGCTGCTTCCTCCGGACCGGCTTCACGATTCACCCGAGACCTTAGTTGCTCTTTGGGAAAGGGAAGCGATGCGAGTCTTGGATACAATCGCGCCACTGCGGCCTCTCCCACCACCACCCCGACAGGCCATGCAGGGGGCCTTGGTGTACAGATGAGCTTAGGGAGCTAAAGGGGGCTAGGAGACGCCTAGAGCGCCACTGGTTGAAGACCCGGAGAGAGTGCAACCCAACACGAGTTAGAGCCACTATTAGAGCCTACCTCGTGGCGACGAGTGAAGCGTCAATACTTCACCACTCTCATCGCCTCTGCTGACAATCGCCCAGCGGCCCTGTTCCGGGTCACCAGGTCCCTCCTGGGTAGTGGGGGGGATCGGAGCCTGGTTGGCAGGGTTCTGCTGATGAGTTTGCAGACCATCTTGCAGAGAAAATTGCTCGCATTTGCTTGGAGTTCAATCCTGGCGTGGAATTGGGTCGCCTGGAGAGGGCTGGAGCAGAGTCTTGCCACGTTACCTGGGATCAGTGTGATCCTGTTGCCCCTGATGATGTGGACAGGCTCCTTGGAGTTGTTCGTGATACCACTTGCTTATTTGATTGCTGCCCTGCCTGGCTAATTAAAGCAGCCAAGGCTACCACGGGGAGCTGGGTCGGCGTGATGGTGAATTCCTTCTTGTGGGAGGGGGTGTTTCCTGCAGTTTTTAAACATGCACTGGTATGCTTCCTCCTAAAAAAGCCATCGCTCGACCCTACAGTTATTTCAAATTTTAGACCAATCTCCAACCTTCCCTTTTTGGGAAAGGTGTTGGAAAGAGCAGTGACACGGCAGCTCCAGGCGGTTCTGGATGGTACGGATTATTTGGACCCGTTTCAGTCAGGTTTCAGGCCCAGTTATGGTACTGAGACTGTATTGGTCGCACTCATGGATGATCTCTGGTGAGAGTGAGACAGAGGGAATCTTTCTGTTCTCGCTCTTCTTGACCTCTCAGCGGCTTTCGATACCGTTGATCATGGTATCCTTCTGGGCCGGCTCCGAGGACTGGTGACCCAGGGCACCTTGTTGTCCTGGTTTTCCTCTTTTCTGAGGGACCAGACCCAGTCAGTGTCTTTAGAGAGTGGGTTGTCCAGCCCTAGGCTGCTCTTGTGCGGGGTGCCTCAGGGCTCGGTCCTCTCGCCTCTACTCTTTAACATCTACATGAAACCGCTGGGTGAGATCATTCGTTCCCACGGGGTGAGGTACCATCAGTATGCTGATGATACCCAGTTATACATCTTGGCCCATGGGACCCGAGTGATGCAGTCAAAGTCCTATCCAGGTGCCTGGAGGCTGTGCGGGTCTGGATGGGGGACAATGGGCTTCAGCTGAATCCTGGCAAGATTGAGTGGCTGTGGGTCTGGGCCCCCGTGTTATCCCAGGAGCTGCCATCTTTGGCTCTGGATGGGGCACTGTTGCCTCAGACAGATCTGGTACGCAATTTGGGGGTCCTCCTGGACTTGCGGCTGCTTCTTGAAGAGCAGGTGGCGGCCGTGGCCAGGAGGGCCTTCGCATAACTTCGCGTCATCCACCAATTGTGTTCACTCCTGGACCGGGACTCTCTGCTCATGGTCACTTATGCTCTGGTCACCTCCAGATTGGATTATTGTAACACGCTCTACATGGAGCTGCCCTTGATGACCATTTGGAGGCTGCAACTAGTCCAAAATGCAGCTGCCCGAGCAGTGATGGGGTGTGGTCGTTATGCTCATGCCTTACTGCTTCGAGAGCTTCACTGGTTGCCAGTTTGCCTCCAGGTGCATTTCAAGGTGCTGTTTTTGACCTTTAAAGCCCTTCATGGCAGCTGACCAGGATACCTAAGAGAATGCATCACCCCAAGATTGTCAGCCTGTCCTACCAGGGCAGACAGGAGGGGCTCAATACTGGTCCCTTCAACGAAAGAAGCACATCTATCTGGGACCAGGAAGAGAGTCTTTTCCATGTCTGTCCCAGCCCTTTGGAACCTCTTACCTCAGGAAGTACGTCTTCAGACGGAACTTCTCCCCTTCAGGAAAATGCTGAAGACCTGGAGGGAGGATTAGGGTAGTTTTAAGGACAAAGTTAGTTTTAAGTGTTTTTAATCTTGTCTTTTAATTGGAGGTTGTGTAGATGTTTTAACTGTAATTTTTACGTTGTTTTTATACTGTATTTTTTTAATCTGTTGTTTGCTGCCCTGAGTGGTTTTCTCACCAGGAGAGCGGGGTACAAAAGTATAAAATAAAATAAAATAAAATAAACCCAACTCACTGTGATACTTGATTAAAAGTTTTAAAAAGGTCACTTTTTAAATTAAAACTTGCAGAGTTTCATAGCTGGATATCTGTGTATAGTCACTGAAAAATTAAGTAGCAATTCCAGTTTGTACATAAGACAGTTGTCTTGCCGTGAGAATGGCAAAGATGAACCAGAAGAGGGCGTGAAGATTCCATAAATACACTTTTGCATCAGGACAACAGGGTACTGCAGTGGCTCAAATTACTAAGACGCTGACTGGGAAGCGGAAGGTCAGCAGTTCGATTCCTGAGTACTGCAGGACGGAAATGAGCTCCCGTGTTCGTCCCAGCTCCTGCCAACCTAGCAGTTCGAAAGCAAGAAATTGCAAGTAGATAAATAGGGACCACTTCGGTGGGAAGGTAACAGCGTTCCGTGCGCTCCGGTGTCTAGTCATGCCTGCCACATGACCACGGAAACGTCTGCAGAAGCAGACAACGCTGGCTCTTCGGCTTAGAAACAGAGATGAGCACTGCACCCTAGAGTCGGATACGACTGGCTTTCGAGCAAGGGAAACCTTTACCTTTACCTTATCAGGACAAAGGTTAACATTCGGGCAGCCGAGAAGATTCGTTGTTCATCACAGCATCCAGACTACTCTAGTGGCTTTGCTGGCTGCAATATTCTGGAAGCTATTATCTTTTAAAAAGTAGCATTTCTCATCTCTGACCAAAACCTGTTAACTGGAATTCTGGCCCCCAAACTATGAGCAGAACACCTTATTTTTCAACAGGCAGGATGTTTCACGTTGTGAGATAAACACTTTCCTGTTACTCATGGGAAAACCACAGCATGGGAAAGTTCCTTGATTGTACTATAACTGAGGTTGAGATATTTATAGTCCCCTAAGTAACTTTCCCAATTCTGCATAAGGCTGTTTCTTTTCCCATCACAGCAACCTAAATGCACCAAAGTGGTGGTAGAACTGTTCCTGGGATGTAGTTTAGTGTGTAAGTGACCATAATGATCATGTGACCACCCAGTAGGCTGAAGGGGAAGGAATTAAACCAAGAAAACTAATTTCAGGGAGGTAGCTGTTACAAGTCTGCCCAGGTTATCCTGCTATGGTAATAGAGTAGACTATACTGCCAGCGGTGAACTAACCTGACAACCCTGAGGACAAAAGGCCTTCAGTGCTGAAGTCCATAGGGAAGGGTGATGGCCTCCAAGTGGATTAAATCCCACTTGAATCCATCTTGATGGAGGGCAGCAGCTTCATCAATACTGGCCTGGGGCTGAGGAGGACTTTGCGTGCCAAAAGGGCTCAGGACAAGAAAGTGAATCATGAAACTGGATCAGTGGTACTGGTGTCATGCTGCAAAGCGGAAGGCAGATGAAAGGCCACTGCATTATATTCTCAGGACAATCTTCATGGCTGATCGCCATGAGGGTTGCCTATATTCAGATTCGGATACAGCAAAAACAGCATTATTGTGTAAAAAAGAAACCACATATGGTGAAAGCTTATGGTATATACCAGGGTGGCCAAACTTTGGCCCGTGGGCCAGACCCAGCCTGTGGCACCAAATCATCCGGCCTGCACCACCCACACCGCTACTGGAAGCGGAGGTAAAATGTGCCTGTGCATGCACAAACGCTGCCATAAATGCACTTACGACAGCCGTGTATGCATTTTATGGCAGCATTTATGGCAGGAGGACCCAGGTGACTGGCCTGCTTAACCATGTGACTGGCCCATGATGCGAAAGGTTTGGGAACCCCGGTATATACTTTCATGGCCACAGCCCAGTCCACTTGATAAGATGCCTAAGAAAGCTTTTGCCCTAATAAATTAGTTTCTAAGGCACAAGATGACCTTGAGGTTTTATGGAAAACTAGCATATAAAAGAGCAGTTTAGGACAAATCCTTTCTCATGTCTAGTTTCTATGTGCAGGGGAATTTTTCTTTATATAGGGAAGCAATCAATCTGTTCTTGTAGGCTAGGCGTCCACACCTTTAGGAACTCACCCCAGGCCAAAGCTGTCCATGATGTGTCTTCCCACTTTCTTCTTTTGTGTCCTGCTCAAACCCTGGACTGCCAAAATGAAGCCACTTTCTTGGCTTTGTCATTGGCCAAACCTAAGTCCTCATTGATGCATGTTTCTGGCAGTAATTGGCAGACCTGTAAATGAGCTGGATTCTGAATCTTTCCGCATTCACACCATGTGTTGCTGTCTGCCAGCAGCCCCCGCTTGAACATGTTGGTCTTGCATTTAGGGACTCTGACCCTCAGTCTATTCAGGGTCCTCTAAGTGACGTAGGGGAGGTTGAGTTCCTCATCTACATCAGTGATGGCAAACCTTTTAGAGAACGAATGCCCAAACTGCAACCCAAAATCCACTTATTTATCACAAAGTGCCAACATGGCGGGGTGAACTGAGTGTTGGAGGAAGAAGTGCTCCCATTAGGCTGCTGGGCCGAGGGGCGGGGTGAACTCTGTGCTGGGGGGAGGGAGTAAAAGCACTCCCATTGGGCTGCTGGGCAGAGGGGCGGGCCGAACTCTGTGCTGGGGTGATAGCTCACGTGCCCACAAAGATGGCTCTGAGTGCCCCCTCTGGCATGTGTGTCATAGGTTCGCCACCACTGATCTATATCCTCCTATAATGTTGATCTTAGTCCAATGAGCTCCTTCTTCCATCTTTTAATTTGGTTTTGTTCTTGTGTACCCTCAAGAATATTTGTTCTTGCCATAAAGCTCTTCCCGGTTCTGAGCTGGTGGGCTTAGAGGCTCCATTCAGAGGATGTTGAGGATCATTCTCTTGCTTAGTTCTTTTGGCGATTGCTGCTACTTCACTCTGGCCTTCCCCATCAGTAATTGAGAAAGGCAAACCTAGTGGCTACCACTGATACTGTGGGTGGATTTCGAGCTGACTGCTGATTATATGGCTCCAGATTTTGCAGATCAGCAGAAAACTCCACACAGATATTCCTTTCCACCATTTTACCCACAAACCAGACAAGCCCAAAGATGTTCCTCATCCATCCACATTCCATTTATTGACCAAATAACACAACAGAGCAATCAAATTTTATTATCAAAATATTTTTTACTTAAATCTCAACATTTTTATATAATATTATTATATATATTTATATATATATAGTACATCAAAAATATACATTGAACTGTCAGAGGGTGGAGTGGGGACAACGTACTGGCCACGTCCCTACAGTCATTTGAGTGTCCTCTCACTTTTTTAAAAGGATTAAACATGGTTATACACCTCTCTTTTAAAAAAATGCACAGGGGGTAGTGGGGCACACACTACTGAGATCTATGGCCTAGGTGCCCTATCTATAAGGCCTTAGAAAAGTTACTTTTTGGGACTAAAACTGGCCATGCTGGCTGTGGGTTTCTGGGTGTCATAGTCCAAACCCAGTAACATTTCCAAGGTCTGCTACCTACTACCTGGAGTATATAATATGCTATGTTCAAAGGCATTAATGCTTTGGATACAAAGGAAAAGGGCTACCGGGGAAAGCATCCACACTGTGTTGCTGAAACAGCCTCTTGCTATATTATTAGTAGCAGAAGGAATGGCTTCAAGGGTTTAAAGTGCGAGGTGTGTCAAAACACCAGCGCCAGAGCGGCTGTGGAGAGGAACCGTCTCCAGGACAAGAGTCCACTGAACAGTCTTATGGCTTCACGCAATGGTTAGACAGCAAACGAAGCTGCAGGCAGCACCATGGGGTGCGAGAAAGTGTGCCCAATGCTTTGTATGCTCCCCAGGTCTACCAGTGTGAGCAGAGCAGGTGGAGACAAGAGTAACCTAGCTATAGGAGCAAATCTATGCTTGAAGACTTGTCAGCAAGGGTGGAAAGAAACGCACAGTTAGAAGAACAACTGGCTGGTGTTTCTACATCTCTGCAGAGAGAAACAGTGAGGTACTGCCATGGGACAACCCAGAAGAAGCAGGAGGAAGGAAATCAACACCAACAGGCCAATGGGGAATGCACTGAACACAATACAGAGAAATAAGCACAAATGCTGGGCTTTCAGAGAAGAAATTGGAGCATTTTCCCTCAAGAGAAAGCAGGTTGTGTATGAGAGAGAGAGAGAGAGAGAGAGAGAGAGAGAGAGGCTTAAAACAGTGGTGTGTAACTTATTGCTTCACCAACTGCAGTTCCCTTCAGCCTTACCCAGCATAGTCAACAGTACAGAATGATGGGAGTCCAACAATACCTGGAGGACCACAAATTACTCACTGCTGGTTAAAGATTTCTAGCTCACCACATTTCTAACAAGCAAATGCTGAATGCTTTATACCAGGGGTTCCCAACCTATGGCCTGTGGGCTGGATTTGGCCCCTGATGCCATTTAATACAGCCCGTCGCCATCTCCCCCACACCTGGAGCTGGAAGCGGGTATATTTATGTCAGATGTAAAATGCACCTGCACAAGTGCAAACACGCCCATGGCTGACGTAAACGTGGAAGTGGGCACATTTACAACAGCCATAAATGCACCCACTTCCGCTTCCAGGGAGTGTGGTCAGCTGTTCCGGAGTGTGGTTAACCACCTCTGCTTCATACAATACCTCTGATCAGAAGTGTATTTCTTCAGCACCTACATTTATACAAAACCCATTATGGTCAAAGCATATTTTTCTAGCTCAGGGTTCCTCGAACATGACTCTCCAGATGTTCTTGGACTTCAGTTCCGAGAAGCCTTGATTAGCAGGTGTACTGACTTGGGCGTCTGGTAATTGAAGTCCAAGAACATCTGTAGAGCCAGGTTTGAGGAAGCCTGTTCTAGCTTATAAATAAATCCATGATCAGAGGTGCAGAATATTTCATTTAGTTGTGTCCCTATAGGCATGTGCTTTATCTGCCTGTGTGAATGAGGTCTTCTTTAGAACTCAATATTTGCATACCTCAATTCCCATTCAGAGGACAACACCACATGTAATTATGTGATAGCAGCTTGGCTCTCGGGTTGGCCTAGCTATACTACTATAATAATAATTTCATGTCAGAAATTATTCTGGGTCAAAAGGATTTCAATATATTTGTCAACTACACACTTTACTATATGTACCTGCAAAATACCTGTGAGTGCACATTACAGACATGTAAATGTGATGTGACCTCAGGATGGTTCAATTAAAATATAACAGTTTTGTCCACTTTGTTATCTGCAGAAATTAAAACACAGTGATGCACCGTTGCCGAACCTGGAATGGAAAACACAGTGATAGGCCGTATCAAAAAGGACAAAGAATCTATCTAGAAAGAAGCAATGGCCTCATCTTATGAGAGTTCTGAACTAGAAAATAAATACAGAAGCATAGAGACAGGCCAGTGGGTTAGTGAAATTAGAAGTACAGAATAAAGCAAGTTCAAATGAATCAAGCACCTTACAGGAAGTTAATGTCCTGGAAGCCAGTACAGGCCACTGGGAAGGAACACATAAAGGTTATCTTCAGTAAGCTGTTAAAAACACACACACAACTAAAACAGATGCAGTAAAAATTAAGAATACCCACTAATAGTTCTGGCCATACCTGTCAACCCACGGCTCCGGAAAAACGGGACCTGCGCACATCGCTTGTGCGCAGGTCGCTTTCCATGCATGCGTGGAAGGGTTTTACCCCTTCCACACATGCGCGGAAGCGCTACGCCGCTTGTGTAGGGGCTGCACAAGCGGAATGGCGCTTCTGCGCATGTGCGGAAAGCGTTTCCCCCCGCTGCCAAATTACGGGGTTTTGGCAGCGCGGGGCGGGTTATGACGTCAATCGACGTCAAATTACGGGGTTTCCCCGGCAAAATCGGGGTGGTTGACAGGTATGGTTCTGGCTTCCATTATTAATCTTTTACACATTTTTGAAAACAGCAATATACAATAGCTCTGAATGTAAGTTTTGCTGTCTCAAATAATGTTAAGACTTTTATTTTTCTAAAGCCGTGAAATTCCTCCTTGGCACCCTCCTTTGGCAAATAGGTTTGTGTGTGTTTGCTTTGATTCTAATATCAGTGAAATGAAGCAACACTTTTGATCTATGGAGAAAGCAAGACATCACAGGCACAACTATTTTGCAAAGTTCCTCAGTCTTCATTGGGTGAGGAAATTATATCAAACATGTTATGGCTCCAGAAATGGGTGGTACACACCAACCGCAGAGCCAGAGTTTGGGAGTTTGATTCACCATTGTGCCTCTTTGACAGAGGCTGGACTCGATGATTTATAGGATCCCTTCCAGTTTTAAGATTATTGTTTTTAAAATGGCACCCATACCCATATTTGGAGTCTCACACAAATAATTAGAGTGTCAGAGACTAGGTATCTGGTTTTGGGGCGGTATTGTCACTATCAGTACCATCTCCCACCTCAAGTGGGACAGATTCTTCCTACAAGTGGGAAAACTAGAAGTGAGACCAAATGAGCTTCAGCTCCTTCAAACAAATAGGCTAAAATTCTTGCAACAATGTAAGATTTCACAGCCATCTGTCATGTGCCTGGGCATGTAACTGTGTGTGCAAGCAACAAGGGCATGTCCAAACGGTTGGCAAAATTACACATATCACTTGCACATAACATCTGATTGCTGGCATACACTGTATGATACCAATAGGATTCCGGCCTTAGAGTCGAGTTGTATTTGACTATTGCTGCTCTTTACATTTTCTCAGCTCTCTACAACCAAAAGTGTGATGGTTCTCATCCCTTTCTCACAGATTCTGTCAGTTGTCTGTTGCAGTTACACAACTCTTTCCCCCCTAAAACAAGGGTGGCACATGAAACACCTTTCTTCCAACACACACAACCAAGTGTGGTCCCATTTATTAGTTCTGTGTTTCTTTGTATAATTTGTGGCATGTCGACAGTCTGAGGGTTTGATAGGTGAGCAGAATTGATCCCTAATTTGCAAGCCTCATCTACATTGCACAATTTCCCCAGTCTAACACCACCTTAAATGCATAGTTTATCTACCTCCATAGTTACAACACTGTGCTAGCTGTGAAGTGTATATACAAATGGCTCCCTTTTATGCAACCCTGCAGTTAGAATAATTTGTATCTACTGTTAACTGTGCACTACAGATAGCACTCTAAGTGTCCTTCCTAGTCAATAGAGGTGATTTTTTTACTTTGACATTGGCAAGTGGGTGTGAGTATTCAGAAAGATGGATCAAAATGTGGCCTTAATTTTATTCTACCCTGAGCATACAGATGAAACAACCTGAATAAGCAGCAACTGGAATAGTAAAAGGTTCATACTATATGTCAGTGATGGGGAACCTTGGCACTCCAGGTGTTCTTGGATTTCAATTACCAGAAGCCCAAGTCAGCATTCCTGCTGATCAGGGCTTATGGGAATTGAAGTTCAAGAACATCTGGAGTGCCAAGGTTCCCCATCACTGCTATATGTCATACAGACCCATGTAAATGTTTCATCTAACACAGAGGAATCTCATCTCTACAGTTATCACCCAGCTATGCATAACTTTTCATATAAGTACACTCAGGCAAAAAGCATACTTTGATTTTAGTTTATGAACTTGTAATTTGTTGTGAATCAGACATAATTTTAGAGAAGGTTTTGCTTCTTATAAGACAATGGGGAACACTTCTAATACAGCATTTACAAGTACTTATCTTTAATTTTTTTGGGAAGAAACGTTTGCCTAATTATGTGAGGCACTTTCTAACTCAGTCAGAAGTTTTTTAGTCAAACAATCCAACTGTAAATAAAACTGTAGTTCTACTTCTTTGTATAAAATGGAGGATGTTATGTATGAAATTGAACGGAGACCTCTCCAAGTCAAAATACTGAGATAGGAAAATTTGAAATTAAAATTGGAAATTATTTAAGCAGTAAAAGATGTCTAATTTTGGCCTTTTATAGCTTCACAAGTTGCACATTCTTGTTTTTGTTTGGCAATGGGTCATCAGAAAAAAACAAAGGGATTCAATTTGCATGTTGATGATGAAAATATAGCATCTGCCCATCAAGTCCGTTTAAGTCAGGAATGCCCAAACTACGACCCATGGGTCAGATCCGGCCCCTGATGCCAATTCATCCAGCCTATGCCACCCTTGTTGCTCCTGGAAGTGGAAATAAAACGCGCCCATATGGGCGTGTTTTACTTCCGCTTCCGGGAGCGACAAGGGCAGCGTGGGCCAGATAAATTGGTGCTGGGGGCTGGATCTGGCTTGCAGGCCATAGTGACCAGCCCCCTGAATCACATGACCGTCCTGTGATCCAAAAACTTTGGGCACCCCTGTTTTAAGCCATTAATCAATTCTGGATTGGACTAACCCAGTTGTTTCCAGGGGGGGACTTCAATTCCCAGAAGCCTGTACATTGGCTGATCAGTGCTTTGGGGAATTGACTTAGACTTCTGGGAATCGAAGTCCAAAAACCAAAGGTTGGGAAATACTGGAGTAACCTGAAGAAACTCAGGACACTCCAGAATATGCTAGATCTTGGAGTGAACCAACCATAAACATTGCATGTCACAAATTAGACTTGGTTAAACACTATTTGTTGCTCCAACAATTCTTATTGTAACCTCCTATAATGCTTACTTCTAGTGACCTAATTCAGCCAAATTTAGTCATCAGTAAGGCTGTAATCCTAAACAAAATTTCATGGGAGTTAACCCCTGAACCTCCTATAATGTTTAATCTATTGCATCCCATGGCTTTAATCCATCTCAAATTAGTCATCACCAATGCTGTGACTCCAAAATTTTTTTCTAGGGAATTAGATTCATCCTATACAGTGTGACCTTCATTTAAGCAACCGTGCTTAGCATTTTGCTATAAATCTCACTGTGACTTCAATTAATCATGGCTATTACTTTCAGTGGGGTGCAATCAGAATTAACTTTGGCTGGAGGAAGATACCTCTTAGGTCTAGACCAGGAGTTCTCAACCTTTTTAAGCCGGAGGCCGAGTCGCACTCCCTCAGACAGCTTCGGGGGCTAGACAGCCAGTTTGCCCTTCCTCCACCACATGGCACTTCCTGGTGTGGTGGTGGGCCTACATGAAATGGTGCCACAGGCTGCATCCAGCTCACAGGCCGCAGGTTGAGAATCCCTGGTCTAGAGAGTATGCATGGCTATCATCATACTGTGGAGAACCTTGGAGAAAGCTGCCACAAAGCCCTGAGTAGCTGAACTTTCCTTTAAAACAGGTATACAACAAAAGCAAGCTCTAAACCTCATAATTTAGCTGGGGCATGGGTAGAGCGAGAAATCGAAAGGAAATTAGCAAGTGAGATATAGGTGACAACTGACAAAACATCTGTAGCAGGGCTGGTAAGCCTTTGACCACTCAGATATTTGAGCTACAAATCCTATAGTCCCTTTACCACTGACTTTGCTGTGTTGCTAGTAAAGAACACTAGTCTCATTTAACTAGGTGTCATGGTGTGAATTCCACATCCAGTTGTGTCACCGACATCTGGAGTTATCCTTCTACAGTAAAGTCCACAGGTCTCCCTGCCTCCAGCTTTTACTCATTCCCATTAGGCATGAATGGAATTGTAATTCATAGCAAGATCATGAGCTTTCCAGGGAGATGTGCTAAGGAATGAGTCTGGTGCGAAATCCTACAGAGCTGCTGCCAGTCAATGATGACAGTATTAGGATAGATGGACTGGTGATTTGATGTGGTATATGGAAGTTTCCTATGTTCTTTGACAGATGCTGTCTTCCTTTGTGACTAATGGCACTGTAAAACAAATTCAAGTTCTTAAAGTGAGGGTCCTACCCATCCCTTCTAGAGTAAACAAGCAAACAACAACAACAACAAAACAAAACAAAACTATTGCACTCTTGCAGAATCCAACACAGGTGCAAATGAAGTGTGTCTGCTTGGGCAATTGTTGAACATCTGACGCTTGCATGTTTCCCTTAGGGATGACAGATGCAACATTTCAAATCACACACATACTATGTAAAGCTATGTCATGGTAGGTTCTTCAGCTGCAGTGATAGCTTATTTTGGCATGATAAATATTAAAGTTGGAACAGCAAGCAATTTGCTTCCATCTTTATTATTTGAAGTATGAAATATATGTTTCTAGGCTCATTCTTTGGTTTAAAAAAAGAAGAAGAAATATCACAGTAGAGAAAATGATCTTAAAGAAGCCACTAAGGTGCTTGGGAAATCCTCAAGAGTGGCCAAAGCAGATGATCTCTGGGAATGAAAGAACAGGGCATGAAGGTTAAGCTAATAGCTTACAGCTTGCTCTCAACATGTGTCATAGCCTCAAAGAAAGACCTCTGTCTCTACCTTCTGTTTCTGACACTTGGAGAATTGTTGCCAATCACAGCAGACAGTACAGCAGGGGTTCCCAACCTCTTTATGCCGCGGGTCTGACGAAGCCTCCCAGACAGCTAAGCGGGCTGGTCACATGGTTCCCCCGCCGTAAATGCAGCTATAAAACGTGTCCGTGGCTGTCGTAAATGCATCCGCTTCCACTGCTTCAGCGTCGTGGGCCACATAAAATGGTGCCACGGACCGAGTCTGGCCTGTGGGCCGTAGGTTGGCCACTCTTGTAGTACAGGATAAAATATAAAAGTGACAAGAAAGGCTGCAACATTATGTGGGGTGGAACCGCTGGAACCTTATGGCTATAGGTTAGGACCAGATAAGGTTACTTTTCGGGGAGAACAGCTCCCAGAATCCCATAGCCATCTGAGGCATTCTGGGAGTTGCAATCCAAATGTAATTTCCCCCCAGGATTTTGGTCTGCTCTCTTTTATTCATCTACTAGATTGTGAAGCTTGAACCACAATATGATGCTCAATACTGTCTGCAGAGGGCTGCGGTGGCTTAGAGGTTAAGATGCTGCGCTTGATGACTGGAAAGTCGGCAGGTAAGCAGTTCGAGAGCCGAGTGCTGCATGACAGACTGAGCTCTCATTGTCTGCCCCAGCTCCTGCCAACCTAGCAGCTCAATGGCAAGAAATTGAAAGTAGATAAACAGGTACAGCTTGGGCGGAAAAGGTAACAGGGTTTCACGCACTCCAACGTCCAGCCATACCTGCCACATGGCCACGGAAATGTCTGCAGAGATGAGCACCGCCCCTGGAGTTGGAAACGACTGACTTTACTAGGGTCTGTTGATACTCTAAGACAGTGATGGTGAACCTTTTAGAGACTGAGTGCCCAAATTGCAACCCCAAACCCACTTAGTTATTGCAAAGTGCCAACATGGCAACAGGGGAGGGAGGAAACTTTCTCATTGGGCTGCTGGGCAGAGGGGCGGGGCAAACTCTGTGCTGGGGGAGGGAGGAAGTGTTCCCATTGGGCTGCTGGGCAGAGGGGCGTGGAAAACTCTGTACTGGGGCAACTGCATGGGTGCCCACAGAGAGGGCTCCGAGTGCCACCTCTGGCACGAGTGCCATAGGTTCGCCACCACTGCTCTAAGACAATTACAGAGGGCAGCTACAGATTTAAAAGTTTTTACACACAATTATCTGGCTATCGAAAAAGGATTTTTCTCATTCCTCCTACCTTTTGTAAAACAGGGAAGGGCACTGTGCAACCTTCCAGGTATTAATGGATTATCAACCTGAGAGTTTCTCTCTGCTGGCTACGTCACCCATATTTACCTATAGTGATACATTTCTAGGATGCCCTGTCCCCAATTCTTTTGGCTTACAACTCCCAGATATGAAAGCAAGCATCATTACCCATTGCTGCCCTTATTTTAATGGTTCTGCTTCGTTGACAGTATCTGATCTAATGCTCTGGACTAGAAACCATAAAACCCGTAGTACATCTTCCACCAACAGAAACAGATCTATGTAAGTGAAGGTGGAGGGGACACCCAAATTCCTAAATGATGCTTTGTGTCCACCTACCAAAAGAGAAGTAGAGTCAAATGGCTATCCAAGTAACACATGTTGTGACAGCATCAGAGACTCATACATCTTTAAGTAGAGAGTAAGCATCTCCTTTGAAGGAACCTCAGCAGGTAAATTTTGTTCATACTTTATCTTTGGCTGAATGCCACATCTGGGGCAGGAAAGATCTCTCCTAGTCTCTTCAGTTCAAGCTGCTATTACTGTTCTTGGAGAGCTTTTCCCATTACTTTCGCAATGCAGGGCTCCACTTCTAGCCTATGGGACAGCGTGTGTGGCTTGGCTTGTAGGAACGGACTTACGGCATTAAGGTAATCAATTCCAAAAATACCTGGACTGAATGCAGATCCTTCTCAAGAACTCTGCTTTGCCAAGATGATCCCAAAGGATCAGGATCAGAGTGGTTCTCAGCTTTGGATCCTCCAGCTGTTTTGCTCTGCAGTTCCCAAAATCAGTGACAGTTTTGCCACGGTGGTAAAAGCTTTTGGGAGTTGAAATCCAAAACAAAGAAGAACCAAATAATTACAAGGAATCACTCTATGACAGCAACAAACATTGCAGTCCAAAAGCTGAAATTCAGGTTACCTCAGTGGGATCAATTACTTTAAATTCTCCCTGGTATTCACCCTTCAGCTAAAAAACATTAACCCATATATGCTGGTTCCAGTCTTCCTTCCCCACACAGAATGTCTTATGAGGCTCTGGTTGAAGGCTAATTCATACTAAGATGAATGTGTAAAAAAACCATGAGGATAAAACACTCATGTTCACGTGAAAGACATGTATGGCTCACTAGTGTAGATTCACTATTTGTTCAGGGACTCTTGTCATCCTTCTCTTCACATTGGACACTGGTAATCAGAAGAAAGGTTGCCATATGTGTGACACAAAAACGTACCATGTAATGTAAGAACAGTTCTAATAATAATTGTAATAATAATTGCAATCTGTCAAGTCAATGTTGACACATAACAACCCCTTTCCTGGTATTTTCTAGGTAGAAAATACACAAAAGAGGCTTATCAATCCCTTCTTCTGGGGGCACCTTGGGGCTGTGCAGTTTGTCCATGACAACACAGGCTGGCTCTTTAACCAGGAGGCACAGTGGGGAATCGAACTCCCAACCTCTGGTTCCACAGCTAGATATCTAAATCATGGAGCTATCCAGCCAGCTGAGAACAGCTCTAGGTGCCCAAAAAAATTTCAGCTTCTTTTTTGCAAAGATGACACATGGAAAAGTTACTTTTTTAGACTACAACTTCCAGAATCCCTCAGCAAACATGTCTGGGGCATTTGAGGCTATAATCCGGGAGTTCTCAACCTTTTAAAGCCGGGGGCCAGGTCACACTTAATACTTTCTTAATACTTTCTCCCCGTGTTTTAATTTTTTTAATAATGCAAGATGCACACCTTCAGTTTTTCCTCTCTCTCAGCTTGGAGAACAATTTCAATTCTACTTACAGGGAGCATCTTTTCTCCTTTCTTTAAAGAAATAAATTCAAATATTGAAATAAAATAAAGTTCCATCTCGATGTAAAAGGATCAGGGCCAGCTAGGTATAATATGGGGATTCCATGAATAGAATTCTCGATGTTTTTTAACAAGAAAAAATACATTAGGGAGAGTTGGAGAAGATTGTCTGTCTCAGGGCCAATACTTTGAGAGAAATGGTTACTCCCTTCACTGCCAGTAACTTTTCTTTTGCAAAAAGTATTTTATGGGGATACCACATTTTGATATCATATCATATCAAAATGTGGTATCCCCATAAAATACTTTTTGCAAAAGATACTGGGAGTTGAATTCTAGGGACAAAACATTTTTGTCACATCTAGCCTTATGATCCTGAGGGCCAAAATAATAATAATTTTGTGTCAGAGATTACTCTGGGTTGAAAGGATTTTTGCTTGAGAAACTCCGCTCAGGGGACACCTGAATGAAGCTCCTTTCATGTCCCCAAGTGCAGCTCTCCAGTATCAAAACTTGACCTTCCAGTTTCCAGCTCAGCATCATAACCACTAAGCCACCCGAGGAGCTGCAGGACCAAATTATACATTGTAAATAATCTGTCATTAGGCATACCTGTCAATCACAGCTCCGGACAATATGGGACCTGCGCAGAACGGTTCTGCGCAGGTCCATTCTACGCAGGTTGCTTCTACGTATGTATAGAAGCCTTCTACGCATGCATAGAATGGACCTGCGCAGAACCGTTCTGCGCAGGTCGCTTCTACGCATGAGTAGAAGCCTTCTACGCATCCCCTTCTGCACAGAACCCTTCTACACATGCATAGAAGGGTTCTACGCATGTGTAAAAAGGACCTGCGCAGAAGGGATGTGCAGTAACTACTTTCCCCCTGATGCCAAATTACGGGGTAGTGGCGGCTCCAGATGTGAAATGAACAAAAGCAGCGCAAAATTACGGGGAAATCCCGGCCATTATGGGGTACTTGACAGATATGCATTAGGGCTGAAATCAAATTAGTATGCAAGAGTCACATTTAAGGGCAGTCTTTCATTTTGAGGAATCAGACTTATGACTAACCATAAAACAAGGCAAACTAATATGAAAACATTGGGAGGAGAGAAGACCTTCTGCTAAGACAATCACACACACCTATCAGCAGTTTAAAGAATTCACTTTTCTAGTGATAGATTATCAGCAACATACAGTAAGAAACAGCCTCCTTGAAGATTGTGGTATTTTTGAACCACAATCGGGCATACCGTGGGCAACGGTAACCTTGTTGTGCCGGCTCATCTTTCTCACACTAGGTCAGACAAAAGGAACTACGGAATGACTTCACCAAAAGGTGGTTTCATTTCACGTCTGGCCTAGAGGCAGAAGAAGAAGAAGAATAAAGCAATGTACAGTTAGGTCTTCCATTACCAACCCACCATTCTTTGTTGCTGTAACTCACATGGCTTCTGGGTCACAATTATTCTGTTTAAAATTGCACTTTCAAGGATCCAACCCAACCTCCAAATTACCCCAAAGTTTTAGACAACTTCCTCTATTTCAGATTTTCCAAATAACTAGGATTGTGCTTCTGGATGTATGATAGGAAACCGGGCATATTGTGGGACTGTCAGAAGTTAGTAAGGACAACTTCAGTGGAAGTGGAGGGGGGAGACTCTCCTAACACCAATGTATAACCCCATGAATGATGCAAGTAGAAAGCCCAAACAAATGAAAGATTGATACTTAAAACAGTAGATGGATTCTGATTTGTCTTTGCTCAGAACACAGCAGTCCGAAGTCATTTTCCCTCCTCCATTTCCCTCCTCTTCATCGTTTTGATTAATGGATGGAACTGAAAACCATGCCAGATTCTCTAGTAGGGAGCAAAGAGGATAGGGCCCGTAGCTGCTCGCATTGGGCCCGGTGGGGTTCGGAAGAGTGCTGGTCCAAAGATAGGAGCTTGAAAGAGGGTAGCGGCCGTTGGCCGGAGCGTCAGCGGGCTGGGCAGAGCACACACGGCGGCTGTGGTGAGGGGACTTGGCAGGAAGCGGGCAGCCAAGGTCTTTGTAAGGTGCTTCTGTAGAGCCAGTTTGGACTGTGGAGAGTGAGAAGAAGACACAGGGGAGGGAGAAAGTGTGTGAGAGAGAATGGTAGAGAGAGATGCCATATTAGACAATCAACAGGGAAAGGAAAGGATGTGAGAAGGCTATGAGCCATTTTATGAAATCTATCAAATAAAATAGAGTTCTAGCCTCTTGACCCCTTCAACAACAAGCTGGACATCTAAAAATCTTTAACACATTTCTAACTGGAGCCAAATAGCAATAGGCAATGGCTATTTTGTTTAAGAATTGGATGCCTGTCCACAATGTAATAATTAAACATTGATCAACATAAGATGGGTGTGTGTGTGTGCAAGAAAGAGCCTCCTCGAAGACTGTGGCGTTTTTTGAACCACAATCAGGCAGACCCTGGTCATGGCAACCTTGTGTTGCCAGCTAATTTGGCCCAAAAGAGAGGGTTCCAAAAATGCCAGCTGAAATTAGGCATTTCGCTTATATTACACCAATATTTTTTTTCAGCTATACTGACTTCCAGTTCTTTTCTCCACCCCATTCAAAGTGATGGTTTTGAGTTTTAAAGCCTTTAATGTCTTGGAAGCAGTGTACCAGAAGGATGTCTTCTCTTACATGCATGTTCTTGAACCTAAAAATTCCTCCTCAAGAGGCCCAGTTTCTGTGAAGTTAGGCAAGTGGCTACCAGGGAACAGGGGCTTCTCTGTGTTGACATCCAGCTGTTGTAATGCCTTCCCCAGAACAGTTCACCTATAGCAGTGATGGCGAGCCTTGGCACTCCAGGTGGTCTTGGACTTTAATTCCCAGAAGCCCAAGTCAGCATTACTGCTGATCAGGGCTTCTGGGAATTGAAGTTCAAGAACATCTGGAGTGCCAAGGTTGGCCATCACTGACCTATAGCTTGCTTTATAGTCATGACAGCACTACTTGAATTCTCTTTTTAATAACCCCCTGTCACATCCATTAAAAGTCTGTGCTTCTGACATTTTGAAACTACTATGTATATGCTGCATGTTTTTAGTTATTGTCTAATACCAGTTACAATGTCTTCTGTTGGATTTTTGCATGTTGCAGTTTATGTTAGAATAGTGTATGGGATTTTATTTTGTAACAGTCTGCGGCAAGAGGAAAATACTGTTATTAGGAAGCCAAAAAATCAACATGAACAATTCCAATAAATAAGGATTCCATATGCCTTTCTGCAATCTCATTTTAAACATCTGATTTAAAAACTGACTTGATGGAGATTAAGACAGTTAATCCTAAACATGTGAGAGCTGGCACACTTCTTTAAAATTAAAATTGGAGGCAGACTTCGTAGTTCTGATTTTTTAAAATTAGCATGGTAATTATAAGAATTATCTATTAATTGGGTTTCTGCATTTGTAGCTACTCTAGGGGGAGCCAGTGACTCATGCAGAGTCACAGTGGACAACCTTGTTAGGGGATGTAAGTCTTCGCCTCACACCTTAACTTGTTGCAAGGCATATTGTGTCTGTGATGCCTTTAAGACCCTACTGCAGGGGCACACAGGTGCTGGGACTTTCCCCTGGTGTGTTCCATGGGCCAGTGTATTTAGGTCAGAGCAGGATTGCAGACTTCCAGCTACAATGCTCAACTTGCATGAGCTTCAATGCTCACCTTCTTCTGTTGACAGTCTGGATGAAGATTCCAGCGTCTTCCAGAACGTGCTACGAGGACTGAATCTTTGCACTGATCCTGATGATGGCTTTTGCCTGATATGCCATCTGTGCTTGCTGGACAAAGAAGGACTACTTGGAGTGAGCCTCCACCAGGAGGACAGAAGCTGTAGAACTCTTTGGCTTTGTCTGTAATTACAGCTTGCCTTTACCCTGCTGGACTGAACTGCTACTGAACTGTATGGACTTGTATATAGCACAACTGACCTGTCTCAGTGAGGTCAACTGAGTAGCTCAAGAGAATATATCTGTTTTGTGTTACAGTTGTTGCACTGTATATACTTGCACCTTTTTACTTACTGAGTAAACCTACTTTGAGTTTTCTTCTGCACCAAGATCTGTCTGCCTGTTTTTCTTACAAGGGACCACCTTGGCAGGTGCGAACCTCTTGCTGGCCACTGCATACCACTCAACTAACCTCTCATTAAGGCGAGATTGTTCTGCTACAACGATCTGATCACTATCAGTGTCTGGAGTTTTTGCAAAAGTAAATGCTGTCTTGCAACACATCTGGAGAACAACAGGTAGGGAAAAGCTGTGCTAAATAAATTATGAATTGCAACAAGACGTACAAAAAGGAAAAGGACCACTAGTATTTGAAATATCTCAATTTGTCATCACACACTGTACTGTAGAAGCAATTCTTTCCCTTCTTAAGCAAACTCTTATGAAGGGAAAGAATTGCTTCACGGTTAAGCAAACTCTTGGGGTACACAGAAAGCACCTCCTCGAAGATTGTGGCATTTTTAACCCACAATTGAGCGTACCTTGGTAACGGTAACCTTCTGTTGCCAGCTAATCTTTCTCACACTAGTTCAGGCGACAGGAACTGCAGAATGAACTCATCAAAAGGTGCCTTCATTTTGGCAGTTTCACGTCTGGCCTAGTCACAGAAGCAGCAGCAGCAAACTCTTTTTAATTTCCAAACACTGTTGCTAATGATCCCTGCCATCTTGTTGTGGAATGAGATTGCTCAGAGTCCACACTCAGTTTTCAACAGACCCACAAAGAACAGCTGAGCTCATGAAAACGAATCTGCAGGCAAAGTAAATTCCCAACCCGATGGTCCCTCTGCACATTTCCCGTTGGCCATGTAGTTGGTGTGAACCTCCAGGGATAAGTACCTTAAGAACGCTCACTGCCAAAGCCGTGTTCTTCTGCAGTTTGCTGTATGGACTGTACTTGGGCTTTGGTGGCTTCCCTGCAAGTCTGTCCTTGTGCCGCCTGCTGCTCATGTGCTGTGAAGGGGAGTGGAGAAGCAAAAAATAAATAAATCCAAATATTACTCATTGAACAGTGGCGTTAAGTGTTCCCCCCAAAGGAGTGGATGGAAGATCAACTGTGGGAGCACCACAGGCCAGATGATCACTGAATGCCAACTGGTGGCTGGAGTTTGTGCAAAGAACACTCAACTGGGGAGATCTTGGTGTGATCCAAGAAAATAATCCTTTCTATTCTTAAACCAGAATGAATACTCCACTTTTTTTAGTCTATGCTTAAAATATTGCTCCCCCAACCAAAATTCTCTTTAAAAGTAATGCTTTAGAGCAGGGGTTCCCAACCTTTTCAAGCCGGAGGCCGGGCCATGCTCTCTCAGTCAGCTTTGAGGGGTGGATGGTCATTTTTTGCCCTGACTGCACGATGGGGGTGGCCATTTTGTCCCAACAGCGATTTCAGATCGGAGGGAGAGAAAATGGAATGCAAACAATCTGAGCCTCGTGGTTTTAGTGAAATGAAACCTAATGTGTGATTGACATGTCTTGCTGTAAAATCATTGGTCCAAAGGTGGACCCTATGTGAGGAGATATCACCCAGAGACTCATACACACACACACACACACACACACACACAGGCAGAGACACAGAGACATTCTCTGGAATGCTGTGCTTGTAAGCTTGCCAAAATGTAGACACTTGGGAGAAAGGGAGGCCCATGGGCTACCCCTGGAACATGCAGCTTGCTTTACTTTTGCTCTGAAATGCTTTCTTAGCTTTTGCTGGACTATATCCTGAGTCTTGCTATGCTTTCAATATATTTCTAAAATACCTGAATAGACTCTGGAGTGATTACTTGGCACACGTTACCTGAATCTACACTAGTTTCATGGGCACCCTTTGCTCACTACCTAGATTTCGGTCGGGAGTGACTGGGCAGCACACTGGTAGGAACAGCTCTGAACTGCTGGGTCCGATCTGGGCCAGGGAAGCAGGATTAGGTGCAATCCCATTGCCAGGAGGCCAGAGGACTACCGAGTCCTACCTGGGAGTAAGCGGATTGTTACCTCAGGCTTCTTTTAAAATGAGGACAAATGTAGCCAAACTTTAAGCATCGATAACGCTACAACCTGTCAAAGTGGCCTTTCCCACCTAGATCATTCTGCTTACCTGATTGAGTTGGGTTTCTGAATTGACAAAGATCTCGCAGACCTGGCATTGGAAGGCCTTGTTTTGGATGCTAAGGCTGCCTTTGCTTCCAATTCGTTTGGGTTTGTGACCCATTCGAGAAAGGACCTTCCCTCTGCCTCGCCGTGGCAGAACAGCTTGGCCTTCCAGCATAGACTTGTGCTTTGCTCCTGAGAAAGCAAGTGAAAACAAGTTTCAGAACTAGGCTCCTGGGTGACCTCATACTTCCCAAAGAATAGCCATCAAGCCCCTGGCAGATCCTCGAAAACTTAAAAAGACGAAAAATATTAAACATTGATTCAGTGATGGCAAACCTTGGCACTCCAGGTGTTCTTGGACCTCAATTCCCAGAAGCCCAAGAGAGTACTCCTGCCGATCAGGGCTTCTGGGGACTGAAGTTCCATAATACCTGGAGTGGTAAGGTTTACCATAACTCGGCTAGATGGTTGAAAAACAGGTCTCGAGTAGTGACCAGAGGGTACAGTTCTGGATTAAATCAAGACTGCCTTTCTCTATAGTTTGTTTGAACCAGAATACAAGAAAACCAAAAATGAACTCTTGGTCACACATGCTTTCCACGATAGGGACAAGTAAGACTCATGGTGGTCTGGGATGGGAAATGGAGCAGGTAAACCCAAATCCTCACTGGCTGCTTGGTTCTGCTTCAGAAGGAATGACAGCTCAGTTCTTGAACTTTGCTACCTGAGAGGTATTCTTAGGGGCCATTCAACAACTACGTGATCCTCAAGGGGCGGAGGGGGCCTGCCATCCGAATTACAGAAAACTTACGTGGGGTTGGGGGGGGAGAAGGTCAAAATTACGTAATCCATTTGGAGCTGTTTATAACTGACAGTGGGAAACCAAACCTGTGCATAAAAAGAAAGGGTTTTATTTACCTTTGTGCCTTGCTCCATGTGGTGAAAATGGAGGGGGAAAGCCATGCTTCCTGGTTGCAGGGAAAGCAAAGGCTAGGCTAGAGCATCGCCTGTCTGCCCATTTCCCCTGCAGCGCCACCACTGGTTGGTGGTGCAAAATACAGTACTATTTGGTTCAGATCATGTAATTTTAAGTGGGGAGGGGGTCATAGCGAAAATTACGGTTGGATTACATGGGGAGGGGGGAGAGAGGCAGTCAAATTTTCCCAGAAGAAGGATCACATAATTGTTGAGTGGCCCCTTAGCCAAGTCTGATTGATAACAGATGAAACAGATGATGGAAGTGTCTGGGATGCAAGAACAAAAGCAAAAAAGGTTGTAGCAGAAACCTCTCATTACACTTGTTGTAATCGCAATGCTGGCCCTGATCCAACAATTCCTCGGGGAAAATTCCTAGGAGCATTGACTAACTTTGCAATGGATACAGAGCGACCTTTCTACTGAATGAAACTCAACAGTCTCTCTGATTCTGTCTTGGCAAGAACCTTCACAACACATCACATTGGGACTCAGTGATATTCTTCTGCCTCTTTTTCTGTTTTCTGTGTGGGTCTGTGCAGGTATGCCATTGATGATTGGTTTGTATGCTCTCTCCTTGTTCCAATTCAATATTTGTAACTCAGGCTGTTTTTGTTTGTTTGTTTGTTTTTTTAAAAAATAACTTCTCCATATGCACCAAGGATAACTGTCCTTAGCTGCCCTGAGTCTAGGATAGGTTATTTGAACCTTAGCTTTTAAGAATGTGGAAATTGATGATTTTCATCTTGCTAATTATTAAATTCAAACTGATAGTTCCCTCGCCCCATTGTTTCAGATGTGATGCACATTTAATGTCTCCTTCTATTATATTGTGCATTATATACATTGTATGTATTGAGCCTCATACTCTCTGAAGCTTCAAACCCCTCTAGGAGATTCCCACTGCATGAAAATGAAACAGAGCTCTTGAAAAAGGCAAAGCCAAATTTCAGATAAATCAGCTTTTCTTTATTTTCCACTATCCTTATTATTGCAATTCCACATTCTGCTTGAAAAAATAAGACATTACAAAAAATGACAGCTTAAAAATTAAGGATGCAAGCAAACTTGCTTGTCACTTTTTATTCCTTTAAAATAAATTTGTGCATAGAATTTGAAAGTAAGTATAGCATAATACTTTGTTTTGGATTCGCTAAAATGTCAGAATGAAACAAAGAAATTTTCTAAGTTCATTAAAATTGTTCATCAGGATGGACAAAGGGGAGGGGGAAGAAAAGCAGATGTTATTGGTTAACTTGGAATAGTTTAAGAAACTTGAAATGTGCTAAAAGATCATATATTGTACCACTGTCTACAGGTCCAGAAAAACCACAGCTACACTCTTTGATTCAAAATATGAGAAGCAGATGATTTCTCTTCAGAGTGATGTAGGATTATAATGTTTTAAAATATTCAATCATTGACCTTTATATATGGGGAAATCCACAAAAGTTACCAGCCTACCTATACCTACTTGGGATGTATTTGTGGCATCAAAAATAGCAGTGGTAAAGCTTCTCTATTTCATCATCTCATGGCAATACTTTGGCCAACATAGTCAACCTACTAAGCATCTGTTTTGAAATGTGGCATGCAAGGAAGCATTGCAGCAGCTAAAATCAGGCCTAGGCCTTTCCCCAGGTGAGTAAAAGGAAGTAGTCTTCAACTGTCTACTTGTGGGCCAGAACATCCAGAGATCTGTCTGGGAAATTCTTGCCAAATTCTCAGATATGGCATTAACCCATACCCCCCAAACAACACCTCCCTCCCCATTGAGCTTCAAAGATATTCATGTTATGCTCGCTATACTTTAGGGCAGGGGTTCCCAACCTAAGGCCTGTGGGCCAGATCTGGCCCATGGCACCATTTCAGAAACAAAATGGTCATTCCCCTTTGAAGCTGTTGGGACAAAATGGCCACCCCCATCATGTAGGCAGAGTAAAATGGCCATATGGCTCTCAAAGCTGACTGAGAGAGCATGACCTGACCCCTGGCTTGAAAAGGTTGGGAGCCCCTGCTTTAGGGTGTCTATTTGGAGCTTTTGTGGGACACAAACATTTGTAGATTCCTTACCAGAATTATGTGCTTCCAGTTGAGAGGCAGAGTTGACTGCCACCTTGCACGTAGGACAGTATAAGTGCTGCTTATTCTTCTTCCCTTCTTTCTCGGTGTCTTGTATTGAACCGACAGTTTGGCTTGATTCCGTCGCTGTAGTTTTGGCTCCAGCTGTTATGGAGGACGATGCCACACTCGCTGTGTCTGGAGCACCTTCTGATGGCTCTGAGGCTGGTGGAGAGACCAGGGACAGGATGCCACTAGCTAGCTTGGTGGTTGACTCCTCCGCTGGGGACACCATCATGAGGGTGCCGTTGTCTGCCGAGGACTGACTTAATCCCAACAGGCCCTTGGGTTGTGCTAACAGAAAAAGGAAACGTCAGCTTTGGCCCCTGCTGCCTCGGCAGATTCATAAGGTCTTGAAACATCAAAGGCCATCAAAACTGGGCAAATTATTTCACCATGCTGGGGCAAGGAAAATAGATTGTATGCACCTTATTGACTTTCCTGGCTTACAAATGCTGCTGCTGCTATTCATTTGTAGAACAACGTCCTGGCTGAAGGATGCTGGGAACTATGATCCTAAAAGCAACTCTAGCAAGCTGCGATAAAATGGATCACAAGTTATTCAAAATGGAGTCTCTTTGGTTTTTAAACTGTTTTAGAATGTAGCTTTGCTTCTTTGCAAAGGCCTCATAATTCTTTCTGCTGTGTTCATCAAGCAGGTGTGCTTAGTAGAAGCTTCTCAGAGCTTCAGGCTTATGTTTTATCTTTTCCTCCAGGTCTGGAATGTTTGCTTGCGTCAACATCCCGAGCCTGGCAACACCAGACTTTTGGGCATCAGCAGTGTTGTGTACTGAATGTAGTGTGTTGAATGTATTTGTAACCACATGAATGGGTACAGGTAACACTGTAACCTTCTGTATGAGGACGCGAGCTAGTGGACACCGGGGGCAATAGCGAGCGCCCAGCTCACATGGTTCACATTACTCAAATGCCTTCAGCCACGCGGGAAAGATTCCCGCGCTCACCTCACCTGGACAAGGAAGGCGTGACCAAGGATGACGTCACTTGGACAGCAGCCAATGCCTGTCGAAGAGCCAGATTCAATTAGAGAGCCACCGTATAAAAAGAGCTGTTTGTCCGCCATTACCACATGTTCGTACTGTACTCTATGCAATAAAGATGTGTTAGGCTAGCTTACAGCCGTTTCCATTGTCTTGATTCCCAAACACTAAATTGGCGACGAAGGTGGGATATGGATTCCCACGGGGACAAGACAATATCACAGAAGCCAGTTTTCGACGTGACCCATCCCGAGCGATGGGACTGGTTTGAAATGCATTTCAAGAGTACGGTGGTGTATGCGGGCATCACCGACGCTGGGAAGAAGAAGGGTCTTCTCATCACGATGCTCGGGTTCCACGCCGTGCAAGCACTGATGGATCTGGTGGCACCACGAGAGGTGGACCAGGTTTCGGTGACGGAAATTCTGGGGGTTCTGCGGAATCATTTCAAGCCCAAGGTATCCTTCTTCTCTGCCAGGGCCACTTTCGCGAGGAGGGACCAAAAGCCGGGTGAGTCAATATCCGAGTATGCAGCGGCCCTCCGCGTTTTGGCAACCCCATGCGAATGGCGGGAAATTCTAGACGTGGCCCTAAGGGACAGGATGCTCTGCGGGATGAGAGACGGGGAGACCCAGAGGAAACTCATGAACGAAGGCCACGACCTCACTTTTAAAGAGGTACTACAAGAGGCTCTAGCAGCTGAATCCACGTGGGCCGGGTACAAGCTTCTCAAGGCAAAGCCCCCACCAGTCGAGGCAGCTGCATCCGCCGTCCAGGCGGCCTGGAGGGCGACCCCTGCCCCACGCTCGCCCACATCCTCAGAGGCTTCTGCCACCCCATGCTCCAGCGAAGATGAGGGGGTCCGGAAGGTCAGGAAAGGGCTGAGCGAGAAGAAGGGGAAGGGGCGGCGGCACTGCGATGGGTGCGGAGCGTCCCACGAGAGGAGCAAATGTCCATTCCGGAAAGCTGAGTGCCACAACTGTGGGCGGAAGGGCCACATCGCCAGGGTCTGCAAGCAACGCCGGGAAGAGAGTAAGCGCGCCTCGAGCAGCCGGGATGGCGTCGGCAGAGTCGGCGATGGCGGCGACGACCCAGAGGGGAACCACGTGTGCCTGCGAGTGCACGCGGAAGACGACGTGGCCGTCCACAGCGTGCCTCTAGGGCAACCACGTTTTTATGCTGAGGTACTGTTGCAAGGGGTCCCTGTTAAGATGGAGATAGACTCGGGGTCTGTTTACTCCCTCATTTTCCATAAGGAATTTTTGCGGATTCCCCCCAAGGAGCGACCCAAACTCAAGGAGATGGGGGCGAACTTAAAAGATGTGCAGGGAAATGCGATTCCAGTATTGGGGATTGGGGACTTCGAGACACGGTACAAGGGACTCCGAAGGAAACTCCCCCTGGTAGTTCTAAAAAATGGGGGGTGTAATCTCTTGGGGACACAATGGTTCAAACCCCTGGACATCTTCATTGGCGGCGTCCATGCCATCGGGGGGAATGAGATTCAGGCAGTGTGCGACGCACACGCAGAGGTATTCAAGAAGGGACTCGGGAAGTACAAGGGGCCCCCAGTTTCCTTCGACCTGGACCCGGAGGTCCGCCCAATGAGACTAAAACCACGTCGGGTTCCATTCGCCCTCAAGGACAAAATTGAGGCGGAACTGGACAAATTAGTGGGGCAAGGGATTTTAGTGCCGGTGGACTCTGCAGAGTGGGAGACTCCTATTGTTACAGTATTGGAAGCAAATGGGGAAGTGCGAATTTGCGCTGACTACAAGTGTACAATTAACAAGGCGATCCGCCCTAATGCCTATCCGGTGCCGGTAGTTAGCCATCTACTGGCCACTTTACATGGGGGAAAAGTTTTTGCTAAGCTAGATCTGGCGCAGGCGTACCAGCAGCTTCCAGTAACCCCAGCCACAGCTGCTGCGCAGACCATTGTAACTCACAAGGGGGCATTCAAGGTGACGTGCCTACAGTTTGGCGTGAACTCGGCGCCGGGGTTATTTTAGTCTCTTGTGGAACGTTTGTTAAAAAAATTACCGGGGGTCTTGCCATTTTTCGATGACATATTGATATCTGGGGAGAGCGAAGCAGAACTGGCCCAGAGACTAGATAAGGTCCTCACAGCCTTCGAATCAGCGGGGTTGAGGTTGCGGAGGGACAAATGTGTGTTTCTGGCCAGGGAGGTGGAGTTTCTGGGGTTCCGCATAACTTCTGAGGGGGTGAAACCCGCTGAGTCCAAAGTCTCAGCCATTCGAAACGCTCCTCGCCCCACCGCGAAACCGGAGCTGCAGTCCTTCCTGGGGCTGCTGAATTTTTACCATTCCTTCCTGCCCAGGAAAGCGACGATTGCAGAGCCCCTGCATGGGCTGCTGAAGAAGGATGCGGTTTGGCGGTGGGGGGAGAAGCAGGAGCGGGCTTTCAGGGAACTCAAGCAACTCCTCTCCTCGGAGGCTATTCTAACCCATTTCGACCCAAAGAAGCCAGTAGTCTTGGTCTGCGACGCCTCACCAGTGGGGGTGGGGGGCAGTCCTGTGCCACGTGCTAGAGGGGGGGGCGAGAAGCCCCAGTTGCATTCTACTCGAGATCATTGTCCAAGGCAGAATGAAATTACGCCCAAACAGATAGGGAGGCTCTTGCCATTGTTGCGGGCACAAAGAAGTTCCATGATTTTCTGTATGGTCGCCCATTCACCATTGTCACCGATCACAAGCCGCTGTTGGGTATCTTCACCTCAGACAAGCCCACTCCACAGATCCTCTCCCCCAGGATGCTTAGGTGGGCGATTTTTCTGAATGCATACAGGGGGGCGTTAGAGTACCGTCCCGGGAAAGAGATAAGCCACGCGGACGCCCTTTCAAGGTCTCCTCTGCCCCACCTGGGGGACCCAAAGTGTGAGGTAGAACAGGATAGCCAAGTCCTCCTCATTGAAGCCCTAGATGCACCCCCCATTTTGCCCAAGGAAATTGCTGCCGAAACGGCCAAGGATAAAACGTTAGCCCTTGTGAGATCCTGGGTACAGAAGGGGTGGCCCGCAGCTCCCCCCGCAGACGAGTTTGCGGCATTTTTCAGGAAGAGGGTTGAGTTGTCCGCAGAAAGGGGGTGTCTGTTGTGGGGGGAGAGGGTGGTGGTCCCACAGGCATTAAGAGCAAGGGTGCTACGGCTTTTACATGTCAGCCACCCAGGGATTGTGCGCTCTAAGGCGCTGGCCAGAAGCTACTTCTGGTGGCCTCAGCTAGACGCAGACATTATTTTATTTATTTTATTTATTTTATTGTCAAATTTCTATACCGCCCACTCAGCCAAAGCCGACTCCGGGCGGTTCACAACAATGGGTAAAAACATATAAAAACAAATAAAACAGATAAAAACCAGCAATAAGAACCCACCCCTAAAAAGAGAGGGGTGCAGGAACTGAAGAAACCGTGGGGCAGGCATCCTCCCCTATATTAACCACCCAACGGAAGCCACCCCTCCACCTGCATTGAACACATGGTGCACACCTGTGAAAGTTGCCAGAGCTCTCGGCCTGAGGAGTCCCGCCTTCCACACAGAGAATGGGACACGGCTAGGGGACCGTGGTCCCGCCTCCACATAGACTTCGCAGGGCCATTCAGGGGTTCATTTTTTTTACTTGTGGTGGACGCATACTCCAAGTGGTTGGAGGTAATTCCAATGCGCAACACCTCATCAGTGGGGACTATAAAACAGCTGCGCAAACTGATATGCACGTTCGGGATACCTGACGTCATAATTAGTGACAATGCGAGTTGTTTCACTTCAGCCGAGTTCCAGGCGTTCTTAGAGTCCAACGCCATTCGGCACATTACCTCAGCCCCTTTTCACCCTGCAACAAATGGCCAGGCGGAACGTCTGGTGCGCACAATGAAGGAAGGGCTGTGGCGCATGGGTCCCGGGGATCTGGACCGGCAGCTCTGCCAGTTTCTGTTGGCATATCGAGTGACGCCATTGGCGTCGGGATACTCTCCCGCGGAACTCCTCATGAAGAGGAAGCTACACTCATTATTAACTAGATTGGATCCCACCCGGGTCGAGGATAGAGGAAGAAATATTGAGCACAGCCCCACCAAAAATTTCCAGATAGGAGAGCCTGTTCATTGCAGAAACTACACCACCACTGGGCCAGCATGGGTGCCGGGGGTAGTCATTAATCAAACAGGACCAGTCTCATTCTGTGTCGAGACCAACACGGGTCTCCTCTGGAGAAGGCACGCTGACCAACTTAGGCACCGAGTGATTGGGGGGCCGGACAGAGGGGATCATCAGCAACGCTCAGAGTTAGGGTTCTCCTCCACCCGTTTAGACCAAGGGGGAGAAAACGTAGGGCAACAGTCCCAAACAGGGGGGGGAAGCTTAGGGTCAAACTCATATCCTTTTCATACGCCAGCTCTATCCAGTCCCTTGAAAGAGAGGAACGAGTTTGCCCCTGTAGTTCTACCCAGCCCCTCGAAGGAGGGAAATGAGTTTGCCACTGTTGCCCCTGAATTAGATTTTGAGTTATCAAACCGGGGGGGGGGGTTCGGAGTGTTCCCCCACCCGTCCAAGCAAAGAGCGGGGTTTTTCTTTAGCCCCTAGTGCCCCCGGTTTGTCCACATCCCCGTCGGGAACCCTTCCTCCCCCTTCTCCTGGCCATCCCAAGGCGGCAAGCCCGCGGCGAGTCACTAACGAGTCATCCTCTCCAATTGCAGGACAAGAACCAGGAGGACACAGACGAGGGGGCATGGCCGAGTCAAGCATAACGGCCACACGGCCAAAACGCACATGCAGGAAACCAGTTTGGTTAAGGGACTTTGTCCCATCTTAGGGGGGAGGGATGTTGTGTACTGAATGTAGTGTGTTGAATGTATTTGTAACCACATGAATGGGTACAGGTAACACTGTAACCTTCTGTATGAGGACGCGAGCTAGTGGCCACCGGGGGCAATAGCGAGCGCCCAGCTCACATGGTTCACATTACTCAAATGTCTTCAGCCGCGCGGGAAAGATTCCTGCGCTCACCTCACCTGGACAAGAAAGGCGTGACCAAGGATGACGTCACTTGGACAGCAGCCAATGCCTGTCGAAGAGCCAGATTCAATTAGAGAGCCACCGTATAAAAAGAGCTGTTTGTCCGCCATTACCACATGTTCGTACTGTACTCTATGCAATAAAGATGTGTTAGGCTAGCTTACAGCCGTTTCCATTGTCTTGATTCCCAAACACTAAAAGCAGGTTCGCACCAGTATGCGCATACCGGTAGTAAAAATGGCTGACCCCGGCACCCGTCGACCTCCCCACCCCACCCTGCCTACTTTGGGGTGAAACAGAGCCCCGGAAAAGCCTTGGACAAGGGAGAAATGGCTTCAGAGGTTCGCTATAGAGTGATGAAAATAGAAGAGGCTTCTCTTTTCATAGCTCTATAGTGAAGAGCAGTCATATGGCCAACAGGCCATGCCCACCCAGTCCCATGGCCATGCCTACAGTATGGTAGGACATTTTTTTTTATGCCCACACTGGGTGTATGCAACAGGAAAAAAATGGCATGAGAAGAAATCCCCCATGGTCCAGAAAGCAAGAAAAACATGGATTGTTTTGCGGGATGCGAGATGGGGACACCATCTCGCATCCCGCAGACGTTTAATGTTGTGTCTACTCAGATCATACAACAACTAAACAACTAAATTGAAGCAACCTACTGCAACACTTTCAAAATGCAGCAAGATGGAACTTTGCCACCACTAACCAATGTTGTTGCTGCTGGTGTCTCCGCTGAGATCTAGTGCTGTGTCAACATCAGCGGGTTTCTCTTGGCTGTTGCTACTATTGGCCGTCTTGTGCTTGTTTTTCACTGCTTCAATGGCTTTGAGTCTCCGAGCATGCTTGTGTCCTCGATAATGTGCCTCAGCTTGATTCTGCAAGAAAACATTGGCTGACTGAATGATGATGGAAAGAGCCAATGTACAGTTTGGAAATCAAGCAAAAACGGTAACAAAAGGAGATGTTCTAAACCAGGAGTTCCCAATCTAAGGCTCGTGGGCCGGATCTGACCCACAGCGCCATTTCATTTGGCTCCCCACCCCTCCAAGAGCATTCAAGAAACAAAATGGCCACCCATGGAAGCTGTAATGGGATAAAATGGCCACCCACATCATGCAGGCAGGGCAAAATGGCTGTCCGGCCCTCAAAGCTGACTGAGGGAGTGTGAGCTGGCCACTGGCTTGTAAAGGTTGGGTATCCCTGTTCTAAAGCCACGTTTGCTGGTGAAGTGGTAGTTTGAAACCCAGATCTTCCTGTTGTGGTGGCAGATCTACTAGCATAGGGTTTCTCTTCTGGGAGATAGGATTGATGCAACAAAAACTGACAGTGAATTGGGAATGGTTTTATCAAGGTTTTTATTATTTTAGATAAAGGTAAAGGTTACTCTTGCTCGAAAGCGAGTTGTATCCAAATCTAGGGTAAGGTGTTTATCTCCGTTTAGAGAAAAAGAGCCAATGCTGTCTGCATTGAAAGACGTTTCTGTGGTCATGTGGCAGGCATTGCTAAACACTGGAGCTCATGGAATACTGTTACCTTACCTATTTATTTACTTGGAATTTCTTGCTTTTGAACTGCTAGATTGGCAAAAGCTGGGACTGAGATGGGAGCTCACTCAGTCACGAAGCACTCGGGTCTCGAACTGCTAATCTTCCACTCATCAAATTCAGCATTTAAACCAATAAGCCATTGCAGTCCCTTTTTTAAAATATATATATATATATATATATATATATATATATATATATATATATATATATATATATATATATATATATATATATATATATATATATATATATATATATTATCATGTCCTATTCACTGAATTTTATGGGATTTTTGAAAGATGCCCACCTCCCTTGCAATCTTTTGTTTATTATTATTGGTTCTGTCTTTTCACCTATTGTGAAAAAATCTGTCCAGGAGCAAAAGACTGCAAGAGTTGGGCCAGGGGTTCTCAACCTTTTCAAGCTGAGGGTCGGGTCACACTCCCTCAGACAGTTTCAGGGGCCAGACGACCATTTTGCTCTGCCTGCCACACATGGCGGAGGCGGTGGGGGGGGGCACATGAAATGGTGTCGCGGTCCGCATCCAGCCCCCGGGCCGTAGGTTGAGAACCTCTGAGTTAGGCAGTGGTTTCTAACTGTTAACATGAGGGTCCTTCTGCCTAGCATGAATAGTCTGAGTAGTAAACTTTCTATTTAAGAGCATGGGGACAAATAACTGTATAGTATTAGGGATTCTTCCCATAAACTGAACACATTCCTTAGCGGTGAAAGGAGGGTGTCTCTATGCCTTTCCGTGGTATACACAGAAGGGTGACAACCCTCTTCCCTAAACATTATGCAGATTAAGACAAAACTCTGCATAACACCCTTATTTTATTCAGGTTAGATTTAACTTTACACGCATCTGCAGCAGAGCCATTTACTCTAGGGACAATGGGAAGAATTGTCGCTGACTGCTAAGTACATAAACGTTGGGGTGGGGGGGCGTCGGCGAGAAGTACCCTGAAATCTTTTGTAATTTTTTCCCTCTTTTAAATTATCAGCATCAAACAGACAGGCACCGTTAACATAAACTTCACTTATTCATCCATCTCAATGAAAGGATAATGGGGAAAATACACACACGCACGCACGCACATGCACAAATACACACCGAGAGTCGAGGCCTGCCTGCCTGCCAACATATACTGCATGTTAGACATGCAATCCCAGGAACTGACAGTTGTTGACAGATATGTCCTTCTTTTCAACCCCCACCTGCAATGCATTTATTTAGCGATATTATTTTATTTTCTACGGTGCAGCCCTCCACCCTAAGAATTTTTTCTGAAACTGAACATTTTCATTTTGTCCATTCTTTATTTTGCCCACAAGCTCCTTTTGAAACAAGCAATGGGCTGCATTTAATCAGGGCCTATGTGTCTTATCTCCATTTCACCAGGCAATGAACAACGCCAGAAATTGAATTATATGGGTGTGCAGCGTGTGGTGGGTGGGGAGTCTGTGAAATGGGAGGCTTTGTGTAAACAGGGAGAAGTTGTGGGGAAAGAAGACAGGCTGCTTTGGAAAAGGCCCACAATTTACCAAATAGCACCTAGCTGAAGGTCATGGAATTGACCAATGTTTGCAAATCTTTGCATCAAGTCCATCAACTTTTGTTGTTTGTTTGTTTATTTCATTTCATTTCATTTATTTACATTTATATCCCGCCCCTCTGGAGGAAAAATCATCCCTACTCAGGGTGGCTAACATCATAAAACCAGTCATGAAGTTAAAAATTACACACAATAAAACTTCCAATAAAATCATCACCACACATTACAATACCGCAATCCAAGACCTTTAAAACACAACCTATTTAGACTGAAAAGGAGCTGGGCCGCATATTTAATGACAAGAAACAGGAAGCACATTCCCAAAGGTTTCCTCAAAGAGCAGTGTTTTTAGTTTATTTCATTGTTTGTTTTATTATGTTGATGTTGATTATTTGTCTGTACACAGCCCAGAGTGAGAAATATTCCAGATGGGCAGTATAAAAATGTAATAAATAAATAAATCAAAAGAATTTGAGATTAAAAAACCTTGGGTGTGAGTTAAAGCAAAAACATCAGTTTTAGTGTTAAAACACAGGGAAAATATATTCCCAACTAAAGTGAAATGTAAGATATTTCAGTAAGAAAATGTCAGAGCTATGAGAAAAGGAGGTAATTGACTACATGGAAAAACACCTTTGCAAAAAACAAACAACCATAATAAATGTATTGTCTAATTTGACCCTTGCCATTCCAGATTTCCTTTGAGAGCTTAACTTTCAATCACCTTTCAGAAGTCCACGTATAAATCTTTATATGAGTAAATAATGCTGATTCAGGACTATTTTGTTTTCGATAGATTTTGCCTTTTAACAGGTATATGATACCTCTCCATGCTGGAGGAACAGCTATATTTATTAAATTCAACAAATTATTGGGAATTTTGTTTGATTTCTTTGAGCAGCCATTTCTGCTGCCACTTCCTTCACTCCCAAAATCCAAGAACACACAATGGGAAGAAGCAAAGGAGACAACAGCAGGCCCACCTATAGATGTTTGGTATCCTTTTCCTGGTTGAGGTTTCAAAAAGAGTTGAAAGTCTATTAAAGTCTTACCTTTTGCAACAAAACCAGTTAACAGCCTTAAGCAAGATACAGTAGAACCCCGGATAACGACAAAACTTAGTTCCACAAGTTGTGTTGTTATCCGGTTTTTTACTTTATGCGATCCCTATGGGAGATGCCCCGGATAACAACAAAAAAAAATCGCCAAGAAACATTGTTATCCGGTGCATCACTACCAAATGCCCGCATAATGACATTTTTTGGATTTTTTCCGTCATTATGCGGTGCATCACGTGGTGCATGACAAATGCGTCGTTTTGCGGTTTTGATGCTATCCGAATGCGTCGTTATCCAGAGTGCCACTGTATTCGTTTAGCCTCATTCTTTCTCTGCTAGCAACATGAAGAATGATTAAAATATTGACCTATCCTATAAGATTGTTGTTAAGGATTATAATATAACAAGTGGACTGTTCCGAACACAGATGACAATAAAATAAATTATGAGGATTATATAATTCTAAGAATTGTAGCAGAATAATTACAAGGATTATAACAAAAAACAAGTGGACCGCTTTGAACCCTGAGCTTTAAGCCAGGTGTTGATTTTATCTGTAAGCAAGATTGACATAGTACAGCTGTTCTGGCCCCTATTCAGCTGTACCAGTCATTATTTGAAATAGCAAAATTCAATTTTAACTGCATTTTGGAGAAAAGATAAAATTTGTATTTCTCAAATGTGCTTTTAATCCAAGATGGATAGAACTAGGGCTTCTTTTTTTAAAAAAAATAAGTTTTAAAAAACTTGAACACAGAAACTTACCAACTAGAGCCACGTGAAAACAGTGGCTCACATAGGTTCATATAGACTAGGTCAGGTATCTCTGGAGTTCTGAGAGTCATATACATCTACCCCTGGACTTTGAAGGGTTAAACTCAATCTTATAACTAGACCTTCCAATTTCTTTGCTTACAAAATTGTTTTTTTTAAAGTAAAATAAATCTGTTATGCCTTCTACTCATCATTTTTTGTTGAAAAAGAGAGGTTTGGGAAGTAAACAGCTCCTTCAACTGTTGGAACTAACCTATATAACAGTGGTGGTGGACCTATGCCACGGGTGCTAGAGGTGGCACTCGGAGCCCTCTCTTTGGGCACCCGAGCAGTCACTCCAGCACAGAGTTTGCCTCATCCCCTGCCCAGCAGCCCAATGGGAGTGCTTCCTCCCTCCCCCAGCAAAGAGTTCACCCACCCCTCTGCCCGGCAGCCCAATGGGAACATTTCCTTCCTCCCCTGTTGCTGTGTTGGCACTTTGTGATAAATAAGTGGGTGTTGGGTTGCAGTTTGGGCACTTGGCTTCTAAAGGGTTCGCCATCACTGCATATAATAACACACACGTCATGCTTTTGATACAACCAGTAAGAATCTCTCTGACTGCTAAATGCAGAGAAGTTTTCACTTCCATTCAGTTTTTCTTTGGAAATGAACTTCTGCTGGTTTCTAGTTTTGAAAACAGTAGTAACAAAAAACAAACAAACAAAAGAAATTTTCAGAGGAAGCAAGGTCTCAGTACAATAGTTTAAAACTATCGATAGTGTCTACCCCTGCCTTAAACACTTCCCCCGCTCCCTCTAGAGCAGTGTTTCCCAACCGGTTTTTGGACTTTAATTCCCAGAAGCCCAAGTCAATTCCCCAAAGCACTGATCAGCCAATGTACTGACTTAGGCTTCTGGGAATTGAAGTCCCCTTGTGGGACGTGTGCCACATTTCCCTTGATTTTCCCCACACAGCTGACTCTCCTGCTCTGTCAGGGGCATGCCTTACCGCAGAGTTGAATCTTAGGTGGCAAATATTGCAAGAGATGAACTGTTTTTTCTTCAAAGTGTTGGGTACGCCAAATGTGTGGTTGATCACTGCTTTCTGTACTGGATCCATCTGGAAAGGAAAAAGGGAATAAAAAAAAAGACTCAGGGAACTGATGCTTCACAGAACTAGGAGGCTAGAACAACAGTTTTCAGAATTTCTGCTGTTAGGAGACTCATTCCACATTTACCTGTTTGCTGAAGAAAATATATCTTCCTTCAGAAAACCTGTGTGTTGCAAGGAGGCAATGTTCTTAAAGAATCTTTCTTCTTTGATAATGGCCACGCTTTCTTGGGTTTCTGTGTCGCCTAATATGTACTAAGAGTGTGCTCCAGAACTAAGGTGTGGAAAGCTTTTTGGACTACAACTCCCAGAATCCAGTAGGATTTTTAGTTTAAAATAAAAAGACACCCAAAATTTCAAAGCTCTGCCCATTCTTCTAGACTCTGGCAGCTTGGTACTGCTGAAGAAATAAGAACATTTCTGGGGATTCATTCAAGAGTGCTTGCACAACCAGAGGCTGAGATTAGAAATATTACTTTTTTGGACACTGTTACCTGGCAGTAACATTTCTATGCTCTTTGATTGACATTACTGATCTTCCAGTTGAGAAGACAACAAAGCCTTGAAGAGTGTTTCACAGAATACTGGCAACTGCACATGTGGAAGACAGGTTTCATAGTTACACAATGTCATGAAACAGAACTTGGACATCATTATTATTATTATTATTATTATTATTATTATTATTATTATTATTATTATTATTATTATTATTATTATTATTATTATTATTATTATTATTATTATTATTATTATTATTATTATTATTATTATTATTATTATTATTATTATTATTATTATTTCTATTTCTATTTCTATACCGCCTTTCTTCCCCAACGGGCAACTCAAGGCTGTCTAGTAGCTTCAAAATAGGGAAAAATAGCTCTAAAGGTTTAAATAGTCAATGAGATTCTTCCCAAAATAGAGTTGAATTCACACTCTCCACTGCTCCAGTTCTCTGTTTTGTTTCATTTCCTCAGTCTTTGTTTTGAGAAGATGCAAAAAAACTCCACCACAATAATTTCAAACAAAATGGCTGCATTAAGTAATGTGGAAAATAAGATTAAAGCAGGGAGCAGGAACGTAAAAAGGAGGGGAAGGCAAATATAAAAATAATGTGTGTGTTTGAGCACAACCCTAATCTATAATACAAGCATTGTTCTCTTAGCCCTGTGGCTCTGGAAGATTATCTTATCCGAGGCTGACTGTCAGGGAGAAGGGAAAGGGAGAGATTGAGGTTTGAGGATGATCGTATTTCTCTGTAAAGCTATTTAGTTGTCCAGACAGGTGCATCGGTCTAGCAGGCAAAGCCTGCAGACAAGAGAATAATTATCTGGACCCCTAAACTCTATCCCCAAAGGCAGTGAAATTGGCAACAGAATGAGATTAATGAAGTGTGCCTTCTCATGCTTGTGATGACAGTTTTACTCACTCATTTGGAATAAAAATGAATAGGTAAATGCAAGAGACTCTGGAGCTAGATATAATGGTGATAGTAGTGGAAGGCTTGAGTGATGAAATAAACCTTTAACTGCACCCCTAATGGTCATGAGTTCATGACAGCAAAGTGTGTTCATGTGCATGTGATGGAGGATGGTGAGAAGGAATAAGTGCAAATTATTTTTAAAGTTGGGTCTCAATAATTCTTCTTCCTCCTCCTCCTCATCCAAACTTTAGGTACTTTTTAAAGAAGAAGCTCAATAGTTGGAATCATACTAGTATTTGAGATTAAAACTGTAATGTCCTTTAAGATTAATACTTCTTAGGGATAATAATCCACTGACATAATGCTAATATTTAAAAACTGGCAAGTCATCTCTCATTAAACGTGTAGAAACAGAGAAATGTCTTTACGAAGTACGTCACATTTTATCCTTAGCTGTTACCATCATTTTTGCAACAGTAAAAAGGATCTATAGCTGGGGTTCCCAACCTTTTTATGCCATGGGCCTGAGCATGCCCCCAAGACAGCTGGTTCGCCCCACCGTAAACGCTGTCGGAAAACACATCTGCGGCTGTCGTAAATGCATTTACAACAGTCGTAAATGTGTCCGCTTCTGCTTTTAGTGCAGCGGAGGTAGCGGCGTGGGCCATATGAAATGGTGCTGCAGGCTGGGGCCGGCCCTCAGGCCAAAGGTTGGCCACCCTGATCTATAGCATACAAACAAAACCAGGAAATGTTTGCTAAATCCGATCAAAGTTTCAGGTGAATCTGGCTTCAGCCAATCAGGTGCTATTCCTCTCTCCGGCCCCCCCCCCGGCCCCGGACAAGTAGGCCATGAAGACGATGGCCTTTATCTTGGGTTTTCATCCATGGCCCCAGGCATTCCAAGGATATTACTTCTGATGGTAAAGCTCAGAGTTTGGGAATGTCACCTTGTTTGGATAATGACTCTCAGAACCACCACCTTGGCCAGCAAGGCTACCGGACATACTGATTGGGGGCATCTGGGTTTAGTAGCCCCAAAAGGTAATGTCCCCAAATTCTGCGGAAGATTGTTTTATACTTGTTATTTATTTATTGGCTGGCGCATTTATACCACAATTCGATAAAAGTAAAAAAACAACAAGAGATAAAATACAAGTTATAAAATGTCAAGTATAAAATTATAGATATATATCTAGATTACGAATATAATATTTTGCTTCATTTGTCACAGCAAGGAAATAATTGAAATTCCCATTATAGGTTCTGTTTTGGTACTCTGTCACTATGTGTTGGACAGTTTGGTTTTCAGCCCCATAGTCACATTCAGTTATGTTATTTCAAGGTTAAGATAAAGGTTGCACTTGCTCAAAAGCCAGTCATATCCAGCTCTAGGGTTCAGTGCTCATCTTTGTTTATACCAAAGAGCCAGTGCTGTCTGCCTCTGCAGAGGTTTCTGTGGTCATGTGGCAGGCATGACTAGATGCCGGAGCACATGGAATGCTGTTTAGCTTCCCACTGAAGTGGTACTTATTTATCCTTGCAATTTCTTGCTTTCGAACTGCTAGGTTGGCAGGAGCTGGGACAGAGATGGGAGCTCACTCCATTATACAACACTTGGGTCTCAAACTACTGGCCAGCTGACCTTCCAGTTGTCATGTTCAGCATCTTAACCACTAAGCCACCGCAGTCCCACTGTGTTATTTTATCCTACTTATAAAGGGCATCTACACACTTACCACGGCCTGTGCGGATTCTATTCAATGTTGCTTTATCACATTGGGCTGGTCAATTTCAGATTCTTCCACTCAGATTTAATTTAATTTAATTTAGTTTCTGCATTTATATGCTGCCCACTCAGGGGAGCCCGACTCAGGGCGGCTTACAGAACAGTAATGCAATATATAAAGAACAGTACAAAATACAATATACAATGTAGCAACAATTATACGATATTCCTCCCGCAAATACAAAAGTACAAAATACAGTGGTCCTCCCAACAGCACCACAGCTGGAAATTAGAAAGGCCTAGAGGTTGGAGCCCAGGGCTCAATGACCTTAATGGGGCCCGGGCTCAACGACTTTGATGGAGCCCAGAACTCAACGTCCTCGGCGGAGCCCAGCTCATCATCCTCAATGGCGTCGGCAGCCGTTTATCCACCTCCAGCGATGGAGTGGCTGGAAGGGGGGGGGGGAGACGCGGCGCTTGGCTTCCTCTTCTTCGGATGCATGGCAAGCATCAACACTGTTTAGGGGAGGGGAGGAATTTTCTAGTCAATGCTTTTTTCACATATCATGGAAGTTAAAATCATTTTCTGCAAGTGCGTTAGCAGTTAAGATGGCTGGATGTCTAAATCTCAGCATGTTTCACTACAGGAAGGCTATTTTGCTCAAGATTGGCCGCTGAGGATTATCAATAATCTCCCAGAATTCTCGAAGGAGGGCATTATTTGTCTTACATCTGGAGGTGATATATGAGGTAGAAAAGCAGCCAGTATGTGGGAGTAGATGACATGGCCCCACTAGTGATGCAAATTTTCTCATGCAGTTGTACATTAATTCTGCTTGTGTGTGAACTATTAAGTCACACTGGGGCACAATACTCTGCTGTTGAGTGCAGGCACTTGTAGTGTATCCATTGGCCAGGCCCTCACTAGAGCCGCATAATTTGTGTAAGATGTTATTTCTACTTCTCAGTTTGGTGGCAATCTTCATCAGATGTTCTTTATAAGAAAGCATCCTGTCTAAAGTAACCCTGAAGTATTTGGGATGCATGTTGTGATTGAGTCGATGTTCCTTAATTCCTACATTAAGCTCTCTGCCTACTGATCTATTACAAAGATGGAAACATGTTACAGTACTTCTGTTTTGGGTACTGCAGTGGCTCAAGTGGCTAAGACGCTGACTGGGAGGTGGAAGGTCAGCAGTTCGACTTCCGAGTACTGCAGGATGGAATGAGCTCCCATTTTGGCCCAGCTCTTGCCAACCTAGCAGTTCGAAAGCAAGAAATTGCAAGTAGATAAATAGGGACCACTTCGGTGGGAAGGAAACAGCATTCCGTGTGCTCCGGTGTTTAGTCATGCCTACCACATAACCATGGAAATGTCTGCAGAAGCAGACAGCTCTGGCTCTTTGGCTTTGAAACAGAGATGAGCACTGAACCCTAAAGTCAGATACGACTGGCTTTCGAGCAAGGGAAACTTTTACCTTTACCTTTACTTCTGTTATAGTTGGATTAGACTGTAACCTCCATTTATGAAAATATTTATCCAGTATGTATCTTTTCATTATCATGGCTAACAAGTATTGACAGAATTTACCCTCCATGAATGTGTTACTTTCTCTTTAGATTATATACATCAACCAAGGCTGCTTTTGTAAATGGAAAGCTGAAATCTTACATGTGTTTATTGAGAAATGAGCTCCATTGTGTTCAATGGGACTTTCCCCCAAGAAATGCTGCATAGATGTGCAGCCAAAATGTTATGATGCTAAAGACAGTAAGTGGCTATCACCATCTTGCAAGGCGTAGATACTGTATCCGGTTTTATTTGAGTTATTACTTTTTGCAAAATGTAGCCATCACCTTTCCACAAAATGAATAGTGTCGTTTCCCCATCTCGAAACCAAAGAGCTGTAACCAAGTGTAAGCAATAAAGCAGAAAGGGGTAACTTGGGGGTTTGGGGACCTCAAACCCTCTAGAGAAGGGATGCCCAAACTTTTCAGGCCGTGGGCCGGTCACGTGGTTCGCTATAACCTGGGGGCTGGATGTGGCCTCCAATGCCAATTCATCTGGTCCACAAAGCCCTTGTTGCTCCTGGAAACAGAACATGCTATATGGGCATCGTGGGCCGGATGAATTGGCCTCAGGGTCCACATTTGGCCCCCAGGCCATAGTTTGAGCAGCCCTGTTCTAGAGCAGGGGTGGCTAACCTTGGAGCCTCTGGTGTTCTTGGACTTCAATTACCAGAAGCCCAAGTAAGCACACCTGCTGATTAGGCTTCTGGGAATTGAAGTTCAAGAACATCTGGGGCACCAAGTGGTCACCTCTGCACTAGAGGCTGCTGTAATGATATTTGAATTTGCCCCTGAAAATCAGTGACATGGTGGCAAAATCAACTACCTAGGCCATTGATGTTGTCACTGTGTTACTGAATTGTAAGGGCAACAGCAGCAGCTCCCTTCTCCAGTTTCATTTTAAAACAAGTGTTACCGGAACATCTCACTTCCAGGCTTTAAGACATGATGCATGCTCCCTACATCTTTGTTTTAAAGTGACACTTCAAAAATTGACAGTGTCATACCAGTCATGCTATTAAATTTAGAGGCCTGTAACATCTGTGAATACTTGTGTGAACACAAGTAGCACACAGGGTATGTAGTGTCCATCCCTGCACTAAAACAATGACTAACAGAAATTGGCACACCAAAACAATCAGTTCAGCAATCCAAGTTTTTTTTTATTTAAAAAGATGACCAGGGACTCAACTAAGGATAAGGTGGGTGAAAACTGATCTCATCTGGATGGGATAATTCTTTCCCTAAAGCAGAGGTTCTCAACCTTGGGCCTCCAGGTGTTCTTGGACTTTAGTTACCAGAAGCCCAAGTCAGCACACTTGCTGATCAGAGCTCCTGGGAACAGAAGTCCAAGAACATCTGGGGGCCCAAGGTTGAGAAACCCTGCCCTAAAGGATCAAGTCCAGGATGTGGTCAGAATACTTGGCTGTCTCCCTCTATAGCTGGGGCTCCTGACCTTTTCAAGCTGGGGGCCAGGTCATGCTCTCTCAGTCAGCTTTGAGGGCTGGATGGCCATTTTGCCCTGCCTGCATGATGGGGGAGGCCATTTTGTCCCAACAACTTTGAAGGGTGTTCATTTTGTTTGTTGAATGCCCTTGGAGGAGGTGGGGGGGGCACATGAAATTGCTGTGGGCTGGATCCTGCCTGCGGGCCTTAGATTGGGAACCCCTGCTCTATAGGGAGGTAAATATCCGCCATGGACAGTGTTATGACAGGTTAGCCTTTTTCTGTCTTAAGCACATCATCCTGTTTCACCCATTCCTGGAAAGCAAATCCCTCTTGGCACTGGTTCACACATTGGTAATCTCGAGCATTGATTACTGTAATGAACTCTATGTGGAGTTGCCTTTGAAGATGATGTAGAAGCTACAACAGGTGAACAACTTGGCCACAAGGCTAGTGTTGGGGTTGTGAAGATCAGATCATGTTTTCCTCACATTGGGTCACCTGTGCATTGGTTGCCTGTAGGCTTTCATGCCTGATTCAAGTTCTTTGTGTTACTATTACAAAGTCCTAAACAGTTTGGGGCCCTGAAATCGTTTGGAGCATTTGTCTTTGTTAAATCATGATCAGACAACATGGTTTTCCTAGACGGCTGGGCTCAGGATCCTTACCCTGAGGGAGGTACAAAAGAATTGAATGAGAAACTGGTCATTTTATGTAATGGCCTTGACTTTATGGAACGTCCCACCACCTCACATTCATCAGGGCCCCCTTCTTTGTTAGCATCCTGCAAGTTAGTGAGCGCTGAACTTTATAAGGAGATATTTGAGAAATTGTTGCCCCTGGACTGATCTTGTCCAGTGCAGAAATTATTTTTTTAGCTATCTGCCATCACTGTGTTGATTCATGTCCAATTGTCTAATATTCATTCAGTTTATGTTATTGTTTATTTCATTTTTGGGAAGTTGCCCCCCTCCCCTTTTAAATGTTGGCTGCCCAGAGTAAATATGTATAGTTAGATGGGAAGAATATAAACTGAAATAATAAATTAATAAATAATTCTCTTGAAATCTAACAGTGAGGAAGGCGGTAGAGTTTATGTCTGAAGTTGTAATAGTATACATTGAAGGCTCTTCTCAAGGATTATGCAGTATGCCATAATGAGCAAGACTTCATTAACAATCTCAAGATAGGCTTGCTATGAAGATGTATCTTTTCCCCATCACTTCTATATCTGTTGCCAGAGTACAGGCATCCTACTTGAGATATCTGGACTCATCATATGTTATATGGTCCTGGTTAACAACTTGTTTGAAAGGGGCCTAAAACCTGCATTCGAGACCCTTGACTACAAATAAGTTTCTTTGGTGTTCCTGAGAAAGTTAGTTGGCTAAGGATCTTACTTTTGAGCACTGCCAGTATACAAATGTTACTTAAGAACTCCAAACTATCTTTTTAAAAATGTGCAAGTGCGCATGCGTGCAGGCAGAGAAAGAGAGAATGAAAACTAAATGACACAACCAAATTTTTTTTCTGGATCCATTTGAAGGATACTATTAATAACTATACAGTATAAGACTAACAAGCAGAAGTATTTAATCAAATGTTCCAGTTTCAGCCTTCTTCAGTTACATATAAATACATACACACAAAAATCAAAATTCTAGAAAATAGTTTGTGATTCATCAAAGGGGGAAAACTATATCTAAAAACCAAAATTGTAACAATCTAGACTGATTGTAAGTGTGCTCCCTATCCTTTAAAGGGTACCTACCTACCATTTTATCCTGTTCTTGATACTGCCTCCAGTTGATGGAAAAATCCTCCTACTTCCCCAGCTTAGTGACTGAATTTTCAAAACTCAGGAGCATATTTTGAGGCAATGGAATATCAAGAGTAACTGAGGAAAAACAAATCTCTGCTTTATAATCAATTTGCATTGACTCAGATTACTCCTGCTTCATGCTTGGGACGTTCCCAATGATATATAAATAGAGGTTGTAGCACTAAGCTTCCTGTCAAGACTCTGGAGGTCAGAGATGGGAAAGTAAAAAGAAATGGAGGGCAGGTGGGGGAGTTGAAACTGTGATGTTTTATACTTTACCGTTAAATCTTCAAGGAATTTGCACATAGGGGAGGATTTAAGGTCACCTTCTAAGCAGACAAATACATGTTTGGATAAGAACCATGCTCTATATCAAGGCTTCCCAACCTAAGGCCCATGGGCCAGATCTGGCCCATGACACCATTTCATGTGGCCCCACACCCCTCCAAGGGAATTCAAGAAACAAAATGGCTGCCCCTCTGAAGCCGTTGGGACAAAATGGCCACCCACATCATGCAGGCAGTGCAAAATGGCCATCTGGCCCTCAAAGCTGACTGAGAGAGCGTGTCCCAGCTCCCTGGCTTGAAAAGTTTGGAAACACCTGCTCAATATTGCAGTTACATGGGAGTGCAACTAGGCTATTGTGCAGTGGAACAAAGCAAGTTTCTAAAAGGCAATTATGAAAATGGAGGATACCCTATACAAAAACTAGTAATTATGCAACTAGACCTCATATCAGCAACAAATATGGCACAGATGTAACAAATAGTCTGGTCTTGTTCTATGCCAAATTTGGGAAAGTTTAAGCAAGTAGGTTTCCTCGACTGACCAGGGATTTGACCTCCCAGTTATCCTGAGCACTAGTTCATCACTCTATATCTAATGCACTATATTGGCTCTCAATAGAATAGGCATGTTTGGGGAGGCATCTAGGTCTCATTCTGGTCCTGGATACATTATGATGGGAACAACAAGATCTGGATCCTCTAAAGCAGGGTTTCTCAAACTTGGCTCTCCAGATGTTCTTGGATTTCATTTCTCAGAAGCCCTGATCAACAGGTGTGTTGACTTGGACCTCTGGGAATTGAAGTCCAAGAACACTTGGAGAGCCAAGTTTGAGGAACCCTGCTCTAAAGAGTGAGCTCTGAATGAACTCTGGAAGAGTTTTGTTCAATTCTAAGGCCTATCTAGTTGACTATCTTTTCCCCTACAGTGGCTAACCCATTGGAAATTCATTAACAGGATTGAAGGGCAACAACCAACCCCAGCCCCCAGCATTCCCCTAAAAATTGGTATTCAGGGGAAAGGGTGCTGCTTCTCACCCTGGAAGAAGCATGTAGTCACCATGATTACTAGCCATTGATAGTAGTACTTTTCTCCCTCTGTAAATTTATCTAATCCTCTTTTGAAATAATCCAAACTGGCAGTCACCGTTACATTTTATAGAGGATCGCATCATTTGCAATTCAATGAAGAGCGTAATTAAGTTAAATTTAAAAACCAACATATGATGAGGAAAGAATTGTTTCAATGAATAATAAGGTATATTTTTTAGCTATTTTCAAAAGTTTCTTTTCAAAAGCTTTAAAGGATTTTTTTTGTCATTTTGACAAAAAGAAGAATTAGGCTATTCCTTATCAATCAGAGGGTGTGATCACATGGGGGAATAGATAAGTATATGTGTACGTGTATGCGTGTTTGAATGCAAATATAAATGTATGCGTAGCTATGTGTGTGGGTATACATATAGATCTGGGTATGCATATATAGGTATGTTTGTACTGTATGTATATGGTCATGAATAATATATTTTTGGATACCTTGTTCTGTTTATTATATTGTTTTTTATGTACTTTATTTAATACAAAATGAAATTTAAAAAATAGATTGCATTTTGGAATGTTTGTGGAGCAGTCTGGTGTAATCAATTTCCCAGCAATGATGAAAGTGGTGGGAATCAATTTTTTTTACTACCTACTCTGTGGGTGTGGCATGGTGGGTGTGGCCAGGTGACTGGGTAGCTGCACTGGTCAGGCAGGAGGCAGGCACAGACCTATGATCCGAGGCTCCGGCAACCAGATGGGGGAAGCCTGGGGAGGCTGTGCCACTGGTATGGGAGGCAGGCGCAGGCCTGCGACCTGAGGCTCCGGCAACCAGAAGGGTGGGGACAGCTGGAATTTCTACTGCCGGTACGGGCGTACCGGCTGAATCCCACCACTGAATCACATGCTATATGGACAATTGCACTCCAGCCCAAACCTGGTCTTTGTCCACAATGAACCTTTTTGGTTCAGCTGCAGGACTACTACTTTTTGGATCTAGGTTGGATTACTTGTATGGGATCAGATGCATTCCTTGCCCATCCTCTGACTGCCCCTTCACATTTAAAAATGCAACAAAGAGGAACATAACACATTACCTTTACACGTTGTAATGAGGAATGAAAGCATGTGACTTTTCAAGGACTACAGTAAGACAAAGAAATTACCGTATTTGCTGGCGTATAAGACCCACTTCCCCCTCTTAAAATACACTGGAAAAATGGAGTGCATCTTGTACTGTATTATAGTGGACTATTTTGGTAATAACAGAGTGTGTCTTATACTCTGGTGCATCTTATACACCATCAAATACGGTATCTTTAACAAGTAACTTTCAAAGTTTATTTGTCCTAAATGTCCCAGATGTTTCAAAGGATGACTTCAAACTTTAGTCCTATGTCAAAGGAGGGAAATATTTCCTTTCCCCTCACTCTAGGCCATTCCTCTTGAGTTCCACAATATCCTTCCTAAGACACAGCAATGAAAACTGTCCACAATACTGTATTCCAATTGTGGTTACACCATAGGTAAAGTTCTCCCTTGCTTGAAAGCCAGTAATGTCTGACTCTAGGGCATGGTGCTCATCTCTGTTTACAGCCAAACAGCCAGTGCATATTTTTATGGTCATGTGACAGGCATGATTGGACTCCAGTGCATGGAGAAAGCTGTTACCTTTCCTGCCAAAGTGGTATCTATTTTATCTACAGTACTTGCAATTTATTGTTTTCAAATGGCTAGGTTGGCAAGAGCTGGGACAGATGACGGAAGCGCTGTCTGTCATGGAGCATTTGGGTCTCGAACTGCTGACCTTCCTGTAACAAGCTTAACCACCAAGCCACCACAACCTACAGGATTGTACAATGATCTTTCTGGGTTTCCTTGCCATCTCTTTGTATTTATATCACCCTAAATAGTATACTACCTGGCTTGATAGTTCAGTGGTTTAGGTTTCTGGTTACGGAACCAGAGGTTGGGAGTTTCATTCCTCACTATGTCTCTTGGGATGTCTATGTGGGGCCTCGGGCAAGCTGCAGAGTCCCACGGCATCTCCAGAAGAAGGGAATGTACTGGTAAATCACTTCTGTGTATTCCTTACCTAAACAGCCCTGGAAAGAGTCACTATAAGTCAGAATGGACTTGATGACACCCAATTATTATTAAATAGTATGCTGTAGCCCAGGGTTTCTCAACTTTGGTTTTCTTGGACTTTAGTTTCCAGAAGCCCAAGTCGTGGCTTCTGGCTATTGAAGTCCAAGAACATCTGAGGGCATGTAGCCATAAAACACAGCCATATAATCTCTAATTCTAGATCAGCAATAAATAGTCTTCAAATCTTTGTTCTTCCGGGTATTTTGAATTCCAGCTGCTTGGAATTCCCACTAGCCATACTGGTTAGAGATTCTGGGAGATGTCCAAAATACCTGGAGGACTTAAGATTGATAATCATTCCTTTGGATTAGTTACAAACATGTAAGAAGAGGACCAGTTGAAATATAGAAACTCAAAGTTCCTATCATTTGCACCCCTTCGTTGGGAGAACTGACCATTTATTCCTTTTCTCTGTTTTCTGTTGTTTAGTTAGTTACCTAAAGGGCCTCGTCCGTCTGTAGCCATTGGCTCCTTTAGGAAGTCAGGTTAGTTAACTGCCGCCTGACACTTGGAAACCAACATATTGGGCCCAATGGCAAAATGAGCGGAAGGAGGAACTCTGATTCCCAATGGTCATAGTGGTGGAAGAGTCCATGCCAGATGGACTGGCTGTGAAGGAGCACCTTGTCAATATCCTCAAGGCTGTGGAAGTCCATTGTAGTCCATTGTTGAATCCTGCATATCTCATTTCGTGTGTGCCTCAGGACTCCAAGATCATAGTGTGTGGGTCACTTCATGGCTAGCTGGGATCCACTTTAAACAAATTCACGCCAATGATATTTTTCCTGCTTCAGGGAAAAAAAAATGCATTCTCGGATACGAGTTGCAGTCAATGATACTTGTGCACAGGTTCAGAAAATAATACCCTAGAAAACTTTGGACTTGAACTCAGAAATATCAGGGATTAGTTTATTTAACTTAGCCAAGAACATGTATTCCACCATTTTTGGAAAGAATTATCCTTGAAAACCCTCCCTCTAATTTTCAGATGTAATAGGGATACATTGCAGTTCAAGGCAATATATCTAATAGTGACATGTTGGTACATTAACATCTAGATATGGCTTCTTCCAGCCATAAAGAATCTCTAGACTGCCCTTGGAACAGAAGAGGAAGATAAGATAAACACTATTTCAAACCCATCTCCAATTCAGAGAGCCATGAATGTACATGTTGCAAATTTCTATGACTTCTTGTGCAAAAAATTTGCTTTCTTCCTTTCAAGAACTACTCCAAATGAATAAAGTGGCAAACAATTAAAAAATTACCACATTTTAAAGCAATAGCCAGCAAAGAAAAAAGCAGCAGTAAATAGACAGACAGTCAAACAAACACATACATATCCTGTCTGTGCACGAAGATAGCATTTAAAGCAACTTACAAACTTCTTAAAAGAATAAAACAGATAAAAATCTCATTTAGCTATAAAATCATATCATGAGAACCAAACTTATTGTAAAACCATTAGATCAGTATATTGTTGACTGTTATCAAGAATAGAAAAAAAAGGGAACCAGCAATTTATCAATACTAAAGTCCACTTGAAAAAGTTAGGAATCTGACACATATCTGTAAAATTCTGTGTTGGAGATAGATGGAGTTATGTGGGAAAGTGTCACAACCTCGAGGCTCTTTTGTACTCATGAACAGTCACTTTACTTTATTAGGAAGAGAAGCACAAGACAAAAGCACCTCAGATGCTGAAGGGAGTATATGGCAAGAGGGCATATACTAAGACAGGAGTTCTCAACCTTTTTACACTGGGGCCCAGGTCACACTCCCTCAGACAGCTTTAGGGGCCGGATGGCCATTTTGCCCTTCCTCCACCACATGGCACTTCCTGGTGAGGTGATGGTGGGCCACATGAAATGGTGCTGTGGGCCGCATCTAGCCCACGGGCCGCAGGTTGGGAATCCCTGTACTAAGATCAGGAAAAGCTTAATGACATCCTAAGCCATTTACAGGATTTAAAAGTAAGAATTCCTGTCTTATCTGAAACCAAAAATGGGGAAGTCATTGGTATACTTTGAGATCTTTAAAAGTGAAAAGTGGTAGAAACATTTTCTTAAACAAACACATGTCTTTGAATATGTAAAAGCCATAAAGCAAAGTTTGGACCACCTGGTACATCAGGAAATCAGTGGAAGAGATTCAATGATACACCTTTCTGGGAATTCATAGCTACAACCCGGCCACCCAAAGACCACCCAGCAAAGTACAGCCTTCTCGAATGACCATTCCTGTGGTTCAGTAGCAATGCTCATTGACCTTCATGCCCCTTGCTAAGCTGAAACTTTCCATCTGTAATGAAAGAGAGCTGGCACAATTTGATGAGCATGAGCGGGTGTTGCGAAGGCATTCTGCACTTGTAATATTTCTATAGACACCACACATAACTCCAGCAATGTGCATGTCCTTCCCAGGTGACCTTGAAGTCAGCAGATCTACAGTGTAAATTATGTAACAAACCAGCAAAGAAGGCCAGAAAAAAACAGGAGCACCATAAGGGTAGGCCAACCAATCAATCAATCAGTTTATTACAGTCAGCATAAGGGTCAGGCAATAGCTCAATGCTTTGCTTTCCTACCCAGGGATGAAGGCCAGTCCTGCTGTTAACTGATGCTAGGCTGCAATGCTTTGTTGGGGAGCACATTCATTACAGGTGGTCTTTCTTGCTGGACAAACTTTTCCTGCCAGGGGCCTGACCACTCCCCCTCAGTCAGCTGTGTGGGCCGGTCATGTGGTTCCTCATGGTGGCAGCAGCAGCATGTGAAATCGCGCTGTGTTTCTGGGCATGTTTCCCTCCTCCCTTGGAGGAGGAAGCATGGGGGGGGGGATCATTTTTGTGCTCCTTTAAAAAAAATTGGCACATTTTTGGCACGTTTCGGTGTGATTTTGGTATTTCCGGTGATGTTGGAGCACTTCCGGCATCAGTGACAATCCAGCCTATGGGCCAGATGGTGACATCCTGTGGGCCAGCCCTGGCCCAAGGGCCATAGTTTGGGCACCCCTGTTTTAAGCAGACCATGAAAAACTCACCGTGTTGAAGTTGGGGAAGAGGTTGAGCGGGGGTGTTCCATTGAAGCGAAAAGTCAGAAAATGCTTGATGTCCAATGGTGGATGTAGAGATCGTCCCGGGATGGGAAGTGATGTTAAGAGGGAGCTGTTGTGATTGGCTGGACCTAAAGGCCAAGAGAAGAGAAAGGAGATAAGAAATACTTCTAGTTGTCAAACATGCTGGGAGAAGAACAAGATACATCTCTGGCAATCAATAGGGGTGACAGATGTTGCAGCCAGATCACCCTCAAGTCCGAGAACAAGATTCAAAGATAGAGCACTTCAGAACAGATGTTTCAAAGCTATGGTATATGCTGAGAACAGTGGTGTGCTGGCCACAGGGGGATACAGGGACTCATCCCGGTGTGCCCTAGTGACTGCCCCCCCAAAGCAGGCAGAGGTAATGGGAATGTATGGGATTTCTCCCCCCAACCCCCCAATAGGCATCCCCATCACTTCCTGTCCACCACCCTCCCAAGGTGCCCAGCACACCCCTGGGCTGAGAACTGCTAATTTTCTGTATAAAATAAACAATACTTGACTATTACAGTAATACCTCATACAAAGTCCGCTTCATACAACATCAGATTCATACAACATCGCCTAATTCCTTGAAAAAAGTTGACTCATACAAAGTCGTGTGACGTTGTATGAGGCATTGGGGTTTTCCCAGGTTGCATTGTGCCTGGGCAATATAAAAGGCAGGACACATGTGTGCATTGCTCTTGTGGGTTTTGCATGAGGCAAAGAGTGTTTAGGAGTGGTTTTGAGTGCAAGTTTGAATTTTTTCGAATTTTTTCATCAGAATTTTTAGAAGTATTCCTGGGATTTTTTGTAGCATTCTTCAGGTTCTTGGACAATCAGGGTTGTTTGATATGTTTTTGTAATGTTTTTAGCTTTTAGACAATGATTTCTTAAAGTTCTGTCAGTTTCCTGTCTGTTTCCCTGACTTTGCCCTGAAGTCTGTGCTGTTACAGTGCAATGTACCTCTATGGAAACGACGTTGTATGAGGCATCACGGCAAGGATTTGGACGTTGTATGAGGCATCGCGGCTAGGATTTTGCATGCCTCATACAAAGTCCAAATCCGTATAAAGTCCAAATTTGTGGAACCAAGTTTGGACGTTGTATGAGGTATCACTGTATTTCATTATAGTCAACCAAAGTAGAAGACTCGGCTTAAAATAGTGGTTTGTTTTTCTGTTAGGGCCATCTTAGCTACATTTCCATTGTTTTTTAAATAGTTATTTAACCTGTAGATTCATTTGGACAGAAAATTAAAATATACAGATGTTTTAATAAATGTGAACATTTTCTAAGAGCATGGAAAGGTTACTTTTTTGGACAATTAATTCTAGAACACTTGAATCAGCATGGCTTCTACCCATATGGAGTGTAGGATTCCAGAAGCTCTGATAGACATTTACATGGTTATCTGCTTAAAGCTTTGCTCTAAATGCAAAAAAACATAATGAAATTAAAATAGGATCACTCCCTAGCTGGAGATCCAGCAGAAAAATCTGTAGCAGAAAAACCCATAGCAGCCTACATGTAGTACAGTATCTCCATATCTTGCCTTCTTCCAGTCATAAGGCAGATCACAAATGATGCCTTGTAGGCTGTAGTAGTGAAGGCAGAAGTTCTGTGCAAGTGTTTCTCTTTGGGGATACATAGTGTAAAAGTAACTTATTCCCAACTCTAACAGTGCCTCCAATTTCAATTCAGGGGGAAAAATACAGTAAAACCATGATTTACGTGTGCCTCTACTTATGTAAAAATTGACTCACGTAAGGATTTTTTGTGTGTAAATCACATCCTGATTTACACACAAAAAATCGATTTACGTAAAGGGTTTACTTGTGTTTTGTAAGTTTAAAATGGTGCCACCATCATTTTAAACTATAAAATTTAAAATTGCTGATCATTAGCAGAGATGGCCACTAGGGGCGCAAAGGTCAATTTTCCATAGGAATGCACTGAAAACCAATTTCAAGCCGAGGCAAGCTCAGGCAGGGGACTCTGGAAAACACGGCAGCACTGGCGGCGGCCAGAGAAAAAGGAGGACATTCTTTATGAAAAAGGATGACATTTCTAACTAAAATTTTGCATCCTAATTTAGACTAATCAGATCTATCTATCTATCTGTCTGTCTGTCTGTCTGTCTGTCTGTCTGTCTATCTATCTATCTATCTATCTATCTATCTATCTATCTATCTATCTATCTATCTATCTATCTATCTATCTATCTATCTATCTATTTACCTACCTACCTACCTACCTATCTATTTTTATATTGCCCATTTGGGTTATTTCCCATTCTGGGCAGTGCACATACAAATAACAAAATAAAATAATAAAACAGTTAGATATTACAGTAGAACCTCGTACAACGATCACCCCATACAGCGATGAAATCACAAAGCAACGAGGCTTGGAGGGGGAAAGCCATTCTGCATAGCAATCGTTCCTATGGGAAAATCTGTACAACAATTTTCCAATGGGAAAACATGCTTAGCGCCAAACATCGTTGTACGGGTTTTTCCCCATAGGGAAAATCGTTGTATACATTTTCCCATAGGGAAGATCGTATGATGAAAACCGCATAGCGATCAGCTCCATGGAATGGATTAAAATCGCTATACGGGTTCTACTGTATTACTATAATTTAAGTGGAAATGCACTACCGCTTACCATATTGACCTAGGTTGTGACTATTAAGGGATACAGTTTTGAGAGAAAGATGAGATATAAATTAAGTAATTAAGGCATATTGGTTGAAATCCTGTTGTTTAGTGTAGTAATCAATGGCGATTTAGTGGTTCAACCGGTCCATAATTTCAATTTATTCAAATGGGCCTACTCTAGTTGTAAATTACTATGCCAGTGTTTAATAACTCTCTGAAATGCACTCTTCTGTGTGCTTCCTGCAATTTAATGTAAAACAAATAGGCAAAGAAAGAAGATAAACAAAAGTAAACAGATCGTTTTGTTGAAATATGTAGCCAAGAAAAATTATCTGAACATTGCTTTCAGAATGCCTGCCCCTGGAACTGACCTTAAACCTTAGCTTTATGCAAAAATGACACATCATGACATATCCTTCCTGTTTGTCAGCAGTTGCATCAGTGTGTATGGTTTGCATCTTTTCTTACAAAATGAACCTCCTCTGAAACACTTCACTTAAAAATGAGAGAGGGCTGATTAGATCCATTTACCAATCAAAGCCTCTACTACACACAAAAGATCTAATTTCATAGATTCATTATTTATAATAGCTTAGCTGCAATCTCTCGCCAAGATTATTTTTAGATGTTTTTCTTCACCTTCACTACCCCCAGCTCTGCAAAACCCAGCCAGATGAAGAGTTCTGGGGGACTCAAAAGACAGCCTGTTTGTGAGCCGTTATTGGACTAATAAACACAACAGTATCACTTGAATGCTTATATGGTGTAATGCACAGGGCACTTGGATTTAAACCTCTGCTTGGCCAGGAAAACTCACTGTGGAATAGGGTGACTACTTAGGTAAAGGTTGCTCTTGCTCGAAAGCCAGTCGTATCCGACTCTAGGTTCAGTGCTCATCTCTGTTTATAGCCAAACAGTCAGCGCTGTCTGCGTTTTACAGATGTTTCCATGGACATGTGGCAGGCATGACTAGACACTACACGCTGTTACCTTCCTACCAAAGTGGTACCTATTTATCAACTTGCAATTTCTTGCTTTTGAACTGCTAGATTGGCAGAAGCTGGGACAGAGACAGGGGCTCACTCTGTTGTGCAGCACTCGGGTCTCAAACTGCTGACCTGCCGACCTTCCAGATGTCAAGTTCAGCATTTTAACCACTATGCCACTGCAATCCCTTACGTTTTACCAAAAAGGGAAGACAGTTCCTGCCTAATGGGGGACCATTCTCCCTAATGCGTCTCCTCCCCTCCGGCCACGCCATACCTGTCAACCTTCCCGGATTGGCTGGGATTTCCTGATTTTCAGCGCCGATTTGCACCATTTCCTGCCCGCAGCTGCCACAACCCCAGAATTGGCAGCGGAGGAAAAGAGGTACTGTGCATCCCTTCTGCGCAAGTCACTTTCTACGCATGTGTAGAAGGCTTTTATGCTTCCATAGAACCCTTTTACGCTTGCATAGAACCCTTCTACGCTTGCGTAGAAGGCTACGCGAGCGCAAAAGGGTTCTACACAAGAGTAAAAGTCTTCTATGCATGCGTAGAACGTGAATTGCGCAGAACCGTTGTGCACAGGTCCCAGATTGTCCGGAGCCGTGGTTGACAGGTATGGGCCACGCCAATGCTGGAGGAGGAGGATAAAGGGCCAGCGGGGTCTCGAGGCGGCCGAAGTCGCCACCAAGGTCGTTGAGCCTGGACTCCACTGAGGCCGTTGAGCCCCGGGCTCCATTGAGGATGTTGAGCTCCGAGCTCTGTCAAGGCTGTTGAGCCCTGGGCTCCATCGAGGCCATTGAGCCCTGGGCTCTGTCGAAGCCGTTGAGCCCCGGGCTCCATCCTCAATAATAATAATGTTATTATTATTTTATCTGCCCAGCGCGCTGCACTTTAGATTAAACCATTGCTCCAAGATTGTTTATTCTACCATGCCTAGCACTGGGCAGAGCAAGCGAGGGACGGTGACCAAGCAGTTCCCGGCTGCAGCCTTCTCCCCCGTCCCTTGGTCTCTGCCCCTAGCCCCTGTCCAGCACCCTCCAATGGTGCCTAGCATACCCCTAGCCTGGGGCTGAGGAGGACTTTGTGTGCCAAAAGGGCTCAGGACCAGAAAGTGACTCATGGAGCTGGATCAGTAGTACGGGTGTCATGCTGCGATGTGGAAGGCAGATGAAAGGCCACTGCATTATATTTGCAGGACTGTCCTCATGGCTGATTGCTATGATTGTCAATATTTGGAATCAGGTATGGCACAACAAGAAGAATTGCTCAGTTTCCTTTCTAAGGTCTGCATGCAGCTATTTCCTCCTACCCGACACAGTTGCATGTCAGATATGCCCCCTACTTGCTTTGGATTTGAATTCTTATTCACCTAAGACAACACAAGTGCTCAGTAATTTTGGGAATTGTAGTCTGAAGCAACAGGAAGACACTAAGTCAGGGGTTTGCAACCAATGACCCATGGCGCCAAATAATCCTCCCCCCCCTCCCTAACCACATACCCGCTGAACTTCCCAATGAGGTGGGAGTTTAGGTCCTCACCTCTGATTCTGCTCCCACCATCCCAATGTTAATGTTTAAGTTAACAATAATTTGGCCTGATTTGCCAAGGTGAAACATGAAAGTTGAAAAGGGAACAGATCAAAAACCATTTTGAAGAGTCTTCCAAAAAAAGAGTAATGTGCACATTTTTTAAGCTACAGATTGTAGGATTAATGGGTATGGAAATGCCTAGAAGGTGTAAGTGGCCTCTTTCTAGCAGATTGGACAAATCTGTCCCTGTTTCTGTGGAGGGAACTGCTTTCTGAACCAGTTGGGGGTGGGGGTGACTATGGGTTGCTTCATGAGGCATGGGCTGATCACATTAATGCCAAAGTCACCCCGGAGGGAAATATAGGGAACAGCACGGGAAAAAAATAAAAATAAAAATAAACCACATGTTTTTTTCATTTGCTCATTTGTTGGAGTGACAAAAAAAGTACACAGATAATGTATTATTTATTTTGCATTTACTCTGTTCTTCCAAGGTGCTCAGGGATGGTACACAGAGTTTGATTCAACCCCTTTTATTTCCACATGAACCTTGAGAGGGAGATTATTGTGAGAAATAGTGAGAGCTCTGAGGTCAGCTCATGAACTTCATGCCTGATGGGCAACTGCACCTGGGGCTCAACGTTTTGAGCCAATTAATTTAATTTAATTTAATTGTTCAACTTGTATGCCGCCCCGCTTGCAGAGCGACTCTGGGCGGCTAACAAAGAAACAAAATATCACAATTACATGGTATCAAAAACAATTACTGTACAAACACTCCTGACTACTACATCACACCAAATCTAAAGGTCTCCCTTGCCGCAATACCAGTCATGTCTGACTCTAGGGTAGTGGTGGCGAACCACTGCCAGAGGTGGCACTCGGAGCCTTCTGTATGGCACCCATGCAGTCACCCCAGCATAGAGATTGCCCTGACCCTCTGCCCAGCAGCCTAATGGGAGTGCTTCCTCCCTCCCCCAGCACAGAGTTCACCCCACCCCAGACTCCTGGGTCCAGAATTATTTAAGTTTTTGTATGTCTTTTAGAGCTGCAGTGGCTTAGTGATTAAGATGCTGTGATTGAGGACCGAAAGGTTGGCAGGTCAGCAGTTTGAAACCAAAGTGCTGTGCAATGGAGTGAGTGCCCGTTGTCTGTCCCAACTTCAGCCAACCTAGCAGTTAAAAAGCAAGAAATTGTAAGTAGATAAATAGGGAAAGGAAATAGCATTCAATGCACTCCAGTATCTATACCTGCCACATGACCATGCAAACATCTGCAAACTCAGATAGTGCTGGCTCTTTGACAAAAAATGGAGTTGAGCACTGCTCCCTAGAGTCAGACATGACGGATTTCTTTTAAGCAAGGGAGACCTTTACTTTTATAAGTCTTTTGCATCAGGCAGCAGTTGATGGATTTGTGGGTTCGAGTAATAAGCAAACAAAGCAAGAAAATCTAGAATATTGTTTCTATCTAGTTTCCTTATTCAAAGTGACAATGAAAAGCAGGAGGAACAATTCACAGACAAACAGTAGTAGTGCACAACTGCAAATGCAGAATTATTATGTATTACATGGCTGCTCTTCATTTTAGAAAAAAGCTTCTAAACTTCAAGGTAGTAACAATAAGATTTTTTAAAAAAACATATTACTTTTTTTGTTAGCAGTTTAAAAGATCAGAGCATAAATGGTATCGAGAAACATCTGCTAGCTACATAAATACCAGTTCTTCACATGCTCCTAGTTACTTCCATCCATCCTTTAAAACAGATGTAACAGTTAATGGAGATTAGCTGCAGTTCCTTAATGCATTCTAACAACCCTTTACTTTGTGCAACTAGTACTTCAATGCACGCTAAAAAGAGCAAACTTGAACCTCTCGTAATAAAGCTTCTCAAATGTTTTACAGTAGGGACCTATTTTATGAATTAAAATGGGCACACGTAGAGTTGATAAGAATACTGTCTCCTTATAAGAGCACTTATACAACCCCTCCCCCTTTGCTGCATGAAGTCATGGTCTACATTTGCTTCCTAATTGGAAGGAAACAGCTACAACAATGACTCATGCAGATGCATAATCACCTCCTCTATGAGCACAATGTGCTTTGGCACAAGAAGTATCCAGTGAAGAGACACAGACTAACTTCTAACTTGCAACATAGGTCAAATGGACAGAACGTGGCATCTTCCAAAGCTGCAAAAGGAAGGCTCCTCTGTGGTTGCAATATTTTTGGCTTACGGGAGCATACCTGTCAAGCGCAGCTCCGGAGATTACGGGACCTGCGCAGAACGTTTCTGCACAGGTCCATTCTACGCATGTGTAAAAGCCTTCTACGCATGCGTAAAAGCCTTCTACGCATGTGTAGAAAGGACCTGCGCAGAAGGGATGCGCAGTAACTCATTTCCCCCCTGCTGCCAAATTACGGGGTAGCGGCAGCTCTGGGCGGGAAATGGTGAAAATTGGCGCAAAAATACGGGAAATCCCGGCCAATCCGGGATACTTGACAGGTATGTACGGGAGATCAATAATGTCCTCATGGTATACAATTTTGAAAAGATTGTAGTAGTAGATGAGTCTGCCCAGGTTATCCTGCTATGGTAATAAACGATACTGCCAGCAACTCAACGTCGAGTGTCAGGCGGCGGTTAACTAACCTGACAACCCTGAGGACTAAAGGCATTGGGTGTCCCGAAGTCCACAGGGAAGGGTGATGAGCCCCAAGTGGATTAAATCCCACTTGAATCCATCTTGATGGAGGGCAGCAGCTTCATCAATACTGGCCTGAGGCCAATGAGGACTTTGCATGCCAAAAGGGCTCAGGACCAGAAAGTGACTTGCAGAACTGCATCAGTAGTACACGTGTTACACTGTGATGCACAAGGCAGATGAGAGGGCACTACATTACGTATATTATCAGGACAGTTACCATGCCTGATCACCATGAAGATCAGAAGAAGAAGAAGAGGAGGAGGAGGACTGCAATAAAACCATCAGCAGCAGCAGCACCACCACCACCATCTCAAGAACCTTTGGATCTCCAGATGTTTAGAAACTGAATTGCCAGAAGCCGCATGTGCTGGATGGATAATTTGCTGTATAAAACATATTTGGACACTATTTTCTGAATGTCATGTCATGAGCATATGGGAGACATAAGCATGGAAACAACTACTTGTCCCATGCTGAATTTAAAAACCTATTGTTCTAGTTTTGTCTTGTTAAGATGATGACATACTGATTTAGTCAGAGAAGGAGTTTGTACCCCTCAGAGTGTGCTTTCCTTCACAGGGGAGCAGGGGGCAGTGGGGCAGGGCTAGTTATTGTTTTTTATTCCTCTTTACCTGTTTCAGCTGTGGGAGGGAGGCCTGATCATCCCTGTGGGACATGACCTCCAGCCCAGCTAGACTACAGCATTTGGGGAAAGCAGGCATGGGCTGGGTCCCCAGGACAAGGGGATTCATCCTGGTGTACCCTCGCCTCTGGTGCCCTGGGGTGCAAGTAATAAATTTATTATTATTTTATCCGCCCGGCGCGCTGAACTTTAGATTAAGCCATTGCTCTAAGCTCCCTCCTTCAGCTTGGAGCAATGGTTTATTGTAAAGTGCTACGTGTTGGGTGGAGCAAGCAAGGGGCAGTGACCAAGCGGTTCCTGGGGGCAGCCTTTTACCCTGTCCCTTGGTTGCTACCCCTCGCTCCTGTCCAGCACCCTCCCATGGTGCCCAGCACACCCTTGGGGGAAAGCTGCTACATCATGTCATGTTGCATCCCTGTCAATCAACAATACACTAAATGGATCGCCAATGCATGTAATGGGTTCCCGTCTTCCTCAGGACTCAACCAAGGTATGTTCTTTGCAGTTATGGCTGATACCAAGCCTCTGGTTATCACACTACATTAATACTCCGCATAACGTGTGCACCGCACATTAAGTTAACGCTGGCCGATACATCGCTTTTAATGCCTGATTGATAGTTAATGCCCTCAACTACTAGTAGAGAGAGCCATAATCTTGGTTTTTGAATACAGTATCTCTATGAAGTTTGACATAGTACGATACATCCCATAGGGTTTAATGTTGTACAATACATGTATCGCACAATGTTAAAAATCATACAACGTTAAGGATTGTGGAATGAAGCTTTAACATTACGCGGGGTATTTCTGTACCTCCAAACTAAAATCAATATGGCCAGTGTGAAAGGATTCTAGGGGTTGAACATTTAGATAGCTAAGATTACCCACCTATACATTAGAAGACAGGCAAAATCATTTCTTGAAAAAGCAGACAGTATTAGAATATTGCGCTGCTAATTCTAGAGGAGGTAGTGTGTGCTAGCAGAGTGCAACCATAGGTGCACATACCATCTTTACTGCCAAGCTTCTCTGTGCAGCATAGACCTTTGCAGCTTCTAGATCAGGGGTTCCCAACATTTTCAAGCCGAGAGCCAGATCATGCTCTCTCAGTCAGCTTCGAGGGCCGGACATCCATTTTGCTCTGCTTGCATGATGGGGGCAGCCATTTTGTCCCAGCAGCTTCAAAGGGGTGGCCATTTTGTTTCTTGAATGCCCTTGGAGGCGTGGGGGGCCACATGAAATGGTGCCACAGGCCTACGGTTGGGAACCCCTGTTCTAGATCTATGTGTGGGTTAGTAGCTTCCCTCCTCCTCCTTCTGAAGCAATGTCTTGCTTCTTCCTCTCCCTAGTAAAGGAGAGGCATGTTCATATGGGTTATCCATAAAGACTGAGCAGATTGACACACAGAAATCAGCTTTATGGTTTCCAAACCTTTCCCAGGTTTGGGGCTCTTTCCAAATGGATTTTCTGAAGCAATAAATGTATGTTTTCTGCTTTTACTTAACTAGTTCTCCAGAGTAGTTAATCCTGACAAATAGACACAAATTTACCATTAGTGTACTGCATTCTGCAAGCTTAAATGCTTGCTTTTTTTTGGCTAGGATTCACATGATCCAGGGTCAAATCCATGCTTTGCCATAGAAATTCATCGGGCAGAACTGGGAAAACCCACTCCTTAAATATCTCCCACTGAAAACCCTGTTAAGGTTGCTATATGTCAGTTCCAACTTTATGGCATGTAACATACAAATCTTATGCTATGGAGCATTTAGTAAGTGCTCCAGGGTCCCCATTATTCACAATGTGGAAGACAGCTCCTACGCATTTGAACCAGAGGGAAATCAAGAATCCAACATTTCACATTTTGCAAATCATTGTTAAATGTAAAGTAAGTTAAATCAATGTATAAAAAAATGTGCATCCTTATATTCTTTTTCGTCCATGTCAAGGCCAGACGTGTAACTGCTAAAATAAAAACACCTTTTGGAGAGTTCATTCTGCACTTCCTTTCGCCTGATCTAAGTGTGAGAAAGATTAGCTGGCAACACAAGGTTGCCATTACCAGGGCACACCCAATTCTGGTGTAAAAATACTACAATCTTCGAGGAGGCACTTTCTGTGTTCCCAAAACTGCAACATCAGAATTATAAATATTCATATACATGTACAACCTTTGGACAATGCATTCTTCTGGCTCATTTGTTGCTCATTTTTAACATGTGCAAATTTGAGCAAATCAACATTTACTGCTGTAACTGAGACCATCTTGTAGCATAATCGGCATGCATGGTTTAATTAGTTGTGTTTAAATAAGTCTTACTACGATTCTTATGTTTATAGCATTGAGAATGTGACTTTAAAACCGTATTCTTCCATTTATGAATAACTGTGTCCTGGTGGCACAGGGGTTAAACTGCTGCACTGCAACCAAATGGTTGTGAGTTTGATCCTCACCAGGAATTCAAGGTTGAGTCAGCCTTTCATCCTTCTAAGGTTGTTAAAATGAGTACCCAGCATGTTGGGCGCAAAATGCTAATTAACTTGTGAACTGCCCAGAGAGTACACTAAGCGCCATGGGGTGGTATATAAACTTGATTGTTTGCTTTGTAACACCTTATGAAGGGAAAAATTCATGGTGGATTAGTGGCTATGCTTTTATTTTGATATGTTTAGGCTGCAATAAGTCATGAACTGCAACACCAGAACACGAGCCAAAGTGCAGAGTGATAAACCAAACCCATTCAAGCTCTGCCTTGGATATGGAGGGGTTAGGTCTGCATTTGTCCTTCAGGCGACACTTTGTCCTTCCACTTATGTTATGCTTATGTGTATTGGATTTATACCCCGCTCTACTCAAGCACAAGGCCAACTCAGAGCAGCAATACAACAGATTCATATACATACAAATTACAACAATATAATAAAACACATAATCAGATACAGTACCAAATAAATAATCAGAAAAATCCACAATGGTACAAAATATCAACACAACATCAAAGTATCAGCAATCAATAATTACAATTCAAATTACAAGGTGCAAAAAACATCAAAATACAATGTCAAAGGCATTACAAAACAAAAGGGAATCCTCATTTCGGAGGTCCCACAAAGACCGCCTGCAGCAGAACCGCCCCAAGAACAGAGTCAAAGTCTACCATCTTTGTTCTCCTCCTGGCTGAAAGCAGGCCGGGAAGGCATGGCGGCTCAGGTGGTGGCATCTTCCGAGCTCCCCGTGGCCTCGGGAGCTCTCCTTATCCTCCTGGCGGTGAAGGGGCTGGGAGGGCGCGGCAACTCAGGCTTATAAGAGGAAAAGGCTTATTTGTGATGATCATCTTACTGTGAGTAGATGGAACACCAATGCTGGCCAACATTCAGAGTAGGATGTGTGTCCCACCCCATTTGAGGGTCCCCAATCCAATTTGGAGCATGGACTACCAGTATGGAGTATACCATGCACCCTGGCAAAGGATCCAGCCAGCTCTTTCATCCTATAGGAAGGGGCTGGTTCTGCCTATATTTTCTTGCTTGGTTCTTCTTACTTTGCTTATAGAAGCCTGCAGTCTAAATGATGTATCTAAGTCTCTAGTGAAAGATGCACCCCCTTAAGTCATTAGCATATATATAATAGCCAAGTACTAAGGATGTATCATAGATAAAGGTCACCCTTGCTTGAAAGCCAGTCGTATCCGGCTCTAGGGTTCAGTGCTCATCTCTGTTTATAGCCAAAGAGCCAGCACAGTCTGCAACTGCAGACGTTTCTGTGGACATGTGGCAGGCATGCCTCAACACGGAATGCTGTTTACCTTCCCACTGAAGTGGTCCCTATTTATCTACTTGCAATTTCTTGCTTTCAAACTGGTAGGTTGCAGTACCTGGGAATTGAACTCCGACCTTCCAGTCGGCATCTTAACCACTTGAGCCAATGCAGTCGCAAGGATTTATCATATGGGTGCCTTAATTCCATCTCAGCACCCACTTTCAAGGACAGCACCTTTCCCCCCTTACTTCACCATTCTGGTTCTTGCCCTGGTGGCGCAGTGGTTAAACTGCTGTGCTGCAGCCAATACGTTGTGAGTTCAATCCTGATGATGGATCAAGGTTGACTCAGCCTTCCATCCTTCTGAGGTCGGTGCAAAATGCAAATTAACTTGTGAACTGCTGAGAGTGCACTAACCGTTATAGGGCGGTATATAAGTGTAATTGCTATTGCTATCCTCTCCTATTGCAATTTTTGAAGTGGTAGCTAGTGTTAGTCTGAGCAAGCATATCAGAGAGTAAACAAAACAAAAGACAAAAAAAGACTTAAAGACTAACTCCTGTATTTAACTCTCCCATTGCAAGTACAGTATTGGTTTTCTCAAAGAAACCCCCTTTCCCTTCTGACCCAACACACTGCATTTAGAATCATCTCTCCAGGCTCACCAGACACAATTGATATTACTACTCTACTTGCTAGAGTTCCTCAATAGTCTACCTTACTTAATCCTCTCTGACTCCTCTCTCCCTGCATGCTCTTCCTTCAGTCCTGGCAAAGTCTTATTTCCCCCTCAGTTGTGCAGCTGCCATCCACATGTCAGTGATACTGCATGATATCTGCCCTGGCTGTATTTACTTTTTACTAAGCTGGCTATCTTATGGAGCTGCCAAACTGATAACATACCACCAGACATGAGCATGACTAGCACATACCCGTCAAGTGCGGCTCCGCAAAATGCGGGAAATTACTGTGCATGTGTGGGCAGTAACCCGTTTACGCATGTGCATTGTGGGCACGCATGCACAGTAGCCTATTTGCACATGCACACTGTGGGCATGCATGTGCAGTAACCCCTTTCCCCGCCGTTCAAATACGGGATGGCGGCGGGAAAAGGTGAGGAACGAGTGCTGAAAAATGTGAAATCCAGACCAATACTTGACAGGTATGGACTAGCAGCATGTCTTGACTGTTTAATAAATCTTGTTTCCAATTTTTTTTTTTTTGTAGAATTGATATAAGGAGCCGTGGTGTTGGAGTCTGTGTGCACATTCATTGTGAAAACTTGCCCATTTTTTTCTCTCTCTGTAGTATATTGACACATTGAACTACACTGGCTTCTCAAGTGTTTCTTTTTGAACTAAGATGGCAATTGTGTTTTGTGTGCTGCATTTCAGTATCCTGTATGGAAGTCATTGCTCCTTGTTTGAAGTATTTATTTATTTTATTGGATTTCTATCGCCGCCCCCTCACCGAAGCGACTCTGGGTGGCTCACAATCACCATAAAAAACATTCAGATATAAAACATCCTCATGACAATAAAATAAAGAAAAACATTTAATATTTTAAAACTGTTAAAATACCCTCCCAACAGCCACAATAAATTAAAACTAAAACCCTGAATGGTCTTTCATGTAAGCCAGCTGGGGAGGGGGAGCTGCCCCACACCTACTGTGCTAGCCAGGTTTTTAGACCTTTTCTAAAGGTCAATAGCTCTACCTGGAGGTGCAGGTTGGTCGGCAGCAGGTTCCGCAGGGCCGGAGCAGATGCCGAAAAGGCCCTCCTTCCATTGCTAGAGAGACGAGCCTCTCTAGCCGATGGAACCATTAGGGAGCCCCTCCAGTCTGCTCTGGTGGATCGGGCAGATGTCCTTGGGGTAAGTATGAATTTTGGGATACACATAAAGAGTCTCTGCAAAGATTGTGGCATTTTTTAACTACAATCGGGTGTACCCTGGGCAATGGCAACCTTGTGCCAGCTAATCTTTTTCACACAGGGTTAGGTGGAAGGAACTGCGGAAATGAATTCACCAAAATGTGGCTTCATTTTTGCAGTTTCACATCTGGCCTAGATGTAGAAGAAGTATGAATATTTGGACCTTTAAAGTTTATTCTAAATGTATGGCGATATAATGGCATTACAGTAAAACCCCGACTTACATATGCTTCAAGTTACATAAAATTCGACTTACATAGTGACTTTGTGCTAAAACCATGTCCCGATTTACACAATTCCCTATGGGTTTGCTTCGAGTTACATAAAGATTCTTTTTCCTATGGGTTTGCTTTGAGTTACGTAAAAATCCATTTCCCTATGGGTTTGCTTCAATTTACATTAAAATTTCATTTTTCCTATGGGTTTGCTTCGAGTTACATAAAAAAAACGATTTAAGCAAAAGCCTACGGAACGGACTTTTTTGTAAGTAGGGTTTTTACTGTATATCAACAGTAAATGCAGTATTCAGTTTTTAAGTGTCATAGCATTATAATTGTAACAGATTGTTTTTTTATGTTATTTTCATGGGTAGAAACCACAATTACAATGACACATGTATACTCGCACTCATAATTGGAAAAGAATACAAATTTGGAAATTGATATATAATAAATGATCCCAGCAGGTTTTTAAAAAATAACTTACATTTTGGCAAAGTAATGCACACTTCAGTTGTGTGTCATGTACTCTTTGATTATGGGATGTATTTGAAACCCAAGAAAATTGACGTAAATATAGAACATTTTAGTAATGTAGGCATACCCTAAGACACAGAGCCCAGTGTGGGCTATTGGAAGCAAGTCTGATATTTGAAGGCTCCTATTTTATTATGAGAGAAAAAATATTCAGAAGAGAATAGATTAGGACAGTGGTTCCCCCTGTGGGGCCCGGGGCCCAATGGAGGACTTCAATTCCCAGAAGCCTAAGTCAGTACATTAGGTGATCAGTGCTTTGAGGAACTGGCTTCTGGGAATTAAAGTCCAAAAACTAAAGGTTGAGAAATACTGGATTAGGGGATACTTGCCACTAGATTAAAATGGCAGAATCTCTAGGGGCACAGAATAGTCCCAATACCCCAAGTACTGTTTGTCTTTCAAAGTAATGGCTGTCATTCATTCTTATAAGGCAATGCAACGTCTTTCAGAAGTGAGGGCAAAACCCATGAGATGTGAGCCATATGACCTGCAGGAGATGCAGCTCTAGGAGCATTAAAAGTCAGTATTCTTCTACAACAGGGGTTTGCTATGTACATTCTCAGGTACCCCTCACTTTTAGTAACATTGAGGAAGGGGGCTCAAAACATTCCCCATTTGTCCTCAAGGAACTATGGAGCACCTTCGGAATTTCCCACCCATATTAAAAACATTGTTCACTGGGCAAAAAGAGTGTTGCTGAGCAACACTACATCATTTTTATTAGGTGGAGTTTATAGGCATAGTTGTCCATTGTCCAAAGATGGGTATGTGTAGCACCTGGAGCTCTAGTGATTACCTGCTCTGCAGTGGAAAATGTCCTATTTTATGATCACATGCAATTAAAACCACACACAGCATTCATCCAACCCCTGCAAATACTAATGTATTTGAACTGTGACAGATCCTACCAAGATCACAAGATCTATTCTTCATTTCTAACAATATCAGGCAGCGCAGTCCCAAAGAAGCAAGCATCGAGCAGGCAAACTCTCCTGCATGGTCTACACTAGGGGTTCCCAATCTTTTCAAGCCAGAGGCTGGGTCACACTCTCTCAGTCAGTTTTAAGGGCTGGACGGTCATTTTGTCCTGCGTGCACAAAACGGGGGTGGCCATTTTGTTCCAACAGCTTCAAAGGGGCAGCCATTTTGTTTCTCAAATGCCCTTGGATGTGTGGGGGCCACATGATATGGCACTGGGGCCTGATCCGGCCCACAGGCCTTAGGTTGGGAACCCTTGATCTGCACATTGGAAGAAGCGATGAGATCTTGGATACCGACTGGGACAAAAATAATGCAATCGATATGGGGGAGAAAATACAAATGTTAACCATAAAGAAAGAAAAAAAACAAATTAATAGTTAAGTAAAAATGTGGATGGGAGATAAGCCAATGGTCAACTTCTAAAGAACAAAAAAAAAAGACTTCAAAAAGATAGTCCCAAGATGCTAAATGAAATGTCAGTAGCAAATTTGATTCCTTTCTATTCAAATTCATTCAAAACCAGAGGAATTTTCCCCATGGATAATTATCCAGCTTTGAGTGTTTCATCAGAACAGCAAGGAAGATTGTACTGCCACCAGCAATAACTGCTGATGTGAACAAAGCCCTCTCTTATCTTTTGGGTTTTACAGAGGGATATGACAGATCTTATCTGCCCCCTCCACCCCAAGTTTCATGTCCCATTGGTGTCGTACACACTAATGACAAGAATGCAACCCCCCCATATCATGAAATATAGGAAGTTGTCTCACTTTAAATCAGACAACTAATCCATCTAGCTCAGTGTTATGTCCACTCCAACTGGTAACAGCTACTCAGGCTTTCAGGCAGGATTATTCTCTTGTACTATCTAGTACTTTCCCATAAACGTACTAGGTAGTACGAGCGTAGTCTTACTTGACTTCCAAAAACCAGGGTAAGTATAGTGCTAACTGTGCCAAGATGTGTACATGTTCACACCCGAGCATACATATTAAGGTGAAGGTCTCCCTTGTTCAAAAGCCAGTCATGTTTGACTTCAGGGGGCAGTGCTCATTTCTGTTTACAGCCAGAGCCGGTGCTATCTGCATCTGCAGACATTTCCATGGTCATGTGGCAGGCATGACTAGATGCTGGAGTGCATGGAATGCTGTTACCTTTTCTGCCAAAGTGGTACCTATTTATCTACTTCTAATTTCTTGCTTTCGAACTACAGTAAAACCCCGACTTATGAAAAAACTCAGTTCCCTGGCCTCATTCGTAACTCGAGTTTATTTGTAACTCGAGGCATCCCCATAGAAAATGGCAGCGGTGCCATTTTGGCACTGAAAATGTGATTTTTACACACCAAAATTTCGTAACCTGGTTTTTTTTGTAAATCGGTACCCCGGGTTACGAAAAAACATTTCGTAAGTTGGTTCCCCTCCCATAAATCTGAACCCTGGTTTAAAAAAAAACCCAAAACATTTCGTAACTCGAGTTTTTCATAACTCGAGTCATTCATAAGTCGGGGTTTTACTGTACAAGGTTTGGAAGAGGAGAATATGTATACACCTATCTATTTAGAACAACAGGTCTGCAACAGCTTATGCCCTAACAAATGTACTAATATTTGAAGTGCTTGCTCCTCTTTATAAGGTACCTAGGAAGATGCAACATTTCCCCAATCTCTTTGATGAACCACTGGTTATAGTAAATACATTGTAAAATAACAAATCCATAGTTTCTTCTGGCTTGGTTATTGGATCCTACCATTATTTTCATTTCGAAGGTTCATTCAAAACAAGGCTAGCCTTTTGTGTTATTTTCCCCAAGCAGGCTTGTGATTCTTAGTCTCGCCTCCCCTTCCTCCAACCTTGTCCCTGCCATTACTGACCGCAATTTCTTGTCAGTGATATTCCAATACAGCAGCTGTGGGATGTATTTTTAGCTGTTAATTTAGACACTCAATTAAAAGGATTTGCCTCTACAAGAACGGTGAGGTTTTTGGAGACCTGGATAGAATGACATGATCTTATTGGGGGGCATGAACTATTCAGCTGCAAGGAGGAAGGAACTCACTGTGTGAGAAGCTTTAAGTTAAAGGAGAAATGCCCTAGGCCGCCCTAGAACATCCTTTTCTCTTTATTGGAAGCTGGGCAGGATGACAGCTGGACAGGAATCCAGACCAGGTGTGTGAACCCGCGACACCTGTTCAGACTGACATTCCATTCCAGGAACACACAGTATTCTCTTTTAAATTGGCAAAATATTGCCAAGGGAACATCTCAGTTCTGCTCCTCCTGGCTTGAATCCTGCTTTTCTTCAGTCTCAAAAGGCACATATTAAATGATTTCAACCTGCTATGCATCACATGCAACAACATGGCAGAGTACAAAGAAAGGGACCTTGGGGAGATACACAAAGTTATCCAGACCCCTATTGGACCTACTCTGCCCCCTCTTTTTCCTTACCTTTGCTCACAACTAGCGATATGGCCTGCAACAGTGTACTGATAATCAACGGTTCACCCCAAAATACTTTTGGAATTTCACGAACAGAGCATGAGCTCTTATAGTCAGAGACAAACTGGCCATGTTATCGTGCTATGGTAATAGAGTAGTCCATACTGCCAGCAACTCAACACCGAGTGTCAGGCGGTGGTTAACTAACCTGACCACCCTGAGGACTAACAGCCTTGGGTGCCAAAGTCAACAGGAAAGGGTGAGGGTCCTCAAGTGGATTAAATCCCACTTGAATCCATCTTGATGAAGGGTAGCAACTTCATCAATACTGTCCTGGGGCTGAGGAGAATTTTGCGTGCTAAAAGGGCTCAGGACCAGAAAGTGACTCATGGACCTGGATCAGTGGTATGGGGGTCATGCTGTGATGCGGAAGGCAGATGGAGGGCCACTACATTATATTCTAAGGACAGTGTTTATGGTACGCATACACAGAAAGAGCCTCCTCAAAGATTGTGGTATTTCTGAACCAAAATTGGGCATACCCTGGTATTTGTAACCTTGCATTGCCAGCTAATCTTTCTCACACTAGGTCAGGCCAAAGGAACTTCAGAATGGACTCACCAAAAGGTGGCTTCATTTTGGCAGTTTCACATCTGGCCTGGACATGGAAGAAGAAGAGACAAACTGCCTCTCCTTATTGATAGACTACAGCAACAGTATCTAACAGGGTGGGTATGCTGACCCACCCAAGTGGGCACGATTGCCGCACAGTGACATTACACAGAGAGTCTGTTCAAGGAGAGTTCACATATCAAAGTCCAAAAGGCAAGCTGAAGTCTGTTTACCGGTAGTCCGAGCAAGCGTCTAATCCAAAGGTTGTCTAGGGGCTTTGTCAGGGTTGGCAGAGAAGTCAGGGTCATGGCAGGCAGGTCAAGGTCTAGGCAGGCAGTCTGGAGTCGAGCAGGGTGTCGGTCTTTGCACGAGAGTTGTACCAATGCTGGCAGGCTGCAACAAGCTTGCTTATAAGCCTCCCGGCTAATCGGTATCAACTGGGAGCCTTCTTTGCTCTAATCTGCCTGCATCTCAGGTGTAGCTCCTTTTTGGACCGCTTCCTGACTGAGGGCTGATCACTGTCAGAGCCAGACCCCTGATCTGACAGGTCAGCTGCCAGGGAAAACAGACTTGGGCCAGGCGCAGGCTGAGATCCCTGGCTCAGGACATCTTCAGGCTTGGGTGCAGGCAGAACTGGGCTTGATCCAGGCCATCCTCAGAATCTGACGAGGACTGGATCACAACAGTGGGTGTCCTTTTCCAGCCCAAGAGGCAAAATTGATCTCAGCAAGTATGAGGTGGTGGTAGAGAGAAGATAACAGCAATTGGTGGGTCCACCTCCAGCCTGTTTGCTGTTTCCCCCACAGACACAGATGCCCCTGTCTCCTCATAATGCTTTCTCTCGTGCCACACTTAGGTTGTCATAAAGCTCCACTGAGAACAAAAAGTTTTAAGTCACCACCAGCTGGTTTTGGGGGAAATTTAATGAGTGACTTGTGAGGCCATACAGACACCCTAACTCTAAACCTTACCAAATCTGGAGAGGGTTGAGAGGAGTGTCAGCAGAAGACTCTCTTTTTGGTGTATCTTGTGGGCTGCGGTATGCCCACCCCCAACTACTCATTGATTTCCCCTCAAACCAGCTGATGGTGGCCTAAGACTTTTGCATAGTACTGTATGTTATTAAAAAGGATGATTATATCAAGGGAAAGGGTATTTTGAGGGAAGAATATGGAGCACTGCCTTTATCCGTATACTTTATTTTTGTAAGAATAAAACGCTGCTATATTTGAAGCAACCTAGTACCATCCGTTATTCTCCTCAAAGGGAAGAGAAGGGAATTTCCAGGGGTCATCAAATAGGCCATCAAGGGGCTATTATTCAAAGGTCTCTAACAGAGGGGTTTGCCAGAAGAAGACAGAACGGCCTTGAGTGTTTCCCTAAAAGGAGTGTTATCTGGATCGCAGGACTTTCATTTTTTTTTAAAATAAATTTTTATTATAGGTTTTTAATACATACATAAAAAAGGAAAAAAAAACCTTACATAACTATATATTCAGAAACATGAAAACACAATGAAACAGAAATATTTGATAAGTAAAGGAAACATTACATTGAATAATATTATTAAGATTTTCAAAAACAGACATCCAATTACTATAAAACTACATTATATACTAGTTATCGTATTTTCTATTCCTCTCCAACAAACAAAAACATTTCAAATAAGAACATGATACTTCACCCAGTGATATAATACAATGCCAAGAGAAAGAGCTGCGGTCAATGCTTTCATTTTGGTGAGGTAACCCCCTATCCGCCCTAAAGGCTAGCTGATCTCTACAAAGTGTCATCAAAGGGAGGGGTGGCATTAGATGGGCTATCTATGAAACTGGACACCTCCAAGGTCCAGAATCGCCATTTTAATAGCCAGTTTAATTCTGGAAGCCGAGAGGTCCGTGCAGCTCAAAACACGGTCTGCCAAAGCAGAAAAACCTCTCCTAGCTACGCTAGCCCTGGTCAGGCCATAAAGGTAAAATCCAGGCTAAAGACCCATCTATGTCAGCCCCGGCACTATAAAGATGTCCCGACAAGGGGTATACTGGGCACCTTGGGAGGGCGGTGGACAGGAAGTGCCTATTGGGGGGTTGGGGGAGAAATCCCATACATAATGTACATTCCTATTACCTCTGCCTGCCTCTGGGGTGCGCCAGTCGCTGGGGTGCACCGGGATGAGTCCCTGTATCTCTGTGGGCCAGCACACCACCGCAGCCAAATGCACTTCATCAATTCCATAGATTTCGTCTAAAGGTCTTTTCAGGACAGCTGTTTTAAGGTTGAATACTGCTTGCCCGAAACAGTTCCCATTCTTTTTTCAATGCACAAACATAGCTCCAAGAAAAAAAAAGGTTTATCTCATCTACATCATACATTTTAATCTTATCTAAACAGCTGCCACAGCTCTTGGTCTAAAGATGGGTTGAGAAAAAATCACCACCTCCAGAAGAGTCCTAAAGAATATATCCTTTGATGCACTATGGATGAATCAGTCAGTTGATGTAAAAAGTACACTAAAATGTACCAAAGGCATATCCTGAGACAGACAGTTAGATCCACGCCTTTGGAGCAAAACATACACTCAACATTTGGTCTCCAGTGAGCTCATTAAAGAAGTTTAGGAAGTTGTTGGCCATTGATTTTCTCCTACTTTTGGAGACCTATGTGGTGGCAGAGACAAAGAGTTTCAATATGGAGAGATCAAAGTGGTCTAACTGGAACATCTTTTTTGCTTCTGGAAGATAAACAAGACATCTAGAAGTAATTTAGTGAAGGCTACCTAATAGACTCTTTTTAGTAACTCCGAGAAGGAAAATTCAAGTGGGAATCTGCCTGATCTATCTTCATCTGAAGACAGGGGCTTGCGGTGGCTCTGCGCTTGTTAGCTGGAAGGCTGGCAAGTTGGCAGTTTGAGACCCGGGTACTGAATGATGGAGTGAGATCCCGTCTCTATCCCAGGAGCTGCCAACCTAGCAGTTCAAAAGCAAGCCATTACAAGTAGATAAATAGGGACCACTTTGGTGGGAAAAGATCTTGGGGACATGAAAGGAGCCTCATTCGGGCATCCCCTAAGCGGAGTTTCTCCAGCAGAAATCTTTTCAACCCCAAATAATTTCTGACATGAAATTATTATTATTATTATCTGAAGACGAAAGATTGGTCAAGAAGAATCAATAGGTTTCACAATTAGCAAGATGGTACTTCAGTGGATAATCCTTGGCTTTGCCACATCCGTTTCACACAACCACGATAACGTTTGACACAGATATGGTAGGTAGTACTCACCAGAGACTCACAACTTCACACATAATCTATGTCAAAGATTTCATTAGCTGCCACTAACAGACAACACTAATGGTATAAGGGAAATGTATTTCACTAACCAAAAGGAAGATAAGGTTCACCTTACATCATAACCAGTGATACACAGAAGCAGTCCTGTCCTGTTAGAACTGGTAGCAGAAATTCCCCAGGCCACGCTCACCTGGCTGGCCACACCCACCTCCATACCCCATTGCGTTGGCCATACCCACAGATTTGGCCCCACCCACAGTTTTGGTCCTGCCCGCAGAGGTGGTAGTAATTTTTTTGGGAGTGCACACTGATCATAACCTGCTAAATCTGTCGGTCATGAGAGATTTTCCTCTAGAATTCAGCCAGCCTACTTTCATGGTCAGTGTTCCAAAGAAGCATTTCACTTTGCCTGTTTTGTCAACTGTTGTATAGTCCTTCCTGTCTGGAAACAGAAGAACACCAAGCAACAAGACACTCCACAGGGTAATGTGACCTTGTTGTTTCCCTGTTTTGGATCCCCCTTTCCTGCTTGGAGCAAGAATTATGACAGCCAGCTAAGTAATCTTCAGTTTATGATTGTTGTACCACTGGAGGATAAAACAAGAAACCTTGCATAGCAATCATCCTCACAGTGTGAGTTTGATAATTCCAAACCATAAATTTTGATGTTGCTGAAAGCATCTGAATTAGATCAAGAGAATGCCGAGGAGAAGACTGCATGAATATTTCTGCACCCACAGAGAAACACTGCTTCTGGAGTACACCGATTGATCCTCATTGGCAAGGGATTTGTGGCCCCATTTTTTGTCATCTGTACACTAGAGAGCTGGCTACCCCCTAATACGGATTCATGCTAGATCATAAATGGGTTTCAGTCTACCTGTTATACTTGCTGGATCAGGGAATTATGCTTTTAGTCTTGAAAACATGTGAGCAATCATTAATGCAATATTAGAGATGGAGCTGAGGTGAGGCTTCTACCTGTTTCTCACTCTGCTTGTAAACAACCTTCCAAATATTTTGCAAAATCCTATCCTGTCTGTGTGCACATGTGTGGGTATGGCTGCCCAACAACAACAACCCCCTCTGAGCCCTCACCACCGGCTGGAATCGGGGGGCTCTGAAGGGACCCCAAAGCTTCAGAGGATGTTGAGCTCCGGCTCCATCGCGGATGTTGAGCCCCAAGCTCCATCGAGGACATTAAGCCCCGGGCTCCGTCGAGGACATTGAGCCCCAGGCTCCATCAAGGATGTTGAGCCCCAGGCTCTGTTGGGGACGTTGAGTGGCAAGGACTTTGTGATTTATTTATTTATTGTTTTTATTGATATTGATATTTTAGTGTTGGGCTGTGTTTTATTGTGTATGTTGTTTCGTTGATGTGTATTGATGTGTCTGTGAGCCACCCAGAGTCGCACTTCGCAAGTGGGGTGGCATATAATAAAAATAAAATCAACAACAACAACAACTTCTTCTTCCCCTTCTTCTTCTTGTGCTGTATCAATTCCGAATCATGGCAATAATCTTCCTGTTCTTAATTCCTCAGAACAGTTCTTCCGAGGACATTCCACAACAATCTCTCAGGTTCTTCACCCACAAAGTCCATCTATGTCCAGGGCCTCTTTCCCCAAGTATCTTTCCTTGCAGAGCGAGTTAGTGTGTTCTATACTTTATGTTGTTCTTCATGATATGCCCAAGGTATTGGAGCTTTAATGGCCCTAAAAGGTTCTTGTTCTTTATCCATCTGACGCATAGGAATTGTGAAACAGTCATCTTGAAACTACTGGTTATGCACAACTGGAATTTAATTGTAATGTATAATTCTTCTAATTTCCCACATTATAATAACCTGCATTTCATGGAATTAATAATAATAATTTCATGTCAGAAATTATTCTCGAAAGGATTTTTGCGGAAGAAACTCCACTCAAGGAACACCCAAATGAGACTCCTTTCATGTCCCCAAGAGCTGGGACAGAGACGGGTGCTCAATCCATCATGCAGTACCCGGGTCTCAAACTGCCAACTTGCCAGCCTTCCAGATAACAAGGTGAGCTTCTTAACCACTGAGCCACCACAGCCTCTTAAAATATCCACATGCAGTATGTACACAAAAACAAGGTGACTGATTCCACAAGGTATTCCCATGTTCTAGTTTGCATGAACTTTCCTCTGTTTTAATATCAAAGACTGGTTGTTACTCCTTATTTATGTTTTCATCAGTTCCTCCAGGTAGCAATGGTACAAGTTCTGGCTGCATCAAAAACCTGCTCTTTTTAAATAGGCAGCAAAAACTACGAGTGTGCACGCAGGCTTGTATGCATATGAGTGTCTGTACAAGAGGAAGAAGCCTAATTAGCATCTTTATCTACTATAAAACAGAGGCTCTTATTTATGCAAAGCAACTGGCAATGTCTCAAGATCAGGAAAACAAATTAATTTGATTTTGATAGGCGTAAAATGCCGGTAAAATTAAAGGATTTCTCTTTCTTCATCTCCCTCCCCTGAGCTCTCCTTCTTTGGCTCCATGATTGTATTGGTGGACCAGATGAGAATGTGGGGAGAGAATTTGCTTTAAAGAAGAAACCTCATCAACAGAGATGTCTATTATGCTAATTTAAGATGTGTTTCTCCTTGCAGGGCTTTGGTATTTAACCATCATGAGCCTGTCATTTAAAAAAGAGTATCTTATTTCTTAACAATGCCTTTACAGTTAGCAATTCATCTATATAGCCATTAAAAGCTTCTTGGGTTGGTAAGTGTGTGGATCTACTTTCACCTGTAATAATCAGCAATGTTCAAAGACTATATATGAACTGCGTATTAAATATTAAGATAAAGTCATGTCATACCAATCTACAATCTGCCCTACAAAACCAATTAATGGGAATTGTGACAATTAAACATATTTGTTTGAAAAAGACATGTTTTAAGATTTAATTCTGATTGAATGCCCTCTTCCACCCTCAGAATTTTAGTACTAAAACTCTTCCCTGCCTCCATAAGCCTTCTAGAAATCTAAGCTAAACTCTGCATCTTCACATTCTTTTCAACCAAAGAAAGCTAACAATATGTTCTGTAACAAAGAATATGGGTGCAATACCACTACATATTGTAAAATGGGCATTTGACTGCTGACTACCTGCTGATGAAATGTCTTTTAGTGGCAGGCATTGTATTTTATCTTCCGTTGTATGCTTCTTCACCTGCTGTGTTCTTGTGTATGTACATAAAAAGTATTAGCTTTAACATCAGCTTTAATACAGGACCTGTTATTAATATGACAACTCATTTAACTGAGTTTCAATATTAGAGTCGTGCTTTTAGCTGTGATTTTAATCAATATTGTAAGGCATCTTGGGTAGGCTATCAAATAAATATATAAATCTGGCTTCCTGTGTTTGTTGCAAGGATTACTGAAGTAATATATGTGAAGAACTCTCAGTGAATACTAAAGTAACACGGTGGTAGCATTTCCTTCTGGGCCATCTAAATCAGTGAAAAAGTCAAAGGGAACAAAAGATGAATAAATTATGCAAAAGTAATGATTGCAAACACTGTTGTTGCATATTTTATTCTGATCATACATCAAGCCACAGATTCTCTAGCCACAGCTTTAGTATATTTTTGGAGTTTATACTGTGTACAGCTTACATTTTATAGCAGGAGTTCTCAACCTTTTTAAGCCGCCGGGGGCTGGGTCACACTCCCTCAGACAGCTTCGGGGGCCAGATGGCCATTTTGTCCTGCCTACACCACATAGTACTTCCAGGTGTGGTTGAGGCGGTGGAGGTACCACATGAAATGGTGGTGCGGGTCGCATTCGGTCCACAGGCCGTAGGTTGAGAATCTCTGTTTTATAGGCTTGTACACATGAATACAGCTGGTGAAGCCACACACAAAAACTAGGACATGCACAAATAGATACCTGCTTTGACTAGATCAGTGGTTCCCAACGTGGGGCCCAGGCCTCACAGCGGAACTTCAATTCCCAGAAGCCTAAGTCTGTACATTGGCTGATCAGTTCTTTGGGGAATTGACTTAGGCTTCTGGGAACTAAAGTCCAAAAGCCAAAGGTTGGGAAACACTGGCCTAGATGCTCCTGGGATGGTAGCATTCTTTGTGCTCAGATGCCAGCAGGACTTGGCAGAAGTTGAACATCTACAGCTTGAGCAAAGAAGAGCAGTTTTCAACAGAGACCTCCTCATTGAACGTACAAGTACATGGTAGTGATGACAGCTATTTTGACAGGGTTGGCTTTCATTTCCAGAGATGACCCCTGCTTCTTCCTGATGGTTTTGCATCCACAGCTGCTTTTGGATGGCAGCCAGGGCATGTAGATATGTCCCCTGAGGTGACATGGCATAAGAGGGTGTAGTGCTGGAAGTTATTTGTGCCTGCAGTGAAGTCATTCTCAACTTTACCATGCTTGTTTTTCACAAGGATTGGTGGCACTTCATGCAAAAGATTAGTTCCTAGTTACTCTCCAACCATGCAAAACCTTTCTTCTGCTGTTCACTGAAAGATTGAGTGCACTTTTAATGTGAATTGGACATTTTCTTGGAAGGCTTCTTTCCAGGCAGCACTACAGTTTTGCTCCTGGGTTGAGGAATCAAAAGATATCTAAGTGGTGGAATAGATTCCCCATCCCATATTTAAAAGAGCAGAAGCAGTTTTTAATATTTGAGAAATGGCATTCTGTTTATCCCTTCACTGGGTTGACCGAAGACGAAAGAGAAGAAAGAAATGAGGGTTAGGGAGCCAACATATCTTAGTCTACCTTGCTAGTCAAAGGGACAACTATAGCTGGTGAGCAAAACTGAAAGGACATCCCTGGTGATTAAAATTTCTGCACAGAAGTTAAACCTGTGCCAATGTCGTCTCATAAGTTAATTCCATAACTCTTCGCTTTCTTGGCATCTATTATCTATCAGGCTTGGCCTTTTCTGCCTCCAAAACATATAAAATCAGATTACCAAGGGTTGGGTGGAAACACTACAGGGAACATTAAATCCTATCTCTGAAGCAGGGCCATAGCCAGGATTCTAGATTATTATTATTATTATTATTATTATTATTATTATTATTATTATTATTATTATTATTATTATTATTATTATTATTATTATTATTATTAATAATAATAATAATAATAATAATAATAATAATAATAATAATAATAATAATAATAATAATAATAATAATAATAATAATAATAATAATAATAATAATAATAATAATAATAATAATAATAATAATAATAATATTTTGGGGGGAGGCTTGATAAGGCTGCCACTGAGGGGAGGAGAGCTGAATTAGAAGATTGTTCTCACACAAAAGGCCCATCAAAAATGAAATTACATCCTCCTTGTAGGTTTTTGAGGTCATTCAGATTGGTGGCCATTGTGAGAAATAATTTGTTCTACTGGATAGATTGTTAAACGGTGTTTATGTTTATTCCGTTTTACATACATCTACTGTACTTAACATATGACAGGGCCAGACATTCCAGTACATAGAGAAAACAGCTCCTGTTTTTGAACCTAGGCCATCAAATGACAAATATTCCATCACAGAAGAAGTCAATATATAGATACAATGACACCTAATGCACTCTTGAGTCGGCAGGCAGTAAAATAATTATGGTTCCTATATGAATACATATAAATATATTCAGTATATGTGAGCATTCAGATATCACTCAGTCCCAAAAATGTGTATGATTGTTGAAAAGAAAATACACAGTTCAGTCAACAATGGTCTCTCCTCTCCTTTTAAGTGCAAAAAGCTGCTCGCAAAGTGAAGAAGAGAGAAGTGGAATTTAACAAAAAGGGGTAGTTGAAGGGGCATAACCCTCCTCTGCTCAAATGCACTTATGTTTTTCTAAGTCAAGCTTCTGTCTGAGGCAGAATAGCAGATAGCACTTCCACATCCACCCACCTAAGCCAAGGTGCATAGACATGTTATTCTGCAGCATAAGGTAGGAAATTCTACAAATCTCTCTCTTCATCTCTGGCACTATAAATGCAACATCTGGTATTATTTATTTAATAGTTATAACTTGCATGTCCTCCAAAGAGCACAAGATAACATACATGCCTTTCCCCCCCCCTCCTCAGTTTATCCTTAGCTGGTGGATAGCCCAGTGGTTTAGGTATCTGACTGCAGAACCCAACCTTAAGAGTTCAATTCCCCACTGTGCATCCCAGAAGAACCAGCCTGTGTGGTCTTTGACAAGCTGCACAGTCCCAAGATTTCCCCAGAAGAAGTGAGTGGAAGCCACATCTTTGAATCCTCCACCTAGAAAATCCTGTAAAGGGTCACCATAAGTCAGAATTGACTAGAGGGCATGCAATTATTCTTACAACAGCCCTGAGAAGTAGACCATCGTCATCGGCTGCTACTCATGTCCGAGTATACAATTTTCCCTGAAAATCATTTTTACAGTTGAAAGAATGACAAACAGGGAAAATGCCATTGGGTATGAATTTGTTTAAGGTGGATCCCAGCTTGCCATGAAGTGACCCACAGACTATGATCATGGAGCCACCTCCTGTGGCACATATGAAATGAGTCAAGCAGGATTTGACACCGGACTGCAATGGACTGCCGCAGCCTTGAAGATATTGGCAAGGCGCGCCTTCACAACCAGTCCATCTGGCATGACCTCTTCCGCCTCTATGACCATTAGGAATCTGAACAGTGACGTGGTTCCTCCTACGCTCATTTTGCCGTTGGGCCCAATATGATGGTTTCCAGTGGCATTTCCTCCACTAAGGGGGACCATCACCCCACCTAAAGGGGGTAGATAAGGTGAGGTAGATAAGGATGAGATAAAATGACTGGATCAAGTCCAGTCAAGAAGGACAAACAGATAGTTAGGAAAATATTGAGCTACAAAATTTGTTGGCATATGCACATACTACTGCACAAATCTTCCCCGCATAACCTTTCCTTCATCTAAGAAAGAGGGCTGGCATTCACTTGGGTATTAAGGAGATATATAAATATAAAGAGAGTTGTCTTGAGGCCAGCAAAAAAGAGCAAAGCATAGCTGAGCAGGGATTAGAAGGAAACAAAAGAGGAGAGCTGAGAAAGGCGAAGTCTCACAAATAAAATTGGCAAAAGACAGGAATCAACCCTGGAGGTAAGTAAGCTGAAACCCTACAAAGCTGAAACCCAGAAGCAGGGCAGGAAGTAAAAGCAGCAGAATGCAATCAAAACTGACCAACCAGGGAGCTGTTCACAGAATCTCAAAACAAAATAAAATAAAATAAAACACCTCTGGGCCAGGTGTTCTGTCTCCAGGTGTTGTTTACCGTCTAGTTTTCAGCATTCTTTAGGGTGGATTGGGGCTAAGGAAGAACCAGAGCTTGAAAAGTTACCCCTGAAAAAGTAATTTGTGCTCTTGCTTATTATAATGCTTGAAAACCCAACTCATTGCTTAGCCATGAGTACAATGTTTTTCAGAGCCACGTATTAGCCCTATTCACTAATTTAATTTTTTTTAAAAATGATATTTTAGAATAAAAACATAAAGACATGCAAAAATCCTTTCCAAAATACTGTACCTCCAAAAACGTCCTCTAAAACAACTAGGAACTAGATTAGAAACTAATAAAGTACTGTAACTTCCTAATCACTTATTACATTAACAAAAGAGAGAGGTAATATTGCTCGTAGGTGGTGTACACAGAAAGAGCCTCCTCCAAGATTGTGGTATTTTTGAACCACAATCGGGCATACCCTGGTAATGGTAAACCTGAGTTGCCGGCTAATCTTTCTCACACTAGATCAGGCCAAACGAACTGCAGAATTAACTCCCCAAAAGGTGGCTTCATTTTGGCAGTTTTATGTCTGGCCTAGACACAGAAGAAGACGATCGCTTGTTGGTTCTGTAGAGAACAGTGTACAGTAAAAAAAAAAAACCGACTTACATATGCCTCAGGTTACATAAAATTCGACTTACATAATGATTTTGTGCTAAAACCATGTCCTGATTTACATGATTTCCTATGGGTTTGCTTTGAGTTACATAAGGATTCTTTTTCCTATGGGTTTGCTTCAATTTACATAAAAATTTCATGTTTCCTATGGGTTTGCTTCGAGTTTTGTAAAAAAACAATTTAAGCAAAAGCCTACTGAACGGACATTTTACATAAGTAGGGGTTTTACTGTACTTCCAGATTAACACTATTATCATCACAAAAACTCATGGACATAGACATATTGTGTGATTTGACTTTAGTTTTGGCCCTGTGGGCATTATGAGTTAATGACCTCAAAGCAATGTTTTTGAATTATGACAATGTCAGATCTATAACTGTTATGCGGCTGTGACTTTTATTAAATGCAGTACTCCAAGTCCATTGACATAAGCTATAATTTGACAGAGTGGGCTCAGCATGTTGTGATAGAGCAATTCCTTGTAATGGTCATGCAACCTGTGAAGATATGTTTGTTTTACATAGATTGAATTTTTCTTTTCCTCCTTACTCCTTACTCATACATTATTTTCCTTAATAAATTCAACAATATATTATTGATTGTGAATTTCATTGCTACAGCTGATTTGTGGAAGGTTCTATATTTTACATACCTTTAAAAAACCCAAAATAAAACAAGACAAATCTGCAGAGAACTCCTTTGCCAACTTCTTCAAAACATTTTGGAACCTTAAAGCCCAAATCATAGTCTTGAATGAAGAAAAATGAATGCAATTTATCATGGAGCCATTTGTAACAGGGTAGCAATGATCCGAAAGCGTAATCCTAACTCTGGCCAGTTACATCCATTTTTGTTAAACAGAACATTCTGAATGCTGGTTTAGAAACTGTGTTCCACCTGAGTTTACAAATAGGGAACTAAGGGAAATGAATAATTCCATTATATCCAGTCTGTCTGAGTTTTAGAGATATCCTGCCAATGTATGCTGGAGACGGAGATGGGCCTGTGATCTGATTTAACCAAGAATGATCAGGATGTTACACTTGCCCTTTCAAGTGATATTATATACCAGTGGTTGCGAACCTATGGCGCGTGTGCCAGACGTGGCACTCCCAGCCCTTTTTGTGGGCATGCGAGCCATCTCCCCAGCACAGGGTTTGCCCCGCCCCTCTGTCCAGCAGTCCAATGGGAGTGCTTCCTCCCTCCCCCAGCAGAAAGTTTGCCCTGTCCCTCTGCCCAGCCACCCAATGGGAGTGCTTCCTCCCTTCCCCCTAGCACAGAGTTCACACTGCCCCTCTGTTTGGGCACTCGGCCTCTAAAAGGTTCACCATCACTGTTATATACTATACAGAAGAATAAGTCCAGGTCTTTGCCTAAATAGATAGATAGATAGCTAAATCTTTATTGTCATTATCCTGCACAGAACAACGAGATTGAAAAACCACTTATCGACCCAACAAAACCTAAACAAAATACAACTATACAAAATTATCAACATACTCCCACCCCACATATACGCATTTAACCCCTAAAAAGCTCTAAAACTCTAAGACTCTAAAAACTAGATACAGAAGCTCCCTCATATACTGTATTTCACTGCATTCAAAGCCAGAACCGCTTTTGGGTAGAAACTATTTCTCAAGCAGCTGGTCATGGTCTTTATGACCCTATACCTTCTTCTAGAAGGCAGAAGCTGAAACAGATCATTTCTGGGGTGCGTACTATCCTTGTAATGGATATTAGGTGGCTCTGAAAATGACAAAATGTCCATTTTTCTAGAAATCCTTCCAATGCACACTAGGTTCAGACCATACTCCTTTTTCTCTCTTAGATCTTAAAGTAACAATGAACACCAGGTATGTAAAAAAAGATAATGTGATATGCTTGTATCAACAGCACTCTTTATTTCATCACATTGTTTTGTTATGGGAGCAAAAATAATCATAATTATGGTTTCCCCATGCCCATCGGGCATGGAAACGGCTCTGGCAGAGGCCACTTCGGGAGAAGACTCCTTGAGCCGCGGGCTCTGCGAGCAGACAAATTAAGGGGGGTGGATAAAATGATAGGGTTTGATTCACCCAATTCCTGTGACCTGACCAACGGACCTGCTGAGTTAGCAAATATCTAACCTGGTTGAATCACTCATCTCAGTATCTCCGCATAATCCCCGGCACAAACAGATGCCATGTTTGTCCCTGCCTAATCCCCAAGACTATGAGACTCCTAAGTCCATGTTTGCCCCAGTTTACCAACTTCCCTTTGAGGTGTTCCCCATTAACCCGGGTACGTGGGTGAGGTAATTTTCCTGTCAGATGACAGCCTGCCACCGTTGCTCTTTTTTCCCTATAAATGATGTTGCCTTTTCTCAATAAAGGACTGATCTGATCTCGCTCCGTTTGCCTCGTGTCGTTACTTGATCAGTCCTCCTCTGGGCTCCCCGGCCCTCAGTGGCCCTGATTCCTACATCTGGTGACCCCGAGACGTGATTCTGCTCGTGAGTAAGGGACCCTGGAGAGGTCTACTTGTGAGTAGCGATCCACGCGGCCAGGTTCTGCGCCAGAACCTTGTCCCATCATCCTGGAGGACAGCACAGCACTCCGGCCGGCAGCCAGCCGATCGGAGGAGTGGCCTGTGGCGAGGCATTCCAGAGAGACATTCCTACAGCTTGCTCCCGCTTTCGAGGAGGTTGCCATAGAGGGAAACGCGTTCCGCTCAGGGCAGGCTGTGAGCCCCTGACATCGCAGAGGCCGTTAGAAGGGCCCGTGGCAGAAGGTCCACGCTCCGAGGTCTACCCCAGACACCCGTCGCCCGAACCTGTTGCCTGCAAAGACGCGTCGCTCTCCGTCCCGAGAAGGAAACTTCAGAGGACCATCGCAGGTAATATGGGGACTTGTTCTCATAGACCAAGTCCGTCCGCTAGCCAAAGAACTCGGGAGCAAGAGTTCATAATCCTGGCCAGGGTTTTTAATTTTCGATTTCACAGCAGGGAGCTAGCGAGACTTTTGGCGTACCTCAGGGAACACTGCCTACTTTACCCAGAAGTAGGTACGTTAACCCTGAAGCTCTGGGATCAGATAAGAGACTGCATTCAGCAACCCCCGAAAGCTCCAGAGGGCATAACCCGCACATGGAGCAAATGTAGAAAACTCTCAGCAGAGGTAGATCCAGTCCGGATAGAGACCCAGAAAACCCCAGCGCAGTCAGAACCATCAGCCCCAAGAAGTCTCTATTCGTTATTTCAGCTTCAGCAGGGCAGTATAGGGAGCATTCCCTCAGTGACAGCTGCAGACGTCACTGAAGGAATTCATGGCATGAGAGGCCTTGGCGCTTCTCGGACAGTTAAAAGTTCCCTGCAAAGAAAGAACTCCATTCAGCGCATGGGTGAGGAAGATTCATTCACGGGGAAATTGCCAGTGGCACAATTAGCTAGCGCCCAGCTGCTGTGCTCAGCCCATCTGAAGGCAGACACACGCTCAGGCAGGGCTGCTCAGCGCCCACTGCTCACGGAAATCTGCATGGCCCCTGGCCACGCAGGGCTCCAAAGCAGACCCATTTCCACACTCAGGCGCAGAGCAGTGCCAAAACCCCAAGGCGCCTGCTTTCAGTGTGGAAAAGTGAGACACCTTAGAAGAGAAAGCCAATCTAGACCAGGCAGATCTTCAAAAGATCGTCTCCACGCCAAATGGCCACCCTGGCATGCATCTGGCCCAGGCTAGAAAGGAGGCAGCCATCGCCCTGGCCATGCCAGAAGAACCATCCCAGCAATAGTACCCCGAGTCCCCCCAGGGCACAGGCAGAACCTACTTGTCTCACCTTGGGAGTAGCCCAGAGAAACTTGCCCCTAAGTAAAAGCACCCAGATGGCTGTAAAATAGCCAGCTGTGTATTAGCCATCTCCTCATGTGCAGTATTGAACACTGCAGATCAGGGGAGGAATGTGCGAATGCGTAAATAGATGTGTGTATGTGTGGTGCACCACTGAATGTATGACTGCAAGAACTGTGTGTGATTGCAAAAGCCTTGTCTCTATGACCACAGTATGACTGAAAAAGTGTTCCTTGTGTGTAACTGCGTGGTAATGTCACTGTGAAATATGTGTTAAAACAGTTTGCACTCTGTTCATGGGCAGGAGCTATTTAAACTTTGAGGAGGCATGATGAGCAAAACCCTTTGCCTTGCCTGCTTAACAGTTTGGGCAGGAGGGGGGGGGGAAATCCTAACCTACAATAGGCCTCCTTCCCTTGAGACTTTTCTCTTTGTCAAAGGATTAAGCCTCTCTTGGAAACCGGTTTTGCAATCAGGAAAACAGATTTTTTCTTTTCAGAAGCGCGATCTGAAAACAAAAAATCACTTCTATGAGTTTTCCTCACTGTATCATAAGCTATGGGGCCCCTCCCTACGTCTGCGTTCCTCAAAACTCCATCTCTGTGTTTTAAGGTTTTTTGAATGTCTCTTAGCGTCTTGGAATCTCACTAGGAGTGAGAGAATTGCCTTGTCTTTATGTGTGTACCGTGTTATCATCTTGTAACCTCGGTTCTCAACCTTTCAAGTCAGGGGCCAAATTCCGGGGCCCCAGGCAGCTCTGGGGGTCCGGACAGTCATCCTGCCCTTCCTTCACCACACAGCCCTTCTTGGCTTGGCGGGGGGAGTAGCAGAGCAACATGGGCCACATCTGGCCCACTCGCCCACATCTGGCCGCAGGTTGAGAACCGTTCTAACTCTCCTTCATTCTCTTAGGAAGACACTGTTCTGGTATTCTGTGCAAAGTAACTCGCTCATTGTACCCCCTTTCACAGGAAAAGGCACGCAAACATTCTTGCGCTCTGTATGTTCAGAAAATGCTTACCTTTTTACAGGAACAAAACTAACCAATTTGCTTCCTTCTAAGTCTTAACATTGTTTCCTTTCACAGGCTCCAAGAGTTAATTACTGATAGGGATTTTCTTGACAGGAGGACCCAGTTGCCTTGGTTACCTGACCTTATCTGATTTCGTTATGATAAGAGTTGTTGCATTCTCATTGTGCTAACTTCTGACTTGTCTTTCCTCCTTTTCTCCATTCACCAGTGGAACTCCCTGCTGGAAATGCTTAACCTGTGTGTCTTTTCTTTTTGTGTATTATTTCCTCACAGCTGGCACGTCTTAGGTCATTTTAAGTATGGCACCTGGCCCACAGCACCCTCTCTAGTGAGCAGACACATTTTGCAAACTCCAGAGCACAGAGGAAGGATTAGTCCCTGAGCTCCTGAGAATGTGCAGAGTGCCACTCATTAGTCAGGACAGCCTAGGACCATTTTCAGAGTGCAGTCAGGTCACACCCTCAATCAGGTACAGGCATTCTCAGGCCACCCCTTCCCTTTTGCTGCTAGTCTAAGCACAGGCAAAAGGCTAAGCCAGCATCTGGCACCCTTCTCACAGGAGCACCAGAACCGCTCCAGTGAAAGTGTGCACGCACACCATGAGTGGATGTGCGCAGGGGGGCCTTCATGAGAAATTTACCCAAGGGAAGCCTGGCGCTTCATGTGCCAAGGTTTGCCATAAGACCCCAGACTCGTCTCACTTCTAGCAGACAGTCACCTTGTGTGGATGGATGTCACTGGTTCCCCTTTGGGGGGGCTAGGACAGTTTTCACTTATGGGGGTCGCACATATTAGGTTCTTACTTGGCAAGAGGACCAAGCTTGGCGCACGCTCCTGACTCTTCCGCAAGCGGGCTGAGTTGGCAGCCATGAACCTTGCGTTGCGCACCTTTGCCAAAGAACGCTTCAACATAATTGCTGACAGCCAGTTTCCTAAGAATTTGCTTCACAGTCTACCGGGAGCACACATCACTCCCGTGATAGACAAAAATTTGCTAAATTTGTTCTTCACAACTCCAATTCAGAGTCATGCATTCCTTCTTCTGGATGCCAAGCGCTTGCAAGGCAGTTCAATCTGCCACTTTCCCAAGCCCAAGACACAGTTCGCTCCTGCCAGCATCGTGCAGGGGCACCGGGGGGGGGGGCCTCGCGGGGGGGTCAACCCACAAGGGACAGAGGCCATTCAGGTGTGGCAAATGGACGTCACACATCCCCACGTTTTGGCAAATGGCAGCACATGGACGTTTGCATTAAAACCGTCCCACAGTTTGTTTGGGTAACAGCACAGAAGGGAGTAACCCCCATGTGGAGCAGCATCTCCTTTCCCACGGCCAAGGGCGAACGTCGGCACACGACGTCCCTTGACGCCCCAGCTTATAGCTCCAGGCAGCTGGTCACCTTCAGGGCCACCTGGGATATTAAGCTCACTTTTGGCGTTCCTTACAATCCGCAAGGGCAAGCGATTGTGGAACGGGTCTATCGGACGCTTAAGTCCTACGTTGACAAACAAACAGAAAGGGGGGGAAACCACGTCCCATAGTCGTCCCATAGTTGCACAGCAATTGCTATCCTATGAGTGCAGAAAACTAACTAACTCTTTCAGAATTTTTATCTCCCAAACAAGTCTCTTCCCCATGCAGGTCCCAGAGGCCAGAATCAGACCCGGATGATTGCAAAGAGCAGCACCAGTCACTGTCCTGGATGTCATCAGCTGTCCGTCTTCCTTTATGACTTACATCTCCAAAGACATTCCTATGAACATTTTTGCATACTCAGTGCTACTTCTGAGGACCATGCCTTTCCCCAAAACAAGACTCTTCCAAGCTCAAGCTACACATGAAACCCCACCAAGAAGAGAAGCCTCATCCTTCGGAAAGCCGCTGAATGTCTTTTATTGCTATTATTATCTGTAGTTGCTATTTATTTATTCATGCCTTGTACAATGCTCCAGTTGGGATTTGCAAGGGACACTTGAATTTCTGTATATTGTTAATAACAGCCAGCTTCCACCAAAGGAAGCCAGACCGGCCCATGTTTTGCATCGGCCCATTGCTTGGAAAGATTGAGTACCCGGTAGCTGGTAATCCCCAGCAGTTTCACACCTCTCCATAGGTGCTAGAAAGACATTTGCACAATGCCAGAAGCTGCAGAGATAGCTTAGAATCTCCCCAGGTCACAGTAAGAGATCAATGACACATCTCATTATCTTGCCTTGCTACAGAAAGCAATCTGAATTCAGACCCACAATTCTGAAAAACCAGGCTGTGGTCAGTATATTCAGCGTGTCGGGCTTAGCCATAGGCAACGCTCGGAGAATTATACCTCCTCAGCAATAGCGCTGCTCAGCCAGGAGCAGACAGAGCTTCGCCATGCCATACTGGATAATCAAGCAGCTATCGATCATCCCCTGTGGTCACATCATTTGAGCTGCAAGTCTATCCATGGCATGTGTTGCCTTAACCTGACAGACAGTACCCACAAGATACAGAGCCAGCTCACGGACCTCCACACCCCAGTTAGGGACATCAAGGAGGATTCTTCATGGGGGCGGCAGGACTCCCTGTGGTCGTGGTTCCCATGGGGATGGATTCAGACGACACTCAAAGTGATTGTTGGGGTGGTAATACTGGGCACAACAGTGTGTTGTTTCATGCAATGTATTCCCTCACTGCTATCGAGATGTCCCCCATGGAAGGAACCCCGAAGCACCATTCCCGCTCAACAGCTGATGCCACTCTTACGCAGGTTCGCCGGTCAGGCTTTTAAATAAAACAGAAAGGGGAAATATGGTTTCCCCATGCCCATCGGGCATGGAAACGGCTCTGGCAGAGGCCACTTCGGGAGAAGACTCCTTGAGCCGCGGGCTCTGCGAGCAGACAAATTAAGGGGGGTGGATAAAATGATAGGGTTTGATTCACCCAATTCCTGTGACCTGACCAACGGACCTGCTGAGTTAGCAAATATCTAACCTGGTTGAATCACTCATCTCAGTATCTCCGCATAATCCCCGGCACAAACAGATGCCATGTTTGTCCCTGCCTAATCCCCAAGACTATGAGACTCCTAAGTCCATGTTTGCCCCAGTTTACCAACTTCCCTTTGAGGTGTTCCCCATTAACCCGGGTACGTGGGTGAGGTAATTTTCCTGTCAGATGACAGCCTGCCACCGTTGCTCTTTTTTCCCTATAAATGATGTTGCCTTTTCTCAATAAAGGACTGATCTGATCTCGCTCCGTTTGCCTCGTGTCGTTACTTGATCAGTCCTCCTCTGGGCTCCCCGGCCCTCAGTGGCCCTGATTCCTACAATAATACATTTTTCCAAATTCAAAAACAGCAAACAGACAACAAAAGCATAATCCTCTGCCTCTCCCACCACCAGGCCATCCTTTTGCAGTTGGTCACAGGAAATGTTTACAAGAACAAACACAGCAGAAACAACGAAGAAATGGCAATTCTCCTGAATGAGGTGCATATGCTCACAACCTTTAAGAAAAAGACAAATCGGGAGTCAGACCTTCTTCTCCCCCTTCCCCATCATTTGAAGATCAGAATGTGGCCTCCTCCCCTCCCTCACCAAATGTTCCAACCCATCCTTTGAAAGTGGCCCACCCACCTTGAGCACCCACAAGACAGACAGATTTTCCAATAGCCCTTGGTTATGTCTGTTCCATAGAGGTAAGAAGATGCTTTTGGTCTGACGCTGCACCACGTGAGCAACCGAACGGAGGAGCTAGCTGCAGTATGCTCGTTGATCCATACGGGCGAGAGAGACTGCTGGCCATATTCTGTCAAACCAGCTTGGAGAAGAGTTTTTGAAACAAAGACTTGTTCTGACATGAATGCCTCTCCCTGACCCCCCCCCCCGGAAACTTGGCTGACTTTTTCTCAAATAGAAACAGCAAGAAGGAAAGGCAAGCAATCACTAGAATGTAGGAAAGCTGTTTTACACTGACTCAGTGTCCATCTTGCCTAGGATTGTTGACACTGACTGGTAGTTGCTACCTCATGCTTCAAACACGAGTGTATCCCCATCTCTAGCATAAGACTGAACCTGAGAAATCTTGGATGAAATGTTTTCCTATGTCACTTTGCCAAAAATCCACAAGAACAAATATTTGGAAAACACTTTGAAATGCCAGAAAACCCAACGAACTTAACATTCAGTAAAGTAAAGCATTCATACTTACATTGCGCTTTGTGCACTCTCTGGGTGGTTCACAAGTTAATTAGCATTTTGCCCCCAACATGCTGGGTACTCATTTTAATGCCCTCGGAAGGATGGAACGATAGTCAACCTTGATCCCAGGCCAGGATCAAACTCATCACCTTTTGGTTGCAGGACAGCAGTTTAACCACTGCTCCACCAGGGTCATTACTAAAGGCAGGGTTCCCAGCCTAAGGATCTGGCCTGCTACACCATTTCATGTGCCCCTCCACAACCCTCCAAGGGCATTCGAGAAACAAAATGGTTGCCCCTTTGAAGCTGTTGGGACAAAATGGCCACCCCCATTGTGCAGGCAGTGCAAAATGGCCGTCTGGCCCTCGAAGCTGACTGAGAGAGCGTGACCTGGCCCACGGCTTGAAAAGGTGGGAAACCCCTGTTAAAAGTGTTTGCATATTTGTCTTATTTATTCCAGTTATGAGGCTGTCCTTCCCTTCCAGATACTCCCAAAGTGTCAACTGAGCTGACAACTTCCTTCTTGGTAAAAATAACTCCATTCCTATAAATGAAGTTCACAAGAATGTAGGTAGGAATATAATTATCCTTCTTATTAGCTAAAAAGAGTAATTCATTAGCACAACATTCCACCGATAAAGCCTCAAGGTGGAGTGTGCAAGGAAGTGAACAGGACAATTCTTGGGGCATCAAGAGTTGTGACTTCTGGATTTAAAGGAAGTTTATGCTCCATGACAGACTCAACACTTTGCAAAGAGCTTCAGCATTGCAAGAACCAGACCAAGAATCTGCCTTATCTGTGCCAAAGAATCCACCTCTGTGATGGCTACATAACATGAAACCCATAAGAAGAAGGGAGAAAACTTAATCTTGCCCTGAGGGTCAGAAGAGCTTTAAAGCTAAAAAAAACCTAAAAAGGCAGAGGTAATTGTCCAATTCCAGCTCCATCTAGTTTAACCCCTGCAGCAATACTATTCTGTGTTTTCACAGATTTGTTTTTGTAGGGGTGGAAAAGCAAAAAAGAAAGATACATGAGAAAATGAAAAGAGGCTACTCTTTTCTTCCCAAGGACAATAATGGAGCTCTCGGTTTCCAGGAAGTGTTTAATGTGTAAATTATAACCTTCCCTCCTTGCTATTGCCCAAAAAGATACAGGATGGAAAGAGAAGATCTACCAACAAACCAAACAAACAATGCAGGCAGAACAATGTTAACATAGACGTGGCAGAATACTTAGTACAAAATAGACATGGTTTCTATGGTGGATTGTGGCAGCCCAAAGGAAAGCCAATAGTTAGCAACCGAGTACTAGAGCTTAATGCTCATATCCTACACAGTTTTTTCCTTTTCCTTTTTTTTCAACTTTTAAAAAAAACCTTTATTGGCATAACAACCAGCACTACAGTGCCAAAAACATTGCAGGCAGTTGATACAATTAGATGTGGTACAAATAAAATCAGGGGAGCCTGGGATCAACTACAGGTACTCCTACCTCTAGGGTGGAGTCTAATAGCACACATTAAAAAAGCAGCCACTCTATCCATAAAACCAGTAGAATCATTGTTTAAAAGAAGCAACAGGATGAATCTGGAAGTCTGCTGAAACTTGTCAAAAGGGGTTTTAAAATTTTAAGGCAGATAGGCTCGTTTGTCCTCACAGGGGCAGACCCTGTCTTACATAACAAATAAAACCTTCATTGTTTTTTTAAAAAAATATTAAATTCTCCAGCTTTAAAGGGAGGTTGTTATGATTAGATGTACAGTGGAACCCCGTATAACGAACGCTTCATACAACTAAGGAGATTTGTGCTAGCCGTGATAACCCATATAACGAATTCTTTTGTTATGCGATTCAATGATTCTCTATGGGAAAAATCATACAATGAAAATCTCTATGGGATGTATCGTACAATGAAATTTTTTCATTGTACGATGCGTCCCATAGAGATTTTCGTTGTACGATGCATCCCATGTTTTCGTTATATGAGGCATGCTTTGTATAACGAAAAACTCGTATAACCAAGAGGCACACAAAACATACTTTTTTTATTATACGGGGTTCTACTGTATAAAATATTTTTCTCATGGTTCTGTTGAGTGCCTGAAATCAGCTAAGCGGATGCTTTTGCTAAAAATTTCTCAACAAATACTCTCTTTGCAGCTTCAGGTGAAGAAACCTCTAAGCTAAAAATGAGGGTCTCTGGTATGATTTATTAGTTAAAGGAGTTAAGTGTGGTTTCCCCATGCCCCAGTGGCATGGAACGGCCCGCGCAGAGGCCACTTCGGGGGAACGCTCCTTGAGCCGTGGGCTCTGCGGGCAGAGAAATTTAGGGGGGTGGATAAATGATAGGGTTTGATTCACCCAATTTCCTGACCTGACCAGCGGATCTGCTGAGAGAGCGAATAGCTAACCCAGTTACCCATTAGAACAATCACTCATCTCCAAGCTCAACTTTACCCCGGGTGTAAACAGAGGCCATGTTTACCCCTGCCTAATCCCCAAACAATGGTGTTTTCCCCAGTCTGTGTTTGGCCAAGTTAATTAACTTCCCTCTGAGAGATTCCCAATTAACCCGAGCAAACAGGTGATGTGATTTCTGTCAGATGACTGTTTTTGCCACCGTTGCGCTTTTACTCCTATATATGATGATGCCTTTTCCCCAATAAACCACTGATCTTATCCTCCTCCATGCTGCCTCGTATCGTTTCTTGATCAGTCTCCTCCGGGACCTCCGGCCCTCTGCGGCCCCGATTCCTACAGTTAAGAGAATTATTAAATGTCCCACCCTGAAACCTCAGGATGAGTTTACAACTATATCTACTTGAAAATGATATTACAATAGAGTAAAATTTAAAAACAGAATACGATGTAACTCATCTTTAATTCTGACACTCAGCACTTCTCCCTCATTTGCTGGAACTAACATCTCAATTATTCTCATAAGCAGCATATAAGGGCTCAGGATCAGAAAGTGACTCGTGGAACTGGATCAGTGGTATGGGGGGCCATGCTGTGATCCAGAAGGCAGATGAATAGCCGCTGCATTATATTCTCATGACAGTCTTCATGGTACGTGTATACAGAAAGAGCCTCCTCGAAGATTGTGTTATTTTTGAGCCACAATCGGGAGTACCCTGATAATGGTAACCTTGTGTTGCTGGCTAATCTTTCTCACACTAGGTCAGGCCAAAGGAACCTCAGAATGGATTCCCCAGAAGTTGGCTTCATTTTGACAGGTTCACGTCTGGCCTAGGCAAGGAAGAAGAAGCAGAGCTGGCAACAAATATTTTTGTTTGACTGCAATTCCCAGCCTCCTTTAGCAAGGGAAGCTATTGCCAGGTTGGCTGGGAGATTTTGATTGATAGTAAAAGAGAAGTACAGTAAGTCTTACTCAGACAATGTAAAAAAATCATTAACACCAATACACAAGTACAGATGGAGCAGTGTGAAGTAGCTCCATCTCCAAAATGGCGTGTATTATTTTAATCCCTCTTGATGTCCACATATATGGCCTGCTTGCATATCTGCAGGGAGGAGATCTTCATATGTATAGCTGAATACAGAGACACCACAGAAACTATAATATTTACATTCTTGTGCATTTTTATAGCAATTCAAAGATTCTAGGGGAAAGCTTTTAATGTAAAAGAAACAAAGAGTCTTTTTGTATCTTTACATGCACAAACTAATAATGGACCAAGTATTCATTAACTAGATTCTTCTTTGTCAGATACATGATGTGTCAGGGCAAGTAATGTGATTGTGGTACAGTTGCACGTGATTTTTGCAGAGCACATGTTCAGCATGCAGAGGTTCTTGGGTTCAATCCCCGACATATCCAGGTGGAGTTAGAAAAATTATAACCTGAATTCCAGGAGAACAAAATGCTTCCAACCAGCATCAACAACACTGGGCAAGATGAAGGGTGGGAAATAGTTGGTTCTCTAGATGTTGCTGGTCAACAATTCTCACAAACAAAATAGTGGAGGATGATGTGGGATTTGCAATCCAATTCTATCTGGAGTGCCATGGGATTTTTTTCTTGCCTAGTTTGGAAACAATTGTCTGGCTCTGTATAAGCAACTTCCAATGTTTACAAGGATTAAAAGGACAGAGGCCTGAAGATCTACCTTTTTTTTTACTGCAACTCCAAATGACCAAGCTGGTGGGGAACAAAAATATTAAGGTCCACAAAGCTTAGATTCTGGGTTTCTCACAAAGTGAGAGGAACCTTAACTTTATTCTCTCCTTCACAGACTAGCTGGTAGTGTAAGCTCTCAATGCATACCCGTCAAACGCGGCTCCACAAAATATGGGAAATTACTGTGTATGCGTGGGAAGTAACCAGTTTGCGCATGCACACCGTGGGTGTGCATGCGCAGTAACCCGTTTGTGCATGTACACTGTGGGTGCGCATGTGCAGTAACCCCTTTCCCCGCTGTTCAAATTTGGGAAAGGGGAGGAACCAGCACTGAAAAATGGAAAATCCCGGCCAACACAGGATACTTGACAGGTATGTCTCAATGATATATTTAGAAGTTAAGAGTTGCTGTCCAGAAAAATAACTTCTTAAAACTCTAGAGAAGGAAATGTAATGCAAAATGTACAAGATAGTGACTGTTCTCTTTTGACAGTAATAGGTAAAAGTAAAGGCCGCCCTTGCTCAAAAGCCAGTCGTATCCGACTTTAGGGTTCAGTGCTCATCTCTGTTTATAGGCAAAGATGTTTCTGTGGACATATGGCAGGCATGACTAGACACCGTAGTGCACGGAACGCTGTTTATCTTCCCACCGAATTGGTACCAATTTATCTACAGTGGTACCTCTGATAAAGTCCGATTCGGATAAAGTCGCGGTTTTCATGCACATGTGATGCATCGCATAAAGTCCAAAACTGCTAAAAAAAAAATGGAAGTTATCCGAGGTATTTGGTATAGGAACCTCGGATAAAGTCCATTTTTTTGGACGTTATCCAATGCATCACCCATTTGATTCCGATAAAGTCCAAAATCGGATAAAGTCCAAACTTGTGGAACGGAGTTTGAACTTTATCCAAGGTTCTACTGTACTTGTAATTTCTTGCTTTCAAAATGCTAGGTTGGCTGGAGCTGGGACAGAGATGGGAGCACACTCCGTTGTGCAGTACTCAGGTCTCGAACTGCAGACCTTCGGGTCATCAAGTTTAGCATCTTAACTACTTAGCCACTACAGTCCCTTTTGACAGTAATATGTCTTTATATAACACACAACTTAGTGTATATTGCCAGAGAATACTACATATGCTGCAGTTATAACCCCAATTTTGCTCTGTCTTATTCCAAAATAAGACACTCTTGGATGATCTCTGGCGGGAACGGGATGTAGGCAACCCCTATGTCCTTGCTCTTCTGGACCTCTCAGCGGCGTTCGATACCGTCAACCACGGTATCCTTCTGGGCCGGCTCTGAGGATTGGGGGCCCAGGGCACTGTGCTCTCCTGGTTTTCCTCATTTCTGACGGGCCGGACCCAGTTGGTGTCTTTAGAGAGCGGGTTGTTCAGTCCTAGGTTGCTCCCATGTGGGGTGCCTCAGGGCTCGTACTCTCGCCTCTATTGTTTAATATCTACATGAAACCACTGGTGAGATCATTCGTTCCCACTGGGTAAGGTATCATCAGTATGCTGATGATACCCAGCTATACATCTCGGCCCGTGGGGACCCAAGTGATGCAGTCAAAGTCCTAACTAGGTGTCTGCAGGCTGTTCGGGTCTGGGTGGGGGACAATGAGCTTCAACTGAATCCTGGCAAGACTGAGTGGCTGTGGGTTCGGGGGCCCATGTTATCCTCGGAGTTACCAGCTTTGGTCCAGGATGGGGCTGTTTTGCCTCAGACAGACCCAGTGCATAATTTGGGGGTCCTCCTGGACTCGCGGCTACTGCTCGAGGAGCAGGTGGCAGCCGCAGCCAGGAGGGCCTTCGCACAGCTTCACGTCATCTTCCAGTTATGCCCGCTCCTGGACTGGGACTCCTTGCTCATGGTCACTCATGCCCTGGTCACCTCCAGATTGGATTATTGTAATGCGCTCTACATGGGGCTGCCCTTGACGAGCATTCGGAGGCTTCAGCTGGTCCAGAATGCGGCTGCCCAGGTTGTGATGGGGCGGGGGCATTATGCTCGTGCCTCACCACTGCCCCAGGAGCTGCACTGGTTGCCAGTGTGCCTCCGGGTGCAATTCAAGGTGCTGGTTTTGACCTTTAAAGTCCTTCATGGCAGTGGTCCAGGTTACCTAAGAGACTGCATCACCCCTAGGTGTAATACCCATCCTACGAGGGCAGACCTGAGGAGCTCAGTTGTGGTCCCTTCGGCAAAAGAAGCCCACCTTGCAGGGACCAGTGTCAGCCCTGGCCCTTTGGAACCTCTTGCCACTTGAACTATGCTTCCAGATGGACTTGCTCTCCTTCAGAAGACAACTGAAAACATGGCTATGCCAGCAGGCATGGGGCATGGATGCATCAGTTTCCCAGTCCCGCTGGCTTATTTAGCCTACACTGGTTCTTGTCCTGACTGTTTTTAAGTGTTCTAGGTGGTTTTGGGACTTTTAGTTGGTTTTAAGATGGGTTTTTTAATGGGGGTTTGCCAATCTGTTTTATTCCTGTTTTTAATTATGTTGTTTAGCCGCTTCGGGTCACTTTCGAGTGAGGGAAGTGGAATAGAAATATTTAAATAAATAATATAAATAAAATGTCTGAGAATGTTATGGGGGAAATCCAGAAGACTGGATGCTTCTACTACTATGGGGAAAATGAAACAAAATTATCTAATACCTTGGTAATCTAGCCAAATACTGCAGTGTTTCTGAAGGCTGTTGATGGCATGTCAAATCGAATTGGAAGGCCTCTGTCTCATAGCCACACTATTATGCACTTCCTATCTTTCTTGCGGAGAGCAGGATGAAAAATGTTTCTCCTCTGAAATTTCCCAGAATCTAGGGACTCAACATCTAAATATATGAACGACCACCCATACAACCAGGTAGTACTGTATATGAAAGAGAATGAAGTTGAGGTTCTCTCACCTTGTCAGGGCAACCTAAAATCTAAGCCTCCTGGACATTAATATTTCATTCTCCACCCTCTTAGCTAAATTAAAATTGTTTCATGACAACTGTCAACAAGAAAGGCAAGCCTTACAAACCACTCAGTTTTTAAACCTTTGAAGAGCTGTGTACCACATAGGGGACATACAAGGTCTGGATTCTCTAAATAGATACGGTTGCATTGTTGCTGGACATAAGTAATATAATCTGTCCTTGTCCAGATTTTTCAGGACACTTAAAAACATTTAAGCCACCATCATAAATTCTCTGCTAGATTTTCCCCACTCTGGAGACTAAACTGACTAGGAAAGGGAGAAAAAATTAACTGGCCTTTATTTTTATATAGTCTTTTTAATTAGCAGGCAGTAGATTACAGTTTTGGTATTGATTTTAAAAAAGAAGATAAAAATTTAATCAAATTACCCCTTCTATTAGGACAATTTAAACTGGAGTAAGGCATCAGTAGGATTTTGAGTTTAACCAAACTCTTCACAAGCTATAACCTTTAGTATACCAGCAAGCTAAGTTACAAATGACTAAAAATGTATGTTCAAAATTTGGAGACTTAACCTTAGAAATGGATAAGGCCTGCGACTAGGCAAATAGCATTTTATTCTGCAATGTATATTTTTCTTAAATAAGTTTTTCACTATTAATAAAACTCAATTGGTGTGGGCTATTAGACAAAAGGCACTGCAGCAAAAAGCTTATTGTGTAAGCAAAAAATAATAGTCACAGTCCCCCCCAAAAAACTACATCATATAAGAAATATCTGATCTAATATTTTAAAATGTGCCTTATGGAACAGAAGACAATGATATTGGTCATATTGGAGTAATGGATTCATTCATTATTAGTCTTGGAAGAAGAACAAGCAATAATTGTGACAGCTTTTCTGTTACAATCCAAATATATAGTCAAAGGGAAAAAACCCTGAGAGATTTTAATCACACTTTTAAGACAATGAATTTAAGAGATATAAATTGTAATCATATACTGTGTGTGTGTGATGATCTCTCTCTCTCTCTCTGTGCATCTGAGCAGGGCTGCAAATAGACTGCAATTTTGTGCACATATGTCTGAATACCAATTCATTCTGGGACTTTTGAGTAAACTAGATCTTTTAGACCCTAAGCTCTTTTACCAAAACCATGATTTTTTTCTTTCTGCCTTAAGGAATTGCTTTTCATCCAATTGAGACAATGTATGTCCCTGCCAAACCTGAAGGTTATCTTTGACAGGGATGGGTGGGGTGTTAAAAAAATCCAACAACTCTTGAATGCCCGTTCTCTAATTATTTTTTTAATCCTTAAGGGGGGGGGGGGACTGTATTCTTTGCATTTTTTTCAAATTTTATCAGAGCACAGCAGCTACCCTTTCGGAAACTGATAATACTGATAACATCTGGAAAAGCCAGCATTGCAATATGGGCATGAGAAAAGATTATGCCAGTCGAAGGCCAAACTATTTATTATAGGCAACCCTGTCATCAGAGGTGAAATCACATTAGTGTTTCAAAAACATGGTCCGGTTAGATAACCAAGTCTGAAAAAAAAACCAAGTCTGCCATCAAAACCATACATACTTAATGCCTGAAGACTAACCAGAAAAATAAACAAGCTGATTTGCAGGTTACATGAAGTGAGGGAAGCTCCTGCTACAAGAAGATTCAGATTTTTTAAAAAATTTTTTTAGTATTTAAGGAATTCCCTATTCTAACAACAGATCATTTACAGCACTGGGGAGCTATGTTTTATGTACCACTATATCCTGCTAAATAGTCTGGCCAGGTTATCATGCTATGGTAATAGAGTAGACCATAGTGCTCGTGACTCAATGCTGATCGTCAGGCGGTGGTTAACTACCTGACAACTCTGAGGACTAACAGCCTTGGGTGCCAAAGTCCACAGGAAAGGGTGATGGTCCACAAGTGGATCAAATCTCACTTGAATCCATCTTGATGGAGGCCAATAGCATCATCAATACTGGCCTGGGGCTGATGAGGACTTTGCGTGCCAAAAGGACTCAGGACCAGAAAGTGACTTGCAGAACTGGATCAGTGGTACGGGTGTCACGCTGCGATGCAGAAGGCAGATGAAAGGCCACTGCATTATATTCTCAGGATAGTTTTCATGGCTGATCACCATGAGGATCACCAATATTCGGATTGGGATATGCCAGAAGAAGAAAAAATTGAATTTCTTGCTAAAGGAAATTCTTATTTATTTATTTTTTTAAAAAAACACCCCGAACTCCTGTGTGTAGGAAAAATACACTGATGTGCAGCATAATTTACAGTCCATTTCCTTCGTTATGGCTCCTAGTGGCTATTTTTGCCTCTTTTGCTAGGTGGAGATCCATGACTTTGACTACAGAGCAAAGGGGAATAGCTGAAAAATGAGGCAGAGCTTTTACACAATAGAAGCCACTTCAGCTCTCTGTGTCTTGTCTCCTTTCCTGAGTGGTCTTGAATCAACAACAAGAACCCCAGTGTGCAATAAGCTCTCCCCCACCCCATCACAATAGATAAAAAACTTGGATACAGTACTATAAAAAGATGATGACATAAGGTGGAAAAGAAGGGAACCATTCCCCCCATTTTTATCCCCATCAGTTTTTCCTCCCCAAATCTTCATATTGTTATTACACAGCTTGCTTCATTTGGTATTAATATACTGTATCACTAAACGGATATGTAAGTGTATACGTTAGACTTTTTTTTTTCTTTCTGGTCTGACTCAATACAATCAGTTTGGTTTCACTTGTAGACACTAACATTTGATTTTTCCTTTTCCTTGTTGGTGACAAGATTCTTTGTGTCCTTGAAAATCTATTATACATAATAATAATTCTGAAGCAATGCAGATTTTCCACTTACTTGTAATGCACCATATTAATTTTATGTAGAGCATTTATACACACACATTTGCACACTGATGTACCAACTTAAAGGGATGCTTTTATCCAATTTGTTTCTTTTGTCCATTTACTACACATTTTCTATTAATCTGTAAAACAGTGTCATTTTTTGCTTCTCCTTCCACAGTATTCTCTAGTCTTTCTAAGTCAAAGTACATCCGCTAAGGGGTATCATTATTTAAAATGTGGACACTCTGCAGATACAGTATATGAAGAGAGCAGAACCATCCCCCCCCAAATATTCCTTCTTTCTTTTGCTCTTTTAGCAACTGCGGTACAGTACATTACAAAGTGTTATTTTTGGAAATGTCATATATATAAGGGTCTGATCCAGAGGACCCAAGATTGGATGCATCCTTCTTACATAAGATAGGAGTGCACAAAATAAATAAATAAATAAATAAGATTTTCTTCCTGCACTTCAACCCAAAATTTCACTACACAACACAGAAAATCCATGTGTGAAACTATTCTATTTTATGTGGGTTGTTTATGTGGATTTTAGAAAAGAAAGATTCTAAAATCAATATTTTCAGCTTGAAAAACTCAATTTTTGACTCTGCCATTTTCACAACATTAAATGTATGTATTCTGCACCCATCCATGGGGTCTGTCCCCCCCTTTCTTAAAAGAGCTGAATTTTTTTTCCCTTGGCATGTTTCACTGCGGCAAGGCAGGACAGAGAAAGCCAAATCGAATGGAACCTGACAAATATTTCCAGATATATTATCTCTGCAATGGATACACATTCCAAAAATACGAGGAATGGCTGTTTCATGTGAGATGAGAATGGGCGGCATGGATTGCATTCCATAATATTCAAAAAATTAAAGCAATCTGTGTGAGACAACTGACATACAATGCTGCTGCCAGAGAAAAATAGTGATGTATGAATGGCCCAAATGAAGATGATGGTCAACTTTAATAGTTCTGTCCTATAAAACAGAGATGCACAACAGCACAAAACTGGGAAGAAGCCATTATTAATTGTATGAGATGAGCAGAAGTAGAGAAAGAGAGATGACGGAAAGAAGGGTTCCTATCATTTTCTCAATGTAATGCGCGGTCAAGGCAGGCAAATTGCCCTTCATGACTAGTGAGCCATCACAACAATAGCAAAGAAATGGGCTGAAATTTTACATTCTGAACAGGCACATCAACCATGTAAGTGAAAGCTAAGGGTGGCGCAAATCCTATTAAACAATGCCATCAGCATCTATTTGAGAAAGGTAGGAACATACGTTGGCATGTTTCATGGTGCTACTATTTCTACAGGATTCATTTGGCCACAGAAGATGGAGGAATCCAAAATAGAGACCACTAACTCGAATATTTTATTGTCAGCATGGTTTTGCACGCTTGGCCTTCTTTTGTTTTTTTTTAAATGTATGTGCACGTATGTGCATGTGGAGGCAGACAGGCGGACACACACACACACACACACACACACACACACACACACTGCTGCGGAGCTGCATTCCATCCCAGGTCAAATAATCAATAAATTACTGCAATCATCATCATCATCATCATCATCATCATCATCATCATCATCATCATCATCATCATCATCATCATCATCATCATCGGTGTACCTAAACCAGAGGAACCCAGAACATACGGTCTTGAAAGATGGCTAAGAAATTAATTAGATAAATAAACAAAAAGCATCCTGTTGTCGGTTTTCATTACAGTTATTCTAATAGGTCCAGTAAAATCTGCGTTAAACAAAAGCACCCCGTCCTTCTCCTGAGCACTATTTGTAACCAAGAAGTGAAAAGACTATAGATTCCACAAATATGTTTTTCACAGAAAATGGAGTTTTGATCGAAAGTGACATGATTCATCTGTTTTATGAGAAAAGGCTATTGCTGACTATAAAGGCATGTACACAAACCAAATGTTTCACACTTATTCCCTCTTAAATTTTTATGGAATCTGAATATATATATCCCACCCTTTCAATGCTTTGTCATGCAGTCTGTTCACAAGGCCTAAGAAAACAGGGAACAAAATTATCGGAGTGGAGGAATAAAGGAATTAAACAAGATAATGAGGAATCTAAAAGAAAGAAACAGAAACAAAAATAGGAAAGACTGGGCTCTTCAAACAGCATCTGCAACATTGACAATTCCATTTAGGGTCAATATAAATAATCTTATCTGTCCAAATCACAAGCTGACTTTTAGTGGATCTCAGCATGCTGATTAAGTGTTGCAAATTTTTCTTACCTGTACTTGGATTAAACATCATCACATCTGGGATCAAATCAGATCACTGAAGGTTTTAAAGGCTCTGACAATTTGCCATCAGAAAAGACATCGAAACACGCACAAAATTGATACAAGAGAGCTACCATCGAGTCGAAAAGTCAACTTGGGATTTGTTTGCTTCACCATCTAAAGCATAGGTGCGCGAATTACACAAAATGTAAGCTTGGAGTGGCTCTTAGGAAGAGCAAGAATCACCTACACTTTGCCAAAACATTTCAAGAAAAGAGGCTAACTTGGTCATGACATCTAATATCCTCTCTATTCTGCCCAGGATGCTTGGCAGATGGCAAAGTACACCTGGATTTCACAGCAAATTTAACTGCACCAAGCATTCCGGCTTGGGGAAATACAGAAGGGCTCTTCCTTTCTCAATCTCTCTGCAGGTGGCGGGAAACCTTTGGAAACCCTTTATGGCTCCTCAGCCTACAAGAGTCAGCCATAAGGACACTTCAGCAGTCTCTCTACACTTTCACCAGTGTAAAAAAGCCATTAATACAAATATGGCAAAGCAGGTGACAATGTTTATGCGTCGAAATCTCACACGGCAGATGTGTGTGCATGGAAAACAACTCCCCTTTGAAATAAAAGTGATGCTTTCTCCCATTTCCCTGGGGTGGAAGAGAAAGAGACACCCAATTTTAATTCAAGGTGCATGAAAGCAGAAGGGGAGGAAGGAAAGTTTGTGCGGCACTCACCTAGAAGCATCGCGACGGAGTTGGCCAGCTGGCCACCGTCTATCCAGAGGAGGCCACTTCTTCTTTTGTATTTGCTCCCCGAATGCTCTCCTTGCTTCTTCCCAGAGCCGTGTATGTGTGTGTGTACGTATGGGTGAATGCCGTGCAACTGCCAGGCCAGCCCCCACCACTCCACCGACCACAGCCTCCCCCTTGAGCCGATACACTTACACCTCAATTAAAAGCTTAACGCTCGGCTGCTCAATGCCCTAAAGGAGGTAATAGCAGCCACGCTTTCCCCAGTCTTTGGCCCAACCCAGGACAGATGGAAAAATTAGCCTCCCGTAACTGCTCTCAGCAGAGGTCCACGCAAACAATGATGAGGAATTAACATTGAAATAGGATGGCAGAAAAAGGAAGGGGGACACAAGGGAGGGGGAGAATCCACCCCTTCTTTTTGCTTTTCAGAGCCCAAAGAAAAACATACCACTCTTTCCCTTTTTGCCACCACTAAGAAAAACCCCGGCTCAGAAATGCCATCAAAAGCAAATAAACTCTCGGCCTGATATCACCTCCTACTCAAAATCTCTCGCACATCTTTGCTATCTTTTAATACCACCTGGCACTTTACCATCTGATATGAAGGTTTTAACCGGACACTTGTGCATCTCCCATTCCATTCCACTGGCTTAACCCCTTGTTGTAATGATTATTGAGCATCTTGTGGCAAGAGTTCCATGTATAGTATGCAACAACACCTTTGGTCCAATGAATGGCTCAAGTGTGGCTGGAGAGCTGATGTAATTCCCTACAACGAACTAAAGGAAAATCATTACTCAGCCATAGGTGTGATGGATAGATTGGGCATGTGATCGCACCCACCCACTACCCCCCACCCCCCACACACACCTCTCTCTCTCTCTCTCTCAGCTGTCATTTCTATTTGTAAAATGGGAAGATTTGTAATGTATTTCAGAAGAGTGATCCAATGATGAACACTGGAAAAGCAAAACAACATGATCAAAGCCCTAAAAAAAATTACACAACAAAATCTGAGATTTTTAGTTCAGGTCGAATCAGAACACCATTCGCTTGCCTACTCTGTTTAAAATATGTAACCAAACTGTGAGACAACCTGCAAACGGATGAGTACTCTGAATTTGTATCAGGAACCACGGGATTCAAAGCTGTGACTTGAAATTCTCTGGGTTTAACCTTGGGTTAGTCGCTTTCAGCCTAACCTTGGATTGTTCATTGATTACTGGGGTGATATTAATCATATTACTTGGTTTTATTTTTCTGTTTGATACACATTGGCTGCCCTGAATGCTATTTTGTTGGTATATGTGAAAAGAAGTGAAATGTAATGTAACAAATGAAAACATAACATATCAATTGAATAGATAAATAATAGAAATGTCACCTCTGTTAAGACTGAAGGGGACATCAAATTAATTATGCCATTCTAAGTTTGGTATCACTCCCAAAATTATTAATTTATTTATTATTTGAAGAGCTCTTGTGGCACAGAGGTTTTGCTGCTGTACTGCTGCCAAAACCCCTGACATTGTGAGTTCAATCCTGATGGAGCACACGATTGACTCAACCTTCTGTCCTTCCGAGGTAGTAGTCACTGATCACAGTGGTTAAACTGCTGTATTGCAGCCAGAACATTGTGATTATGATCCTGACCAGAGGTCAAGGTTGATTCAGGACCTCTGGGCTAGACAATGAGTACCCAGCATGTTGGGATCAAAATGCTAATTATCTTGTGAACTACCCGGAGAGTACACTAAGTGCTATAGGGCGGTATGTACGTGTAATTGCTATTGCTATTATTAAATTCTCTCCCCAATGAGCTCAACATAGACTGACTTTCTCTCTCTGTATTTCCCCCAGGATCAGAACACCCTTAGAACACTTCTGTAAGAGAAGTTAGACATAGATATCCTGAATGGTCCGGTCCAAAGGGACTCAACTAACTTTGAGGTAAAGTAAGGATTTGGACCCCTCATTCTTATTTCAGCCCATTACGTTAACCACTACACCCACATCCAATCTTTAACTCCTTTTAACTTCTCCCATACATCATAGCTACCACCTATTTCAATACTTGAAACAGAAATCTGCTTTGCATAACCTACTGGGTGGCAGACAGTCTTCTTGGGATAACCATGTCACAAACTGCAGCAGAGTCTCTGTGAAATACAGGACAATCAAACTACCCTTCTTGCCTTCACAGTTCTGCTCCTGTTGCTTTAACAGTTATCTTAGACAACATCACTACATGAAGTTTCCCTCCATCTACTGCATTTATCTCATTTCCTGTCAAGCATACAACTGTGCATCAAACTGTTTGTGCAAAAGTGTTGTATGTAAAGCCTGGCATCAAACTTAGGACAGTCCTATTATGGGAGTAAAGCAGGGGTTCTCAACCTATGGCCTGTGGGTTGGATGTGGCCCATGTCACCATTTCATGTGCCCCCCCCCACTGCCTACACCACACCCGGAAGTGCCATGTGTGGCAGGCAGGGCAAAATGGCTGTCCGGACCACAAAGCTGTCTGAGGGTGCGTGACCCAGCCCTCGGCTTGAAAAAGTTGAGAACCCCTCATGTAAAGCAACTAAAAAACTAGAAACATCGAGATGCAAACAAAACAAAACAAAAAGACAAAAACTTTGGTGGCACCTTAAAGAATAAATGCTGTATTTTAATGTTAGCTTTCGTGGATCAAGTCCACTTTTTCAGACATAAGAGTGATTTTTCATGGCATCAATGTGTACACATCAGGGGCACACAATGGTTGGCTAGCATAACAGATAAGTATACAAGTCAGCTAATACAGCTAAAAATAAAGATGCAAGAAAATATGAAGCCAGCTTTATCTGTGGCCATAAATATCTTTCATCAGGATTTTTTAATTATAAAACTGTTGCTCAGAAATTTATTCTATCAGGTCCTTGCTGTCCTGTACTCTCTTCTGCTGAGTACCAGAACCTCTCTAGCAAATTCAAGTGAAACTGGCTGAATTTTTGTTTTGAGGGTGAAACAGTTAAAAAAAAAAGTGCTTCATCTGATTTCTTGGATCAATCAAAACCACTAGCTTCTCCAATAAATTATTTTGTCTAAGGAATTTTAAAGACAGTTGAAAAAAGATGCAGCATGATGGAATGGGAAGGAGATGAGATTCAAATGAATAAAGCTGTAAGGAAACTGAAAGAAGTATCCTGTTGTCCCACCAAAGATATCCAAACTTCCCCCCTGCATCTGTAATGGGATCATTTATACACGTGTGCACGCGTGCATAAATTCAGACAGATCCTATCTTTCATTTTAGAAAAGCAAAGATCACTGCCTAGATCTAGGTCTTTAAAAAAACTATTTTACAAACATATGCATGTTTCCTTTCTTTAATTAATGAACTCTAGCAAAAAAAAAAGAGTAGAAAGCAGAGGGTTGTCCCTGCTTTTAAATGCTCACATGTTTTACATTCGGCTTCTGAAATGTGATCTTGGTTTCTAAATGTTAGAGCCATTACCTCATTAAACAAATCTTAGTAAATTAATCTTGGGAGTTTTAATCAATTAGCATTTCAAGTGATCTTGTAAAGCATTTTAGGCTTATGGAATCCAAGCCACAAGGCTCATCTTGCCTGGAAGATTCTGTAATATTGCAGTCCAAAAAAGTAACATTTCCAATATCCAGACTTGAGTACAAAGATTGCTTTTAAGGAGTGGGTATACTTTTGCTTAATTTAGATAATGCATGGATGGCTTGCAGCAGGTACCAGAGAAGAGGCATTTATTCTCCCTCCTTGTGGGATATGGATAATTCTTCTTTTTAGATGGTGTATTGCCAACCATACAGACTGTGATGGCTTAGTGCCATGATGGTGAATCTTGGCACTCCAGATGTTCTTGGACTTCAATTCCCAGAAGCCCAAGCCCCCGTGAATCCAAACGAAGGGGTTTACTGCGATTCATCCAGCCCGCACCACCCTCATCGCTCCCGGAAGCGCAAGTACGGGCGCATTTTACTTCCACTTCCGGGAGCGACAACAACGAGGGCAGTGCGGGCCGAATGAATCGCAGTAAACCTGTATGGGAACGTTTTACTTCCGCTTCCGGGAGTGACGAGGGCAGCGTGAGCCAGATGAATCGCAGTAAACACATTCGTGTGAATTCATGGGGGCTTGGGCTTCTGGGAATTGAAGTCCAAGAACATCTGGAGTTCCAAGGTTCACCATCACAGGCTTAATGGTTAAGACGCTGAGCTTGATTACTGGAAGGTTGGCAGGTCAGCAGTTCAAGACCGAGTACTGCACGATGGCGTGAGCTCCCATCTCTGTCCCAGCTCCTGCCAACCTAGCAGTTTGAGAGCAAGAAATTGCAAGTAGATAAATAGGTACCACTTTGATGGGAAGGTAACAGCTTTCTGTGTACTCTGGTGTCTAGTCATAGCTGCCACATGTCCATGGAAATGTCTGTAGATGCAGACAGCATAGATGTAAAAATTTCTTGTTTTCTTGCTTTCAAACTGCTAGGTTGGCAAGACCTAGGACAGAGACAGGAGCTTCCAGTTGTCAAGCTCAGTGTCTTAAGGTTTTTTAAAATTGTTTTATATTTTTAAGGGTTTTTAATTGTTTTATATTGGTTTTTAACTTGATTGATTGATTGATTGATTGATTGATTGATTCGATTTGTATGCCGCCTACTCAGCATACGCCAACTCAAGGCGGCTCACAACAATCACAACATAAATCAACGATACAAAATAGATACACAATAATACAATATACAATGTACAGAAATTCAATCTATAAAAGCAACACTACAATTTATACAGTACTAGCAGAGGTTGCCCGGCGTTGCGGGGCTGTTTTAAATGGTGTTGGAAAGTTTTTGTTGTTGTTGTTAATGTTTGTAAAGAAGAGGTTAGTCTATAATTGAAATTTTTAAAATTTTTATTTATACAATTTTTTTTTGGTGGCCTGTTATAAACTGTGATGAGTTTTGTTTGGTGTTTTGGTTTTGTGGATGAAAAAAGAATAATGGATGATATACTTTTCCCCAAAAAATTATTTAACCCAATATTTTTAGTATGTATTTTTTAAAATTGTTGTACCGTAGGTAATAATTTTAAAAATGTGAAAGTACATGTTTTTCACAATAAATGTTTTTAAACTGTGTATTGATGTTTTTGTTTTTTATTTGAGAAAAATTCAGCACAGGATTTTTGAATAGTTTTTATTTTATTTTGTGTTATTTGTTTTTACTTGTTTTTTCTCTTGGGGCCTTTTGTGTGGGGCTGTTGTGTCTTTTTGAATTTTTTTTTACTATTGTGGGCAGCAAGTGGTGCTGGTAGGGGTTATTTTGTATTTTGACTGTTTTTTCTCTAGTGGCCTCTGGGTGGAGCTTCTTCCAGTAAGTAGTCTCTTTCTTTATTCATTTCTTTTCCGGTCGTTGTGGTGTGAGGTCGTGTGGTGGTGAGTTGCCTGTTTTTCTTTATTTGGGGTGGTGGTTGGATTTTGTGGTGTTTGGCTGGGTGCTGGGTGTGTTTTGAAATTTTGGTTTTTGTTTACTTTGTCTTGTTTGTTGGTGTTATTTTTGTTTGTTTTTGTGTATTTTTGGATGTTTTTGATTGTTTGGTTTTGTGTTTTTTGGTGTCCTACGGGGTGTCCTATAGCGTGTCCTCTCTGCCGTCTCCCCTGGCTCTGGAAGGCTTGGGGGGACAGACCCCTTTTGTCTCCCCAAACCTTCCAGACTCATGGGACCCAGGAAAGGGGATCGAATCCAGGCCACCCTCTGATATTAAAAGGGAGATCTCAATTGTGGTTTCCCCTTTAATATCAGTGGGGTGTGTGTGTGTGATCCCCTTCTCCACTGGCTTCCTTGGGTTTGGGAGGGTTGGGTGGAGAAAAGGGGTCTGTCTGCCCAACCCTTCCGGACCCAGGAGAGCCATCGGAGAGGGGGATTTCCCCCCCCAGCTCCGTTTTTAAAGAGAAGTAACCGCTTGGTTTCTTCTCTTTAATATGGGATGTGTGTGGGGGGAGGGGAATCCCCTCTCTGCCAGGTCCCCTGGGGTCAGGAGGGTTGGGGAGACAGACTCCTTTTGTCCTCCCAAACCTTCCAGACTCATGGGACCCAGGAGAGGGGATCGAATCCAGGCTACCCTCTGATATTAAAAGGGAAATCTCAATTGTGGTTTCCCCTTTAATATCAGGGGGGTGGGGTTGTGATCCCCCTCTCCGCTGGCTTCCTTGGGTTTGGGAGGGTTGGGTGGAGAAAAGGGGTTTGTCTCCCCAACCCTTCTGGACCCAGGAGAGCCATCGGAGAGGGGGATTCCTCCCCCAACTCAGTTTTTAAAGAGAAGTAACCGCTTGGTTTCTTCTCTTTAATATGGGATGTGTGTGTGTGTGTGGGGAGGGGAATCCCCTCTCTGCCAGGTCCCCTGGGGTCAGGAGGGTTGGGGAGACAGACTCCTTTTGTCCTCCCAAACCTTCCAGACTCATGGGACCCAGGAGAGGGGATCGAATCCAGGCTACCCTCTGATATTAAAAGGGAAATCTCAATTGTGGTTTCCCCTTTAATATCAGGGGGGTGGGGTTGTGATCCCCCTCTCCGCTGGCTTCCTTGGGTTTGGGAGGGTTGGGTGGAGAAAAGGGGTTTGTCTCCCCAACCATTCTGGACCCAGGAGAGCCATCGGAGAGGGGGATTCCTCCCCCAACTCAGTTTTTAAAGAGAAGTAACCGCTTGGTTTCTTCTCTTTAATATGGGATGTGTGTGTGTGTGTGGGGAGGGGAATCCCCTCTCTGCCAGGTCCCCTGGGGTCAGGAGGGTTGGGGAGACAGACTCCTTTGGTCCCCCAACCCTCCCAACCCCAGGGGAGCCAGTAGAGAGGGAGAGCACAACACCCCCCTCCCCACCCAGTGATATTAAAGGGGAAACTCCAATTAGGAGCTTCAGGCACCATTGGGGAGGGGGGCTTTGGTTCTTGCGGCTTGGCGGACTTGCTCTCCCGGTGTTTTTGTTTGTTTTATTTTTTGCGCACTGGCTTCCTCAGCGTTCTGCGCGCTCATGGCGCGCAGGACGCTGGGGCTTGTAGTTATGGGTTTGTGCTTTGTGTTTGTGCTGCGTTTTTTAAAACGGTTTTCTTTTGATTGGCTGTGGCGCGTTTCCAAACATTCCTTGTGCCATGCCGTGCGAGAGCCTCTCAGCCTGATTGGCTCTGGCACGGCACGGCACAAGGAATGTTGGGAAATGAAGTTGTTTCCCTTTTTCGCATTTGTGGGGCTGTTGCCCCACTGCCTGTTTTCTCAATCCTTTGTTGACCTGCGGACCCAGATCGGCCGTGTGCACGAAGGGTGAGTGCAGGCAAGTAGGGCGAGGCATAGCAACCTATAGCAAGTTCCAACAGTTAACCCTTGGTTTTATAGGTTAAGAAAACACACTTGAGCACTAAAATATCAATGGAAAACAGATAACAAAAAGTCCTTAACGGAGCCCAGCATCCCTGATGAAGCCTGGGGCTCACCGTTCCCGATGGAGCCCGGGGCTCAACATCCTCGACGGCATCTTCAGCCACCACGGGAACCTGGCGGCCCTTTATCTTCCTCCGGCGTTGGAGTGGCCGAAGGGGCGGAGATGCGGCACTCTGCCCCTGTGGGATGGAGGTCCGGAGGTGGGGTGGCAGGCATCCACAGCTGTGGCCGCGGAACCATCTTCTGCCACTCAGGCCGGTGCGGCTTTTTTACCCCCAGTAAAATGGAGGTCTTGGGGTGGGGTGGCAGAACGTCCACAGCTGTGGCCATGGAACTGTCTTCTGCCACTCAGGTTGGTGTGGCTTTTCTACCCCTGGTAAGATCGAGGTCCGGCGGTGGGGTGGCAGAATGTCCACAGCTGCGGCCGCGGAACTGTCTTCTGCTGCTCGGGCCGGTGCAGCTTTTCTACCCATGGTAAGATGGAGGTCCAGGGGTGGGGCAGCAGAATGTCCACAGCTGTGGCCACAGAACCGTCCGTAGCTTGTGTACACCATCCAGAGTCCATTAGATAGGGTAGTATATAAATCTATTAAATTACATTACATTAATCACTAAGCCATCACAGTCTGTATGGTTGGCAATAGACCATCTAAAAAGAAGAATTATCCATATCCCACAAGGAGGGAGAATAAATGCCTCTTTTCTGGTACCTGCTGAAAGCCATCCATGCATTATCTAAATTAAATTAATAATCTGTCCATAGATGCAGACAGATAGCTCTTTGGCTATAAACGGAGATGAGCACCAAACCCTAGAGTCAGATATGACTGGCTTTCAAGCAAGGGCAACCTATTGCCAACCATGGTTTTAATTAATAGTCATATTAAATATGCAGAATTGGTTAATTAGAATTCACTCCATACTCCCCCCCCCCGAATAGATTTTTTTACAGCTGAAACCTTGTACCTACCCACCCCCTTTATACGCACACATTACCAGAATTTGAGAATAAGCCCCACTTAAGTCACTGAGAAGTACTTATGAGTAAACACAAATCAGAACTTTTACATTGCAATTTTACCTGTATCTCCATGGAAATAAGCTTTAATGAATTCAGTAGGGCTTCTAAGTAAACATAAACAAGAATGTGCAACGCAGCAGTTAATCTAACTTAAACAAATCCATTAAAATCAAGATGTATGAAAAATGTTTGTTTGCGCACTGATTTGACACACCGACCAGAGGCTTATATGAACCACAAATGGGAGATGGATGTATGAGAAGGAGGGTGCTCAAGGATTTACTTGATTGCTGAAACCTTTAAAACAGAGGTCCCAAACTTTTTGGGCTGCGGGTCGGTCACGTGGTTCAAGGGGCTGGTCACTATGGCCCAGGGGCTGGATCCGGCCCCAACACCAATTCAAAGCCCTCATTGCTCCTGGAAGCGGAAGTAAAACGTGTCAGTACAGTAGAGTCAGCGATGAGGGCTTCGCAGGCTGGATGAATTGGCGTCATGAGCCAGATGTGGCCCCCGGGCCATAGTTTGGGCACCCCTGCTTTAAAACATGAATGTTAGCTAACGCAAACCAACTGAATAGCAATGCAATGTGTGATTATGAAAATAAAAGGCCAGCAAATATTTATCTGCCTTTGGAATGTGTGCCCTTTCCATTGGTCTAATAAAGATATCAATTAAAAAAACATTTCTTGTAGCCAGAGTTTACTTTTTGTTATTTGTGTCCCCACTCCCACCCCCTCTTTTTGCTGAGCTGTAAAGAACAAAGGATAAGAATAGCATCTTGAATTTTAAACACATATGTGCTAAGTGAAGAAAATGTTGGTCCTTCATGGGGGAGGCAGATTCCCCCGCTTAAATAGAAGCATTGACTTCTCTTATCAGATGGAAACCACTGGTCCAGGCAGTTTCCCTGTCTCTTAATCACACAGCCGCAGCCAGTTAATGGATATGGAATAGAGTGTTGAAAGGAAAACATTCCTTGGTTATGAATGAACTGCCTGTGTGTTTCAGACCAAGGCAACTTGCAAGAAGTCAGGCAGGATAATCCCTAAAAATCTGGACTTTATATTCTATCTATATTATTTACACAATAAATTCCCACCCCTAGATAGATAAATCTTTGTCCTGCACAGAACGAGACAGAAAAACCACTTATCGACCCAACAAAACCTAAACAAAATACAACTATACAAAATTATCAACATACTCCCACCCCACATATACACATTTAACCCCAAAAAAGCTCTAAGACTCTAAAACTCTAAAAACTATATACAGAAGCTGCATTCAAAGCCAGAACCACTTTTGGGTAGAAACTATTTCTCAAGCGGCTGGTCCTGGTTTTTATGACCCTATATCTTCTTCTAGAAGGCAGAAGCTGAAAGAGATCATTTCCGGGGTGCGGACTATCCTGCGCAATCTCTACAACTTTCTTATAACACCTGGTGGCATAGATTTGATCTAGAGTGGGAAGAGTACACCCGATTATTCCCTCCGCAATCTTTATGACCCTGGACAGCATTGTTCTTTCCCTAGCTGTACAACTCCCAAACCATACACACAGACCATAGGTTAACACATTCTCTATGGTACAGTGGTAGAATGCCAACAGCAGGTCCTTTGAAAGATTGTTCTATAAAGTAAAGGTAAAGGCGCCTTTCCTCAAAAGCCAGTCATATCCGACTCAAGGGTTCAGTGCTCATCTCTGCTTATAGCGAAAGAGAGGGATCTATTATAGCTGCTTCTGTGTCCATGAAGAAGATTTGCACCTACTTTGAGCGAAAATTAGAAGAAAAACTGAACAGTGTTGTCCTTCCAGATCAGCTCAAATACGGTCACGTTGTGGGTGTGGATAGATATCTTTGGATCTGTTTTAAACCAGGATTTTTCCTTCCTTTGAAATCTTCTGCTCATTTTTTGCATTGAATTTCTAAACTTTTTTGCATTGAATTTCAAAGGAAGGAACTACCATAGAGATATACCCAGTTAATACACAGGTGCTAGTAGGTTTCAAAATGCAAGCTATAGATTTTTTTTATTTAAAACACTTGTAATGTGTTTAAAGTGTTTTATGTTTCTTGTTCACAAATACGTTCAGCCATTTCTGGAATGTTGTTTTTATGTAGAGGAGATTCCGTGCAAGCAACTGCAATCCGACCAACAAGGAAGAAATGGGATCAACACCAACATTCAAAGCATTTTACAAACATTGCCATGGACATGTGGCAGGCATGACTAGACACCAAAGTGCATGGAATGCTGTTTACCTTCCCACTGAAGTGGTCCCTATTGATCTGCTTGCAATTTCTTGCTTTCTAACTGCAAGGTTGACAAAGTTGGGTCAGAGATGGGTGGCTCATTCTGTCTTGCAGTACCCGGGAATCGAACTCCGACCATCCAGTCAGCGAGTTCAGCATCTTAACCACTTAAGCCACCGCAGTCCCCACCCCTAAATACAAGTCTCAAAATTAAAATAGCAAAACTAGGATTTGTCACATGTTTCTGCTACTGCATATAGACCCAGTTGCGTGCACACACAAAATCAGAACATGAAGAGTCACATTTTAAAAGTCATTAATTGTCACTGTTGTGGCAGCAGCAATGCATTCCTATATCTTGTGTCTGGAAAGTAACCCACTTCCATCACTCATTACAGTGTTGGAAGAGTACAGGTGAAACTCGGAAAATTAGAATATCGTGCAAATGTTCATTCATTTCACTTAAAAGGTGAAAGAAATATATGAGAGAGACTCATTACATGCAAAGCAAGAGATGTCATGCCTTAATGCATTACAATTGTGATGATCATGGCATACATCGTGCATGAGATTATGTGATGATTATTGGGTACATGAGATTGGGGGGTTGGGGTTTTCATAAGCTATAAGCCATAAGCATCAATATTATAACAAAGTAAGGCTTGAACTTTCTTGCTTTGCATGCAATGAGTCTATCTCATATATTTGTTTCACCTTTTAAGTTGCATTACTGGACTGAATGAACATTTGCATGAAATTCTAATTTTCCGAGTTTCACCTGTAGTTATCTCTTTACATTGGTATGCATTGGTTGCTTTCCTGTTACCTAAAACATGAGTGCCAGTCAAACCTCTACATACAAATTTAATTCGTTCCTCAAGGTTGGTTGTATCTCGAAAACTTCTTATCTTGAGTTTCCCAAGATAATGCATTGAATTTCGTATTTCAAAAAACCCTATTAAAAATGTGTATCTCGACCCTCATTCTTTCTGAGATTTCTGGGTGCATCTCGAGTTTCTTTTAGGTTGAACCATTCTTATCTCAAGGTTTGACTGTATTGATATTACAGAATGGCACAAGACTTGAAAACTTTCTATCAAAATGGCTCTAAAAGAAAAAAGTAACCCAGTGACTGGAATTCAGTTTATCATTATCTAACATAAGAGGATGAGGTGGATGGATGGAATCGTTGATGCGATGGGCGTAGATCTGGTCGGGCTACGGAGGATGGCAGAGGACAGAGGAGCCTGGTGTCCGGTGGTCCATGGGGTCGCAAAGGATTGGACTCAACTATGTGACTCAACAACAACATCAAACTACACAGGCATAATTTTGCCAGGCATTACACATACAGTGATACCCTGCATAACGAAAAAGCTCCGTTCCACGGAGCTCTTCATTATGTGTTTTTCCCCGTTATGCGGATCAAATGGGCAATACCCCACATAATGAAAAAAAGTTTTTTATATGGGGTTTACATTAAGCGGGGTATACAAAAACCCTACATAATGAAAAATAATTCGTTATGCGGGGTATTGCGATTGCCACACGATCGCTTCGTTGTATGGATTTTTCGTTATACGAAGCATTCGTTTTGCAGGGTACCACTGTAGTTAGTTGTGCAGTTACTGATTGTGCAATGTAGAGGTGCTTTATCACACACAAAACACACACACACACACATACTTTTTCTCTCACACAGTAAAATTAATTATGTTGGTTTTGTAATGTACTTTTATTACACACAACTTACCCCCAGAAAAGTAGCTGTATTACTTGCAAATCATTACTTCCAAGTTCTGCACAACATGTGCATGCATACACAAATTCATTTATGCTCATACTTAAGCATATGTATGTATGTATGTTATACATGGTAATGCCTGAGTAACGATTACGTGCACACATCTGAGAAAACAGGAATTAACTCACAGGCCTTTATTCCACTATATCAGTCTGCCTCCCTAGAGCCATTTAGTACTACAGTATTGTTTCTGGATTACTTTTCCACAGTTAGCTGGCAGCAATATGGAAGTCTTACCCAGGGACTTAATCTTGAGCTATATCATCCAGAAATGCCTTCTCTAATGGCCATAAACTTCCAATGATGTTTACTCACATCCTACTCAGTACAGGATGTCCGCTGTAATAATTAGAAGCATCCTTCTCTATAAACGTAGACTCAATTGACAAGCAGCCACTGACTTCCTTCGTACTAAAGCACAGCAGACATCTCATAGCCTTTCCACTTTGTAATCTCTTGTTCTCCCAGTATATAAAGTAAGGTAAAGATTGCTCTTGCTTGAAAGCTAGTTGTATCCGACTCTAGGGTTCAGTGCTCATCTCTGTTTCTAGCCAAAGAGCCAGAGCTGTCTGCATCTGCAGATGTTTCCATGGGCATGTGGCAAGAATGACTAGACACGGAACGCTGTTTACCCTCCCACCGAAGTGGTACCTATTTAGATAAAGGTCGCCCTTGACTGAAAGCCAGTTGTATCCAACTCTAGGGTTTGGTGCTCATCTTCGTTTATAGCCAAAGAGCCAGCGCTGTCTGAATCTGCAAACATTTCTGTGGACATGTGGCAGGCAAGACTAAACACTGGAGTGCACAGAACGCTGTTTACCTTCCCACCGAAGTGGTCCCTATTTATCTACAGTACTTGCAATTTCTTGCTAAATAAGTCAGCAAGTGTCATTTTGCCTCTTTATAAATCTATGGTGAGGCCCCATCTGGAATACTGTGTACAGTTCTGGTCGCCATACCTCCAGAAGGATATTATGGAGCTGGAAAAAGTGCAGAGGAGGGCAACCAGAATGATTAGGGGACTGGAACACCTTCCTTACCATCTGAGGCTGCAACGGTTGGGCCTCTTCACTCTTGAACGACGACGTCTAAGAGGTGACCTGATTGAAGTTTATAAAATCATGCACGGTGTGGACAAAGTAGATAAGGAAAAACTGTTTTCCCTATCGCATAACACTAGAACTAGGGGACACTCCATGAAACTTTTGGGTACTAGTTCTCAAACAAATAAGAGAAAGTACTTTTTCACCCAGAGGATTACTGGTCTATGGAACTCCCTGCCAGAAGAAGTGGTGACAGCTGTCAGTCTTGACAGCTTTAAGAAAGGATTAGACAAGTTCATGGAGGACAAGAGTATCAATGGCTATAATTATGGATACTTAAGGACAACCTCTGGGTTGGAGAGATAGGCAGGATATCTCTCAATATCATTTCCAGGGAATCCTAAGCAGGTGAAGGCATCTGCTTGGGAATACCCTGAAGGAAATGGTGAGCCACTGTGTGAGACAGAATGCTGGACTGGATGGGCTGTGGCCTGTTCCAGCAAGGCTGTTCTTATGTTCTTATGCTTTGGAACTGCTAGGTGGGCAGGAACTGGGACAGAGACAGGAACTCACTCCGTTGTGCAGCATTCAGGTCTTGAACTGCTGACCTGCCAACCTTCCAGTCATCAGGTTCAGCATCTTAACCACTAAGCCACCACAGTCCCTTATTATATGAAGTACCTTTTCCTATATGGCCCTCATGGAGCTTGCCTTAAGTGGCATATATTTAATTGCATATGTTTTATGACATATTAAACATCTTATAAAATGCATTTCTCAATTACTGAAAAAAGGGTTGGGATTTCTCTCTCTCTCAGTCATGTATATCCAATGAGGTGCAAACAGGATACAGCATCTCCCTTCCATATGCCAAAAGGCCTAAGATAAGGATTTAGTTGGTATTTTGCAAAATATCTAGATTTTTTCAAATTATATTTTAAAAAAAGAAACATGCAGACTTGTAGTTAATGTCTACACTTGCACATCCTCCGGGATGTGCAAGTGTAGATGTTAACTACAGCCTCTAAGGGTAACATGATTACAGATAGCAACTAATAATTTAATATAGGTTGACAGGCACAGAAACTGTCCCTGTACAGAAATAACCTTCACTGGAAATCTCTCTCTGCTTGTTCATTGAGAAGCCACATCTAGACACTGTCCTCACAACCACAGCAAAGATAAACGCTTCTGATCTAAGTGTGCATAATTAGCACTCATTATAATCACACTAGCCCTTAACAGGTATCAAGGGTCAGTTAAGCAAGGGGTTTTTCAATCCACCGCATTTCAATGGTATCTGCTCTGCTGAACAGGTTGGCATGGAAACCGCTGGGGATGACAACCAATTTCCATTCCATTAGCTAGGCGAGGGGTTGGTTGTTCCCCCAAAGCACTCATCTGTGGTCTGCAAGCTCTGAATAGATTCCCAAGCATACTAACCTCAATTATTACAGACAAATGGTTCTAGTCCTCATGATCAGAGGCTTATGGGGTGGGGAGTTTCCCAACAAACCTACTCCCCCTTCTGTTAAATGGAGGGATTGACAAAATGCAGGCTTCCAGATGTTTCAATGTACACAGACAGACATAAACATATACGGTGGTACCTCATACAGTGATTTTAATCCGTTCCACAGGGCTCGTTGTTGTACGAAACAATTGCTATACAATACATGCATCATATAGCAATTCCCCCTATGGGATGCATCGTACAATGTTTGTTTGTTTGTTTTTATGCTAAGTGGTTTTCCCCATTAAAAAATTGTTGCACGATTTTTTCCATAGGGAAAATTGATATGTGGGACGCCATCTTCCTCCAAAACCTAATTGTTATGCGATTTCGTTGCTATACGGGGCAATTGTTGTATGAGGTTCTACTGTACTATGTATGCAAATTATGCAAACATTTCATTATTCAGCTGTCTGAAACACTGGAAGCACTCTTCACTATATCGAGTGTAGCATATCTCTGGTTTATGAACATGCCACATAATATTTTGGTGTCTGCGTTGTGGCATAAAAGATTTTTCTCCATCTTTCCATCTGGTATGACAAGGACAGCATAACAGAGACAGGTGCTAAGAATCCCAGGAAAACCTGAAATAATGCTCAAATAATAGATCCTATACACAAGAAGGAACCTCTATTGTACAAATTCATCAGATATCACAGAGAGAGAAAAAAGAGTAATGGAGACAGTCAGGGTAGAACCACCCTTTAAGCCTGCTCAAGAAACTAGAAATATGAATGTCTAAACCAGGGTTTTGTCACAAGAATATTTTTTACATGACTCAGGACTATTTCAAATCAGTAATAGTTGGGGGAATATATGTAGGGGAGGCTGTCCACAAAATGGAGAGACACCCCTATACTTCATCCACAAGACAGCCTGGATTAATGAATGAATTCAAGTACTGTATGTAGAAGAGACAAATACATCAGAAGTTGTCAAACACAACAATTCCTTTGTGAGTATGCTCACTTGCAGTCAGGGGAAAGCTAGAGCAACCCGGCAGATAACTTGTCTATAAAGATGTGAGGAATACTTGGTAAATTTCTCATTTCTCAAAACACAGCATCAGAGTGGACAAATTAATAAAAGGTAGCATGAAATCATTTACTCTTTAAAAGCAATGTATGAAGCTTTATGGATCTACATGTGTCAGCTAAAGCCCGGGGGGGGGGGGGGGGGAGGGACTGCTCACAAAGACAGGGGGGAAAAGTTAGATAGAAAGGGGGAGCAGAGACTGCCCATGTCAGCTGAAATAAAGTAAAGAAAGCTATGCTTGGCCTGCCCTGCCCTGCATGATCTAGGTGTGCAGGAGTTAAATGGTCCAATAAAGTGAGGGGGACATGAACTACGTCATACCACTCAAAGTACAAATACAAGGCTTTTCATGGTTTTGTTCAGCGCCTGGCTTTATGCCAGTTTTGGTCGAAGATCTAACCTGGTGTTTACAAAGATAAATTGTCCAGGCAAAATGATAAAACTTTGCTTGAAACCTCTCTCTCTTTAACAGTTACAGTGGTACCTTGAGTTATAAATTTAATGCGTTCCAAGGCATTTTTCATGTTATGAAAAAGTTGTAACTTGAATTTCCCATAGGAATGCACTGAAAAAAATAATCATAACTTGAAACATGGTTTCCCATAGGAATGCATTGAAAACCAATTAATCTGTTCTGGAAAAATACCCCCATGCTGCTGCTTACATTCCCCCCATGACACCAGTCTGGCCCACCAACATTCCCTCCATGCTGCCTCCACTTCCCTGCCTACAGGCCTACCATGTGGGCAACTGCATGCATCTGTCACTTCCGCTGCCATCACTGCCATCCTTGTCCCCTCCAACTGGCTTGGTGTGTCCCTAACACTGCTCCATAACAGGGTGAATGTTGTAAGCCTGCTTACATCATCCGCCCTGCTATGGAGCGGTGTTAAGGACATGCCAAGCCAGGTGGCGGAGACTAAGATGGTGGCGGTGGGAGCGAAGGTGTGGGCCAGATGGAATAGTGTCTCAAGCCAGATGTGGCCCATAGGTTGAAAACTCCTACCTTAGGCTCTACTCAAGAATAGCCAGTCTCTTCCACTAATATCCCCATCTTCTTCAATTAACTTGCTTTTGTTTTGTGACGAGACATTTTGTGGTAAAAAACAGCCTTCGTTGTCATATCTGACCACTTGAACAACAAAGCCTTAATGGACTTGTGTGCTGAGAAGGGAAATGTAACAGTAAGAACCATGCATTTCTGTTAACATTTAACCTGACATTAAGAATCAATGAGTGGACCAAAAATGTACAGTGGTATCTCAGATAAAGTCCGATTCGGATAAAGTCCGATTTGGATAAAGTCACGGTTTTCATGCACACGTGATGCATCGCATAAAGTCCAAAACCACTAAAAAATGGACACTATCCAAGGTATTTGGTATAGGAACCTCGGATAAAGTCCATTTTTTGGACGTTATCCAATGCATCACCTATTTGATTCGGATAAAGTCCAAAATCGGATAAAGTCCAAACTTGTGGAACGGCGTTTGGATTTTATCCGAGGTTCTACTGTATACCTAAAATATTCAGGGTGAAGAAGTCATTTCCTCATTTTTTCTTGTTTTTCATATTGTTCCCTCCTTCTGTTTCTATCAACGTCTACAATCTCTTTTTAATTTTTCCCCTCTTGCCTGAACGTAAGTGACAAGAAGAGAGAGCGATTTGAACAGATTGTATATAGCTTCCTATCTGAGCACGTAGTATAGCTACACTCACTGAGGCTGAATGAAAATGACAGCTTTGAGCTTTACCCATACGCCTCTACTGCTTAGTATTATCCAATGTCTATGACAAATTTTGTCCTCAAAGATTTCTCCTTCAAACTTCCATCAGGACTGTTTGACAAGTCCTAGGCAGGAGGGGATAAAATATCACTCTCTGTCCTCCTGAAAAACAGAGCCTTGCTTTAACATCCTTCCCTTGCTCACAGCCAAATGTGTAAGCAAAGTAGAAACAACTGACTACAAGCAATAGAAGGATATTGTTATTATTATTACTAGATTTTCCCAGGGAGGGTGGCTATGATTGTGTCTAGGGGTGCAGGTTATGTAACATGGCTGCCTCCACTCATACTTCTGGAACATATAACTGGGTTGTGTGCTATTGGATGTTAAATGCAATACAACACTGATGCATACTACAGATTTGCCACTTACTAGGACATTCCGACAGACAGTAAGAGGCTAGCTAAAGATATTTTGGTCAGAACAGAATAGTAATAATAGCAATAATTAATAAACTTCTTAAAATAAGCAAAAGGAAGTATTTCATTTGAAAAGCTGATACAAAGGAAAATGTATAGTGAGACCATGACTTTCTAGATTAGGGGTTCCCAACCTTTTCAAGCTGGTGCCTGGGTCACACTCTCTCAGTCAGCTTCTAGGGTCGGATGGCCATTTTGCCCTGTCTGCACATTGGTGTGTGTGTGTGTGTGTGTGTGTGTGTGTGTGTGTGTGTGTGTGTGTGTGTGTGTGTGTGTGTGTGTGATTTTGTCCCAACAGCTTCAAAGGGTGGCCATTTTGTTTCTCAAATGACCTTGGAGGGTTGGAGGACCACATGAAATGGTACCATGGGCTGGATCCAGCCCACAGACCTTAGCTTGGGAATCTCTGTTCTAGATCAAAGCCCCAGAGCTTTTTTGATTAGCAGGCATGCTAACATCATCTGCTATTTAGTTCAGGTATTCCCATTCCCTTGCAGTAAATTAAAAACCCCTTAGTGATTGGATGGTGGGAGTGAGTAAATTATTATTATTATTATTATTATTATTATTATTATTATTATTATTATTATTATTATTATTATTATTATTATTATTATTATTATTATTATTATTATTATTATTATTATTATTATTATTATTATTATTATTATTATTATTATCTTTCTAACAAAAAAATACACTGTTGTCAGACGTCCCTGTTTTAATGCAAAATATTCTGGGGTATTTTTGTTGTCTGGATAGGTTAGTGAGTTTCCGGTATGTATCTGACTGCAGAACCAGTGGTAGGGAACTCCGTTTCCCACACAAAAACAGCCAGCCTTGGCTTTTGGGCAAGCTGCACAGGACCAGTATGTTTCCAGAAGAAAGAAATGGCAAATCACTTCTGAGTACTCTCTACCTGGAAAACCCAAAAAGGATTGCCATACGTCGGAATCGACATGATGACACACAATCATTGTTATTAATTTTGCAATGACAATTTAGATATATTAGCTTTACAAATATGGAAAACAAAATAGTTAGAACCGATTTTTAAAAACTTAGTGTGATACAAATGGATCAAATTCCCATGTCAATTCAGGGCGTGACTACACTGGAAAGCCAAATCAGAGCTATGTGGCTTCCCTGAGATTTGATATGCAGATTGTATTATGTTTGAAATTGTGGATTGACTCAGGACATCACTATTCACACTGGATTGGTTGGGATTCACAGTCCATCCCACAGCTCCCAACTTTTTTCCTATCCTTTAGTTCCAATTTTGCAGACCCTTCCTTCCATCTCTGGTCCAACCTCTGCCAACCCTTTTATGCGGCATAAACACTTGAAATAAGGTGACAGTGTGATCTAGCACTAATCTTATATATGTAATAAATTTAAAAAAGAAATATAAATGGAGGATAATTAGGCATGTTTCCCTGGTCCTGAATATCATGTTTCAACTTCCAACATCACCAAAACACCACCTACACACAAGCCATCCCATCTTGAGAGAAGATGGGTTGGTTGATTGATTGATTCATTGATTTCACTTTTATATTGTCCATCTAGTGCCAGGGTGCCCAAACGATGGCCCAGGGGCAGAATCCAGCCCCCAAGGCCAATTCATCCAGCCTGCGAAGCCCTCGTCGCTCCTGGAAACGGAAGTAAAATGCGCCCATATGGGCATGTTTTATTTCTGCTTCCAGGAGTGACGAGGGCTTTGTGAGCCAGATGAATTGGCCTTTGGGGCTGGATCTGGCCCCTGGGCCATAGTGACTAGCTTCCTGAACCACATGACTGGCCCATGGTCCAAAAAGTTTGGGCACTCCTGATCTAGTGTGTAACCACTAGTATAGGAGGTTTCCACACAACTTTAAAACCAACCCATCCCATTCAAACAAAAATCAGAACCACACCCTATGCAGAAAAACTAAAATAAATCAATATAAAATTTGGAGAAGTGACAGACCAAGTAAGGGCAATGTGGTAAGCAAAAGTAAAAAAGAACTAAGGCAGGGTTAGTAAGTTTTTAAAGGTCTCTCTATAGAGTTCACCTTTAAGCTTTAAATTTGGAGGGAGAGGGTATGGAGCACATCCATTGGTCACAAGTTTCCTAACAATGGAGCATCCATCAAGAAGGCCCTATTTCTTGTTGATGTTTTGAGGGCCTCCTTTGGCTTGGCTTTACTTATCTCTCCTCTCCTCATTCAATGCCAGAAACAACACAGTAACCATAGTTAGATGAGAGGTTGGCCAAAGGACACAAGCATGCTTTGGGACTAAGTTTCAATTTGAACTTGGGCCTCCCTGTTTCAGATTGTACACTTCTAACTCCACTGTATTGACTCTACCAGATTAATAGCAATAGCAATTAAACTTATATACTGCCCCATAGCACTTAGTGGTTCACAGGTTCTCTGGGTGGTTCACAAGTTAATTAGCATTTTGCCCCAACATGCTGGGTACTCATTGTCTAGCCCAGCGGTCCTGAATCAGCCTTGACCTCTGGTCAGGATCATACTCATAATGTTCTGGCTGCAGTACAGCAGTTTAACCACTGTGATCACTGATTACTGTCTAGATCAGGGGTTCCCAACCTAAGGCCACGGGCTGGATGCAGCGCATGGCATCATTTCATGTCGCCCCATCCTCCAAGGGCATTCAAGAAACAAAATGGCTATCCCCTTTGAAGGTGTTGGGATAAAATGGCCACCCTCATCATGCAGGCAGGGCAAAATGGCTGTTCGGCCCTCAAAGCTGACTGAGAGAACTTGACCAGGCTCCTGGCTTGAAAAGGTTGGGAACCCCTGGTCTAGATGATACTAAGGCTGAAACATGTTGGTAGAAAAGTAATGCAATAATGCAATAATAATAAGATTTGCTTGTGTAATATGGAAAAATCCATAGCATTTTGCATAATAGCCAAATTAGCATATTATGCAAATAGGGCTACATGGAAACTCACATTATATGCAAATTAGGCTTCTCATATTTGGAAAACTGGAATATGCAACCCCTGATAAGAAACAAGCCTATGTCCTTTGTGAGGAAAACAGCAAACATGGTACTGTATATACATAGATAATTCTAAAAAGCTCAAATATAGAAAATATTGTTTTCTTAATATTCTCACAATCTGAAATGGCATCCCATCTGGTCACTAATTGAGGATGCTACTATAAACAATGCACAGATTTAAGAGGCTTGATTCAAATTCTCTTTATATGAACATAAAGAGCACTGACCATTCAAAAATAATAATAATAATAAAATCTATATTAGTACTATAATGCAATGTAATAAATTAATTCAGTTTCATATTGTGGTACTTAAAATGGCAAAGTAATTATATGTAAATTCAATGCTGGCATCCACACACAACGTGGCTGGCACTTAGACAAATGTCAGGACCCATTACTTGCGGAGGGCTCACCACAGTAGAGAACAACATTTTAAAAACAAAGAAGAAATTGTGTTAAAGAAACAAAACTTGGAACTCAGAAAACAAGAGCTGGACATTGCTATCTACCCTCAGGACCATTCCCACAGCATAAAGTGACTGAATCACAGAGACATTCTGGGCATAGCTGTCAGGTATCCCTTATTGGCCAGGAAAACCCCTTATTTTACCCTCTCCTGCCGGCATCCCTTATTAATTAGACTGCAATGCCCTATTGCCACCATTGGAGGGCAGCATAGGATAAGCATAGCTGTCAAGTATCCTGTATTTGCCAGGAAATTTCCCTTATTTCCAAATCCAAAACTTGACAGGTATGATTCTGGGGGAAACTAAAATGGTGTCTGAAGTTGCCTTAGCACTGGTATATCTCTTCTTGGTGTTAGATTAAAAAAGTAAAGGTCATCTCTGCTTGAAAGCCAGTCGTATCCAACTCTATGGTTCAGTGCTCATCTTTGTTTATAGCCAAAGAGTCAGCGCTCTCTGCGTTTGCAGATGTTTCCATGTGGCAGGCATAACTAAACACTGGAGTGCACGGAACACTGTTTACCTTCCCACCAAAGTGGTACCTATTTATCTACTTGTAATGTCTTGTTTTCAAACTGCTAGGTTGGCAGGAGCTGGGACAGACGATAGGTGCTCACTACATCATGCAGCACTCAGGTGTTGAACTGCTGATCTGCCGACTTTCCAGTCGTCAAGTTCAACGTCTTAACCACTTCAGTTAAATTTACTCACACACAGTCTTCATCAGTATTAAGGGTCGCAAGAACCCTTAGCTGTTTAATTAAATATTTCATGGTACATTAGCAATTTCCCCCTGGGAATTTCTAAACTAGTAATATTCAAAGATGATGCGTTAGTATGTGACCATTAGAGATACAGTACTTCAGGTGCAGCCTTCTTGATACTGTTGAAATGCAACTCTTGGCAGCCCCAGCCAACATAGTTATTGTGAGATTTTATGGTAGTTTTAGTTTAACATCAGGGAGGCCTAACATTGCCTCTCCTTGTACTGAAAATGAAACTAGTACATGTAGCATAGAGTCATCTGCTTACCTGATAAATAAGAACAAACAGGAAAGATTGGTGATCTGTGTCAAATCTTGGGAGTATGTTGATTAGTTGGCTCTCCATTTTGAGTTTGTAAGGCTATTATTCTGTTTCCTAAATTTAATTTAAAAAGTAACATGCTCTTGACATGCATTCTAGCACAAAGGAATTAGCCTATAGAGAAGACTTCTCACTTTTCTCTATTCATTTCAGCGCATTGCATAATTTGTAAATTATGAATGTATATGAAATAAAGGTAAAATTAAAAATGAATTAAAATTTTAAAATAATTAGGCTTCTTTTGAATAGAAGCATGCAACACAATAGTATTATCTCAGTCATTTACTAAATGCTCTTTTGTACATGTGGTGGGACATAAATGCCGATTGATTGAATTTCTCCACAATTACAGAAAATTTATTCTGTATCCAAATAGCCCTTTTAAACATAATGATTCTTTGATCTTCCTACTTTGCATTGAAGTCTATTAAATGATTCTGGCCAGCGGTAATCTTGTCCTTCCTGGTCGGAGACATTCTTTGGCAATCATCCATTTGGCAAGATGTGTAGTTTTTGCTCTCCTTAGATTTAACTTAGCCCCTTTTAGTTTAATATTTAGAGCCTGAGATACAGTATGTGCAGGAAACTTTTCCTCAGTTTTAGTTGTCATAGAGGGTTGATGTCTGTGAAGTGGATGAGTTTGGTGCTGTATTATCTTATTTCTTTCATTATATTACTAGAAACTTTTGACATACTACCACGGGGACAATGCCAGCAAAATAATAGACTTATTCCATCGGGGTAGATTTTAAGCAGCCACTAATAATCCTGCAAGATTAATTAAAAGTTACATCCACTTGTTTGTCATGTGTGGATTTATGCCATATGGCACTAGCATATTCTGCTGTAGAGTAGCACAGAAATAGAGCTGTTGTTCTTATTGTTTGTGGGTGTGCATGTCTTGCTAGCCTCCCAACCAAATAAACAATCAATTTGAATCAACAACTTTCCTAAGTACTGCACTATATGCTATTTCTGATGGCAATGTTCTGTTCAGTGTTTTGTTTCGTTGTTGTTACATGCCATCAAGTCTCCCCTAATGTATGGCAAATCTATGAATGAAAGATCTCCAAAATGTCCAATTCTCAATGGCCATTCTCAGCTCTTGCAAAGGCTAGCCTGGGGATTCCCTCACTGAGTCAATCCAGCTAATCTTTGATCTTCTCCTGCTGTCTTCCAACTTTCCCAGCATTTTTATCTTTTCTAGAGAGTCTTCCTTCATACAATATGTCCATAGTAGGACAGGTTCAGCTTCATCATTTTGCCTCTGAACTGAATGGATAGTTCAGGCTTGATTTTCACTTGTTGATTTTTCTGGCAGTCCAGGGGATTCATACAGCTCTCCTAAAGCATATTTCAAATGAATCTATCCCCCACTTTCAGCAGTCTTTACTGTCCAGCTTCCTCATTCACATATAGTGATTGGGAACAAAACAGTATACTTTTGGTCTCCAGTGAAACATCCTTACACTTGATGTAAGACAAGTGTTTAGACAAGGGTTTTTTTTTTTTTTGTAGGTAGGGATTCGATCCAGACTGACACCAAAATATTTTGACATAGGCTAGTTTTCCAAAATGTTGTATTCCCATCTAATCTGTTCTTTAAATGGAAGGCACAGACTTGTGTTTTTAAATGGTTTGGCTTCATCTGGTTGTTTTTATAACATAATGAAAAATCTTCTAATATAGAGATTTGCTGGTGCTCGATAGACTCAAAGTTTCCCCTGGAACTGTCAAGGAAAGATTATCAACACAGATGAAACTCATGGAGTATGGGACCATCAGTTTATCACTTGTGTAAATGTTAAAAAGTAATGGTGTCAGAATACTACCTTGTGTGACATTGCTCTTTTGAATTGTGCCTCCTTCGAAATTCAGCAAAGAACCTTCAGTTTTGAAGTAGAATGGTGATCATTTTTGTCAGTCCATTATCTTTAGTAAGAATTTAGAGCTATTTGACCAGCAATTGATGTTGGATGGTGTCATATGCCACTGTAAGGTGAACAAATGCTGCTCCAGCTATTTTACGTGTTTCAAAACCATCATCTATACCAGGAGTTCTCAAACTTTTTAAGCCGGGGGCTAGGTCATGTTCCCTCAGACAGCTTCAGGGGCTGGATGGCCATCTTGCCCTTCCTCCACCACATGGCACATCTGCGTGTGGTGAAGGCAGTAGGGTGAGGTGGGGACATGAAATGGTGCTGCAGGCTGCATCTGGCCCACGGGCAGCAGGTTGAGAATCCCCGATTTATAGGTTGGGTTAGATTTAAGATTTGAACTGTACAGCTCTTGCCAGGTCTAAAGCCTGGCTGGTCTGCAATTAGAAGAGGTTCAATTTTAGGGGATAGACCAGGGATCCTCAACCTATGGCCTGTAGACCAGATCCAGCCCACAGTATTATTCCACCCATGCTCCAGCCACCTCAATCCTTGTCCCCCTCCATTTGGCTTGGCATGTTCCTAAATGTGCTCCATAGCAGGGTGGTTGTTATAAGAAGGCTTACAACATCTGCCCTGCTACAGAGCGTTGTTAGGGACACACGAAGCCAAGTGGAGGGGAAAAGGATTGAGGCGGCGGAAGCAGAAGTGGCCACCCATGTCTTTTTCAGGGGCTGAGCACGGGCACGACAACCAGGACCCCTCCTTCACCCATGCTATGCAGCTCCTCCAGGCTAGGAAGCAAGGAAGCGGTGTATGAAGGAGCGTTGGTGATTCGGGGTGGTCCTGCTAGTGGTGGTGGTGGTGGTGGTGGTGGTAGGGGGAGTGTTGGTGGCTCAGGACAGTCCTACTGCCGATGGCAGTGGTGGTGGTGGTGGTGGTGGGAGTGTCGGGGGGCTTGAGGTGGTCCTGCTGCCACCAGTCCAGCCTGCAAATAGTCTGAGGGGGCGTGAACCAGGCCACAGCTTAGAAAGGTTGAGGACCTATGGGCTAGACAATTTAACATCATTCATTCAAAGAGTTTCTGCTAGTAGCATAGTAGTGAGATTGGCCTGTAACTATACTACTAGTGTAAATTATAGCCCAGAGTTTGGCAAAGTTACCTTTTGGGGACTACAACTGGCTATGCTAGCTGGCAGATTCTGGTCTTGTATCTCGTCCAAGTTGTCCACTCACTACCCACCTCCACCCTATCAAAATCTTGGAAACATGCATAAGAATATCTGTTTCAGTTTTAGAGGTTCTGTGCTAGTCCGCTGCACTGTACAGTTATTTTTGGATAGATCCACTTGCAGTTGAATGGATCAGTTGCTTCCCACGGCGTTTGCCCTCCACCATGTTTCACAGGCTGTTCACTTTCATGCCATTCACTCCCAAGCAAACCTATAGCATTATTTGATAGCATTTTACAGTATTCCAAGCTTTAAAAAAAACTTTTAAATCCTTCAAATCCTACATATGGGTCATGGGTTGCCCCTCCTGGAAGCAATAGGAAATATAAGTCTGAAATGGGTGTGTGTGGAGAAACCCCTTCCTCTATTTTCATTTTAACTATCTTTTTTTAAAAATCACTAACAGCGACAACACAATTTTAAATGCAAAATAATATGTATACCATGCTAGGGGGATGTATTGTACAGTATTAGTGCTATGTCAGTTTTTCTTCAGTGATGTTTACCTATTTTACTCATGACTAACTGGGGGGCTGTGGTGGCTCAAGTGGTTAAGACACTGAACTCACTGACTGGAAGGTCGGAGTTTGATTCCCAGGTAATGAATGATGGAGTGAGCTCTTGTCTCTGTCCAAGCTCCTGCCAACCTAGCAGTTTGAAAGCAAGAAATTGCAAGTAGATAAATAGGGGGCCACTTTGGTAGGAAGGTAAACAGCATTCTGTGCATTCCACTGTTGAGCCACGCCTGCAACATGTCCATGGAAATGTCTACAGACGCAAACAGTGTTGGCTCTTTGGCTATAAACCGAGATGAGCACTGAGCCCTAGAGTTGGATATGACTGTTTTTTGAGCAAGGGCGACCTTTACCTTTACCTAACTGGTTTATTTACTAGCGGGGAGGCGGCAACAACAGTGGTATCAGTGTCAGCATCATTAATACCTAGGGTGCACAGGAGCACTGAAGCCGCACAGTGAGAAGTGTCGACTCTGTGGAAGGGCTACAACAACAAAAGGAAGTTGCTTCAGATTGACTTCCTACACAAAAGGATTCTCATGGAACACCACCACCCTTTCATACATAGCAGCTAGAGAAATTTCAAAAAGGTGGAATGTACAAACATAATAAAACAAAGCTTTAACTTAAGGTCTTCATTCTTCCACTCGGAAAAAGAGCCAAATCTTGCTTTGAGAAAAAGAGGAACTGAGGAGGGTAAAGAGGTGGACACCTCTAAATAATCCTCTACAGAATGGTGGGGGAGGGAAAGGGAAGAGGGCACCAATAATTGAAATCGGAACAAATTGGAACAATCAAAAGACCAGTGTGGACACTTCTTACTTGGATCAGTGTGGATGGAAAAATTGCTTGAGTGAGAAATAAAATACAGTAAATCATACTAAATGTAAGAAACTTTTCAGCATGAACAAGACCACTCTCAAGTCCCCAATTTGGACAGGCCCTTAGTTAGCTTTAAGCTAAAATGTCTGGCATTTTTGGTATTATCCATATACGGAAAATGGCTCCTGAGAACTTCTCTAAAGTTGAATTTTGGCTTTCAGACTGGAAAAGGTTCCCTCTCCTTACCTTAAATCAGGAGTTCTCAACCTTTTAAAGCCGGGAGCCGGGTCACGCACCCTCACACAGCTTTCAGGGCTGGATGGCCATTTTGCCCTTCCTCTACCACATGGCATTTCCTGGTGGGCGGCTACATAAAATGGTGCTGTGGGCCGCAGGTTGAGAATCCCTGGCTTAAATGAATGGTGGTGGGTGGGTTGAGGGTTGGAGAGAACATAAATTATCAACCTGCCTCAAATGCAAAGAACTAAGCAAGGAACACATATGTCCTAATTTGCACTTATAAAGAAGAAGAATGGCAGAACTCTTAGGAAGACCTTGAAGGACAGGCCATTCTATGCTCCCTCCTTCTCCACCAATGTTTTGCTTTATATAAAATACCCTAACACTGGGGGAGGGCAAAACTGAATTTTTGCCCAAGGCAATATCATATTCTGAGTTAGCCCTGGACTGATGTGAAGTGCCATTGTTTTAAAAACATGAGCAGTCTTCAGTAGCCACAAGCAATTCTTCAAATATTTGATCCTCTTGTGGACATAACATACCACTTCTTCCAGAACCACAACAGTATTTACTCGTGGAAGTTCCATTTCTTTGTGTGCAAAAATGGTAATAGCTCCCCCCCCCCTATTTGGCATTTTATTATCATTATTTTTTAAATAAACCCCGTTATCTATCTAATGAACCTTGTCAGCTGGCATTATAATCAGGGATGCACTCAGCCATTTCAGGCAAATGAGCCCTCCTAGCCTCTACTGCAGGCCAGCTGTACCCCTCACTGTTCCTGCCAAAACCACTGTCACAACACACAATGAAATTGCTTAAGCCCCCCCACCCCTTGTACACAAAACAAGAACATGAAATCAGCAGATAGTTCTCAGAATCATGTGCTAATTTCCTACTCTTATTATGAGACAAAGGACAATATGTATGTTAAGTAGACCATGGCAGACTAGCTGTGTTAGTCTGTGGAAGCATGTCGGAGAGTGAATAAAACAACAACAACAACAACAACAATGACAAAAAGTTGTGGCACCTTAAAGACTAACTCCTGTATTTAAATATGTCTGATGAAGTGGATTTAATCCATGAAAGCTCACTTTTAAATACAGGAATTAGTCTTTAAGGTGCCACAACATTTTTGGTCTTTTTTAATTTGCTGTTTTGTTTTGATTTCTCTCTGACAACCTCTTCCAAAGTACTATACCTGTAAATAGATACATTTTTGGCATTTTTACATTTTATCCTTAGCTGTGTTCCAGATTATTCATGTCAGAGAAATGATATTGTCTCCAAAAGAAGAAAATGTAAAGGGGATTTTTTTTAATGGATAACAATCCAAGCAGAAATAGGAGATTTAGTCATCGGATTGACAAAATGAAGCTGCAAACCTACATATATTGTAAAAGAAGTAAACATTGTTGGAGATGTGACCTCCTCTCAACTTTCCTCTCCCTAGTAATGTTCAACCAAACACAATATATTACATGACATCGTCTCACTCAAGGCTGGCCCTGTAATTGAAGAGAATTAAACACCCACAACAATAGTAAATGATTAGTTATACACTTTGTTATTATTGTAATTTTATTGTCAGAGAGATGTTTTCATAGAGTTTTTCTGCCTTGTGTTCTAAAATAATCCCACTGGTTTTTAGTCCAGTGCTCCTTAAATTGATGGGGATGGGGAGTGGAAGGTGGAGGAGAATTCCACTCCCTGCTCCACTTCAAGCAGGAAAATGTCTTCAGGCTGACTCAAATCACCTTTAGTTTCTCTGATTCATGTTAGCTCCAAACAAGGAGAATGACAGGGAATCTCTGTGCATTATGATGACCCATCAACCAATGCCTTTTACCAGAAGTAAAACCTCAAGTTACCAACGGCTCAACTTACAAAAAACTCATGATACGAAGGAAATCTTGGAAATTTTTTGCTTTGAGTTACGAATATTTTTAAAGATATAACATGGGTGTCTTCTGATGCTTCACACAGTGGTGGGAGGGTGTCTGAAGCATTTCCACTCCATTTTTTTGATTCCCCCCCCCTCATGTTTTGGCACCGCCAGAAGCTTTCCCAGCAACCAGGAAGTGCTGAAAATTCCCTCCCCCCCGAAACAGCTGATAGTCGGCTACTGAGCTGGTAATTACCAGAGCTGGCCACTAGAGGGTGCTGTTGGAAATGTGCTGAATATGCATTGAAAACCAAACTACACTTCCAGAGCTCAGAAAAAGCCAAATAAACGTCTTTTATCTGTTCAAATCTCTTTATAAAGTGGCCAAAATGCAGTGAAAGATTCCAAAGTGCACTTTATGAAGAGTTTTGAACAGAAAAAAATACATGGTTTTGGCTTTTTTCTGAGCTCTGGAACGGATTTTTTGCTTTTCAATGCATTCTTATGAGAAATCACATTTTGAGATACAAACTTTTCAAGATACGAAAAACTTCAAGGGACAAATTAATTTTGTATCTCAAGGTTTTACTGTATTACTGCATAACAGATGCAGGTTGGAGACACAACTTTGATACTTTGATGTCCCTATAATTGCAGTTTTGGACCATATTGGTTTGGGTACAAAATTGCAGATCATAGAATAGTTACTTTAAATAAAAATTGTTGCCATAAATGCAACATGCTACACAGTAATTTATTTGCACAAGTAACACATTCCTCCTGAATGATGTGATACTTTATTAACATGCAATCCCCCCCAAAAAAATTATCAGTTTTTACACTCGTCCCTGAATTACAACCCTCTCTTTCAAGATCCCCAAGGAAATGTCTTGGTATAAATGAAAAACGTTATTTCCTGTGCAAAGAAACAAACAACAACAATCCATTAATGTTTCTTCATTTTATTATAACATTTCAAAGGAATGGCATTCTGATTTGCTACTTCATGGGGTGAAAAGAGTTAGGTTGGATGCAGCAGCATGACTATTAATATGTTGATACCAAGATCTGAAAACCTAGACATTATTTCAGGGGTACCCAAACTACGGTCTGCAGGCCAGATCTGGACCCCAATGCCAATTCATCCAGCCCACAGCACCCTCATTACTCCCGGAAGTTTTACTTCTGCTTCCAGGAGCAGTGAGGGTGGCATGGGCCAGGATCTGGCCTGCAGGCTGTAGTTTGGGCACCCCTGGTTTAAGCAGAGAAAATGGCAGCGTAAAATCTATCTCATCCTTTTGCAAAACATCTGTTGCAAAACAGATGGCAAGGTGTGTTTTACTTCCACTTCCGGTGGGAGGAGCCACATGACCAGCCCACTGAACCACATGACTGGTCCACTGAACCACATGAACGGCCCACGGCCCAAAAGGTTTGGGCACCCCTGCATTATTGGAACTGTGCAGAAACAACAAAGCCTTTGACTCCTCCTTTTCCCTTCCTTGGCAACCCTTGCTATGCTAAAGGCAAGGCATTCCTACTAGTCCACTCTTGTTCCAATAAGCAGCAGTCAGCGAGGGGCCAAGAAAGCAAGAAACTCACAATTCAGCCATCACATTTTGCTTCACTAGACCTACTATGACAGGGGCAGAAAGCAGGAGGATGAGATGCAGATCTACTGAAGCTGGCAGCCACATGATTTCTTTAACATCTACTTTTAGTATAGGCAAAGTAGAGGAAGACTGCTCCAGTCATGTACAGATAACATGTTACTGCATACAAAAAGGGCCTGTTTAATTCAGCAGCAGTTTTTAAAGCAGATGGTTAAATGGGAAAAGGTGGTTGCAGCGTCATTGCAGTAAGATGCAGTGTAGACAAGCCCTTAGGAAAACATGCTTCCACCCCCCACCCCCACCCCCCCAATGTTACAGTGCTGACTTGATCCAATGCAAACTGACAGGGCCCAAGGCAAGCCTGCTCAGAGAACTCAAGCTGTGGTGGCTGTGGATGCTTGCTGACTTTTTGGGGCCACAGATTAGGGAGGGCAGACAGAGAGAAGCAACAGAAAGAGATGAAAGAACTATTAACAATTGAACTGAATTTATGCTATGTTTTTTTTAAAAAAAATCATCCATGCCTTAATCAGCAAAAGCACAGAATGGACGTTAAGGAATAAGACATGTGGAATATCTAAGAGAGTTGGTCCAGAAGAAAACAAAGAAGAAAAATTCCAAAGCCCATAATCTATTCAGACAGGCATTTGTCAGAATCCTATTGTGGATGTATGCCAGAGTTACGGTAAGTGTCATGGCACAAATCGTGGCAGTGAATCTGGCCATCATGTTTTAGTAGCTAAAGCACTGGACTAGGATCTGGAAGATCCAGAATTGTATCCACACTCAACCATGATACATACATGGTCACCTTGAGCCATTCATCATAATATAGCCTGAAATGTGCACAACCCCTACCCCCCCCCCCCCACACACACACAGAGCTCAATCTGCAGGTGAGGAACTCACTGCCATTGCTTTACCTCTGGACATCTAGATGAGTAGTCAAACTAGGAATACGGTACTCCATATATCTGAAGAAGTGCATTAGTTCTGTCAAAACTCATTCCAAATTAGAATACAGTAGTCTTAAAGGATTATTGTTTTACTTCTTCTTGTTCTGCCATATCCAAATCCAAATATTGGTTATCCTAGTGATCAGCCATGAAGACTGACTTGAGAATATAATGCAGTGGCCTTTCACCTGCCTTTTGCATCACAGCATGACCCCCATACCACTGATCCAGTTCTGCAAGTCACTTTCTGGTCCTGATCCCTTTTTGGCACACAAAGTCTTCCGCGGCACCAGGCTAGTATTGATGAAGTTGCTGCCCTCCATCAAGATGGATTCAAGTGGAATTTAATCCACTTGGGGTCCATCACCCTTCCCTGTGGTCTTCACCCAAGCCATTAGTCCTCAGGGTGGTCAGGCTAACTGCCACCTGACACGGTGTTGAGTTGCTGGCCATATGGTCTACTCTATTACCATTACAGCCTAGGTCCTGCATCCGCCTACAGATTTCTGTATGCTTCTTTTCCTCTGGAGCCTTGAACTGCTAGTGGGTGGGGGTGAGGGAACACCACAAGGAAGTGGGCCATGAACCACCTATAGCCCCCCCCCCAATTCACCCGATCAACCAATATCAACCACACTAAATTAGAGCTGCAAGATCCTTAATAGCAGCCATACAGAGGTGCTTAAAGGGGGAGGGATTCTGGTGAGTGAGTCTGACTGTGGTGTGTATGACTCTGCTGCCCCCTCCAGACTTTGTGCAGTTACAGGCAAACATTAGGAAAATGTGCAATGATTACCTCTTGTCTGCTGCAAAAGACTCTCTGGTGGTTGTAACACAACCTAACCTCAATATCCCTTGATATGCATGCAGTTGAAGACACAGATGTTTTCAGACATATACACAAGATGTTTTAAGATGTATACCTTGTTAAGGATCTCATGCATGAAGCAACGCTCTGGAGGCAGAAGGATAAATGGACACACTTACCTGGACAAGATGTACAGTCATTACGTGGTAACTGGTAACTTGTTTGCATGAATCTTATCATCAGTAATCAAACATCAGATACAACAATGTTGGTGTCAGTTTTGCAGAATGCCTTCCAAGACAGGCAGTCCACCCATTCAGGTGAATGATGGTGTAGCAAGTGACGATGCATATAAACTTTCCTCAACCTGCAGTTTTCCAAATGTGTTGGACTGCAACTCCCACGATCCTCATCCAGCAGGTTTGAGTGGCTGATGGATCTTTATGTGATATTCTGATCTAATTAACTGTTGCATAGAGCCACTTGCTGCACCAGTCCAAATGCAGAGTGTACCATGAGAGCAGCACTTGGGGTAATCATACCAGACATAAGGGGCTGAGATGAGATACCAGAAAATAAGCAGCGATGTATTTCCATAAAATTTAATCATATCTGAATCGCTGCCAACCTGAGAGCAAGCAGTGCTTCTTCTTCTTCTGCCATATCTGGATCCAAATATTGGCGATCATCATGGCAATCAGCCATGAAGACTGTCCTAAGAATATAATGCAATGGCCTTTCCTCTGCCTTCTGCATCTTAGCATGACATTTGTACCACTGATACAGTTCCATGAGTCATTTTCTGGTCCTGAGTCCTTTTGGTACGCAAAGTCTTCATCAGCCCCAAGCCAGTATTGATGAAGTTGCTGCCATCCATAAAAATGGATTCAAGTGGGATTTAATCACCCTTCCCTGTGGACTTTGGCACTCAAGGCCACTAGTCCTCAGGGTTGTCAGGTTAGTTAATCATTGCCTGACACTCAGCGTTGAGTCACTGGCAGTATGGTCTACTTCATGGGTGGCCAACCTTTTTTTGCCATGGGCCTGACCACGTCCTCCAACAGCTGAGTGGCTTGGACCATGCTCCCGGAAGCGGAAGTGGTCATATTTACAGTTGTCGTAAATGCGCCCACTTCTGCATTCACGACAGATGTAGGCATGTTTGTGCATGCATGGGTGCATTTTACGGATGATGTAAACGCACCTGCTTCCACTTCCAGGCAGAGGCAGCGACGGGCTGGATGGGATGACATTGGGGGCCGGGGCCAGACTGCAGGCCATAGGTTTTGAACCCCTGTTCTAGGGTCTTTCTGACTCAATGGGAATTCCAAAATATTAAAGGTTATGGGAGAAGGATGGGTTTAGCATCAGGGTTAGTGAATTGCAGTATCTTTTCTGCAACATTGACAAGACCAACCCATTGAAAATGATCTGAAATGTTTGTTTCTCAGCATTACAAGTTGCTGAAAAATGTCATGAGGCATTTTCTGCCCCACTATATTACAGTGGCCATGACAAGAGGAATCCTAATGATGCAATACATTGTATTTCTATGGATGAATTTTGTGCAGGGAATGACTTTTTTGCCTGTTCTTTCTTTTAAGCCAGTAGTTGCATGTGTCCAAAACTTTGGAACACTGTTTGAAACTCTTCAAATGACAGGTTGCAAAGTGCCAGTTACTGTGACGATTCTGCAACAAAATGTAACTCTGGGGTATTAAAATGTCCCCGTTGCCTGGATGAATAATGCTACTTTCAATAAAGAGTGAAATCACCCTTTTATCAGTGAGACACTGGCTGAAATCCTATTGCTTACTATAGTACAGGGGTGTCCAAACTTTTTGGGCCATGGGCCGATCACGTGGTTTAGCGGGCCAGTCAAATGGTTGTGCGGACTAGTCATGTGGTTCCTCCCACTGGAAGTGGAAGTAAAACGCGTCTTGCAATCTGTTTTGCAACAGGATGAGATAGATTTTAAACTGTCGTTTTCTCTGCTTAAGCCAGGGGTGCCCAAACGATGGCCCGTGGGCTGGATCTGGCCCCGAAAGCCAATTTCATTCGGCCCTCGTCGCTCTCAGAAGTGGAAGTAAAATGCACCCATACGGCTGCATTTTACTTCTGTTTCCAAGAGCGACGAGGACGGCGTGGGCCATATGAATTGGCATTGGGGTACGGATCCAGCCCATGGGCTGTAGTTTGGGCATCCCTGCTATAGTAGGTCACAACTAGAGTAACCCATTGAATCTGTGGCATTTATAGAGGTGTTAACTTGACAATTTCCCAATGATATTTTCTTCTTCTTTCATGTCCCGATCAAACCCTAGACTGCCTAAATGAAGACACTTTCTTGGATTTGTCATTGGCCAAACTTATTCCCTCATCAGTGCATGTTTCCCACAGTAATAGGCAAACCAGTAAATGAGTTGGATTCTGTATCTCTCCACATTCATACATCCCCAATGATATGATGGCCCTACCCAAATTAAAGCTTACTATGCTAAGCAACAGGATCTCAGCCATTATTTATAACAAGTTACTTCTAAGCTGTGCTCATTGTTTCTTAAAGGTAATGTTTCAATTGCTGCACACATGTGTATGCATGCATTCACATGTTAAATTGTGTATAAGTATAATTTGTATATATTTCTACTTCTGCTGCTTTTGGGTTGAAAGGATTAGCCAGTGAAAAATCTCCGTTCCCAGGGGACACCTGATTGCTGAAGTAGCAATCTTTGGGGAGGCTCCTTTCATGTCCCCTAGTCACTAGATGTCATCTAGTCCTTTTAATTCCTTTTTGTTTTAGATACAAGGGACTGCAGTGGCTCAAGTGGCTAAGACCCTGAGTGGGTGGCAGAAGGTCAGCAGTTTGATTCCCGAGTACTGCAGGATGGAATAGAGCTCCCATCTTTGTCCCAGCTCTTGCCAACCTAGCAGTTTGAAAGCAAGAAATTGCAAGTAGATAAATAGGGACCACTTCGGTGGGAAGGTAACAGCATTTTGTGCACTCTAGTGTCTAGTCATGGCTGCCACGTGACCACGGAAACATCTGCAGAAGCAGACAGCGCTGGCTCTTCGGCTTTGAAACAGAGATGAGCACTGAACCCTAGAGTCGGATACGGCTGGCTTTTGAGCAAGGGAAACTTTTACCTTTAAACATTTAGATACAGCATGTTAATTTTAGCTTTGTATGTTATTAAATGTTGGTGGTGCCTCTGACACGAATAAAGAAAGATTTGTACATATGTGATTGATAGCAGGATCATATTAGATTGATTGAAAGAATAGGACTTATCTGGAACATATCCAAAAGAAGCATTATTGACTGGTGATAATCATTACGAATTGCTGAGACGAATAAACAGTAAATTGTATTCGCCCTGCTGAATCAAACAGCAAAATGCATGTCATTTTTATGACCCGTCTTGTTGCTGGCTCTCTTCCACTGCTGAGGAAAGGGCCAACCAAGCCAAAAAGGAAAAGCTAGCATGTAACCCTCAGGTCCTGTTCTATTTTCATAAATTCATGCTCAAAGAAATTGGCAAAGATTACCGACAACAGTAATAATGGCAGCATTTCTCAACTGACACCATAAACTAATTGTTTATTAGTGATGTTACAGAAACCTGTGCAGTTTGGCCCATGTTTCTGCCCCTTGTTCTCTTCATTTCCCTTTGTGTAAGGTGGCAGAACTTTTCAGAGCCAAAAAATGCATCGCTAAGGGTTGGAAAAGTCTGATAACTGCAATCCAATCTGCATGTCGTCTTAGAGGTTTTGGTCAGACCAGTTCACATAACAATTCACAAAGAACATCTTTCTCAAGCAACATTAGTTTCCAACCATGAGAACTAAAGGGGTGTTCAGATAGATTTTTTTATATAAAAAAGGGGGGAATCAGAGAGATTTGAGGAACAGATAGAGATGCGTCATTACTTTGGTGCTCTGAGTGGTCATTCTAGGCATAAAGAAGAAAGGACAGAATTGTGTTAGAAAGCAGGCGGGGTTTGGTCAGCTGAAAATGGCAGGTGCACCACAGGGAAACATTAGTAATGTACTGACTGATGCGGCCCTTGTGGAAGGAGACACACCACTTTTCAGGCTTGCCACTGTACTTCCTAGGCAAGGGGTTCCCAACCTTTTCAAGCCGCGGCCCAGGTCACGCTCTCTCAGTCAGCTTTGAGGGCCAGACAGCCATTTTGACCTACTTGCACAATGGGGGAGTGGCTATTTTGTCCCAACAGCTTCAAAGGGTTGCCATTTTGTTTCTCGAATGCCCTTGGAAGGGTGGGGGACCACATGAAATGGGTGGTCCAGGGGGTGGTGGATCTGGACTTAGGTTGGGAACCCCTGTCCTAGACACGTAGTCCAAAGACGTGGGCCTTACCTTGATTTGATAGGACTTTGCCCTTGTTGAGCTGCTTGAGGCGCTTTTGGTGAGATTTCCCATTGTAGTGGATCTGGGCTTGGATGGCTGAATTGAGTTGGATATTGCACACCTCACAGAGGGTGAATGTTGGCTGCTTCTTCTCCCGTTTTGCACGCTGTTCTGGCAAGCTTCCTATACCAGTCCTCTCTGTCAGGCTCCCACAGATGCTGCTCTCAGGGGAGTGGCACGGGCTTAGAGGGCGCTTCATTCCTATGGGAGAATGAGAAGAAACACATATATATTTATATTAGCAGATGAGATGCAGCTCGTGAATATTTGGCCAGGAGTCAAAATGATGGCTTTAACTCCCCTCAGGGCTGGCATCAGAAATTTCCAGGCCTGGTATGAGGGCGCACCCCCCCATTTTGGCCACACCCCTGTGGCTTCCTGTGCATGCATGATTTGTTTGCTCATGTGTACACAAGTGGTTTCCTGGTGGTGCCACGGCTCTGTGGTTTTCTGTGCATCCATGGTTTGTTTGCACATGCACACATCAGTGTTTTCCCGTTTTCTCCAGGCCCTGGACGGGAGTCCTGATGGTCCTCCCCTGATGGCGGTCTTGACTCCCCTTGATGACAATGATCTGCTCAAAATCTGCTCACTGAACACAACACACAATACTGATCAAGGATAAGCCATATCGGTACACTTGGTTGTTACAGTATGTGGGTTGAGAAAATATGATCATTTCTCCCCAACTCTGGCTTGGGCTTCACTGATTCCTGGTGTCATTCTGTATCAGTCACAATCACAAGGTTTTAATGCTGACCTTCAGGGCCCTAAATGGTTTGGGACCTTGTTACCTGTCAGAAAGTCTCTCCTGATCATTAAATGCCTGCATCACCAGATCATCACAACATGCTCTGCTGGCAATGCTGCCACTGAGAGTGGTCAGGAAGGTGATAATTAGGAGGAGGGCACCCACTTTATGGAATAAACTACCTGCAGAGCTGAAGCAAGCGCCTTCTCTAACAGTGGATAAAAAGGCTTAAAACAGGAGTGTTCAAACTATGGCCCGTGGGCCGGATCTGGCCCATGGCAGCATTCCATCTGGCCCACGCCGCATTCACCGCTCCCGGAAGCAGAAGTAAAACACATAGATCTCATAAGCCATAGATCTCATGACCCACAGATCTCATAAGCACATGCATGGGCACATTATTTACACACACACATGCACACATGCACACACACACGCACACACATTTTACTTCTGCTTTTGGGGGGAGGAACCATGTGACTGGCACGCTCAGCCACATGACTGGCCCACAGCCCCAAATGTTTGGGCAACCCTGGCTTAAAACCACACCTGTATAACGAGGCTTTTGATGGCACACTTTTTGCTAGTTCAGTTGCTTGAATTGCTTTTATTACATGGAGGTCTTTAAATCTAGTCAATTGACCTGTGGTTCCAATCCACCAACTGCCAATGTAATTTTGTACTTTTTGAATTTTTTAAATTCTTAGTCTTGTTATTAAATTATGTACGTTTGATCTTATTATATAATATTTATAATGTCTATATGTGTATTTATTATGCTGTGATCCGTCAAGAAAGGGGAACTTGTTTCTTCAGGTAGTGATGTATACATTTAAATACATAAACAAACAAACAAACAAACAAAGTGTTCAATAACCTTTCAATAGCTCGGTGATTAGAGATTAGGAGTTTGATTCTCACTGAGTCCAGTCCTTGCAAGGACTGGACTCCGTGAACCCTACGGTCCCTTCCAGCTCTGCAGATCTAAGATGATGATAATGAATAGCACTGCCCAACAAGGAAGTGGATCTCTTACATGTTTATTTAAAGGATTTAATAAATGTCCTAAAGAGAAATGTTTTGGAAATGTTCCTTTTTCCAAACTGACGTTTGGATATGGATAATAGTAAGCCCTGTACAAGGAGCCTAGGTGGCTTAGCGGTTAAGACACCGAGCCTGGTGGCTGGAAGGTCAGCAGGTTCAAGATCTGAGTGCTGTGTGGTGGAGTTAGCTCCCATCGTCGGTCCCAGCTCCTGCCAACCAAGCAGTTCAAAAGCAAGGAATTGCAAGTAGATAAATAGGTACCGCTTTAGTGGGAAAAGTAACAGCATTCCGTGTGCTCCAGCATCTAGTCAGAACTGCCACATGACCATGGAAATGATTGCAGACACAGACAGCACTGGCTCTTTGGCTGTTAACGGAGATGGGCACCGCCCCCTAGAGTTGGACACTTTACCTAAGCCTTGCATTTCTTTAGAATAGTAAAGGTAAAGGTTTCCCTTGCTCGAAAGCCAGTCATATCCCACTCTAGGGTTCAGTGCTCATCTCTGTTTCAAAACCAAAGAGCCAGCGCTGTTTGCTTCTGCAGACATTTCCGTGATCATGTGGCAGGTATGACTAGACACTGGAGCACACAGAATACTGTTACCTTCCCACTGAAGTGATTCCTATTTATCTACTTGCAATTTCTTGCTTTCGAACTGCTAGGTTGTCAGGAGCTGGGACAAAGACGGATGCTCATTCCGCAGCCATGTTCAAACTGGGAGGGAAAATGTGACACTTTTCATTTTTCTAGAAAAGCCCTTTGAGTGCCTGTCTTGGGAAGCAGGTGTGAGATAATACTATTATGCTCCTCCCAAGGGGAACCCGACTTTGGGAACAGAATGCTGCATTAGTGAGTCTTCTGACCTTTCTTCTTATATTCTGACATTACAGGTGCTTCCCCCCATCCCCAGCTGATCTCCAAGTATCAAAGAAATAATGTGTGTAAAGATTCTTCTCTCCTTATCTGCATAATGCTTTTGTTGTGAAAATAAGATTTTGTTTTCTATTTTATACATAAGAAACCACTTGAATGAATGAACATGGCTACCTTTGTGATGCTTGTCTGGCTCTCAGAGTGCTCTAGAAGAGGGGTCCCCAACCATTGGGCCATGAGCTGTCCGGAACCGGGCCGTGGGGATGGGTGGCACTGGGACCTCGATGGCAGCCTTCTGCCCTCTACATGCTCTGCCAGGACTGCCTGGTGAATGGAGCGAGAGCACGGGCTTCAGTCATAGCAGATAGGAAGGTGGCCGGTCCACTCCTTGATGTTGCTTATCTCTGGTGGGGTTCCGCCTCCCGCCTATGTGCAGTGTTTAGTATGAAATCGGTCCATGGTGCAAAAAAAGGTTGGGGACCCATGCCCTAGAACTGTGATGGCGAACCTTGGCACTCCAGAAGTTCTTGGACTTCAATTCCCAGAAGCCCAAGCACCTTGTAAATCCACACAAATGGGTTTACTGCGATTAATCCACCCTGCACTGCCCTTGTCACTCCTGGAAGAGGAATTAAAACACACACATACGGTTAAGGCTCTTCCGGGTTAACCCTTCCTCCGTACGGGTGCGTTATACTTCCGCTTCCAGGAGAGACAAGGGCAGCACGGGCTGGATGAATCGCAGTAAACCCATTTGTGTGGATTCACAGAGTGCTTGGGCTTCTGGGAATTAAAGTCCAAGAACATCTGGAGTGCCAAGGTTCGCCATCACGGCTCTAGAATATTGTTTGATGTCAACATATGGAAAGTTCATAAACCTAACAACCACATCTTATCATCACATCCTGGGCAGCTTGCAGGCAGGTTCAAAGTAGCCCTACTTATCTACCTTGCAAAACATCTCGTCACTCCTGTGACATCCACATCATAATGTTCAGAAGAACAGCATAACACCAAACTGACGAGGAAAACAGAATGGCATACTCACACTTTTGAGACTTGATAGTGTGAGAGTTTAAAGCAAACAAATATTAGGCAAGGTTTCTAATGAACTGTAGCATGAGAGAATTGACCTACAGTAGGCTATGGCACTCGACTAGATGGAACACTGGTTTCAACTGCATTGAAAAGATTTGCTTATTTTAGTGCTTTGTCATCCAGCTTTTCCCCTAAAAAATACAAAGGGTTCACAGAGAATAACAATGCCATAAAAAAACAGATTAAAAAAAAATTAAAAAACTGTTAAAATCAATTGAACAAAACAGTCTAAAAGTCCAGGTTGAAGAAATAAGTTGGGCTGTAAACATACAGTAAAACCCCGGCTTACATATGCCTCAAGTTACATAACATTCAACTTACATAATGATTTTGTGCTAAAACCATGTCCCGACTTACACCATTTCCTATGTGTTTGCTTTGAGTTACATAAAGATTCTTTTCCCTATGGGTTTGCTTTGAGTTATGTAAAAATTCATTTCCCTATGGGTTTGCTTTGAGTTACGTAAAAAAATAATTTTTCCTATGTGTTGCTTCGAGTTACATAAAAAACTGATTTAAGCAAAAGCCTATGGAACGGACTTTTCCCCCCATAAGTAGGGGTTTTACTGTACAGTGGAACCTCGGTTAACGTATGGCTTGGTTAATGTAAAAATCGTATTACGAAAGGAAATCCATAGAAAATATTGGCTCGGTTTACAAATTTCCCCTCAGAATGGATTAATTGGTTTTCAATGCATTCCTATGTGAAACTGCATTTTGGTTAACATATTTTGGTTTTCAATGCATTCCTATGGGAAACTGCATCCAATGCATTCCTATGGAAAATTTTGTTTAAGTAATTTTCACTGTAAGAAATGTCCCAGAGAATGCATTAATTACGTTAACTGAGGTACCACTGTGCTACAAAATCCAAGGCACTCCAGGTCTCTCTTGCACCCTGCCAAAATCTCAGATGACCTCTGACCCAGATGTGTTACGATGTGCTACTGAGTTTCCGGTGTGTACATTTCATTAACAGCTTTCCCACAGGTGACCAGGTTATTTTTAATATTGGCTGGAATTAAAATTGGAAAGTGATCTGGACGAATGGCTTCCCAAGGGCTGTTGCTCTCTAAAAAAAGTCACCCGGCCACTCAAATTAGCTTGTCCTACCGTGGCAGCTCCGGTTACCGAGTTTTAAATATACACCATGTACCGTGGATATGCTCATCTCATTCACTTAATCTCTCCGGTGCCTGTTTGTCCCTCTTAGAATATCAGGAACTTCAATTAGGCAATGTGTCTTTCTGGACGAATGTGTCACTGAGTATGTCACCAAGAGAACTCGAGAACCGTATTCAGCCAATTTTTTACTAGATGTGTGCCGCGTAATTTTTTTTCCTGTTTTGATTCCATTTCTTTCAGGGGAGGGTGTGTTTGTCTTTTTCATCTTTGTTTTTTCCCCCTACATTACTCCTTATCATGAAAGCAGTGCCGTTTCCAGGTCATTTTGGTTTATTTTCCCTATTCAGCAAGGCAAAGAGAGAGAAGGAAAAGAGTGAGGAACTGGCAGACTAAGGAGGTACACGGTGGCAACTCAATGAAGCAAAAAGGAGACCAGTTGTTATTGAGCACGTTGACAAAATATATCAATTATTTCTGTACTGCCAAATAATCAGGTTTTCCCTCCCTTAGTACTTAGGTAAGGTAGAGGTCACCCTTGCTCGAAAGCCAGTCGTATCCGACTCTGGGCTCCAGTGCTCACCTCTGTTTATAGCCGAAGAGCCAGCGCTGTACCACATCAGTTTTTGTTAACTACTGTTAGTGAGTGAGTGAGAGAGAGAGATGTGGAATATCGACGTCAGGTAATTTTGCATACATGGAGTGAATGAAGGCAACTATACGAGGAAAACATGGTTGAACACGGAACATCCGTACACCTCCTCATTCCTTAAAATAGACAATTAGTACTTCTTAGGTACACAAGGAAAGAATCTACAAATGAATGTCAGAGCATTTTCCACGCTGTTCTTCATTCCCCCTAACCCATACCTGTCAAGTTTTGGATTTGGAAATAAGGGAAATTTCCCAGAAAATACAGGATACTTGACAGCTATGCTTATCCTTTGCTGCCCTCTAATGGTGGCAATAGGGTATTGCAGTCTAATTAATACGGTATGATGGCAGGGAAGAGGGTAAAAAAAGGGGTTTCCCCGGCCAATATGGGATACTTGACAGCTATGCCCTAACCTGAAATTCCCATCTCTATTACTTAGCCATCTAGAGTCAATACCTACATTCTCAACTCTCCTATCATTGCTTCCCTCTTGTCTGTAAAAAAAGTCTAGTTGATGCAAAGGATCTCCATTGGAGCAAAATCCAAAATAAATAAGAAACATCTAATGAAACTCAGACAGCAAACAGATGAAGTCTCAATAGGTAAAAATATAGGTTTAACTAGCATAGTTTGCCCGGCATTGCCGGGCTTTTTAAAATTGTGTTGGATACTAAAGGCTTTCGTTTATTTGTCGAAGCAATGGTGATGCGCTGTTTTAAATGGTGGTGTAAGTTTTTTGGATTTTGTGGCTTCGAGTAATTTTGTTTTTGAACTTGTTTTTTATGTTTATGTAAAAAAATGTAAATTTAATTTAATTTAATTTAATGTAATATTATTTAGTTTTAAATTTAATTTTGTTTTTTAAAATGTTCTTTTAAATTTTTTTTGTTTTGGTTTTTCATAGTGAAAAGTGGTTTTATTTTGGTAATTTTTGAGATTAGTGTGGTTTTTTTTTGAATGTTTGTATAATTTATGTGATTAAATTTAGAATTATTATTATTTTTTAAATATTTTAGAATGTTGTTTCTGTTTTGGCCACTGGGTGGTGGTGGTGAGCTTTTGAGCTTCTCATTGCATTTGGTACCTTCTGTCCTCTTGGTGTTGCTTCCGGTAAGTTTCCTCTTTCTCATTTGTGTTCCGGTTCTCATAGAAGGAAGACGTCTTTTTGTAAGTAATGTGGGGTTTTTTTGGGGGGGGGTTGGGGGTGGATTCTTTTTGGGGGGTGTAGGTGTGTGTTTATCTTGTTCATATTTGGCTGTTTGTTTGTGATTTTGTGTGTTTTTTCTAGTGTGTGTGTGTGTGTGGGGGGGGGTGGCTTTTTTTCTCGCAGGCCATGCTGGATGGCCCGTGGGAAGGAAGGCCAATTGCGGGGAGGCTTTTTTTCCCCATGGGCCATGCTGGATGGCCCGTGGGAAGGATAGGCATTTGCGGGGAGGCTTTATTTCCCACGGGCCATGCTTCATGGCCCATTGGAAGGAAGGGCATTTGCTGGGTGGTGGTTATTTCTTTCCCACGGGCCATACTTGCTGGCCCATGGGAAGGAAGGGAGAGGCAGTGGGGTGTTTATTCTTTTTCCCCGCGGGCCATACTGGCTTGCCTGGTGGGAAAGAAGGGCAGTTGCGGGGGGTGGGGGGGTGGGTTGTTTGCTTTAATTTTTGGTGCTCTGGCTGGCCCTTCGAAGAGAAGGGCAGCGGCGGCTGGGGGTGGTTTTTTTTGTTTGTTTCTCGTCTTTTTGGGCCGCCGGCTGGCCCTTCGATCGGAAGGGCCATGGTGGCGTTGGGGGGGGGTTCCCCCACGGGCCATGCTGGCTCGTTCATGGGGAAGAATGGCTGCGGCGGTGGGATTATTTTAAACTTTTGTTTTTCGTGCGCCGGCCCTTCGAACGGAAGAGTAGCGGCGGCGGTTTCTTTTTTATTTTCCCCCCCACGGGCCATGCTGGCTCGCCCGTGGGGTTGAATGGTTGCGGAGGCGGCTTTTTTTAGTTTTGTTTTTGCGCGCCGGCTGCCTCATCGTTCTGCTCGCACATTGCGCGCAGGACGCTGGTGCTTGTAGTAATGTGTTGGTGCTTTGTGTTTGTGCTGCGTTTTTTTAAATTCCTTTTCTTTTGATTGGCTGCGGCGCGTGTTCGAACGCTGCTCCGTGCGAGAGCCTCTCAGCCTGATTGGCTCTGGCGCGGCGCGGCGCAAGGACTTTCGGGAAGTGATGTTCTTTACGTTTCTTGCCGTTAGTGGAGCTGAGGCCCCCGTGCCGGATTTTTAAATCCTTCGTTGACCTGCGTAGGCAATTCGGCCGTGCTCTCGAAGGGAGGGTGCGGGTCAGTAGGGCAACGCACAGCAACGTATAGCCAATTCCAACGGTGAACACTTGGTTTTATAGGTTAAGATTTATTTTTTAAAAACCAAGCGCTTCAAAATTTAGTGGCAATTTATTATTTTGAGGCCTTTTTGGAGGCTATGAAAAAGAAGAAAGGAGCAATAAAACAGTTATGATAATAAGAAACTGATAATACAATGAATCGAGAGTATTTTCAATTGTACACATAGAACATGTCCAGACCGCCTCTTATGCTCATTATTGAGTTCTTGTAAGAAGAGGGAGGGGTGAAATAACATTTAGCTGGCTTCTTCCGTCCAAACACCCAAAACAACCTTTCCCTGTGTAATCAAATGGCTGATGAGCCATTTCTTCATATGGGCAAATGAAACACTTCCCTTGCTCCTCTGCAGAGGGTCAGGGAATGTGTAATTATTCCATCCCCTAGCAGCCGATCATTGTAGCACTGGATCATTTAGGAGGTTAAAAATATATGTTTTCTCTTTCCCCCCTTTTATTGTCAATTGAAAAACTGCTCAGAATCACAGTTTTGATTGGTGATAAAAGGAAAAACTGACAAATGTTCTTTACCCTCCTAATTGGGGTACACAGGAAGAGCCTCCTCAAAGACTGTGGTATTTATGAACCACAATTGGGTGTACTCTGATAATGGCAATCTTGGGATGCTGGCCAATCTTTCTCACACTGGATCAGCAGTGATGCACTGCAAAAATTTTTTACTACCTAATCTGTGGGCTGGCCAAATCTGTGGGCGTGGCCAAACATCCTGCATTATGGACTATGGATGTGGATGTGGCCAACCAAGTGGGCGTGGCCTGTGGGAATTTCCGCTACCAGTTCTGCAGAACCTGACAGAACCTGCTGCAGTGCATCACTGTGGATCAAGTGAAAGGAACTGCTGAATGAATTCACCTAGGTAAAGGTTTCCCTTGCTCAAAAGCCAGTCGTATCCGACTCTAGGGTTCAGTGCTCATCTCTGTTTCAAAGCTGAAGAGCCAGCGCTGTCTGCTTCTGCAGATGTTTCCGTGGTCATGTTGCAGGCATGACTAGACACCGGAGTGCACGGAACACTGTTTACCTTCCCACCGAAGTGGTCCCTATTGATCTACTTGAAATGTCTTGCTTTCAAATTGCTAGGTTGGCAGGAGCTGGGAGCTCCTGCAGTACTCGGGAATCGAACTGCTGACCTTCCGCCTCCCAGTCAGCGTCTTAGCCACCTGAGCCACTGCAGTCCTTGAATTCACCTAGAGGTGTCTTCATTTTGGCAGTTTCATGTATGGCCTAGACACAGAAGAAGAACCCTCCTAATTGATCCAGTGCTACAATTGGCTTGGAGGGGAAAATTATTACACTTTTCCTGCTCCTCTGCAAAGAAGCAGAAAAGTGTTTAATTCTAACATCCGATATGGTAAAGAGGCTCATCAGCACCTTTCAGCATACAAGCTTTTGCACCAGAAGCAGCCTTTGATGCCTGCAAGTCTTCCTTATAGTCATTCCCAGTGTCTGTAGGTAGTGGGAATGGCACATAGAGGAGCACTGGGGAAAAATAGATCTCCTAATGCTGTTCAAAAAGAAGAAGTTGGGGGAGCGGCTGTAGTTCTCCTGCATCCATAAAATGTGGATGCATGGAAATGATTGAGGGTTTCAAACAGTGGGCTAAACATCTGTCTGGTTAGGTTACTATGTGATCTCAAATAATATCTGAGTTATAGTGAACACTATTAACTAGTGACCTCAAAAAGTCATTAATCGCTACATTCCAAGCCTCTGCTCTCTTTTGCACAAATTGTCTGTCTTCTTAGAGTGAAGTCATGTACCATTAAGATCAGGGGTTCTCAACCTATGGCCCATAGCACCATTTCATGTGGCCTGTGTCACCATTGCAGCCACTGGAAGCAGAAGCAGACATGTTTATAATAGCTGCAAATGTACCCGTGGCTGTTGTAAACATATTTACGACAGCTTCAGATGTGTTTTATGGCAGCATTTATGGTGGGGGAGCCTGCTTAGCTGTCTGAGGGAGCGTGGTCAGGCCCACAGCTTGAAAAGGTTGAGAACCCCTGATCAAGATGTTTTGGTCAGATTTGCTTGCAGTTGATGTTTTGTTTTGTTTTTGCTTGTTTTGCTTCACCCACAACTCAAGACGACAGACTTCCTTGCTTTGACAAGACCTTAAGTGGCCTAGGCTTTAAAAAGGAGAGACTAAAAATGAGAGAGGGAGAGGGAGAGAGAGAGCGCTTCCAGGAGCAGCTGTTAGAGTAAGTAGCTAAGTGGGAGGGGAGATATGGGACCAAATTTGGCAAGGAGACATTAAATATGGATGATGGATGGGAAGAGATCCTGGACAGATGTCTAAATCTCTTTGAAATAAAAGAAGGTCAGAAGTCTCACTCAGGATCAACTCTGAAAAGTACTTTATATTAATGCTCTCTAAGTACTCCCACTTACAAACTGGGGTGTCTTGACCCCTATGTTGGAAACAGAAGGAAGGGGATGAGGCTCTAAGTACACAGAGACCATTCGTTAGGCTTAGCCCATGCCATGAGCATGCAATAGGATATCAGAAGTACTTTATTCATTCATTCAGGACTCTTATTTGGACTCTGTAAAATTAAATGAGAAGTTAACCCCAGGGAAGCAGCACTTCCTTTCAACTAACCATCCAGTCATTAGTAGGTGTTTTGTTCTCTCCCTCACACATCCCTAGCCTAGCAGACAGGTAAATTGTATACTTGGAGAGACACATAAATAGCAACAGATTTGAACTGCCTGCTGCCACCCATGCCTCCTCTTTGACTTGCACACAAAATGTGACTTTATTGTCTTGGTAAACGGTACAGAAAGCTAAGCTATGTTGGCACTTAACAGGCAGATATTTTTGATATCATTCAGTTATATTCTCCTTTCTCCTAACAATAAAATTACAACAACTTTAAAATCCAACAATTCACTGACTGTTAATGATATCCAAAATCTGCTTCCCAAGACATTCTCTGGTCTTGATGTTTGATTGGGTTCTTTTTCCCGTTTTCCCACCTCAGCAGTCTTATTTCTTCTCACACACCACAATCCACAGTCACTGCTGCATGATAAAGTTTATGAGTGAATTAGTTTTTCCTACCTCACTCTTTTAAAAAGGAGACAAAGCTTTCAAACTTTAAATATACTGACACAGTAACTGTACATATCAAGTTCCAGTCAGAGATGTTTAATGTTTAAGGAATGTATTCTCTTTTGTAGATTTTTAGCCATGGGTTATCTGTTGCCAGTTTGCTGGGCCTGTCACAACTTTACCTGTAGCGATGCCTGGCCGCTAGGGCGGCGTTAGAGCCCAGAGGAGACTGATCAATGACAACACGAGGCAACAGGAGCGAGATCAGATCAGTAGTTTATTGGAAAAAGGCAACATCATTTATAGGGAAAAAAGCGCAACGGTGGCAAGCTGTCATCTGACAGGAAAATTACCTCACCCACGTACACAGGTTAATGGGGAACTCCTCAAAGGGAAGTTAATTAACTTGGGGCAAACATGGGTTTAGGGGCTTCATTGTCTTGGGGATTAAGCGGGGACAAACATGGCTTATTTGCGCCAGGGATTTCCCGAGCCGGGAGGTGAACTATGCACTTAATGTTTGACCGAAGTCAGCTATCTGCTTACTTGGCAGCGTCGCAGGTCAGGTCACGGTAATTGGGTGAATCAAACCCTATGTTTTATTCACCCCCCTTAATTTGGCTGCCCGCAGAGCCCGCGGCTCAAGGAGCGTCCTCCTGAAGCGGCCTCTGCAAGGGCCGTTTCCATGCCCGATGGGCATGGGGAAACCGCATCTCCCCTTTATTTTCTATTTAAGGACCTGACTGGCGACCTTGCGCAAGAGCGGCATCAGCTGCTGAGCGGGTACGACGTCACGGGGTTCCCTTCTGCGGTGACACTTCGAGATCAGCGGGGGGATACATTGAGCAAAGCAACAAACGGCAATGCCTAGTATGACTACCCCCACCACCACCTTGAGCACCGTCTGAAGCCACCCCCAGGGGATCCACGACCACATCCAGTTCCACAGGGAACTCCACCAAGCCCCCCATGCGGAACCCTCAGTAATACCCTTGACTATGGTGTGGAGGTTCGTGATCTGGCTTTGGATCCTACGGGAGTTGTCAGTAAGATTAAAGCAGCACATTCCATGAACAGATTCGCAACCCAGGTGGTGCAGCAAGAGGAGGTAGTCGATAGCCGCTCGATTGTCAAGAACGGCACGGCGAAGTTCGGCCTGTTCCTGATTGAGGAGCGCTATCGCTGTGGAGGTATGGTTAATGGCTTTAGCCAAACCGCAAGCCAAGCGGCCAATCCTCCGCGCGTTGCCGACGGCCAAGCCTGGCACGCCGACAAGGCTGACTGCTAGGGATACATACTCAGCGGGACTCAGTACTCTGAAGCTGCTGTCACAAGAGCTGTCTAACTGGGCTGTGCGTGTGTGCCGTGTGAGCGGGGAAACATGGGAAACATTGGAAACATGTGGAACATGGGAAACATTTGTGCTTGGGGCAATCATGTCCTTAGTAGGAAGTAACAGTGTCAAACGACTGAGACAACACATTGAGTCCGACAGATTCGCAGGAATATAGTTCCATGTGAACTGGTTGCAGGTGAAAAACCACCCTGAAGGTAGGGTGACGTGAGCGTACAGCGAAGTGAGTGTCTCTGGTTTATTACAAGTCCAGTTGCCGCTGCCGGGGTCAAGGCAGAGGCGCCGGGACTGACCGCCTGAGGTGCAGCCGGTCATTCGGGTGCAAGCAGCGTCCGGGCTGACCGCCACTTGGGGGGTATGAAGGGTGGCTGCGTCAGCCGGCAAGGTTGATGCAAGTCGCAGTCCCCCCCAGCGTGCATATGCTGAGAAGGTGGTAGGAGTGTGTGGGCCAAAGAACGCCTTCAACAACCAGTCGCCATCCTTGGTGCGCGCGTCCAGAGTGTGGCACACGGGGATGAGACAGGTGCTGAGGATAGATGCAGAACCAATGTCCTGCTTCAGGCAAAAATCGGACTGGTTGACGAGACCCGCCAACCTTTCCCACAGGTTGTACTGCATTCGTGCAGAAAGATCTTCACCAGGCGGCAAACCGTCGGCCTGGATCGGAATAGCCTGAACGCCTCCCCCCAAAAGCAGGGAAAGGGCCAGGATGATGGTGATCGCCGCTGTGTTGGCATGAATCAGGGCAAAAACTGCTGCTAAGAGGTTCTCCGGTGTCGGCTCCTTCTCCTCGCGCTGGAGGGCGTCCTCAGCTTTGCTGCAAAGCGCCTTGACCATCCCCCAGGTGATCCTCGGCGCCGCCGGTGGCCGTCTCCTCCGGCGGGTCTTGTCGGCCAGCGTGAGGTCCTCCATCTCCGGGATCGGACTCGGGTCGGCCTGGGTCCACGCCATGTGGTTCCAAGTGAGGCTTGACGCACCGAGCCTGAATCCAAACGACACCTGTAGGAAACATAACTGCAGCATACCCTCTTCCCCAGGTTATGAGCGGCACCGGGCCCCTCCAAGAAGGGTCTGGTGGCACTCGGTACCGGACCATAGGTCGCGGGAGAGCTTCCGAATGGCGGAAATGCTTCTCCTGCGGCGTACAATCCGAAAAAACATTAAGGTGATTGTAAGTGAACAATACCTTGTTGAGACACATCTGTGCTTCTCCCTGTGACTTGGGGAGGGCTGGTGGCTCCCCCCTTTCTGTTTGTTTGTCAATATAGGACTTTAGCGTCCGATTGACCCGCTCTACAATCGCCTGCCCTTGCGGATTGTAGGGAATTCCAAATGTGTGCTTGATGTCCCAAGTCGCCATGAAGGCGGCCAACTGCCTGGAGCTGTAGGCCGGCGCGTTGTCCGTCTTCACGTGCCGCGGCTTGCCCATCGCCGCAATGCAGGAAAGGAGGTGCTGCTCCACGTGGGAAGCCGCCTCCCCTTTCTGCGCCGTTGCCCAAACGAACTGAGAAAACGTGTCAATGCAGACGTGCATGTATTGCCATCTGCCGAACTGCGGCACATGCGTGACGTCCATCTGCCATACCTGATTAGCCTCTGTCCCTCGTGGGTTGACCCCCCACGAGGGCCCCCCCGGCGCTCCTGCGCAATGCTGGCAAGAGCGGACTATACCTTGGGCTTGAGAAAGCGGCAGATTGAACTGTCTAGCGAGTGCCTTGGCATTTTGGTGAAAAAAGGCATGACTTTGGATTGGAGTAGTGAAAACTCCCAAAACTGAACGTTGCTGAATTTCCTTTGCCGCCGCATCCGCTCTGCTATTGCCCGCGGAAATCGGACCCGGTAGGTCCTGGTGACTTCGGATGTGGGCAATATAGAGCGGCTCTGTGCGGTTCCGCAAATGAAATTGAGCAGTGAGAAACAAGCTGAGCAAATTCTTGTCTATCGCGGGAGTGATGTAAGCTCCCGGTAGACTGTGAAGCAAATTCCTTACATACAAACTGTCAGTAATGATATTTAAACGTTCCTTGGCGAAGGTGCGCAAGGCAAGGTTCACGGCTGCCAACTCTGCCCGCTGAGCGGACTTCTGTGGAAGAGTTAGCAGCGTGCGCCAGGCTTCGCCCTCCTGCCAAGTCAGGACACCATAGGTGCGTCCGCCATCGGTAAAAACTGTCTTGGCCCCCTGAAGCGGGACCAGCGAGAGCAATTCGAACAAACTGACTGTTCCTGTCTGAAGTGAGACAAGTCTAGGGTCTTTGGGCAAGTGGTATGCTAAGCTTCCAGTGAATCCCTCCAGAGCTATCGGAAGCGAGTCACCTAGCTGCATCAACTGATGGATTTGTTCCTTGGTGAACGGGACTATGATCTTGGCTAAATCGTGCCCAGAGATGTCCCTTGCTCTCAGCCTGCCGCGGTAGATCACCGCGGAGACTAGTTCTTGGGGCGGAACAATGTTCCGAGAGGAGGTGTTAGGCAAGTAGACCCATTCCACAATTTTCGCTCCCTTCTCTGCGTCTACTCCTAGCGCCCCGGTGAACATGGATCCTGACCGTACGATGTACAAATTCAGGATCGGGGCATATGGCCCCTGGGCGATCCTATCCACCCACCTCTGGCCGAGAACTTGGTTCACCTTCTCGAGCGCCAAGCGCGCGTCTCGAGAGATTTTTATCCGGTCTGCCGGCTGCTTACCTAAGGTTAGCAGCGAGAAGAGCGGTTTTAGAAGATCCGTATCTAAGCGAAAATACGGTCTGGCCCAATTGATGTTCCCCAAAACTTGCTGCAACTCTACAAGGGTGACTGAGTCTTGTAAATTTATCTGAGGCAGAACTGGCGCTGCGAAAGAGCGGAGAAGCCGATGGCCCAAGTATGAGAAGGGCTCGGTTCTCTGCACTTTCTCAGGGGCAATGAGTAAACCTTTGTCCCCCAGGCTGGCCTGGAGGTCAGAAAACATTTCGCTGCCGAGCTGCGGCAACGCTACTAAAATGTCGTCCATGAAATGACACACAATAGCTTTAGGGTAAAGGCTTCGGAACTTTGCCAGTGCGTCGTGAACATAAATTTGGCACAGGGTGGGCGAATTGAGCATGCCCTGTGGCAAAAATTTCCACGCGTACCGCTGCGTGGGCTCGCCGTGGTTCATGACCGGCACCGTAAAGGCGAACCTTTCCCGGTCCCTGGGGTCTAAGGGAATTGTATAAAAGCAATCCTTGAGATCTACGACTAGGATCTCCCACCCCTCAGGAATCATGTTCGGATTTGGGATGCCGCATTGAAGCGGGCCCATCGGCTGAATGCATTTATTGATCTCTCTGAGATCGTGGAGGAGTCGCCACTTCCCCGACTTCTTCTTAATCACAAAAATTGGCGAATTCCAGGGGCTTGTGGACTGTTCTATGTGTCCTGCGTCTAGCTGTTCCTTGACTAGCTGCTTGAGGGCAACTAATTTCTCTCCCACTACCGGCCATTGTTCTACCCATACCGGAGTGTCGGTGAGCCATTTAAGTGGCAACGCCATTACCCGAAGGTAAGCGTAGCACTGTACTGCTGCAGAATGTCTCGCCCCCAAAGGTTGATGTGCACGTCAAGAATGTGCGGCCGAATTACCGCTGTGCCGTCAGCCCTTGGGATTGTGACCTCTACCCACTCTCGGCTCCTGAACGCTTCCTGAACGCCCCCTACCCCCCACACATCGGAGACCGGCTCAATGGCCCACTCTCTTGGCCACTGGCTCCTGCTTATCACGGACACATCCGCTCCGGTATCGAGTAACCCTGAGAACACCCTTTTGTTCAAAAATACCTCGATAACGGGGCGCTGCTTCCACTCAATGTTGGTCTCCACTGTCGCTAAGACCTGGTATCCTTGCACTGCCTCACTCGCGCTCGAGCGGTCTGCTGAACCGGACTCTGAGCTGTCCCTGAGCCTTCCCTGGCTGCCTGCTGGCGAGTGACAAGGAACCAAGATCAGTTGCGCTAACGTGTCTCCCTTGTGGATCGTTTGGGGCAGGTGCGTCCAAAGCTGGACCTGGAGAATGCCTGAAAAATTCGAGTCAATGACTCCTGGAATTATGAGAATTCCGCGTGTTCCAGCTACACTACGGGGCAAAACTAAACCTATAAAGCCTCTGGGCAGGGGTCCCATGTACTGGGTGTCGACTAGATAGACTGTGCCTGGCAGGTCGCACGTAACGTCCGCCTGGCAAGTCAATTCCAGCCCCGTGCTGCCCTTGGGGCTGGCCTGTGCCCTCGCAGTGCCTGGGAGGTGCCTAGACTCTAGTCTAGCTCTGGGGAGTTCTGGATCTGGGTGAGGGAAGCCTCTGTTTGGACTGGGGCCAGAGACGTGCCCGGACTCCGGTTTCCCGAACTCGGACAAAACCTGGCCCAATGGTAGCCCTTCTTGCACTTCGGGCAGAGGGTGTTCGGAGCCTTGGGGCGGCCGGACTTTTGTCCGCCTCCCTTGGATCGGCACTCCCTAGCGAAGTGGCCGACCTTGCCACAAGTGTGACATGCCCCTTTGGTCTTTCCATTGGATCTTCTTCCCCCCTGCACCGCTGCCGCTAGCAGACCCATCTTATAGGAGTCTGTGCCAACGTCGGAGCATGCTCGAATCATGTCCGTTAAGGTGATGTCAGGGCGATTGCCCAGGGACTGCAAGACTTTACGGCAGTCCAGGTTGGCGTTGTCTTTGGCTAGCTTAATCATGAGCTCTTCCTGGGCCTGCTCATTGTCAATCTGCCTGCTAATTGCTTCTTCCAGGCGATTGATGAAGTCCATGTAGGGCTCTTGGGCTCCCTGCTTAATGGCGGTGTAATTCTTGGCCGTTTTGCCAGACGCTGGGACTTTGAAGTATGCCCTATAGGCAGCCTCGGCTGACATCTCTAGGGTGGCGAGAGGCAAGTTGATCTGAGCGTTGATGGACTCAAAGGCACCTGAACCATACAACTGGTCAGGGATTACCGCGCCTCCCATCCTGGCGGCCCGAGCTTGCGCCTCTAGGCGGAACTCGCTGTCCCAAATCATGTACTGGCTGGGGGTAAGCATCATCCTCATGACGGCTTTCCAATCGTGAGGAATCCACATGGTGGTCTCGCACACTTGCTGAAGCGTGCCCCTCGTAAAACGGCTTTGGAGCCCTGTCTCGGAAATTGCTTTCCGTAAAGCCATGAGAAGCTTGTACGGGACTGGGGAGTGTACTATCTGCTGTGCGCCCGTGAGCGCGTCCATCTCCAAGCGGATGGGACAAATCTGTCTAAGCTCAGCTAGCTGTTCAACTGGCAATTCCCCCTTCTTGAGTTCTATCTCAGCTGTGCGCTGAAGGGCACTCTTCACGACTAGGGAACCTGGGGCTGTCAGAGAAGCGCCAGCGCCTCTCATTCCTTGCGTTCCCTCGGTGACGTCTGCAGCTGTCACCGCGGGAAGGCTCCCTGCGCTACTCTGCTGATACTTGAATGTCGGATAGAGTGCGGCGGGCGCAGTCGGCTCGACTGGCATGCCTGATGGCTTCTCTAACGGGGGTTCTTCCGCTTCTACCCGGACTGGCTCGATCTGCTCTAAGAGTCTCCTACATTTCGCCAGGTGCGGACTATCCCTCCTGGAGCTTTCGGGGTTTGCTGAATGCAGTCTCCTATCTGATCCCAGAGCTTCAGGGTTAACGTACCTACTTCTGGGTAAAGTAAGCAGTGTTCCCTGAGGTACGCCAAAAGTCTCGCTAGCTCCCTGCTGTGAAATCGGAAATTAAAAACCCTGGCCAGGATTATGAACTCTTGCTCCCGAGTTCTTTGGCTAGCGGACGGACTTGGTCTATGAGAACAAGTCCCCATATTACCTGCGATGGTCCTCTGAGGTTTCCCCCTCGGGACGAAGAGCGACGCGTCTTTGCAGGCAACAGGTTCGGGCGACGGGTGTCTGGGGTAGACCTCGGAGCGTGGACCTTCTGCCACGGGCCCTTCTATCGGCCTCTGCGATGTCAGGGGCTCACAGCCTGCCCTGAGCGGAACGCGTTTCCCTCTATGGCAAACCTCTCGAAAGCGGGGAAGGAAGCGGTAGGAATGTCTCTCTGGAATGCCTCGCGGCGGGCCGTTCTCTGTCCGGCTGGCTGCCGACCAGAGCGCCGCGCTATCCTCCGGGCTGGCGGGTCGCGGTTCAAGCGCGGAACCGGACCGCGTGGAGCGCTACTCACGAGCAGACCTCTCCGGGGTCTCTTACTCACGAGTAAATCACGTCGGGGTCACCAGCTGTAGCGATGCCTGGCCGCTAGGGCGGCGTTAGAGCCCAGAGGAGACTGATCAATGACAACACGAGGCAACAGGAGCGAGATCAGATCAGTAGTTTATTGGAAAAAGGCAACATCATTTATAGGGAAAAAAGCGCAACGGTGGCAAGCTGTCATCTGACAGGAAAATTACCTCACCCACGTACACAGGTTAATGGGGAACTCCTCAAAGGGAAGTTAATTAACTTGGGGCAAACATGGGTTTAGGGGCTTCATTGTCTTGGGGATTAAGCGGGGACAAACATGGCTTATTTGCGCCAGGGATTTCCCGAGCCGGGAGGTGAACTATGCACTTAATGTTTGACCGAAGTCAGCTATCTGCTTACTTGGCAGCGTCGCAGGTCAGGTCACGGTAATTGGGTGAATCAAACCCTATGTTTTATTCACCCCCCTTAATTTGGCTGCCCGCAGAGCCCGCGGCTCAAGGAGCGTCCTCCTGAAGCGGCCTCTGCAAGGGCCGTTTCCATGCCCGATGGGCATGGGGAAACCGCATTTACCAGAGCCCCTTTGGCCAGGTCTTCCCAGGGTAATCCAGAATGGCCTTCATGGCTACCATAGCGGTCACGTGGTGCAAGCGCATGCCATACTTTGCCCAGTCCCAGCAATGCCTTAATTGACCTGTTACCACTTCTCATGACGTGGACACGGGGTTGGAGGAGGAGAAATTTTTTTAACAGTGAAAACACTCACACGGGATGGCGGTGGGGGAAGAAATAGGAAGAGAGAAATCAAACATCTCATTTTACACCAGGGGTTCTCAACCTATGGCCCATGGACTGGATCTGGTCTGTGGTGCCAAATCAACCAGCCCACACGGTTGCTCCAGCCATTGCCAGAATCAGCTGTGGACTCATTTACGGCTCTTGTAAATGCATTTATGACAGCCATTGACTCATTTACAGCTGTTGTAAACACATTTACGATGGTCGCAGACTCATTTATGGCTATTGTAAATGCATTTACAATAGCCGTAAATGAGTCCACAGCCAATTACAGTGGCGGCAGCAGTGGTTGGATCACCAATCTGGCCCACAAACTGTCTGAGGGAGTATGACCCGGGCCCCGACTTCAAAAGGTTGAGAACCCCACAATCATTATTATTTCTATTTTCAAGGTTCAATTGATGACGTGTATTTGTATTTACTAAAATGGCACCAACTAAATGAAGAACAGAGAGAAAGAATCAAGCTTGGAGAAATCTAAAGGTTTAAAATGTACAGTACTGTATGAAAAAATGTGGAAAGAACTGTAACGTATCGGGGAGAGGATTGAAAAACAGGTACATGAAGACTGAGTACTTTCAGTGGTCATGAAATGCTGATTGTTTGTTGAGAAGGAGAAATGAAAAACAGTATAAAATAGGATACAATAGCCTGAAAGAGGGAATAGGTGGTTCACTGGTACAATACAGGAGGAATGATACATATTGCCAGTTTTAGATCCCATTTTTGTTATACGGTACTATGAAGAAAGACACAAGATGAGAAATAGAAAATGCTGTGACCAACAGACACCTCTTAACATTTGAGAGAGCAATTCCTCTCTATATGTACTAAGCATATAATCTAGATTGATTCTGAAACTGGACAGGGTTCAGGTGTGTGTTCAATCACTCTGACACCCCTCTTTAGAAAAATAAAGAACTAATGTTAAATGAAGATCTTCTCTCCCTGACGTACACCTTACCATGGCAAGGGGGACTGAATGTGTCAGAGAAGATGAGAACAATACTATTAGGAGGTGAGATTCTGTTATAAACTTGGATGCCTTGTATGGTCACCCAAGATGGAATGGTTAAAGCTGAGGAAACAGACCAAAATACATCTACCTGCTTCAGGAATAACAGTCACTTCAGCAGAAGATAAAGGACAGCTCTAATGATGGTGGGGTGAAGAAACTCCTATGGGTCAGCTACTGCGCAGGTGAAATTGACACTAAGGAGGATGTTTCATAAACAATGACATTCAAGCTAATTTTGGTAAGTATCGTGTGGAAGAGGCTACTGCTGAATATTTCTTACATTCAAATCTCTATGATGAGACAATCCAAAATGAAGCAAGAGATACTGCTGGAAGTTGAGACTCCCAGGTCAGAAGGCACTCAATCAGTTACCAGGGAAGGGCAAAGAATACATAGAAATAGCAATGTTGATAATAAAGCAACAAAGGTAAAGCTGAAAGGACATACAGTAAAATTCCGACTTACATATGCCTTGAGTTACATAAAAATCGACTTAATGATAATTGCTCTAAAATCATGTCCCGATTTACATAAATGTCCCGATTTACATAACACAATTCCTGTAATAAAGTGAGTAGTAGTAGTAGTAATAATTTCCTATGGGTTTGCTTCGAGTTATGTAAAAATGCATTTTTCCTATGGGGTTGCTTCAATAAACATAAATATCATTTTCCCATGGGTTTGCTTCAAGTTAAGTACAAAAATACATTTTTCCTATGTGTTTGCTTTGAGTTATGTAAAAATTAATTGTTCCTATGGGTTTGCTTCGAGTTAAGTAAAAAACCGATTTACATAAAAGCCTACGGAACAGACTTTTTATGTAAGTAGGGGTTTTACTGTACAGTATAGTGCAAATCAAGCCTGACGTTTCTCAGGAAGAAAAAATAATGAAATAGAAGATGTCATACTTGGGACATATCATGAGAAGGCAAGACTCACTGGAATAGACAATGGTGCTATTTTGCAGGTCACTCAGTCACACGGGGTGCGGTGGCTCAGTGGTTAAAAAGCTCACCTTGTTAGCTGGAAGGCTGGCAAGTTGGAGTTCGAGACCTGGATACTGCATAACGAATTGTACGCCCGTCTCTATCCCAGCTCTTGGGGATATGAAAGGAGCCGCATTTGGGCATTACCTGAGCGGAGTTTCTTCTGCAAAAACCCTTTCATAATTTCTGACATGAAATTATTATTATTCATTCACAGTGTCACCATATGTTTGTTTTAACTATGCTTGCTCACTGTTCTGGGTGGCCTGTTGGCCAATACGGCAGGATATAAGACCGGCCGGCCGGCCGGCCAGCCGAATCAGGTATGTAACAACCATGTCAAAGATCTGGCAAATACTCAGTAAAGTAAACCGCCATGTCAAGAAGGCCATCTCCTTCTATTGATCACTTAGATTTTCTTCTCTCACAAGACATCAATGAAGAACCTTCTTCTCACTTGCTTGCCAGGTATAAAGAACTTTCTGTCTCTCACATACTAATGGAACAACAGGCTGACTGTAGAAATTACAGCCCACCAACCATTCTAGATGAAAAATCTGAAAAAGATAAGCAAGTTGTCAGGTACAGAAGGCTCACCACTTCATAGACAATCCTCTAAGGTCAGTTTGATAGCTTTCATAATATAGTCCGTAACCTGAGGGCTTTTCCTCTTTTTAAATCTTAATTATGTCATAAAACACAACACATTTTTTTAAAAAAGAAGAAAGTAGCAGTAGTTGCATGGGAGACGCAAGAGCTGGTGAGAAGAATTCTGAATGGCAGAAATAAATCTGATGCAGGTGTGGGTTATCAACAAGGCACAAGTGGATAATGGAAGAAAGTGGTTCCCACAGGGGCACCAATATATTGTTTTAAAGCTAAGAGTTACAGACAGTAATTCTTGATGGCCATATTTTTAAAACTGTGAACAGCTCCTTAGTTATTTAATGTATGGCAATAAGGTTTTCTGGATGAATGGAAGGAAAGAAAACAAAGTTGAATTCACTCAAAGTCTTCTCTCTGTATGCCAATTACATTCTGTGCCAGATTCAAGATTCTTGCACAAAAACCCTACATGGTTTGGGACCTTCCTACCAGATGGTGCAACTCTCCTACAGAAACACCACCCGCATTATGAGGACCTCTTAAGCAATGTTGTTGGTGACTACCTCAAGAGAAGCTAGAAGGAGTGACACTTGGTGGTGGCCTTTTTCTTTTTTTCAAAGCAGCTGCCAGATTGGACCAGGGGGGCTGATTTGAAGCCACAATAATGAGACATAGAACATTTAGAACAGGAGTTCTCAAACTTTTAAGCCGGGGGCCAGGTCAAACTCCCTCAGACAGCTTTGGGGGCTGGATGGCCATTTTGCCCTTCCTCCACCACATGGCACTTCCTGGTATGGTGGAAGCAGTGGGGGGGCATGAAATGGTGACAGGGCTGCATCTGGCCCACAGGCCACAGGTTGAGAAACCCTGTTTTAGAATCAGAGAATCACAAGGTTGGACGGGGTCTTTTAGGCCATTGAGTCCAACCCCCAGCTCCATACCTGTCAAGCACGGCTTTGGACAATACGGGACCCACGCAGAAGGCTTCTTAGCAGAACCCTTCTGTGCATGTGCAGAACCCTTCTGCACATGCGCAGAAGGGTTCTGCGCATCCCCTTCTGCGCATCCCCTTCTGCACATGCGTAGAAGGGTTCTGCGCATGCGTAGAAGGGTTCTACGGAGAAGGAGATGTGCAGTAACTACTTTCCCCTGCTGTCAAATTACGGGATGGTGGCGGGTCCAGGTGGGAAAGTAGAAAAAGTGGCGCTGACTTACGGGAAATCCCGGCCAATACAGGATACTTGACAGGTATGCCCAGCTCAATCAAAACCGATATGACAGATGGTTGTCCAATTCTCTCTTGAATGCTTCCAGTGTTGGAGCACTCATCACCTTTCAAGACAGTTGGTTCCACTGTCATACTGCTCTAACTGTTAAGTGTTTTTCCCCCTGATATTCTGCCAATATTAATTTAATTTCAGTCCGTTATTACTTGTCCTTCACTCTGGGATGATGGAGAACAGATCCTTCTCTTCCTCTTTATAATTATCTTTCAGGTATCTGAAGAGTGCTATCAGTCTCCCTTTTTCAAGGCTAAACATGCCCAATTCCTTTAGTCATATGGTTTGGATTCCATTCCATCATCCTTGTTGCCCTTTTCTGTACCTGCTTTACTTTGTTTGCAAACTTTCTTAAAGTGTGGTGCCCAGAATTGGACACAGTACTCTAAATGTGGTCTAATCTTCAAAAGGTTCCAGGCTATATTAAAGGGTACACTTTCAGTTCACATGGAATGCCTGTGCATCAAGTCTGTTCAGCCCCAAATACACTTACACCAAATGAGGGTGCATCCTGAAATACCCATCACTTCTGTGCATCTCAATACACCTTAAATGGCAAGATCAGGGACAGTAGATATTCGTAGAAGCTAGTTCATTGTTACAGATTTTCTCATTAAGGACATTCCTTGAATATTCAAGAAATCTCAAGGGTTCATGGGAACAGTTTTACTTCAGTTGCTGAGCTTTCCTATCAGAGAATTGCTTCTGACCTCAGTATAGGAAAGAAATGGATATAGCACAACACATATGTCATAAGGGCAATCAGGGAATAACTGCTTTTACAATTTGCAAATGCATATTTTTCAAATGTTTAAATTGGCATCCACATAGTTTAAACCCCACACTTCTTGACAAATGGAATAAACCACCATCCTCCACCTTTCCAATATCCTTGTACATGCCTTAAAACTCTCAAGAGCTTCTCCCTACCTAGTCTCTTTTTGCAAAGACCAAGGGTTATATGCAGTGATGGGCATGAGTTGGATCGGACCAGTATGCGCGTACCGGTAGTAAAAATGGCCGTGCTGTCTTCGAGCCAGTGCTGTCTGCGTCTGCAGACGTTTTTGTGGACATGTGGCAAGCATGCCTCAATACCAGAGTGCACAAAACACTCTTTACCTTCCCACCAAAGTGGTACCTATTTATCTACTTGCAATTTCTTGCTTTTGAACTGCTAGGTTGGCAGGAGCTGGGACAGAGACAGAAGCTCACTCCATCGTGCAGTACTCAGGAATCGAACTCCAACCTTCGAGTTCAGCGTCTTAACCACTTGAGCCACCGCAATTCGCAGTAAAGTTAAAGGGAGACCTTTACCTTTACTATAAACGTGTTACCTCTCTCCTGCTCTCTCACTTCCCCCTCTCCTCTTCTTAACCCTTCCTCCCCCACCAAACAGTTGCCAGGTTGTTGGTTGTTGTTGTTTTTTGGGGGGGTAGCTTGAGTCCAAGGTAATTAGTTACAGAACAAAACCCTTTTTCATTTGCGCCATTTTTTCTACTTCCCCATTTGAGATCCTACTTGCTTCCACTCCATGGCTGTTTCATTAAAAGATGAAAATCACAATTACACACCTCCAGCATTTCATCTAGTTTGGCTTTGAACTGGATTCCAGATTGCTCACCCTCTCCTCCCATAATCTGGTTTCTTTTCTAGGCCCGTCATTCACCTTTAGATCCTTAGCATTAGAGATCTGCATATCTCCTATCTAAAAGGTGAGCTCAACCAAGACCCATGTAAATCGTTGATTGGAAAAGTCAGTTTATTGGACTAAAATTTCCAGGATCCATGCCTTGCCCTGCTAAAGATGACAATGGAGGCAGGCTTCTGGGAACTTCCAGCCAAAAAATGACTTTCCCATGCTGTTATCAAGGCCAACAATTATTTCTAAACACAACAGCAATCCATGATCCAAGCAGGATGACGTCCCTTAGTGGTGGGATAAATAAATAATTTCATGTCAGAAATTATTCTGGGTTGAAAAGATTTTTGCAGAAGAAACTCCACTCAGGGAACGCCCAAATGAAGCTTCTTTCATGTCCCCAAGAGCTGGGATGGAGATGGGTGCTCAATCCATCATGAATTACCCGGGTCTTGAACTGCCGACTTGCCAGCCTTCCAGCTAGCAAGGCGAGCTTCTTAACCACTGAGCCGCAGAAGCAGCAGCTCATACTGGCATCATGGGACACCACTACTACCAGCCAGATTTGAGAGCTCACAAAGAACATAAGAACAGCTACCAAAGAGGGTAGAATGATGATGCTTATCACCTGTTTGCCTCTCCCACGATCTGCTATGCAGAAGTATTTTGCTACAAAATATTGTGGTTTCATATAACAGTCATGATTAATTCCCATCGGCAGATCTATGCTCCATCAATCTTTTGAATACTTTTAGAGTCATCAAAGTCACCGGTCGCCACCATATCCTGTGGTGGCGAATGTTTCAAGCAAACTTTACATTGCGTGAATTCCGTTCAGTGCAAGTGTCTCCGCCATGTATGCTTTGCAAATTATTCATGTTGGGCATTCTTCTAAAACCACAGTGCCCCAGATGGGATTTAGAGGCAAACCATCAATATGCGAGTTGCTTAGAATCAGAACAATATTTCTTCAAGATAGCTGATGACAGGTTCAAAAAGACGGATCGCTGCCTTTTACGTGTACACTAATCTCACTGCTATGTCTAGTGAAAGAAAAGGGGTTTTCTTATCAGCTCCTCCAAAGTCCAAAACCTATTACAATAAGCAAAAGAAGGAATAAGAGAAAAGTGGAACTTGGAGAAGTGTGATTTTCTTCTTTCCGATTTTAGGTCAGAAACCCCTTATAAAATGTAGTGGTATATTTTGCAGGATCGCAATTTTCCCTCTAGACCAGGAGTTCTCAACCTTTTAAAGCCACGGGCCGGATCCAGCTCCCTCAGACAGCTTTGGGGGCCAGATGGCCATTTTGCCCTTCCTCCACCACATGGCACTTCCGGATGTGGTGGAGGTGGGCCACATGAAATGGTGCCACGGGCCGCAGTTTGAGAATCCCTGCTCTAGACCTTGCTATCAAAATATGTAACAGTTACAACCAGTTATAAGCATCTCAGCGAATAAACAAAACAAAACAAAAAACTATGTAGCACCTTGAAGACTAACTGTTATATTTTGATATTAGCTTTCATGAATCATTAGACACGGGAGTGGGACTTCATGGCATCAATTTATATACACTAGCAGGGGTACCCGGTGTTGCCCGGGAGTTGGATCAATTCTGGCGCAATGCGCCCCCCCCCCCCTTCACTGTGCTGCAGGCTCACTTGTTGGTGTTCTTCTTTGTGTATTCCAGTCATACTTGTAGATGGCTCGGTGTTGCTGTGCAGTGCTGAAGATGTGGCCGGGTGGTGAGCTATGTCTTTGTGTAGCTATTGGAGGACCTCTTGATAAACCACGCTCCTTGTCTGGCCCTCTGGTGCCAGGATGTATAAATTGTCTGGTGACACCACCCTGGAGCATGCGACATATAGCTGGCCGTGGGAGAAACACGGCGTTGTCAAGGCATTGAACATTTGTAAAAAGACATATTGATCTGTATACTTATCTATCATGCTGACCAATCACTCTGTGCCTCTGTACCTGATGTATATAATTTGATGCCATGAAGTCCCATGCCTGATGAAGTGGACTTGATCCACAAAAGCTCACATTAAAACAGTTCTCAACCTTTTAAAGCTAGGGGCTGGGTCACGCTCGCTCAGACAGCTTCGGGGGCCAGAGGGCCATTTTGCCCTTCCTGCACCACATGGGACTTCCTGGTGTGGTGGAGGTGAGTCACATGAAATGGTGCCATGGGCCGCATCCAGACCACGGGCTGAAGGTTGAGAACCCCTGCATTAAAATTTAACAATTAGTCTTCAAGGTGCTACAACGTTGTTGTTTTGTTTATTCTCTGATATGCTTGTAACATGGACTAACACAGCTACTATTTTTAAAAAACCAACCAATTATAAGTAATATTACTTTACAATTTGCAAACATAAAACCTGCTGAACCTTGAATGAAAATTACATATACAGCAGTGTTTTCACCCTGGATTGAGTAAGCAAATTTTCCCAAAGTTTTCTACACATTTTCAAAGGTTCCGGTATCACACAACCCCCATTTATACTTTGAATAAAATTATGTATTACTATGCTTTGATTTGTAATTATTATTATTTTGGCAAGGGCCAAGAGAGTGACATTTTGCAGGCTAGCACAATATACTGCAGTGCCTTCCTCCCTCCCCCACCTATGGATGAAAATTATTGGTGCGCACCACAGGAAATTACTCTCTAACTCTCCACTGGCTGCCTTCAGACATTGGTTAGCAGCACTATTATTTCCTCCAAAAAGGACCACCAATGATCAAAAGTGCGGTCACCATGAAAACCGCAGAACAAATGCTGACAGCCTTTTTCAAAGCAAACAGCGACCAAAGAATCAGCCTCTGCTCTTGGATACAGCTGTATTTGGACCCAGTGGGCAAAGAGAAAACAGTATGTTGCTAGGTTTGCGCACGCTTTCATGCTGTGGGCATTGTCAGCATCTAGGAGTATGTGTATGGGTTTGTCAGCAAGCTTGGGGAGATGGAAGACAGGGCTTCTTAAATGGTCAACCATGTCACTGATGAAGAAGTTGAATGGAAGTGCTCCTTTTTAAGCACTTCTGTCTCTTGATATATTTCAAGTACAGTACAGTACTCCCATTTTAATTTATGTTCTCTTTGCTGTTCTATGCTGGTCTTGGACTGTAATAAAGATTTGATTCATGCTGTGGGGACATGTGCCAGCCAGGACACTTACTTGACACAGCCTGACACAACATGCACATTGACATTTCTGTGCCACTGAATTTACTTGCACTGGAACACTGAAGGTGGTCAGTTTGATATGCTGCAGGCAACACATGGTTGAAGTCACATTTGGATCTCAGCGTTATGAACCTGACAGACCTTCAAATTAAACAAGCATGCATGCAAATAAAGTCCATGTTACTTCATGATGACCAACTGCAAAAACGATCAAGCTAATTTGAAAACTGGCGGAAATGTTTTCAGAGTGGTAGTCATGTTAACTAGTCTGGTCAGGTTATCCTGCTATGGTAATAGAGTAGACACTGCCAGCAACTCAATGCCAATGCCAGTCTTGAGGACTAATGGCCTTGGGTGGACCATACTGCCAGCGACTCCATGCTGAGTGTCAGGCATTTAACTAACCTGACAACCCTGAGGATTAACAGCCTTGGGTGTTGAAGTCCACAGGGAAGGGCGATGGTCCCCAAGTGGATTAAGTCTCTTGATGGAGGGCAGCAACTTCATCAATACTGGCCTGGGGCTGATGAGGACTTTGCATGCCAAAAGGGTTCAGGACCAGAAAGTGACTCGTGGAACTGCATCAGTGGTACGGGTGTCATGTTGAGATGCAGAAGGCAAATGGAAGACCACTGCATTATATTGCTCCCAGGACAATCTGGTCGCCAACATTCAGAATTGGATATGGCATTTAAATAAGAAGAAGTTAGTCTGTATAGGCATATCAGAAAACAAACAAACAAATAAAGTAAAACAACGTTTTAAAAGTTTGTCTGAGGAAGTGGGCTTGATCCACAAAAGCCCCCCATTAAAATATAGCAGTGAGTCTTTAAGGTACTACATTGTTTTTGTCTTTTTAAAAACAAGCAAACATCTGATTTGTTGTTGTTGTTTTACTGATACCAAAAATGTGAAAAGCTACTATATGACAATCAGACTTTTTAGCACTTAAAAATATTCCATCTTCCAAATACATGCAGTAAGTGATAAATATTGTTTAGCTCTTAGAGGTCTTCCTAAAACACCCTCCCATCCATATGGTAGGCATGAGAAAACATAGTGTTCCATGACGAACTGTCAAGGTAAAGCTTGGAACCATACAAGAACCAAGCCAATGCCTGACACCAGGGTTCCCAACTGAAGGTCCATGGGCCGGATCTGGCCCATGGCACCATTTCATGTGGTCCCTCACCACTCCAAGGCCATTCAAGAAACAAAATGGCCATCCCTTTGAAGATGTTGGGACAAATGGTCACCTCCATCATGCAGGCATGAAAAAATGGTGTAACCTGGCCCCTGGCTTGAAAAGTTTGGGAACCCGCTTTACACAGCTTGATTACAGAGCTACAAAACTTGGAAGAATGGACCCAATTGAATCTACTTCCCCAAAGCACGAATCCTAAACCACCCTTGACAAAGAACTGAACATTCCTTCCAATTATGGTCATCCACTGATGATGAGATACAAGTGGCACTAACAGGCTCTTGGGTTTCACCTCCTACCACAGGGATTCAATATTGTTGAAAATTAACCCACCCAACACTTGTCAAAGAGCTTTCAATGAGCTCCACAGATGCAGATCCCACCACTTTGGTAGCTTAAGTGATTTGTTGCTCTGGTGCTCCCTCCTACACTGCTGGCTCGTTCCCATACGGAAGAATTTATGAATATCATTCAGGCCGCCGTAGAACACCCAGGGCTCAACTGTGTGCACTTTGCTGATCTCTGCTGGTCAGATCAGCAATGACAACAACAGATTGATGGCATGGTTAAACTGACATGTTCAACACCTTAGTAAAGGTAAAGGTCTCCCTTGTTTGAAAGCCAGTTGTATCCGACTCTAGGACTCATTGCTCATCTTCTATTTATAACCAAAGATCCAGCGCCGTCTGCGTCTACAGATGTTTCCATAGACATGTGACAGGCATGCCTCAACACCGGAGTGCACGGAACACTGTTTACCTTCCCACCAAAGTGGTCCCTATTTATCTACTTGTAATTTCTTTCTTTGGAACTGCTATGTTGGCAGGAGCTCACTCCGTCATTGGGTACCTGGAAATCGAACTCCGACCTTCCAGCCAGCAATTTCAGTGTCTTAACCACTTGAGCCATGGCAGTCTCTTGTTCAACACCTTACATTTGGAAACATTCGTATCCTTAGATCTAACTGGATGATTCAACATGTGTATCATAAACCTCCATGTATCATAAACCTTTCCTTTGAGAGGTAAATCTTTCAGAAGCTTGCTTTTGTTTCCTTACCTCCACATGTTGAAAATTAACTTGCCTTTGTTTTGTGGTGGGTCATTGGAAAGTAAACACAGCTTTCATTTGCAAGTTTGATTGTCCAAGCAGCGTGCTTTGAAGGAATTATATCTCTGGATGGAAAGCACAGCGTCAGCTTCTGACAGCAAATCTAGCATCCAGCCTACTTTAACTCATTGACAGAATTAATGTATAAATTCTTCTGCTGATGCACTGGGAATCAAAGAAGCTGCTAACTAGAAACACTTTTGAAAACTGTGCCACATTGTCAGTTCTGCAAAAGAAAAAGAGACCAACTTCATCTAAGATTCTATCAAAGCACATCTGCATTGTTATAGTAGAAAGAAGACACCAAGAAAAGGAACTAGCTCACAGCATAAGATTGTCCAACTTTTGATTTAAAAAGTTAATTGCACTGCAATGAATGCAAAGTGCAACTTGGTGCTTTATCACTGATAAAATTGTCACAATCGGGCAGAATAATGGGATTCTGGGTTTTCTAGATTCCAGTGTTGGCTGCCTAAACAGATACAAAGTTTTCAAGGAGGCAATTTTCTCTTGCAACACTCAACAACTGTACTTCAATGGTCCTAAGAAGGGGGTGAAGTGTGAACAAGATGTTGTTGTTGTTGTTGTTGTTGTTGTTGTTGTTGTTGTTCAGTCAAACAGTCGAGTCCGGTCCTTTGTGACCCCACCATGTACCACAGCACGCCAGGCTCCTCTGTCCTCAGCCATCCTCTGTAGTCTGCCCAGATCTATGCACACTGCCAGGGCCGGATTTAAGCATAGGCCTCCTAGGCTGCGGGCTATGGGCCCGCACCACAAAGAAACACCACATGATTCTATGTCAATGTCTAAAATCAGTTTTTTTGTTTTAGTAAATAAATAGTATAAAAGTTTGGTGATCATTTATCATTTGCATTTGGTTTAACTTAATGTGGTGTTTGGGTGTTTGACCAGCCTGACAAGAATATCTCCTCCCACTGTCTGCCAGCCGGATGTTTCGTGAAGCGCAATGAGCACATACTGTTTCATATTAAGACATTTTCAATACAGCAAAGTAAAGTTGTAGTAAGTATTTTTGTAATTTATTTTTTTATTTTTTCGTTTAATCTAGTATTATTACCTTAATGGTGTTCAGATCTTTTCATTTTTATCATCTCATGAATTCATCTAATTCTAAATACTGTATAGGAATGCCGTACATGAATTTTCTATAATTTAATAATAAACTTTAAACATTTATTTTTCAGTTTTTAATTGGATAATTGCTGAAAATGCGGTTTTTGTAGGTTACTTTTTAAAAAAATACTTTCCTCGGTAGGGCCCGTGCCACAGGTTCAGCCTAGGGGCCCACAGATCCTAAATACGGCACTGCCCACTGCATCAACAATGCGATCTAGCCATCTCACCTTCTGCTGCCCCCTTCTCCTTTTGCCTTCCGTCTTTCCTAGCATCAGGGTCTTCTCCAGTGAGTCCTCTCTTCTCATTCGGTGGCCAAAGTACTTGAGCTTTAACTTCAGTATTTGTCCTTCCAAGGAGCAGTCAGGGTTGATTTCCCCTAGGCTTGACTGATTTGATCTCCTTGCAGTCCAGGGGACTCTCAAGAGTCTTCCCCAGCATCACAGTTCAAAGGTAGACGTCTATTCTTCTGTGCTCAGCCTTTCTCATGGTACAGCTCCATAGCTCAAAATTAGGAACCTGTGAATCAGACCTGTGCTACCTGAATGTCTAGCCAAAAAAGAAACTCACATCATTCTAGAGCAGCTTCTGATCCTTATGTCCCAGGAAGTGATATGATGCCAGAGTTTCTTTTGATGCTTTAAAGGTGTCTAAAAAGAAACACAAACCTGCTGATATCTCTCCTTTTAGACAACCTGTTGCTAGGGAAGGTCTTCTACTTTCCCCTCTGTGTTTTCAGGTCCACTTTCTCTAGACTGCTCCTAGTCTACCTGTCTACTTTATGTTCAGTAAATCTGAAAAGTACCAGGAGTCTTTTGATTAAAAAAAGTTTATTGAATCCAGTGTATTTTACTTTTAGTGTCAGAAATTTTTCCTCAGTCTCTTCACTGCTAGCTCTGCCTTGAACCCAGCAGAATGATTTATTTCAGGTGGGACACGGTTTTAAAATTCTACATTGATAACAGCTAACAACCATAGCAAGAACTACGGTGGTTTAGTGCCCAGAGCGCTGAGTTGGGATTTGGCCAATTTGGTCTCAATTTCCCACTCATCAGTTGACCTTTCGGACCGCCACACCATCACTGCCTGATCCTCTGTTGATAGCTTTGGGAAACATAAGATTCCCTTTCACCTCTTAGATTTTACACAGTTTCAGCATCTGCCCTCAGAAAAGAATTTGCCCATCCTGTATGGGTTACAGATACATGCAGCTTTAGGGCCAATTTATCACCTCAGTCAATAAAGACTATCTTACATTTACCACACAAGGCCTGGTGTTCTCCCTCTGCCACCCCAGCTGTGCAATGGATCTATGTCAGATTTCTAATTGTCACGAGGTAGGCAAATAAATTAGCTACTGTAGAAATGCAAGGATGAAAAACATGTTCCTTTTATTGTTCAGTTGCAGAGTCAATTCCGACCCTTTGTAACCCTATGGACCATTGTCCTCCAGGCACCTCTGTCCTGCACCATCCTCCTCAACCATGTGCCCATTGTGTCTACAATACCATCTAGCCATCTCATCTTTGGCCACCCCCTTCTTCTTTTGCCCTCCACCTTTCCCAGCATCAAGGCTTTCTCAAGTGAATCCTCTCTTCTCATTTGATGGCCAAAGTACTTTAGCTCCATCTTTACTATTTGACCTTCTAAGGAGCAGTCCGGGTTGATTTCTTCTAAGATTGACCTATGTGTTCTCCTCGCTGTCCAGGGTACTCTGAAAACTCTCCTCCAACACCACATTTCAAATGCATCTATTCTTCTGCACTCAGCTTTCCTAATGGTCCAGCTCTCACAGCCATACATTACCACTGGGAAAACCATTGCTTTGACTATACGAATTTTTGTTTGTAATGTGATGTCTCTACTTTTCACTATGTTCCCCATGTTTCTCATAGCTTGCTTCCCAAGAATTAGTCGCCTTTTTATTTCATGGCTTCAATCACCATCTGCAGTGATCTTAGATCCTAAGAATTTAAAGTCTGCCACTGCTTCTACTTCTTCCCCATCTATTTTCCAGGGACTGATAGGGCCTGTTGCCATTATCTTGGTTTTCTTGATATTGAGTCTCAAGCCAGCTTTTGCACTCTCTTCTTTCAATCTAATCAGTAGCTTCTTTAGGTCTTCCTCACTTTATGGCATTAGGGTGGTATCATCTGATTAGTATTAGTGGGAGCCTCTGTAGGCAAGAGGATAGACTATTAACCTGATGGGATCTAGTTATATCAATCAAGATTTAATACTGACAATGGTCACATTTTAGCAGTAGTCACAAGTTCTACATTGGTATGAGTCCAACATCAACCTAATTTTACAGAATGCCCAATAAAGCACACATACATATTAGTAACTCAGACTCTGGTATAGCTACTGGTCTTAAAACTCCTTCATCTCCTTATTTAAATTGTAAGGCTGCATAGGCATACATCCAAGAAGATCAGCTGGGATAAACACATAAGATATCAAATGAGTTAACAATATTATATAAATGTTTATCTGAGAATGGGGGCTGCAGTGGCTTAGATGTTGAGCTTGAGGAACAGATGGTCAGCAGTTCAAGACCCGAGACTGCTGTGTGACGGAGTCTGTCCCAGCTCCTGCCAACCTAGCAGTTCAAAAGCAAGAAGTTGCAAGTAGCTAAATAGGTACCGCTTAGGTGGGGAAAGTAGCAGTATTCCAGGGGTGCTGACTTGGGCTTCTGGTAATTGCATTCCAAGAACACCTGGAGTGCCAATGTTTGCCACCACTAGAGTACTCTATGCACTCCAGTGTCTAGTCATGCCTGCCACATCACCATAGAAATGTCTGCTAATGCAGGCAGCCCTGGCTGACTTCTAAGCAAGGGAGACCGTATCCTGAGAATAATAAAAACTTATTCTTTACTTCCTCTTTTACCCCTTTGGGTATTTATAAAGAAGACCACTGAACCAGGGGTATAGTACCAACCTGCCACTGATGTGGAAAAACATCAGACCTCTGAGGTACTGCTGAAACTCTCCTATTGGGGAAAATATGAAAACCAAGAATGGAGATGGCACAGCTGGCAACAGCTGGCTAGAGATGGAGGATCAGAGGAGACCACAAGATGGAAGAAACTTAACTTCTGCCACCAACCATAGGGCCCCTCCCCCCATAAACCACTGAGGGAGGGGCAGGATGGCCAGGCTTCTGTTGGGGCACACTACCCTCATTGCACAGAGATGATATGGTTGGTGTAAGAGTTCATGGTCTGCCGATGGGTAATGAAGGGAGCTCACTCTTATGGACTGTACATTGTTACTTAGGTCTGTTCACTTTTGGTTATAAAATTTACTTGGCCATGAGCAACACTGCCATGTTGTCATCATTCCCAATATGGAGGAAATACGCCTATCAGATCCTGTCCGGAGTAGATAGTCTCAGAGCAGCCCAACTGTAGCACGTAAGTCAGGGGTTCCCAACCTTGTTACGTCGTGAGCCTGACCCCAGAAGCGGGAGTGGGTGTGTTTATGACAGCCATAAACACGCCACTTCCACATTTACGTGCAGGCATGTTTATGGATGCATGTTTTACAGCTGACATAAATGCATCCATTTCCACTTCTGGGTACAGCAGCAGCAGCGGTAGGCCACATGAAATGGTGCCACAGGCCAGGGCCAGCCCACGGGCCGTAGGTTGGGAACCCCTGATGTAAGTGAATAGAACTGATATGAATACAATTCTAGTAAAAGTATCCATGTAAAAGCTGATCTCACAGTGCATTACAACGAGGATAAGCCAGTTATAAAAGATATCAGTGAGAACTAAGAGCCAGTGCAAAACAAGCACGAAACTGTCACTGACAAAATATTTTTCACTTCACATTTGTTCCAATTGGTTTTGTCATGTTGATTCATAACAACCAAGATGATCTCTGCTCATTGCCAAAAAAAGAGTGCAGATATCACACACACAAACACAAAAAGAACGCTTTTGCATTAAATTTGGATATGCTGATTTAAACCAATATGAGCAAATATCATCACAGTTAGACTTTCTTTCCACTTTTATATTGTCAATCTAGCAGTATTGTGGCTCAAGTGGCTAAGACACTGACTGGGAGGTGGAAGGTCAGTGGTTCGATTCCCAAGTACTGCAGGACGGAATGAGCTCCCGTCTTTGTCCCAGCTCCTGCCAACCTACCGTGTTTCCCCGAATATAAGACACTGTCTTATATTTTTTAAAACTCCAAAATTAGCACAAGGTCTTATTTTCAGGGGGTCTAATTTTTCCATGAAGAAGAATACCAGTCTCGATTGCGCTTCCCCACTCACAACCAAGGGACGCTTCCCTTGGTTGTGAGTGGGGAAGCGCGATCGAGACTTGCCTCAGCTATGAGGCGGCCGGCATGGCCCATAAGAAGGCCTGCCACGTCGGAGTCTCGATCCCGCTCTCACCAGGGGAAACTTCTCTTGGTTGTGAGCGGGGAGGCAATCGAGACTCCGATGCGGCAGGCTTTCTTATGGCCCACGCTGGCCGCCTTACAGCCAGGAGGTAAGGAGGTCTTATTTTTGGATGGGGCCTTATATTTCAAAGGCAGGGGGTGGAAGGGGGGGGTGTCCTATTATGGGAGAAGGTCCTATATTCGGGGAAACAGGGTAGCAGTTCGAAAGGAAGAAATTGCAAGTAGATAAATAGGGACCACTTCGGTGGGAAGGTAACAGCGTTCCGTGTGCTCTGGTGTCTAGTCATGCCTGCCACATGACCACGGAAATGTCTGCAGAAGACAGCACTGGCTCTTTGGCTTTGAAACAGAGATGAGCACTGAACCCTAGAGTCGGATATAACTGGCTTTCGAGCAAGGGAAACCTTTACCTTTACCTTTACCTAATTTAAGTGGAAATACTCTACTGCCACATGGCACAAGACTGTGTCTAATCAAGCACATTGGGGCACAGTGTTGAGATAAAGGTGGGATATAAAAACAAATAAAGCATAGTGTTTAATAACTATCTGAAATGCCCCATGTCTTGTATTTGTGAAGCATATTGAAAATGAGAGAGAGAGAGAGAGAGAAATATATGAAGATCACTATAATTTTGTTCAAGTGTCTAGCTAGACAACAATGTTATTGAAGGGCATGTCTATATTCGCAAAAGCTCCTACATTTGTGTCGATTTGCAAGGTTTGAAGTTGATTTAAAGACTGATGGCTGCACAACATAAAGCTAAGCACACCACATTTTGGCTACCAAGCAGGTTATTTCAAACCACCCTCTGGGATAATTTATTTCACATTGATTCCTGAATCGGTGTTTCTTGAATTGGTTTGGTATGTGTGACACGTGTTTCGCAGTTTCCTCCACCAGAGAAAATGTTTCAAATGGCAGCAGTAACAGCTCCACTAGCACCCCCCCCCCAAATGCTCCTCTTGTTAGCTGCCAACTTTTTGTTTAGTGATATACCAGTTTGAAGACATATTTTAAAAAAATAAAGATATAAAAATTGTCTATGATCCTCTCTTAGCACTTGGCAAAAAGCATCTGAGGCATTAAAAGAGGTCATAGCTTGGCACTCCAAAAGTTTAACAGAGGAACCTTGATGGCATGTCATGCTAAGCAACACAATCATTTACTAAATAAATATATGGCATGAGCAAAAATCCTCTGTTGGTGCCCCTAGGCAAGTATATCTTTCTGTGTTAAATTTCACAAGCTTTGCTGTCTTAAGAGTCTTGCAGCAAGCACTGTTGGGTCCCAGTGCCCGCACTGAACAAGTCAAATATAAGAACGAATTAACCTGTTACTTAGTGAAACTTTGACAGGTTAGATCAGGAGTTCCCAACCATTTCAAGCCAGGGGTCGGGTCATGCTCTCTCAGTCAGCTTTGAGGGCCAGAGATGGCTATTTTGCTGTGCCTGCATGATAAAGGTGGCTGTTTTGTACCAACAGCTTCAAAGGGGCAGCCATTTTGTTTTGCAAATGCTCTTGGAGGGATGGGGCCCACATGAAATGGCACCACGGGCCGCATCTGGCTCGTGGGCATTAGGTTGGGAACCCCTGGGTTAGATGCAAACAGTATCAAAGGGTCCAAGAAGCCAGGGTGTACAGAAGAAAAGGGAAATAACATAAGGAAGAGATCAAGCAACAGCTTCTTGTTTCTCTCTGGTCAACTAAAATGATATTGGTGTGCACATCACTGGCAAACGATGTCTCTGTCCATTTATTATCTGTTTCTGGACTTATAAAATGGGACATTTTGCCAAATGACTGGCTGGAAGACTTCTGGTTGAAACATGTGTTGCAATGTTAGTCCAGAAAGTCTGGCCAGCTTATCCTGCTATCATGGCAATATAGAGTAGACCATACTTCCAGCAACTCAACGCTGAGTGTTAGGCGGTGGTTAACCAACCTGACAACCCTGAGGACTATGGCCTTGGGTGCTGAAGTTCACAGGGAAGGGTGATGGTCCCAAGTGGATTAAATCCCACTTGGTCCATCTTGATGGAGGGCAACAGCTTCATCAATACTGGCCTGGGGCTGATGAGGACTTTGTGTGGCAAAAGGGCTCAGGACCAGAAAGTGACTTGCGGAACTAGATCAGTGGTACGGGTGTCATGCTGCGATGCGGAAGGTAGATGAAAGGCTACTATATTCTTAGGACAGTTTTCACGGCCGATCGCCAAGATGATCGCCAATATTCGGATTTGGATATGGCAGAAGAAGAATAAGAATGCTAGTCCAGTACTGTCAAGCCTTTATAGGTGGCCCAGAAATAGATTTTCTGTGTAATTTTAAAAGAGAAGAATTCTTCTTATAAATATAAGATGGATAATTAAATCAAAGGTGAATACAGTACTAGGAAAAAAAATTCCTGTTCTCCCTTCTAGAATAAGTTTCTTATGGAGGCTGTAAAACCCTACTTTCTTAAAGATTTTCAAGAAAAAGCTGGTCTAAGCAACCAATGATGCCTTATAGGAGCCCTGGAGGTGCAGTGGTTAAACTGCTGTACTGCAACCAAAATGTTGTGCGTTCGATCCCAACCCGGATCCAAGGGTGATTCAGCCTTCCATCCTTCCAAGGTCGGTAAAATAAGTACCCAGCATGTTGGTGGCAAAATGCTAACTAACTTGTGAACTGCCCATAGAGTGCACTATAAGTGTGACTGCTTTTGCTTTGCTTTATTGGTACTGAAGGGAGACTTTTGGGTCCAAACACATCATTAGAAACAGAATTACCTTAAAAGACAAAAGATGACTAGTTATCCAAGTGTGAACTTGTTTCAATCCACCTGATGCAAGTTTGCTTGTTTTTGTTTGTGTTGGTTACTGTGTGGTAAACTCAGATTGACTTGTCTATGTGATTGCTCATGCACAGATATTTAAAGGGCCTGCATGCCTGAAGGGAGAACTTTGTTATAATAGGGAAAAGGCATTTTCTTTAGAAGGAAATAGGTGCTGCTTTTAATATGTGAGTTGTTTTTTTGTGTAAGCCTCCTGCTACACTGAAGATTTCACTCCTGAGCCATCTCTGTTTAATATTTTACAAAGAACAAGGAGTCCATCTTCTGTAGATTTTTCAGTTATTCTTTTCCAGTTGTAATATCTACAGGCATAAACTCCTCTGTAATCCAAAAACAACCAGGCAGATTTTTAGAACTCTAAACACTCCTTACTTATCCTTTTAAATACAGTACTGTACTACTGTACTGTAATAATATCTTGCAGTTTTAGGTTAAATACATATGGGGCTTTTTCATGTTTGGGAAAAATACATTTTGATGCTTGGGTGACAAGATAATTTATGAACCTACAGAGAAGCCAAACTAACCACAGACCAAAACTTTGTGTTTTTTTAAATAAAATTTTCACTAGAAAGTGGGCACTTCCCAATTCAAAAAAACATCCTAAACTTTAGAAAAGCATACATGCTTGAATAAGCAAACTCAATTAATAAACTAATTATGGAGTGAAAATCTGTTTTGTGTCTCTTTAGACTCCTAGCTTAATATCCAACCCTTCAAAATGACTCCAAGAGTTTGGTTGCATCTGTAACACTAACAGGTTTATTTTAGCAGTGCCTCGGTGGTTAAGAAGCTCACCTTGTTAGCTGGAAGGCTGGCAAGTCAGCAGTTAGAGACCCGGGTACTGCCTGACAGATTGAGCACCTGTCTTTGTCCCAGCTCCTGCCAACCTAGCAGTGTAAAAGCAAGAAATTGCAAGTAGATAAATAGGGACCACTTCGGTAGGAAAAGGTCTTGGGGACATGAAAGAAGCCTCATCTGGGCGTACCCTGAGCGGAGTTTCTCCAGCAAAAATCCTTTCAACCCAGAATAATTTCTGACACAAAATTATTATTATTTAGTATGAGCTTTTGTAGATTACAGTCCAGACGAAAGGAACATAACAATAAAGCTTTAAGTGCATGTGTCATTGTAATGGAAACAGAGTGAAACCAGATGCAGAAAATGGCAATTACATTAACACTGGTCATAAACACTCTAGCAATAAATAGGACAGTTAACAGATACTTATCAGATATTACCCAGTACGAGCCTTATGATCTGTTTATTACTTCTGGAATATTAAAAGGACGAGGTTTGTTCTTTTGGGCTGAAACCTGAGTGCCCTTTTTATCTTTTCATATACTGTATGCATCATATAGATCTGTGGTTCCCACAGGGGGCGATTTGATTTTTTAAGGGGCCAACTTGAAAATGAGTTATTAACAGTGGTTTTTTATTTTGCATTTCTAGGGGCCTCATATACAGTATATAAACATATATTGTGACATACACATTTTAAAAATTAAAATCAGAATGTAGGTGGAGAATGGTCAAAAAAAGGTTGGGAACCACTGCTGTAGAAGTATGTGTATGCACACACAAACACAAACGAGTTTGTATAGAAACCCAATGCTACATTGCTATGCATACAAAGTAGTCCTTTGTTAATGTACAAAAGCTCATTTGGTTAAATAAATCTTTTGGACTTAAAGGTATAGGCATAGATACCTGTCCCTTTGACAGGCACTTATACACATCACTAAAGCAACGTGTGGAGCAGAATGTCGTACAGACCATTGACTACTCATGTCCAGAACAAAAAATATGCATAATATTGCCAGGAAGACAAACATGAAAGAAAGTAAATACCCTCGGTGAGGGAGCTATCTTAATGTCAGAAGCAAAACTAAATGCAAACATTTGACTTTGATGGTTGGAGAAACCAAAACATTATTTGAAGCAATCAAAACCATCTATGGCTTTCAATTGGTCGGAAGACCACCTCTTCTCAACTTCAACAGTTTAGTATTCATCACAGAGAAATCACAGGTTTTGCAGAGATGGGTTGAGCATTTTCAAAATGAACAGACCATCTGAAATTAGTGAGATGTTTAGCAGATGGCCACAGGTATAAATTGACAGTTCCATGGAACTTCTCTCCCTCCAGCAATAGAAGAAGCAATTAACCTATAGAAAAGCTCCTGGGGCAAATGCAGTTCTAGCCTGGGCCTAAAAAAAGGTGGCCATAAACTTCCCCCAACAACTGACACAGCTATTTCCACAAAGATGCAACAACCACCCGCCTTTATGAAAGGGAAGACAACTGCCAACTTTGTGACAGTCATTGACGCACCTCACTCAAGAAAACTGCTTGAAAACACCTGGACATTTGGTTGTCCTGAGAAATTCACATGTATTGTCTGAGAATTCCATGATATTTATCATGCAACCTTGTGTCCTCCAAAATGGCATCTTTTCACATCTGCTTTGTGTATGAAACAAAGCTGTATTCTTGCTCCAACTCTCCAGTCTCATGTTTTCCTGTAATGTTCTGGAATGCTTACAGGGAAGAAAAAACCTGTAATTATCTTCAATGTTGCACAGATGTGAAGCTGTTCAATCTGTGGTGTCTGTAGGCCATTACTAAAATCACATTTTGTACAGTGTTTGATCTATTATTATTTTTGCTGATCATGTTCTTAATGCAACCATACTTCTGGGTATTCAAAGAAGTCTTGATCTGTTCTCTTCCATCTTTAACAGTCTTATCCTGATGAGCAATAGTGATAAGACAATAGTGTTGTACCAAGCTGCTCCAGGTGTAACTTATGAGGAACAGGCTCTGAAGGTATACAAACATACCCTTATTATAGTGGATGAGTACATGTGCCTTGGCAACACTGTTTCCTGCTGTATTCACACTGACAGTACATAATGAATTTCTAAAGCCAGCAGTCTTTGGAAGACGGCAGTCCTTTGTGTGGAATCAGCATGGAACCAGTCTTTTTGTTAAGCTGAAAAATGCGCAAAGCTATTGTGCTATCTTCTCTGCTTTATGGAACAGAGACACAGCTATCAACATCATGTATGAAAACAAGAACATTTTCATCTTATCTGATTTAGGACAAAGCCTGTAACAGAGATGTCTTAGAACAGGGCTTCGCAACCTAAGGCCTATGGCCCAGATCCAGCCCCCACTGCCATTTCATGTGGCCCCCCTCCAAGGGCATTCAAGAAACAAAATGGCCACCCCTTTGAAGCTATTGGGATAACATGGTCACTCGATCATGTAGGCAGGGCAAAATGGCCATCCGGCCATTGAAGCTGACTGAGAGAGCGTGACCCAGCCCCCAGCGGGAAAAGGTTGGGAACCCCGTCTTAGAACAAACACAGATACAAACTTTTCTTACATTCTCAAAACAATGACAACCGTTTACTGCCAGAAGTTGCAATGACAAACACCAACTTAAACAACAACAATAATAAAAAGGATTAGAACCTCCTGAGAATAAGAGCTGTTTGACTCTAGAATAGGCTATCCTGGAATACAGTGGACTCTGTTTCATTGGAAGGTCTTTGCCACAGTTTGGATGGACAATAGTCAGGAATGTTTTAGCAACAGACTAGCTGGGGTACCTGCTTCGCTGGGTAGTGCAGCCTTACATTTCCATTGTGCGGTGGTGGCCTTGCTGCCCCCATCGCTGCCTGCCGCGACCTTGCCTCCGCCATCGCCCCAGCCGTCCCTGCTGTGGAAGCTCCCCAACCCCACGGCAGATCCCCCCGATGTGCTTGGGAGGGCTTCCCCGCCTTACTCCCCATGCTGGACCCTCCCCCACCTGCCCCCAATGTCCCTGTCATGGCCGCCACGTGCCCCCCCCCCGCATCACCCCATCTCCCAGTCTGGCTCCTCAGTGGCTGTGGCTTCCAGGGCGGTCGCAAGCCCGGATATCCGGCCTGGTACCCTCCCCCGGTGCTTTGTGGGTGGGCACCATTCCCCTGGGAGCACCCCCTTTGAGCCCCCTTTTTGGGGTGAAGGCACCTGGGGCGTGCTGCCGGTACCATGTGCTGGACACACCTGGGGTGTATGATAGGCGGGGCTGGTGTTCTTTTGGCTGGGGTGCAGGTCTCGTGCTGTGTATGAGTAACATACAGCACGAGACCTCAATTTTAGTTATATAGATTCTTACAGCAGCAGGGGATAAACTATAAATGAAATGTGAAAATCCTTCCCATTCTGCAATTCTGAGTAATTCACAGATAATTGATATCTTGACAATTTGTACATGACAATTTAATTAGAGCCTATATTTTCAGAAGCAGTATATTATTGCTGAAGACAACTAACAGCAAGAACTTTTTGACCTCATGTTCTGATTGTAATACAGTAATCTGTAGTCAGTTTACTAGCTACTCCTAGGCTCAGGGCTCTAGGTTAGATTCAAGCTTTGAAAAGTTCCTCTTTTGGACATTAACTTCCAGAATCTCACCCCTCAACCATCATGACCAGGATGTATGTCTCTGGCCTAATCAAGGAGAGTGCCTTTCAAGGAATTCTACTATCCTGTGGAATTTCATTAAAGAGTCATGGGGACATCTTCATGCATCTCCATATATGCATACCACATGACAGTAAGACAGAGTATAGCACCTACAATTAATAACTCAACACAGCCCTCAGCAAAGCCCTCATAATATTTAAGTCCAGCTTAATTCTCTCTCCCCCCCCGGCTTTAATAGCAATGAAAGGGCAATGTTTTGGGTAAACAAAACAACATAGTTAAAATTTTTTTTAAAAAGATACTGGTTGTCAAAAAGGCTGTTAAAATCAGACTCACCAGTTGATTCAAGCCAAGCTTGAAAAGGAGTATCTTCAGTCTATAATGCACCAGAAGCCTCACTGTGAATGTTGCCAAATGTGATAGTTTCCAGCCGTTGACTGGCTGCCTGTTCCACTTCCTCTGAGCAAATGAGAGACAAGGAGGAAGACTTGGCACTCTGAATTACAAGAGATTCAGTTGGCATTTGCTCATCATTTTTAAACAGCCGGGTGGGATTCCAGCTGGACAAGTTCTAATATTGCTAATCCAAAACGAATCAATGGATGACTTTTTCACCGGCAAAGTTTTCTCCAGGGCAACGTTTGGGCATAAGACTCCTACAGGAACACCTGACAGAGCTTAGACTTGGTTACGAGGCATAACAGGTGCCAACCAGTACTCATTTGTAACTGCAGCAATCATTGCCTGCCAAGAACTTGGGGAATGCACTTGACATTGGACCCATGGGAGAGAGAACGAGAGAGATGTGAAGTCATCTTGTTGCTGTGTCCTCAACACCATGGCTGAGGTCACAAGGCTGCTGGAACTATTTGGAAATATACTGAGACAGCCTGCTTCTTCTGTTGCCTTGGCAGAGGCCATCCTAATCTTAAGCACATGAAGATGCAGTTCCAACCAGAGCTTAAGGAAATGCATGTTCTCCTATGGTCAACCTCTTTTCTCTCTCTCACAACGAGACTAGCAAATCAAGCCATGCATACCTTCTAGCAGCCAAGCAAATAAACAAAGTACTGTACAGCAAATGCAAGCTAGACAAATGAAGAATATTATATACCAGTGATGTCTAAACTTGGCATTCCGGGTGTTCTTGGACTTCAATTACCAGATGCCTCAGTCAGCACTCCTGCTGATCAGGGCTTCTGGGAATTGAAGTTCAAGAGTAGCTGGCATGCCAAGGTTAGCCATCACTGTTATATACTATGGCAAACAGACGTATCTCTCCGCTTAGAGAGCCCCTCTGTAAAGAAAGCAAGAGAAACATGCTGCTCTGTTTAACCTTAGTACTGAAGGTGAAGACATTCTGAGTCAGTTGAGGGGGCCAGACTGGTTGTCCACCTGCCATTTACGGCTGTGGTTATGAAGGCCATGGACTCATTTACGGCTGTCTTCAGTGGCTCAAGTGGCTAAGATGCTGACTGGAAGGTGGGAGGTCAGAAGTTCGATTCCCGAGTACTGTAGGACGGAATGAGCTCCCGTCTTTGTCCCAGCTCCTGCCAACCTAGCAATTCGAAAGCAAGAAATTGCAAGTACAGTAAATAAACAGGGACCACTTTGGTGGGAAGGTAAACAGTGTTCTGTGCACTCCAGTGTCTAGTCATGCCTGCCACATGACCACGGAAATGTCTGCAGAAGCAGACAGCGCTGGCTCTTCGGCTTTTGAAATAGAAATGAGCACTGAACCTTAGAGTCAGATACAACTGGCTTTCGAGCAAGGGAAACCTTTACCTAAATGTGGGGTCGGCTGGCGGGAGAGCAGGGGCCGGATTATTTGGCACCATGGGCCAGATCCGGCCCACAGGCTGTAGGTTGAGATCCCCTGTTTTACACAGTGCTGGATATCCTGCCCAGAAGAAATGCACTAATTTGAGCCTTGACTTTAAGTAAACATACCGGATGGGTAGACCGGTTGAAATACCTGAGTAAAGGGGCTATGTCTTTTAGCACAGAGCCCTTTACCCAGTATTTCATGATCATTTAGCCCCCAATCCGGAGAGGATGAACCTAATCCTCACAGGAAACTGTTCCATTACTGTATATGCCACCAATGTTTACTGCTTTAATTAGAATCCACAGAGAAGCAATCAAAAGAACCCAGAATTTGCATTTTCAAGCAATTTATGATGACAGAGGTGCCTGGAGGAAAATGGTCCATGGGGTCACAAAGGGTCGGAATCGACTGTGTGACTGAACAACGACAAATGACTGGTTGCCTTCAGGTTGCGACTGGTTGCGATATGGTGCACCTGCTGAAGTCCAGAGGGTAAAGAGGAGCCCACTGAGATCAGAGAAAGCTGTACAAAAATGTTTTGGTAAAAAATGTTATTTTTTTTTTAAAAAAAAACCTTTCATCTTTATATCAACTGAGATGGCACAGCTTTCTATGCTACATTTCTGTTTTGTTATAGAATTTTTTAAAGCAGTAACATTTAAATGTAGGCAGCACAAAGGACTAAAATCATAAGACACAATACTGTTCCTGAGAATAGGTCTCCCTTGCTTAAAAGCCAGTCGCATCCGACTCTAGGTAGTGGTGCTCATCTCTGAATGCAGCCAAACAGACAGTGCTGTCTGCATCTGCAGGCATTTCCACAGTCATGTGGCAGGCAGGGTTACAGATGTTTTTATGGGTTATTCTGGAGGTTCTCTAGAATCCAGTGCAGACCATATTGTGCAATTTCTGACTGGAGTGCAATATTTATCTACTTCAATTTCTTGCTTTTGAACTGCTGTACTGGCAGGAACTGGGACAGGGATGGGAGTTCAGTCCGTTATGTAACACTCAGGTCTTAAACTGCTGACCTACCAACCTTCCAATGGTCAAGCTCAGCATCCTAACCACTAAGCCATTGTGGCCCCACTCCTGAAAATACTGCCATGGAAACTGAGACATCTGTCCTTACAACAGTGTTAAGACCACACTACATTACACTAGTTGAGGCCCTGACAAAAGCTACTCTTTGAAAAATATTATTTGCTTTGGGAAGAAACCCACCACTGGCACAAATTCTTCATTGTACCGAGTTAAATGGTAAACATAGGTTGAAATATGAGTAACTACATAAGTAAGTAAAGCAAGTTTATTTGTATAGCCATAGTCATAAGCAAATTTATTTGTATAGCCATAGTCATTATGAAGAAATACTCAAATAATATAAAATAATCAGATATGTTGCTCAGCTAAATCAGCCAAAACCAACATTTTGGCAAACATGCTCACTCAGCTTAAAAACCTGATTCATCATTACAACAATTACAACAAATCTGCCTCCTCAAATCAGCTGCTCTAAAAGCAAAACAGGCTACCCTTTTAGAAATACATGTAAGAAATCTATCAAAAATGAATCAAATTTTTTGAATGCAAAATCCAACTCTTTGAACAGAGTTATTCTTACATCCTTATAAATTGGGCAAACAAGCAAATACAGTAAAAACCCGACTTACACATGCCTCGAGTTACATAAAATTTGACTTACATAATGATTTTGTGCTAAACTAAAACTATGTCCTGATTTACATAAATGTCCCAATTTATATATATTTATGTAATACAATTTCCTATGGGTTTGCTTTGAGTTACATTAAAAAAATTCATTTTTCCTATGGGCTTGCTTCGAGTTATGTAACAAATTATTTCCCTATGGGTTTGCTTCAATTTACATAAAAATTTCATTTTTCCTATGGATTTGCTTCGAGTTACATACAAAAATATTTTTTCCTATAGGTTTGCTTCAAATTTACTTTTTGCATAAGTAGGGGTTTTACTGTAGTCATTTAGGTCTTCAAATGCATGAGTTCCACATGGGAAACTCTTTCCTCTAAGGGAATCATCTTTCAACTACTGCCAAATTCATAGACTGGCATCATAAAGCTGTGAAAGCATTTCTCCATTTAAATTTTGTTATTTGAGTTAAATACTGTGGGTGAGATACTTGAATAGATAATTTGGCATATCGGAGGGCCAAAATGTGAGTACAGAAATTTACAGTGTCTGATGTTCTGATGTCTATGCTTGCATTGCCAGTTGTAAAGTCAAGCTTACAGGCTGGCCCAGGTCAAGACACTGGGTTACCCAAAGTGCAAGACAAGATGGCTTTGCCCTCTTTTCCATGTACAAAAATGTCCCATCAAATCGTATGTCAAGACTGGCAACAGGAGAGAGTCCTCCACCACACTTGAAGTCAGTTGGTGGTTCCAACTGGGCAGAAATGTTGTTTGAGCTACAACTCTCAGAACACCTCAGCCATCGTGGTTACTGACACCAATGGCTAAGGAAGTCAAAAGAAGTAATTTCCCTCATCTTTGTCAGACAATGACGACGACGACGATGACCCCAAATGCAGACTCTGTAGAGAAGTGGATGAAACTATAGACCATACACTGAGCTGCTGCAAGAAAATTGCTCAGACTGATTATAAACAGTGCCATAATACAGTTGCTCAAATGATTCATTAGAATTTGTGTCACAAATACTATTTGCCTGTAGCAAAGAACTGGTGGGATCATAAGCCCGAAAAGGTGATTGAGAATGAACATGCAAAAGTACTCTGGGATTTTCAAATACAGACTGACAGGGGTTTGGAGCATAATACCCCAGATATTACGATTGTGGAGGGAAGAAAAAGTATGGATCATCAACATTGCCATACCGGGTGACAGCAGAATCAACGAGAAACAGCTTGAAAAAAATTACTCGATATCGAGATCAGAAAATTGAACTGCAGAGACTCTGGCAAAAACCGGCACAGGTGGTCCCGTCCCAGTGGTAATCGGCACACTGGGTGCTGTGCCTAAAGACCTAGGCAAGTACTTAGAAACAATGGGAGTTGACAAAATCACCATCAGTCAGCTGCAAAAGGCCACCCTGCTGGGATCTGCTCGCATAATTCGCCGATACATCACACAGTCCTAAATGCTTGGGAAGTGTTCGATTAGTGATTTTTATACAAAATCCAACATTGTTATCTTGTTGGCTGTGTGTTTGAGGATAATAATAATAATAATAATAATAATAATAATAATAATAATAATAATAATAATAATAATAATAATAATAATAATAATAATAATAATAATAATAATAATAATAATAATAATAATAATATGTCAGAAATTATTCTGGATTGAAAGGATTTTTTCTGGAGTCCAAATGAGGCTCATTTCATGTCCCCAAGATCTTTTCCCACCACAGTGGTCCCTATTGATCTACTTGCAATTTTTTGTTTTTGAACTGCTAGGTTGGCAGGGGCTGGGATAGAGAGGGGCGCTCAATACATCATGCAGTACTCAGGTCTTGAACTGCCGACTTGCCAGCCTTCCAGCTAACAAGGCAAGCTTCTTAACTACTAAGTCATCGCGATAATGCAATACAAGGTGATCGGTGTGTAATCCAAAGTTGTTTGTCTCAAGTGAAGAGCAGGGGGGATCAAAAACATAACTGGGAGTGGGTGGGGTGCCAGTGTTAACCTCCAGCATCTGCTGATGGAGGCAGTTGCCCCTCCCTGCCAAACAGTCAGATTAGGTAATGGTAAAGTTCATCCTTGCTCAAAAGCCAGTCGTATCCAACTCGAGGGTTCGGTGCTCATATCCGTTTATAGCCAAAGAGCCAGGGCTGTCTGCATCTGCAGACATTTCCATGGACATGTGGCAGGCAGGGTTACAGATGACAAGAGTGCGTGGAATGCTGATACATTCCCATCCAAGTGGTACCTATTTATCTACTTGCAATATCTTGCTTTCGAACTGCTAGGTTGGCAGGAGTTGGGACAAAGACAGGAGCTCATTCCATCCTACACGCTCAGGTATCAAACTGCTGACTTGCCGACCTTCCAGATGTCGAGTTCAGCATCTTAACCACTAAGCCACCGCAGTCCCAATAGTCAGATTAGCCCTGCTTATATGTGAGGACTCAAAACAAAACTGCCAGATATGTCATCGTTCCAAGATTCTGTGGCTGCTCCTTGCTGCGGAAACACTTTCTTTCTGCACAGCGGAAAATAAGTAATCTACAAACCCCAGGAAGTGTGGCAGTCTTCATCTTGTTTATTAAGCAACAGAGGAAAGGAGCGACAGGGAAGGACTAAAAGGAAAAACTTTCTACAGAGACAGAGAATTGGCTTCAATTCACGACAGCAGGTTCTCCTGGTAAACACATTGTGTTCTGTAACACTTCTACAAATGAATGCTAACTCCAGTTCTGAAGGAAGTTCTGTTGTCACTATATTTTTAACACCTCACAAATTGGAAGCTGCAAGTTCTCTGTTGCTTAACTAATGTGATTAAGCCCCAATTTCACTAACGTCGATTCCAAAAAAATAAACATGAACCCAGCAAAGAAAGAAAAATGCAACATTAGAAAGGAAAAGCCACGAAAAAATATGCTGTTTTATCTTGAAACCATATGCTAGATCCAGCAAAAATATAAAACTTTTTTTTAAGGCATTAAGAGATTAAATGATGAGTCAAGGGCTTCGCCTCATTACATTACTATCTGTGAACTAAGGAAATAAATCAAAGTATTTCAAGACCAAAGCTCTCAAGGCAGTCAAATATAAGTGACAGCAATTATCAAAGGAAACTAAATTGAGCTAACGTTTAACTGAATTAAGAATAGATTTTAAGATTTGTTTCATTTTTACCTGCATCTTAAGGTGTGATCATGTGGGGGAAATGGAAATACTGTAGATCACAATTTGGACCACCTGTGGAATGAGTAGGTGGAGTCTATTTCCCGATGATCACATCTGGGGAGATGTGCTCCAGCTCACCTCCAATTAATGCCCAAAAGTGGGCATGTAGGGCATCTACTTTAGGGGACTAGGCTCTTGCAAGTCACCAACAGATAGAAGGGCAACATTAAAGAAGATCACTCCTGTGAAAGCAGGGATTCTCAACCTGTGGCCCGTGGGCTCACCTTGTTAGCTCACCTTGTTAGCTGGAAGGCAGGCAAGTCGGCAGCTCGAGACCCGGGTACTGCATGACAGATTGAACACCCGTCTCTGTCCCAGCTCTGTCCCTTTCAACCCAGAATAATTTCTGACACAATATTATTATTATAGTCCAGTCTGGCCAGGTTATCCTGCTATGAGTAGACCCTACTGCCAGTGACTCAACGCTGATTGTCAGGTGGTGGTTAACTAATCTGACAACCCTGAGGACTCATGATCTTGGGTGGCAAACTCCATAGGAGAGACTGATGGTCCCCAAGTGGATTAAATCCCACTTGAATCCATCTTGATTGAGGGTAGAAGCGTCATCAATACTGGCCTGGGGCTGATGAGAACATGGGAAAACCTTTTGAAAACTGGCCATGTTAGACTCTTCTCTGTGTGCCCAGATAGTCACCTTTTTAAAGATACAGATTTTTCAATAAACAATGTCTACAAATTAATAATTAATTTTGTGTCAGAAATTATTCTGGGTTGAAAAGATTTTTGTGGGGAAAACTCTGCTGAAGGAACAAATGAAAACATCCTTTTCAATAAAGCAGGATAAAAGAAGATATGTTGGATCATGGAGAAAACAAAGGAATACCAGAAACAAGTTTACTTTTGTTTTGTTGACTACACTAAGGCATTTGACTGTGTGGACCACAACAAGATGTGGCAAGATGTGGGAATACCAGAGCACCTCATATGCCTTCTGAGAAAGATGAGATGGCTAGATGGTATTGTAGACACAATGGGCACAGAACTGGGAGAGCTGAGGGGGATGGTGCCTGGAGGACAATGGTCCATAGTGTCACAAAGGGTCGGAATCGACTGTGCGACCGAACAACAAGAACAAAAAGGAAGATAATGGCAATGGAAGAATGCTCCATTAACATACCACTTGGTAATCATGAAGTGAGACTCAAAAATTAACATTCTATTTTTGCATGTGTTTTTAGTGCATCATGATTTAGTGCCTCTTAGTTTCATAAAACAGAAATCTGGACTCTACTGCTCATTCTACTATACGATATCTGTAGGATTTGCTATATCATCGCCGGCTGCTACTCGAGTCTGAGTATACATCCCCCCTCCCCCCGAAAATCATTTTCACAGTTTATGGATGAAAGAAAAATGACAAACAGGAAACATGCCATTGGCATGAATTTGTTTAAGGTGGATCCCAGCTTTCCATGAAGTGACCCACACACTATGATCATAGCGCCATCTCCTGTGACACATGAAATGAGACGAGCAGGATTTGACACTGGGACGGCAATGGACTGCCAAAACCTTGACGATATTGACAAGCACTCCATTACCATTGCGGGATGTCCGGCCAGACATGTATTTGTTTTATAGCGACCATTAAATATTTTTGCAAACAATAGAATGATTTTATATGCGATAGAAGGAAAAAACGCATATGTCTTTGCAATAACAACCTCTCCTAACATACTGGAAATGGTTTTTTTTTCCCCACTCTTGGCCTCAGTTCTTATATCCATGAAATGGACATATCAGCTATTTATCTTAAATAGGTATCACAGGATAAGGAAGGAAATATTAGCTCAGAGATCACAGAGACTCTTATAACATATAAAATATAAAAAGGCTTTTCTTCTATAGAAGAACAAATTTTAATCAAAACAAAAGTTTGCAAATCTTTTTTTGTTGAAACCTGATGGGAGACAAAATGTTCATACTAGCAAGAAATACCAGGTTTAATATAAGCAGAGGTAAATTATCATTAATCATCAAGAACAGGAAAGTTTTCTCCCCCAAAGTCTAATTGATAGGGTGGGGGGGGGATTCACTGCAAATTTTTAATTTGGTGACAAAACTCATGACTCCAGTTATGACATCAATGAAGTGCTCTGGTAAACTCTCTTTTGTTTGTTTATTTTTAGTTTGAGTACATGATTGTTAGAGGCAAACCAAATACATGACCTGGCATTTCTCTCATCCAAAGAATAGCAGGGCTGAATCTTCATGCCAGAAACAGCATCAAGTGCAAATCACTGCTGTTGATAAAGCCTTTTGATTGCTACAGTACTTCTACAATTGATTCTGTTGGCACGCTGCCCAATATCCGCACCACTTGGTGCTTAAAATAGACACTGGGTGTGAAATCAGAGGTAGTCAACCTTGCACGCTGGGCTCCAACAAGTGTTTTTTCCCAGTCCATTCCTCCCCAAAGCATGTTCTCCCTCCTTCCCTCTCCCTCACTGCAAATTTCCCATCCTAAAATTAAATCTCTCATGGGATCCAGCTCTCTCAAAAACTGGTTGGATTTGGCTTGCTCTCCTCAGCATAATAAAGATGGGTGACCTTCACTAGTGACCAGCACATCTACCCATAAATTATTAGATAGGCGCTAAATTGTACGACTCGGGGCTTTTAAAGTTCTAGGAAGTCTCCATCTTGTCCTCACTATATGGTGCAATAATATTTTAAAGCACTCAGCTCCTTTAATCTAGGTCAGTGATGGCAAACCTTGGCACTCCAGCTGTTCTCAGACTTCAATTCCCAGAAGCCCTGATGAGCAAGAATGCTGACTTGGGCTTCTGGGAATTGAAGTCCAAGAACACCTGGAGCGTCAAAGTTCACCATCACTGATCTAGGTACTCAGGCATCCATTTCCACTTAACAACTTCTCCTTGTAGAACTTTTTTAGCACCACCACTGTGTTAGGTACAATCAGAGGCCCCAGAATTGAAAGTGCCTCCTGTTTTAAGGAAAAGTAATCTATAATGGCTAGACAAGAGTTCTTGAGGAGCAGATGTTTACTGCTTATTTAAATTGTGTTTATAAAATCTTTTTATTAAGAATGAGAGTCCCTACAGGAGAGATGACCAGAAAATAGCAGCACAAGAGTATTTTCTTTTCCTTTTGGTTATCCTTCTCACAGTACTTTTTGTTGGGAAATTCAACAATCTCACATGTTTTCTAATAAGGGATTTATAAAATAAAAATGTATGATTAGATTCACAGTTGAAGATTTGTATAAAATCAACATTTCGAGATCTAACCAAGGACCTAAGAACTGTTAAGGTAATGGCTGAGTATATAGGCAGTTCCTAGTAAAGTTTTTTTTAAGAGTTAGGGTGTTCCAGTCCAATAAATCCAAATTTCCAAATATCTAAGAAGTCCTTTAGGTATTGCTCCAAGGACTCCTATCTCTATGGGTACAACAACAGATTTCTTCCTCCATAAACACTCAATTTTGATTTGCAAATAAAATAACAAACAAACTCCTTGTCTTTCTTCACCTAAGTCACTTTTATTCCAGGAGATACATGATCTTTTGGGTTGAGGAGTTTTTAACCCAATTCACCTTTAAAAAAACAACAACCTGTATTTTACTTATTATGCCTATATTTATTCACTGGATTTTCGACTGTTTTATTGCATTGTACTTGAGTGCATTTTTACTGAATTGTAACTTTTATGATTTTGTGTCCTTGTATTGTTGTAATCACAGTGACTACAGTGAGGTAACAAGATCTGAATTTCCATTGATAGATAGAAATTTAGATAGTTGTATCTTTGGAAAGAAAGTGAGTGTACTGGTGGAGAAAATGGACATTAGTTTTTCTGCTCTCATAATATTAGAAATCTGAGCTGTATAATGAAATTGACTAAAGTGACTTCAGAGAGAACAAACGAAAGTCCTTGCTCACCAGAGCCTAGAAAAGTTACTCTTTGGAATGCAGTTCCTTGAATCCCCAATCCGGGTACCAAGAACGTGATGATGACTACGAGGTCAGATGGTTTCAAAAGATCTGATCTCCATGAAGTTGCACTCGGTGGACATTTATATTCAGGTGGTATTAGTTACGATGGCTAGGGAGTCTTTCTGTATCTGTGGAAACATGTCACGGCTTTAAAGTCTTGCCTGCACATTTCACAGAAGCCCCCAAATGGGAAGCCAAATTCTGAACAATATGTAACTTTAGTCCTCCCTTGTATGCCTCTTACATCCTTATTATTGCAAAGGTGTGCAGCCAGTAATCATGAAGCAGCTTTCGCTATTTCCAAAGCATAACTCAGCTATTCTATCTTTCTCTGGGCAGAACAAAAAACTGATGAATGAAGCAGAGCAATTAAGCCTCATTCAGAAACACCTTTCATTTACCCAGCATACTATTTGACATGAGAAGATGCTACAATGGGGCTATGTATAAATGCAGAGGACATGGTATGATTATTCCATGTGTCTGAATGAGCAGATTTTGATCCACGTAAGCTCATGCTGAATTTGTTAGTTATTAAAGTGCCACAGTGATTTGCTCTGATTTCTTTTTGCCTTTAATTTTGCCAACATGCTCTCAAAGATTACCACAGCTACTTCCTTGGGAACTAGGATACTACTAGAAGTGATATGTGGCAAAAAGGTGAAGGGAAGAGAAAATGCAGGGAATAATTCTGCCCATATTCAAATGGGTGTTTATTCATTTCAGAATGTTACACGATTAAAAAGTATGGCTGTATATGAGAGACAGATAAAATTCAAGCAAATTTAAATGTTAAACAATTAAACTATTGTTGACAAGAAGTGGGCTACTTCAATAGCATTAGCTTGGCAATTTACTAGATCTTCTTTTGTATGCATAGTGGGGCATTAATTGCATGCACATAAATGCTGGATTGATTCACTTTCACCACTTTCTGTAGTAAATTTTTTCTGTATCATGTAGACCTACTTTATTTGATTATTCCTTGATCTTCCTACTTTGCCACAAAGTCTAAAAGTGATTCTTGTCCAGCCAGAATCTAGTCCAGGTGGGAGATACTCTTTGACATTCATCCATATTTAGAGCATGTTCAGAAAACTTTTCTTCAGTTTAAGCCAACAATGGTGTCCTGGACATGGAAGAGTTTGTTGCTGTATTACAGGGGTGCCCAAACTTTTCGGGTCATTGGCCAGTCACGTAGTTTAGTGGGCCGGTCACATGGTTCAGTGGGCTGGTCATGTGGTTCCTCCCACCAGAAGTGGAAGTAAAACACGCCTTGCAAACTGTTTTGCAACAGGATGTGATAGATTTTAAGCTGCCATTTTGCCTGCTTAAACCAGGGATGCCCAAAATACAGCCCATGCCCCCAGGAGCGATGAGGATGGTGTGGGCTAGATGAATTGGCGGGGGCCAGATCTGGCCTGTAGGTCGTAGTTTGGGCACCCCTGCTCCTGGAATACTTTATGTATTCATTATTTGCTAGCACCTCTAAATGTACTTCCAGAGGAGCAATGCCAGTCAAATATTAAACTTTTTAATTTGTGGATTGGTTTCAGGCAGAAAGTAATCATACATGATTCATTAATAGTTACCTCCCTATTATTTGGCCTGTACTGAATTATACCATATGGCACTAGCAAATTTTTGCTGAATAGCACAGGGACAAAGCTGTTGCTCTTATTATTTCTGGATGTGCACCCCATTCTGAACCAGTCAGTTTCCTAAGTACAGTATATTCTTTCTGGTGTCAAAAATTCTAATTAAGTCTTTAGACAAATTTTTTTTTTGCAGGTCAGGATTCTATCCAGAGTGTTGCCCAAATTTTGTTCCAAAATCTTGCCTCCCCAGCTAACTCAGAGCTTCCACTGAGATGGGTTTGGCTTTTAAAGGGTTTGGTTTCAGCTAGTTGTTTTTATCATACAAGAAAAATCTTCTTTCATTCTCCTTACAAGGAATCTCACATTCATCATTCCCCTTACACTTTTCCAAGTTCTGGTTTTAACACAACTATGGCTCCAAGCTACATTTGTCTCCTTTTGGCTCACCCATTTCAAGTTTACAGTATCCAGAAGTGTTGCATCATAAGCTGGAAACGGATTAGCTAAAAGGAAACAAATGCAGCTTTGAGCTATGGTTGTGTTAAAGTCAAAGCTTGGCAAAGTCTGTAATGAGAACAGGGCCGCCATCAGGAGGGGACCATCAGGACTCCCATCCCGGAGATGATGCGGGCCTGGCACTGCTGGGAAACCACTGATGTGCACATGCGCAAACGAACAACGCATGCGCAGGAACCCATAGGGGTGTGGCGCTGCTGGGAAACCACTGATGTGCGCATGCGCAAACAAACAATGCATGTGCGGGAACACACAGGGGCATGGCCAAAATGTGTGTGTGTGTGTGTGAGGGGCGTACTGGGCCCGGAAATTTCTGATGCAGGCCCTGAATGAGAATGACGAATATAAAGATATCTACAATTGAGCAGTGCTAAGGTGATGCCCTGGCTCCACTGTTCAGTTACAGATGGCTTCAGTGTGTCATTGCATTCATTGTTCTTATTTATTTGTTTGTTTGTTTATTATTTTTTAAAAATTATATGGCTGCCTTTTTCGCCTCAGCGACTCAAGGCGGCTCACAACATCGGTTAGAATCTGTTCCCCATACTCATTAAAACCAAATACAAAACTGTCTAAAACATCATAAAAACATCCCAGATCCAATTAAAAGAGGGGCATCCAGTTGGAGGAACCTCAGACAGGGCTAAATAAGCCAGCAGGGCTGGGTTATGGTACTAGATGCTCCCCAGGCCTGCTGCTGGCAAAGCCATGTTGTTAAGGCCTTCCTGAAGGTGGGCAGCTCCGCCTGGAAGCGCAGTTCAAGTGGCAGGAGGTTCCAAAGGGCCGGAGCAAATACCGAGAAGGCTCTCCTCCTGGTCCCAGTGAGGCGCGCCTCCCTAGCTGATGGAACCACCAGGGAGCCCCTGTGGTCTGCTCTCGTAGGACGGATTAAAAACCTTGGGGTGATGTGGTCTCTAAGATCTTAAAAGGATCTTAGAGTCCAGGTGGTTCATTGGTTAAGATGCTTGCCTCATTAGCTGGAAGTCTGGCAAGTTGGCAGTTTGAGACCCAGGCTGCCAACCTAATGGTTTGAAAGCAAGAAATAGGGACCACTTCAGTGGGAAAAGATCTTGGGGAATTCGGGAGACCCCTGAGCGGAGTTTCTCCAGCAAAGTTCCTTTCAACCCAGAATAATTTCTGACATGAAATCATTATTATGAAAGGATCTTTCCAAGTTCAGCAAGCAGATTCATTACACGTTCAGTTGATGATAGTGGGAATTGAAGCTGGCAGCCTACCTAATGCCATAATTTCCTTATTTCAGCAGCTCACACCACAATCTACATGTAGACTGCAACTGAGTTTTAAGTGAAATTACTGTGCAGCCTCAAGAAAACCTCATATGAACTGGAACAGAGAAAGCCAAAAACCACAAGAAAAATTGAACTTTTACTCCCGTATTCCTTGGGAAAGAAAATGTTACTATGCTTGCATCACTTTAAATTCCAACTGCTGCAGGGAAGAGTCCTTGTTTCTAGAAAAATAACATTTATACCAATTTGCTGTAAAGAAAACAGCTGAAAGTAAGTTATGTAAGTTGCGGAAATATTACAAATGGAGATGAGAGACTTTGTGTATGTGTACAATACCTACCCATGCACCAACCATAACAGAACCTTATCCATGGCTTTTACTCTTTGTTTCCATATGTATGTTGGATCTAGTTTTCCTGGGTCAAGTGGGGGACCCCTTGATGAAATATTTTAGGGAGTGACTCCCTGATTGTCAGGAGCTACCTACAGATGGTAATCATTCTAGTTATTTGTGAGATAGCTGTTAATTTCTGGCTGTGTCATGCAACTGGCCTGGAATTGACAAAATTCGGACAAGGTGGCAGAGTAGAGGTGGCACCACCATGAGCAGAAGCGAGGGCAAGCGGTGCCTATTTTTTTGTCCATGTCCCCCCTAAGCATCTCTAATATCCTGATATCCCCCCATGACATATAAAACCTTGGGGTGATGCGGTCTCTAAGATCTTAAAAGGATCTTAGAGTCCAGGTGGTTCATTGGTTAAGATGCTTGTCTCATTAGCTGGAAGGCTGGCAAGTTGGCAGTTTGAGACCCAGGCTGCCAACCTAACGGTTTGAAAGCAAGAAATTGCAAGTAGATAAATAGGTACCACTTCAGCGCAAAGGTAAACAGCATTCCATGCACTCTGGTGTCTAGGCATGCCTGCCACATGTCCAATTAAACATCTGCAGATGCAGACAGCGCTGGCTCTTTGGCTGTAAACAGAGGTGAGCACTAAACCCTAGAGTCGGACATAACTGGCTTTCGAGCAAAGATGACCTTTACCTTAATTAGCGAGAGCTCACAGTATAAGTAGGAAGTACCGTAAATACTCGAGTATAAGCCAAGCTTTTAGCCCCAAAATGGGGGACGCGGCTTATACTCGGGTCAATGACCATGAGGGTCACAAGATCATACCAGATTGAGACACACCAACAATTTAATGAATTTTTCCATATTTTCATGTATTTTGGTCATTGAAACGCAATAGCAGCTGCTGCATTTCCCACCCTTGGCTTATACTTGGGTCATTATATTTTCGTGAGTTTTCAGGTCAAAATTGGGTACCTCGGCTTATATTCAGGTTGGCTTATACTAGAATATATATGGGTAGGCCTTCCTCTCTAACCTGAAGACTCAAAATGCCTCTCTCACCTCTGATACTCAAGCTTTTCCTTTGGCTTTATCTTGATCTGCAAAAAAGTCCTATGTTTGCATCGTTTTGCCAGGTTCATAATCGATTTATATACCAAGGAATTCACATTGCATGGGTGGAGCGTGCAATATTTTGCCAAACCACAGCTTATTATAAACAACCTGGAAAAGGTTGTTTATTTTGTACTGATCCCTGAAGCGCTGTATTCTTCTGTGTGCCTGTATGCCTCTGTGCATATTTCGCATTGTAATTCTTGCCCTGTAAAGTTTGCAGGATTCTCAGCAGCCTGAAAATGTGCCTCCCCCACCCACAATCCTTACTGTTATGTTGCTACAACAGTTCGGCAGTTAGCTGTCAAGGCAGAGAACTGCTGTAATACTATAACAATGAAATAGAATAATAATTTTAAAAATTGGTACTGTGTGTTGGGTGTGGAGCAGTAGCAGCAACGGGGGCTGCACCCACATGGCTCTGCAGCAGTGGTGCAGATAGAGGTGATGACTGCAGTATATATTATTATATTTTATTCCTATCCCTATGGAATGGAGGCCGTTTGCCTAACAGCCAATTGGTGGCAGCAATTAGAGTAATAGCAATAGCAATTACAATTACACTTACTGACCTTGGAAGGATGGAAGGCGGAGTCAACCTTGAGCTCCAGTCAAGATCAAACTCACAATGTGTTGGATCCAATACAGCATTCTTCCTGCTTACAAGCTACACACCCTAGATCAGGGGTTCCTAACCTTTTCGTGCCATGGGCCAGACAAAGGCCCCCAGACAGCTGAGCGGGCCAGTTGCATGGTTCCTCCCACAGTAAATGCTGCTGTAAAACGAATCCACAGCTGTCATAAACATGTTTACAATACCCGCAGGTGCATTGATGGCAGTGTTTATGCATGTGCAGGTGCATTTTGCGGCAGTTGTAAACGCATGTGCTTCTGCTTCCCGTAGTGGCAAGGGCGGCAGCGAGCCACATAAAATGGTGCCATGGGCTGGGTCCTGCCCGTGGGCAGTAGGTTGGCTATCTCTGCCCTAGATCCATGGTTCCCAATGTAGGGTGGGACACAGGTCCCACCTGGGGGGGGCAATTTGATTTTTAAGGGGGCAATTTGAGAATGAGTTATTAATAGTGACTGGCCTTTTAGGCTTCCTCCACATGAATAGGAGTTCACTTTTTGAATAATAAGAATTATATGTCATAGGGTGCGGGGGGTGCATTATAATTTTAGAGATGCTTAGGTGGGGCATGACCAAAAAGAAGGTTGGGAACCCCTGCCTTAGACCCTACACCCAGGCTGGCTAACCTCATAATAAGGTAAATTATAGGGGTCTTCTCTGAAATATGAGCTTTGCTTTTGCTTCCACAATGACCTATACATGCCCCAAAAGAGATTCTTTACCCTCAGTCTGATGCCCATTCTATACTCACAGAAGCAAAAAGAGACATACAGTAGAACCTCGGATAACGTCTAAACTCGGTTCCACAAGTTTGTACTTTATCTGATTTTGGACTTTATCCGAATCAAATGGGTGATGCATCGGATAACGTCCAAAATGGACTTTATCCGAGGTTCCTATACCAAATACCTTGGATAACGTCCATTTTTTTTTAGTGGTTTTGGACTTTATGCGATGCATCACGTGTGCATGATTACTGCAACTTTATCCAAATCGGACTTTATCCGAGGTACTACTGTACGTGTTACACACATTGTCCTTATCGTTTCCATATATTTATTGTTTCATTTCTATCCTACAGTCTTTTACCAGCATGGTACCCAGGACAGCAAATAGTAGACATTTTTTAAAAAGAACATTGTTGGCAGCCACCTTTGGGTGCCGCTCTCAGCAAGAAACAGGAGAACCTGCAATGATTCAGGACACAGCTCCCTGCTATTAATAAAAACATTTTCTCAAGTATAATGTACCTCATACAACGTCCAAACTTGGTTCCACAAGTTTGGACTTTATACGGATTTGGACTTTGTATGAGGCATGCAAAATCCTAGCTGCGATGCCTCATACAACGTCCAAATCCTTGCCGTGATGTCTCATACAACGTTGTTTCCATAGAGATACATTGTACTGTAACAGCATAGACTTCAGGGCAAAGTCAAGGAAACAGACAGGGAACTGACAGAACTTTAGGAAATCATTGTCAAAAGGCTAAAAACATTACAAAAACATGTCGAACAACCCTGATTTCCAAGAACCTGAAGAATGCTGCAAAAATCCCAGGAATGCTTCTAAAAATTCTGACAAAAAAATCCAAAAAAAATCTAAAACCGTGCTCAAAACCGCTCCTAAACACTCTTCGCCTCATGCAAAACCCACAAGGGCAATGCACGCATGTGCCCTGCCTTTTATACTGCCCAGGCACAATGCAACCTGGGAAAACCCCAATGCCTCATACAAAGTCGCACGACTTTGTATAAGGCAACATTTTTCAAGGAATTAGGCGATGTTGTATGAATCCGATGTTGTATGAAGCGGACTTTGTATCAGGTATTACTGTACTTGTTTATCCTTAAAGTCTAAAGAACAAGAAGAGGAGACGACAACGCAGGACAGAAATCAAAATAAATAAACCCACAATACTGTACTTGTAAAAACTATTTAACATCTTAAATTTAAGGTTGCCCTTGCTTGAAAGCCAGTCGTATCTGACACTAGGGTTTGGTGCTCATCTGTTTATAGCCAAAGAGCTGTGGACATGTTGCAGGCATGATTAGACACCAGAGTGAACAGAACACTGTTACCTTCCCACCAAAGTGGTATCTTTTTATCTACTTGCAAATTTCTTGCTTCCGAACTGCTAGGTTGTCAGGAGCTGGGACAAAGATGGGCGCTCACTCCATTGTGCAGCACTCAGGTCTTGAACTGTTGACCTGCCAACCTTTCAGTCATTAAGTTCAGCATCTTAACCACTAAGCCACCACAGTCATCTTAAATTTAGTATTTAATACATTTTTTATTTATGTTATAAACTTCCTAGAATTCTACAGAGACACATGACTTTTTTTAGAAAAAAGAATGGGAGAAGGAAGAGGTGGTGAAATACCATATTTTTCGGACCATAAAATGCACCTGACCATAAGACACACCCAGTTTTTAGAGCAGGAAAACAAGAAAAAAATATTCTGACCCCCTGTTTGGTTTAGGCGAATGTGCACGGGTGTGCCTGGGCAGTTTCCCCCAAACCAAGCCGGGGATCACAGCATCTGATCCCCAGCTTGGTTTGGGGGAATGCGCACAGGCACTCCCGTGCAGTTCCCCCAAACCAAGCTGGGGATCACAGCATTCAGACTATAAGACGCACCCACATTCCCCACCCCACTTTTCGGGTTCAAAAAATACAGTAGATAATCAAGCTTCAGGATAAATTCAAAAAAGCTACTAGCCTATTTGCAAAATTGCTCACAATCATGTATTTCTGGCCTTAGGAAGGAAAGGAGGAGGAAAGTAAAAAAAAAAAAACCTGCTTGTTGGGTGGCAATTTTTACTTTCCAAAAGGGGAAAGGTGACTATTAATAAGCTTCGCCCAAGAAATAGAAGGTATAGGAGGGCTTCAATCACAAACATGTCACAAAGTGATATAGCGTTGCTTAGCTCTGCCTTGCCTTTCAGTCTATGGCAGTAGATACTGTAAGCAGAGGACCAAGTAAAGAGACACCCGGCTTCTACCCTCCTGGGGCCCATTAACATTCCCAGCTGGTGTTATTTGCTAACACCTACAAGGGAGAAAGGCATGCTCATTCCTCAACGGAGCATCTGCAGCTCCCCAGCGCTCGCAGGAGAAGAATCAAACTCATTTTTCTTCTTTGGTTTTTTTCTCTTTTTTGGCTTCCAATATTTTTACATGTCTGGCCAGACATCCTGCTACGGTAATGGAGTAGACCGTACAGCCAGGGACCAATGGCTATGGGGGGATGAGTCCCTTTAGGTGAGGTGGTGGTCCCCCTCAGTGGAGGAAATGCCACTGGAAACCATCATATTGGGCCCAACAGCAAAATGAGCGGAGGAGGAATTCTGATTCCCAATGGACATGGAGGCGGAAGAGGCCATACCAGATGGACTGGCTATGAAGGTGCACCTTGATAATATCCTCAAGGCTGCGGCAGTCCATTGCAGTCCTGGTGTTAAATCCTGCATGTCTCATTTCCTGGAAGCGAAAGTAAAATGCACCTGTATGGAGGAAGGGTTAACCCGGAAGAGCCTTAAACGTATGGGTGTGTTTTACTTCCGCTTCCGTGAGCGACACGGGTAGCGCGGGCCGGATGAATCACAGTAAACCCCTTCATGTGGATTCATGAGGATTTGGGCTTCTGGGAATTGAAGTCCAAGAACATCTGGAGTGCCAAGGTTCACCATCACAGCCCTAGATCATCCCTCCCTCGACGTTTCTGGGTTCCTGTGTCTTCTTAAAGTGTAGGTAGGAACACTACAATTTAGGTTCATTTCCAGCAAATGCAACTGTAACAAAGCAGAGCTTGCAGTTTCAAATTTCCTTTCTTTCAGTTTCCCTATATCATTATTAAGTGGCTTAGAAAGACAGTTTAGCCACTTCAGGATATTGGGAAATTAAACTCTTCCTCTGATTTTCCGTGGAAGAAATGAAACGTGGTTTTTTTTAAAAAAAATTGCAATAGTGCTGAAATAATATATATTTTTTAAAATAAAAAGAACAAAAAAATTATTCCAGAATGAGAAGGGGGAAAAGGGGACAAGTAAGAGGATTCCCACCACCCCCAATAAGGGATGAAGACTGAGTAGGGTCATTTGAGGTGAGCATGCCATTTGGGCAAAAGGATTGCAGCAAATGGTACACTGGACCTCTGCCTGACCTTAAGTGATCTTATTTAACTTACTCCAATTGAACGGTGTGGATGAGCACTTTCTGTCATCTATTTGCCCCCTCTTGGTTTATTTTTAATTTTTGTTCATGAGGTCAGAGTTTAGCATTATGGTGCAGTAACGATGGTCATAGCCTCTCAGTTGGAAGTTTTCGACTAACCTTTTCTTTAACTTAAAGGTAAAGGTTACCCTTGCTCGAAAGCCAGTCATATCTGACTCTAGGATTCAGTGCTCATCTGTGTTTATAGCCAAAGACCCAACACTGTGTTTTGCAGATGTTTCCGTGAGCATGTGGCAGGCATGCCTAGACACCAGAGTGCACTGAACACTGTTTACCTTCCCATCAAAGTGGTACCTATTTACCTACTTGCAAGTTCTTGCTTTCGAACTGTTAGGTTGGCAGGAGCTGGGACAGAGATGGGTTATCCATCCCTCCAAAAAGGTCAAGATGAGAAGCTCCTTTTAAAAAAGAATTTCAAAGATTTCATGAGAAAAGTGATTTTATTTAAAAAGTGGCTTTTAAAATTGAGGTTTGGGTATGAATCTCAGTATACAGTATCGGCAATCTTTCTTGATGACCAAGGATGAACTGGTAGAAGGAGTGAGTGGATTTTTCCCCATTTAGAAGGGATCTTGGTTGCTTGAAATTTATTCTTTCCAAGTTTTGCCACTTCATAGCTTTTCAATCTGGATCAAAACCTACCTAAGAATGACCTTGTGAACAATATTTTGGCTATTTTATTGTTTGTATTCCTGGACAGCTCAAAGTGAGAGGTGAGTGAGAACCAGTTTATACGCAAAAAAAAACCCACCCCTAATCGTAAATGGAGATTATGGAGCATCAAGAACAAAGTGAGCAGCAGCTATCAAATAATAATAATAAAAGCAACACAAGTGTCAGTGTGTTAAAAAGAGATAGATAAAAAGAACAGGCAAATGAAGGGGAGGGTGACTCTGGCAGATTAGTTGTTACCGTACCAGGTTAGTGTTTGCAAACCATAAGAGATCAATGCCGATCATACTCAGCACCTGAAAAGCATCATCAGGCAAAATAACTCTACAGCACTTCTGACTAAAAGGAGTAATTGCTAATTGAGCATCACTCAACAGCTCTGGCATGTGCTTTTCAAGCCATCTGGAGTTCAGAACAAGCTTTTTCCTCTTCTCTCTTCCATGCCAGTCATGCTGTTTTAACACGATTGGCATTCTACTGATGTCCTCTATGAACAGCACACTTAATGCCGCTTTAGACTCTGGCAGAGACGTATGCGGCAAATGCCTTATCAGTGGTGACTCAGTAGATAATTTTTACTCACCACCCATTCTGGCTTTTCTCTCACATTTGCCTTTTTTGTCTCCTGAATCACTGCCATGCATACAGAATTCACGTGACAAATATTCCCTGCAACAGGCTTGTTGCTTTGAATGACTGAAAACTCCAGAATGCTCCCTTTCTCCAAGTACTCTGAGAGAAACCATGTGTGAAAGGATTCAAGGTCCCTGTGGAAGTTGCTCTTGCCATTATATCAGGGATTCTCAACCTGAAGCCGACAGGCCGAATGTGGCCCATGACACCGGATGTGGCCAGATGTGGCCACTCACCACCTCCATCACACCAGGAAGTGCCATGTGGTGGAGGAAGGGCAAAATGGCCATCCGGCCCCCGAAGCTGTCTGAGGGAGTGTGACCCCGGTCCCTGGCTTTAAAAGGTCGAGAGCTCCTGCTCTATATGCTCCCTATCCTGCTCCTCTGTATAGATTCAGAAAATTCAAAGTTCAGGTCTTGCACGAACTTTACATAAGAGTTACAAAATTTCTCTGTGAACTGCTCTGCTTTGAAAGGAAGCAGTCAGAAAGCAAGAAATTTCAAGTAGATAAATAGGTACTACTTTGGCGGTAAAGGTAACAGTGTTCCATGCACTTCGGCATCTAGTTATGCCTGCCATGTGACCACAAAAACGTCTGCAGATGCATATAGTGCTGGCTCTTTGGAGATGAGCATCATGCCTCCTAGAGTCGGACATGACTGGCTTTCAAGCAAGGGAGACCTTATCAATAACAACCCTATGGAGTTAATTCATCTCACATTTAGTTTTTCCTCTTATCCTCCTGCCTTCAACATTCCCCAGAATTGTCTTTTCCAAGAAAATCTTCCCTTCTCATGATGTGCTCAAAGTAGGACAACCTCAGCTTCATCATTTTTGTCTTCAGAGACAGTCCAGACTGGAATCATGCTGGGATCCATTGGTTCCTTTGGGGTGGGCATCCCAGAGTATCCCTCCAGCATCATATTTCAAATGAGTCAATTTCCCCCCGGTCAGTTTTCTTTATCGTCCAGCTTTTATAACAGTACATAGTGATTGGAAATATGAGAGTGTGGATGATCTTGGCCTTGGTCTCCAGTGAAACATCCCTAGACCTGATGATCTTTTGTAATTCCTTCATTGCTGCTCTTCTAAAGCTCAGTCTTCTGATTTCTTACCTTCAGTTCCCATTTCAATTCATTATTGAACCAAGGTATACAAAACCTTTCACTATTTCAATTTTCTTCACTGTCATTGTTAAAGTTGTTGAGTTCTCCTGTAGTCATGATTTCTGTCTTGATGTTCAATTGCAGTTCTGCTTAAGTAAGTACTTTCTTAGAAGTCATTTTAACTTATTGCTGCTTCTGCCAGTAAGATGGTGTCATTTGCATATCTTAAATTATTGATGTTTTCCCACCAATTTTCATTCCTCCTTAATCTGAATCTAGCCTGGCTTTTCGTATGATATGTCTTGCAACAGGACTTTGGCATGTAAAATAGAATCTGAAACAAATAAGGTAGTGGCGGCGACCATGTGTCAGAAAGTTCAGGTGTAAAGGAAATCCTTAGGTAAAGGTCACCCTTGCTCTAAAGCCAGTTGTTTCTGACTCTAGGATTCAGTGCTCATCTCTGTTTATAGCCAAAGAATCAGATGTGTCTGCAGATGTTTCTGTGGACATGTGGCAGGCATGACTAGACACCAGAGTGCATGGAATGCTGTTTACCTTCCAACCAGTGGTACCTATTTATCTGCTTGCAATTTCTTGCTTTTGAACTGCTAGGTTGGCAGGAGCTGGGACAGAGACAGAAGCTCACTCCATACTGCAGCACTCGGGTCTCAAACTGTTGACCTGACAACCTTCCAGTCATGAAGTTCAGGGTCTTAACCACTAAGCCACCACAGTCCCCTAAAGGAAAACCTTAGCCCTCTGCGTAAACTACTGTTCTCATAACCTCCTGCGAATGGCTATGCTGACTGAAGCTTCAGGGATTCAAAGTCTAAAACATCTGGAGAACAAATGTTCCCCACCCTTGGCCTACAAGTATCTCTAGACTCAGCCCTGCTTTATGAATAGCTGGTTAGATTGTGCCAGGAGTGACTAGGTATCTACATACCATGTGTTGATAAGCATCAGGAAGTGGGAAGAATGTATGTCCGCACTGTGCCAATTGCACTGGCAGCCTGGTGTACTTGGAGATCCAATTTAAAACACTGATTTTGACTTGTAAAGCCCTTGCGCAGACCAAGGCTTACATATGCAAAGAACTGTGTCTCCCTGTATTAACCCACATGCTCGTTAATAGCTGACAAATCAGGCCCTAATCAGGCCCTAATCTGTGTTTTGAAAATGGAGAGCTACAGTTTACACAGAGCCCAGACTTTTGAATAAGATGCTGTTAGAAGGATTGGGCCACTACATTTCATTGCCCAAGGCAAAAATTAAAGAGCACTAATGTTGCCTCCAGTGCCCAGCTCAGACCACTCACAGGTATCAACAATCTATAGCAGTGGTGGCAAACCTATGGCACGCGTGCCAGAGGAGGCACTCAGAGCCCTCTCTGTGGGCACATGCACCACCGATCCAGCACAGAGTTTGCCCCGCCCCTCTGCCCAGCAGCCCAATGGGAGTGCTTCCTTCTTCCCCCCAGCACAGAGTTCACCCCACCCCTCTGTAGCACAGCCTGCAGCCTGCAGAGTTTAGGCACTTGGTCTCTGAAAGGTTCACTGTCACTGATCTATAGCCTACTTTGAACCATATTGCACAGGGGGTCTCAACCTACAACCCATGGGCCAGACCTGGCCCACAGCACCATTTCATGTGGCCCATATCGCCGTCATCGCTGGAAGCAGAAGCAGACACGGACGCATTTATGACAGCCGTAAATGCACCCGCAGCTATTGTAAATGTGTGTATGACAGCCGTGGACACATTTTACGGCAGCATTTACAGCTGTCTGAGAGGGCGTGGTGCGGTTCACAGCTTAAAAAGGTTGAGAACCCCAGATATAGCACTTCCCTTTTCCACATTCTGGATAGAAGTCCTATGTTTGTCTACAGACAGCCACCCAATCTGAAAGAACAATTGCCATACAACAGTCTACACAGGACAGAGACAGAAACAAGACTTTGCTACAAAACTAGTTGCCAGTTGTGTCTCTATCATTACAGATCCAGCAATGTCACTCACAGCATTAGCAGCTTGTTTATGTGTTCATCTGGTAACATGATCTGTGCTATCTTTTGACACCAGGGCTTCTCTACATTGTATATGTAGACAGACAAGATAATCTGTATGCAACAGAATAAATGGACACAAATCTGAAAATAGAAATATCAACACTCAAAAGCCAGTTTTAGAACACTTCAGCTTCCCAGGACACTCTGTTACAGATCTCAAAGGGACTGTTGTAGACTAATAAAAGAATTACAAAGAAAGAGGGATATAGTTTAGACCAGGTTACGTGTGTAAATTCTAGTGTTTGTCTGAAGGCTGAAATAAAGACCAAGGATTTTTAGCTCACCATATATTACATTTTCTTAGAGTGTTATGATAAGAAAAAAAAATCTCCCCTTGGGAGATTCTAGTCCTTTAATCAGCTAATTTAAGAAGAAAAAACACGCTACACAAAATATCTTTGCCCTTTAAACATAACCATATAGTACTTGATAGACAGTTAATTATTCTAGCTATCTCAGGATGTTTAGATAATCAACACTCTCAGAGTTCATTGCTTATTTTAATAATGCTGTTGCCATTTTGTAAGTCCAATTTCTCTGTTTGTATCCTTCTTTGCTATGTTCCCATTTATACAGTGTATAAAGGTAAAGGTAACCCTTACTCGAAAGACGGTTGTGTCCGACTCTAGGGTGAAGTGCACATCTCCTACTTGGTTTTTTTTTCTTTTCATTTTAAAATATTTTATTAAGTAAATACATAGAAAAAATTATATAAAAATAAAAAATACATTAACATAAACATATAAGAAAAAAATGCCATTAATACTAAAAATATACATAATCATTAGGTAATATACACTTCCTTGGTTATTTGTTATCAACATAGTAATAAATTGTGTTAATCAGTCTGGCTCTTGTATGTCATTCTTCTTATCTATTTGATTTCCCCTCTAAATTACAAGACTAGTCATAACTTTAAACCAATATTGCTATTCATAATTATCCTATTTACCTATTTCTTAACCAATTAATAAATGAACAAAAAAATTATTAATTCACCATATGTGACTGTGCAATGCCCTGGAGGATGCGGTGGACACGTCTTTTCGTTATTTCCAAAATTTATAGATTTCCGGTACTGGACTGCTCCCGTCTCCTCTGCTACCTGAGAATTCAATAAATGGTTGCCAAATTTGCCAAAATCTATTCTCTTTTTATTATACCCTTTTTCTTATTCAACTCCCATGTTAATTTATCATTTAAAGCGAGATCCCACATTTCCTTATACCAATCTTCCAACTTTAAAGTCTGATCATTTTTCCAGTTTCTCGCGATGCATTGTTTTGCTGTTGTCATGCACAGAGAGTAACTCATTTTTATCCTTATCTAAATTCATATTTCCTGTGTCTGTCAACATTGCTAAGCCTGGCCCCAGTTTAAAATTCGCCCCTACAAATCTGGATATTTCTTTCTCTTATTTCCCCCCAGAATTCTTTTACTAACCTGCAACTCCACCACATATGTTCATAAATGCCCAGCTTATCTCTGCATCTCCAACACATTTGACTTCTATTTTTATCCATCTGATGTAGCCGCACTGGGGTCAGGTACCACCTCCAAAACATTTTAAAATTATGTTCTTTTACTCTGACTGACATAGTTCTCATAATTCTTTTTTCCCATTTATTTTTCCACTCTGTCTCTGTGATACTAACTTTGAGATCTTGCTCCCAAATTTTTCTCAGTGTTTCTTGTGGTGTACCCTCTCTATTTAATATTGTATAAATTTTACTCACCAATCCTTTTATATCCACTTCACTTTTTCTTATTTTCCATAATAATCCCTCAAATTCTGTTTTATCCCTATTCGAACTAAATCGAGCCAAATATTTGGTACTCCATTTATTTACTAAGGTAATCTGAAACCAATTTAATTTTAACTGTGTATATATCTCCCTTTTTTTCTATATCACTGCAGGCATCGATTCAGTCTTTCAACAAAGAAATCTCATTTTTAGTCAAAATTTCCTTCAGTTTACTATCTAGTTTTATTGGAAATTGTTTGTAATCCTCTATTTCTATGATTGGGGATAAGTCTTTTTTCACCTTTTCCCACGTATCCAACAGGACCTTCATCATTCTATTTTTGACGTCTATTTTACTCTTTTCTTTATCCAAAAATAACGCTTTACCAATATGATTTACTTCCTTCATCTCTAATTCCTTCCAAATTGCCCTTTCCTTCCTCAAAATCTTTACAATGTTTTTAACCTGAAAAGCTCTATAATAATATTTAAGATTTGGTAAACCCAGTCCAACTTGTTTCTGTGGTAAATACCACAAACCTTTGTTTATTCTAGGCCTACACCCGCGCTCTCCCCGTAGCCACACCATCGCTCGGGGATTGAGCCCACCTGCGCCCGCCGCTGCCGCCGCCCCCTCCGAGCCACGCCTGGCTGGAGGGGTGAAAAGCCGCCGCCGCCGCCGCAGAGAGGCCCGCGCTCTCCCCGTAGCCACACCATCGCTCGGGGATTGAGCCCACCTGCGCCCGCCGCTGCCGCCGCCCCTCCGAGCCACGCCTGGCTGGAGGGGTGAAAAGCCGCCGCCGCCGCCACCGCAGAGAGGCCCGCGCTCTCCCCGTAGCCACACCATCGCTCGGGGATTGAGCCCACCTGCGCCCGCCGCTGCTGCCGCCCCCTCTGAGCCACGCCTGGCTGGAGGGGTGAAAAGCCGCCGCCGCCGCCGCCGCCGCCGCCGCCGCCGCCGCCGCCGCCGCCGCCGCCGCCGCCGCCGCCGCCGCCGCCGCCGCCGCCGCCGCCGCCGCCGCCGCCGCCGCCGCCGCCGCAGAGAGGCCCGCGCTCTCCCCGTAGCCACACCATCGCTCGGGGATTGAGCCCACCTGCGCCCGCCACTGCCGCCGCCCCCTCCGAGCCACGCCTGGCTGGAGGGGTGAAAAGCCGCCGCCGCCGCCGCAGAGAGGCCCGCGCTCACCCCTCAGCCACACCATCGCTTGGGGGACTCGTTCTGGGACTCGTTCTCCACGAGGGGAGTGACAGGTGGGAACCACTGCTGTTGACACAGCTGCCCTTATGGTCTTTTGAACCATTGGGCACCTTTGTGGCTGCTGGGTGGCTGAGGTTAATTCTGTAATTTTTATAATGTATGTGTTATTATTATTTTTATGTGACTTCCCCCTCCCCCTTCCCCCCATTGTCATTTTATTTATGATATTATGCTTATATGTATTGTATTCCTATTATACAGTATTGTATACTGTTTATTCTGTATCGTATTTTTGCATAATTTGATGTTTTGATTGTATTAATTGTGTATTGCCTTTTGTATTCTATTGTATATTTTGCTCTGTTTATTGTATTTATATATGTTGTAAGCCGCTTTGAGTGGCACTTGTGTCAGGAAAGCGGGATAGAAATAAAACTTATTATTATTATTATTATTATTATTATTATTATTATTATTATTATTATTATTATTATTATTATTATTATTATTATTATTATTATTATTATTATTATTACAATAATTATTAAAAATATTTTGAAATTCCTTAATTTCTTTCTCTTTTACCTGGATCAGGAGAGCATCAAACAAAAAATTTAATCTTGGTAGTAACATTATTTTGCAAAGCGCAACTCTGCCAAACCAGGACAGCTTCAGTTTACTGTACTGTAATATTTTCACCTTAATTTCCTTTTTTTGCTCTTCATAGTTTAATTTCAGTCCAACTTGTTTCTGTGGTAAATACCACAAACCTTTGTTTATTCTAGGCCTACACCCACCATTACAATAATTATTAAAAATATTTTGAAATTCCTTAATTTCTTTCTCTTTTACCTGGATCAGGAGAGCGTCAAACAAAAAATTTAATCTTGGTAGTAACATTATTTTGCAAAGCGCAACTCTGCCAAACCAGGACAGCTTCAGTTTACTGTACTGTAATATTTTCACCTTAATTTCCTTTTTTTGCTCTTCATAGTTTAATTTCTTAAGATCTTCCCAATTATAGGAAATATTAATTCCCAAATATTTCAAACTATTTCTTACCTGTATTTTAAATTTATCTTTAATTTTCAATTGGTCCTCAAAGTCTATATTACTTAGAATAATCTCAGACTTGTCCCAATTTATCCTCAATCCCATCATATCCTCAAAATCTTTTAAATGTTCCTGAATCCTAACTAATGCCTTCAAAGGATGCTTTAAAATTAATAAGGTGTCATCTGCGTACAAACTTATCTTATTATCTGCAATCCCTTCAATGTTCTTATCTTGTCTTACGGCATTTGCTAATATCTCCATTGCCATAATGAATAATATAGGAGATAGTGGGCAGCCCTGTCATGTTCCAGCCTCTAGTTTAACCTCATCCAAAATAGCTTCATTTACTTTGATAAGGGCTGAACCTCAGTAGTATAATTGAGCAATCACCCCCTTAAACCTATCTCCGAATCCATAAGCTTTAATTACCTCATTAATTGTTACCCATTGAAGAGAATCAAACGCCTTGAATATATCCAATGATAACATTCTAACCTTTTCTTTGTCTCATATTGCTAAATCTATTAGATCCAGAACCATACCTGTCAAGTTTTGGATTTGGAAATAAGAGAAATTTCCTGGCAAATACGGGATACTTGACAGCTCTGCTTATCCTGTGCTGCCCTCCAATGGCAGCAACAGGGGATTGCAGTGTAATTAATAAGGGATGACAGCGGGAAAGAGGGTAAAATAAGGGGTTTTCCTGGCCAATAAGGGATACTTGACAGCTATGTCCAGAACCCTCCTTGTTAAATCCGCCATATGCCTTCCTTTCAAAAAACCTACTTGATCCTTATTTATATACTTATTCATGACATTATTCAACCTATTCGCCAATATTGTCGTAATTTTTTTTGCATCCTGGTTTATTAAGGAGATTGGTCTATATGTCTTAACTTTTTCAACATCTTTGCTTGGTTTCGGCATTAATACGATTATTGATCAGTACCATGGAGTCGGTATTACTCCCCCCTCCATTATATAATTAAATAATTTCAATAATCTTGGGACCACAACTTCTTTAAACTCTTTATAGAATTCCGCTGGCAACCCATCTTCTCCTGTGGTTTTACCCACCTTCAATTTAACTATCACATCTTTTATTTCTTTCTCAGTTATAGCTTCTTTCATTCTCATCTTATGCTCTTGTGATATTTTTTCCCCCATTTGTTTTCTTAACCTATCTCTTAACTTTTCTTCATTTAGCTTTTTTTCCGTATATAGTTCCTGATAGAAATATCTAATTATCCTAATTTTATCTTTTAATTTATTATATCTTATTCCATCCTTTGTCGGAACTCCAATTTCCCTTTTATTCTTTTTTCTTTTGCTGCTCTTGCCAGCATTTTCAAATTTTTATTACTAAATTCAAAATATTCTCTCCTCAGGTAAACTAAATCCCTTTGTACCTTCTCTATATCTTTTCCTATTACTTCCATTCTTAACTTCTGCAACCTGTCAAGAGTCTTCGTGTCTTTTGTCCTTACGTGTTCTTCCTGTAATCGTTTAATCTCCTTCTCAATTTTATCTTGATTATCCTTGAATTGTCTATTTTTAACCATATTTTCTGTAACAAATATATAATCTATCCTTGAATAACTATTATAAACCTGGGGAAAATATATGTATGCCCTGTCCGATCCTTTCAACTCTCTCCACGTGTCTTTCAGAACTAACAAATTCATCCAATTATCTAAGATTTTTAATTTACTACCTCTGTCCCGAGTTATATTTTTACTATCTGCCGTTGACCTTGTCAGGTTAAAATCACCTGCCACAATCATATTTGTAGATCTTTCTTTCCTCAAAATTTGACAGATCTTATCAAAACATTTCTCTTGGCCCTCATTGGGAGCATAAATGTTAACCAGAGTTACCTCTTCTTCATCAATCCTACCTTTTATAATTAAATATCTGCCGTCCAGGTCTGCTATACTGTTGGTCATGTCAAAACCTAATCTCTCCAATATCAGTGTGGCTACGCCTCTTGCCTTTGAAGTGCCATAAGCTTTCTCATATATTTGTGTCCATCCTAGGAACATCTTATTCACCTCATTTGACTTTTGATGAGTCTCCTGAAGAAAGACTACATCTGGCCTATTTTTCCTGAGAGCTGATTCTATTCTTCTACATTTGACTTGACAGCCAGTACCTTTCACATTCCATGTAACTACCTTTATATTCTTCATAGATCAACCAAATCTTCTTGATTGTGTCCACCACATCCTCCTATGGGCGTGCATTCCTTTAACCAAAAGTTACCCACTACCCTACATTGAAAAAAAGAAAAATACATATTCAAATAACAATACAAAAACACACAAGAAAATTTATCAACCCTCCCCACTTTTCTTTCAAAATAGTGATCCTTGCTAACCAAGGGGGGGAGGGGGGAACATATTGGCAGTGTGAACTTTTCATTGATGGTAATAGTTTCCCTTTGCTGCTGTTAACCCATTTGACTACTTCCTACCACACCTTGCATTTCTTGCACTTCCTCTCCCTGATCTCTTCGTGTGTAACCCCCTGAGATAATTAACTCCTCTTTAAGAGTGTCACATTCTTTTGTTCCCTTTTCTACCAATTTTGCTTGATCCATAACATACAAAGCGTCCATGTCCTGAGCTATTACAATAGGTAAAGGTAAAGGTTTCCCTTGCTCGAAAGCCAGTCGTATCCGACTCTAGGGTGCAGTGCTCATCTCTGTTTCTAAGCCGAAGAGCCAGCGCTGTCTGCTCCTGCAGACGTTTCCGTGGTCATGTGGCAGGCATGACTAGACACCGGAGCGCACGGAACGCTGTTACCTTCCCACCAAAGTGATCCCTATTTATCTACTTGCAATTTCTTGCTTTCAAACTGCTAGGTTGGCAGGAGCTGGGATGAAGATGGGAGCTCATTTCCGTCCAATCCATTTACCTAAATAGGAAAAAGTCAATTGTTTGGGAAATTTCCAATTATACTTTATTGCTTTAGCGATCAATCTTTTAGTCACTGGCTTCATCATTTGCTTCCAAATTCTTTCCTCAACAGAAATGTCATTATATATCTCGATATCAGCTCCTTCCATCTTTAATGCTTGCATCCCAGTTTTTTTAACAAAAGCCATAACATTCAATTTGTCCGAAACATTTGCAAACTTTAACAAAACATTTCTGGCACCTGTTCTACCTTTTTTTTGCACCTAAGCGGAAAACACTCATGATACGTTCAGGGCCAAAATCAATTCCCATTCCTAACCCATTCAACCAAGATAGAATTCTAAGCCTTAACTGGTCCGGGGTCTTCTCTGGGATCTTTCTTATTACTCTATTGGCACATCTTAGTTGTTCTTCCACCAGTTCCAGTCTCTTCTCTTGTGACCCCACCTTAAGATCTCTCTCCTTCATCTCTGAGACTTCCTTTACTATTTTACCTTGCTCTTTCCTAACCTCCTCCTGTCCTTTTTTGAGAGTATCCTGACCTTTTTCAAGTTTATCATGATCTGATTTCACAGTTTTAATAAGATTAGCTATCATTTCTTGAAGGTTTAGTTATCCTTTCATAACCTCAGTTTTTTCTTTCATCCAGGTCTCTTTCAAATCATGAACATATTTTTGTATTCTGATTTGAATATTTTGTAAGTCTTTCTGTATATTCATTTCCATATGGTCTAATCTTTCTTTTATTTTTTCATATTCACTCTTAGGTGGTCCCATATCCTTATCATCTTTTGACCTCTGTGGTTTCTGCTGTTGTGATTGCTGTTGCTGTTGCTGTTGTTCTAATATCTTTCTCACCCTCTCCTGCTCTTTCGTTTCCTTTAACTCCTGTTGCAAACCCTTCGGAACACCCTTACTCTCTTCCTCCATCCTTACTAATCTTTTATAACTCCTGTCAGATGATGATTCACGGTCTACCCTGGTCCAAAACAGCCTTTTGTCTTTATCCCCACCCCGCCCCTGATGGCTCATTCACTTTTTAAAGTATTCAATAGCTTTTTTTCCCTTCCTTCCCCTCCCTTTGTTTTCTCCTTTTCCCCCTTTCAATCTATCATATAGGCAATCTAATCAAACATTAATAATATGAGCCAATAAACATTAATTCAATAGTTCAATCATAAAAATGAAAAAGTAAGAAAAAAGATAATAATAAATAAATAAAGAAAAAAATTATATATTTTCAAAAAGTTCGAATTGTTAACTAAAAAAAGAGCTAAAAAGAAGAAAAAAGAGGAAGAAAAAAGGAAAAGAATTATTATTGTTGTTATTTTTATTACTTTATAAAGAATCTAAAGGAGTATTATCTATTTCAAAAATCAAATACTTTTGATTCAACCTTGATTATTATTTCAACTTTTACAGATTCCAATCTTTCAAAGAAGAAACAGAAAGAAAGGAAAGAAAGAAAAAGAAGGGGAAAAAAGGGGGGAATATATGATGCAAAAAAACATCACAAATATTAAAAGCTCAGTATTTAAGAGTCCAAATCAATGCCTATAAATCCAGTCGCAGTGAGTAATTCAGTGATATTTTGTATCTTTGAGTCATGTCCTTAAGAGTTAGTATCTTTGTGTCAGTCTTGTACCAAAAAGTTAATGTCTTTGTATCAGTTCTTATACTACTGTCTTCAAAAGAAAGGAAGAAGGAAGGAGGGAAATGATATGTTCAGATCTTATGCGAAAATCCACTTTGTTGTGTACAATTTGCAAAAAACCAATTCAGTGTCTGTAAGTTCCACCTCTAAGGTCCAACCTTGATTAGCTTAAAATAGCATATCAGAAGAGGAGAGAGGAAACATATCACGTAGACATAACAAACTTGCCAGCAACGTCACTCCATGTCCCACACTCTCGGTCAGCCCGCTTTCAGCACCATTTTAACTTGCACAAAGGAAACAATGGTTTTTTTTAGTGTTCACAGTATAATCTCTCCCTAAAGTTCCAATTAGGATCCCAGTCACAATCGCAATGAATCTCTCTTAAAGTTCTACAGTCCCCAGAGTCAGTCTCAATCTCGGATCCAATTTATCTAAGCTCCGAGCGGACGGCTTTCAAAAAGAAAAAGAGAAGAGATACAACGCTTGCTCTCTGCGGGTCTTCTCGGCATACGCTGGGTACGCGGCCGAACAGAACCTTCCGAGACCGGCCACCGCTAGCCCCAAACAGTTCCTCCCGGCCCTGATTCCCAGCCACCTCCTCTTGCCCGCACACTCACAGATCTCCGCGGCACACTTTCAAAGTTCCACGCTTCTGAACACCGATCCTTTCGCCGATTATGTCCCCAGTCTTAGCCTTATTTTTAACTCAAAGATTCCATCCGCTCCCGCCTTGCTTCTTCTCCACAGTATCATTCCTCTGCTTTAATTCCACTCACAATGGGCTCGGCTCTCTTTCTAGCTTTCTCAGGCTGGGGCCGAGACACTTACCGGCCAATATCCGATATAAATAGCCCGTCCGAAACTCTCCAAACAGTGAAAGTAGACTCACAGTATTCCACAAACCGGCAGGTGCTCCTGCTGTTTTCCGCCTTTGCTTTGCCTGCCCTTCGATTAGTTCACCACTCTTACCCCATCTGCCTGACTCCACTCACAGGGAGATCCACTCTCAAATTCTCTGCATGATCCGGGAATCTCTCGGACACTTTCAATTCATTCAGCTGCCGGGTCTGGGCTCAGATGGGCCGGTGTGACTAGCCCGTCCGACACTCCTTTCTCTTATCTTCCAAAGATCCAGAACAATATTAGTAAGTCTTTTAATTATTTTCCTTTTAAAAATTGGTAGTTTAATCCACATTTGCCCACCAAAGTGGGCCCCCTTTTCAGCAACGTGGGAAAAAAGCTGCACTCACATTGCCATGTTGGTCACGCCCCCACACCGCCTACTTGTACAGTATATAAAAACCTGTGCCTAATATTTCATTCCATGTGTCTGAGGGTGTGGATTTTAATCCACAAATCCTCATTTTGAAATACATTTACTGTATTAGCTTTTAACGTGCCACAAAACTTACTTTTTGCATTAATTGTTATACAAATATTAAATGAGCCACCCCAACCTAGTGGCTTCAGAGATATTGGTCTAAAGCTCTATCACCCTTAACAAAATGACCATTGCTGGGGATGATGGCAGTTTTAATTGAAGATGACTATGGGACTGCAGTGGCTCAAGTGGCTCAAGACACTGACTGGGAGGCGGAAGGTCAGCAGTTGGATCCCGAATACTGCACGACAGAATGAGCTTCCGTCTTTGTCCCAGTTCTTGCCAACCTAGCAGTTCGAATGCAAGAAATTGCAAGTAGATAAATAGGGACCATTTCGGTGGGAAGGTAAACAGCGTTCCGTGCGCTCCGGTGTCTAGTCATGCCTGCCACACGACCACGGAAATGTCTGCAGAAGCAGACAGCGCTGGCTCTTCGGCTTTGAAACAGAGATGAGGACTGAACCCTAGAGTCGGATATGACTGGCTTTCAAGCAAGAGAAACCTTCACCTTTACCTTAAAAGGCAATAGGTTGTGGAAGGCTAAATTAAACCGTGACCTCCTTGAGGCAAAGACTTTGTTTGTTGTTAATCTTGTACAGTGCTTTATCCACTAGTGGCAATAAATAGACTGATGATTAATTAGTTAACCATCTTCAGTTTATACAGAGCCACAAAGGAGCAGTCTAGAAGGCCTTTGGGTACCCTTCAGCTATCTAAATAGCAGTTTAGCCTTATAGTAACAGAAGGTATGCTGTAATCTTCAGTTGTTTTTCAATGTGGTAAGAGTTCTTGCATGTTGTGCTTTTAGCTCACAAGAAATGCAAAAAGAGAAAAGAGAAATTAAAAGAGCATAAATAGTTCGGCTCCAAATTTTCAAAAGTTAATATAAGCCTCTTCTCGGGCCTTATTTCCAGTGCCATTATGAAAAAGTTTTAAAGGAAAGATTAAAAGGGAATCAGATTAATTACTGAAGTAAAGTGAAGACTACAGAGCAAGGACTTTTGAAAACTACAGGAACATTTTGGCATGGCAGGAAAGAGAGTTATTGTAAAGAGCTTGTAAATGGGGAGGAAGGCATAGTTGCACTTATAGACAGTGGTAGGCTCCAAAAAAAATTACTACCACACTGTGGGTGAGGCATGGTGGGCATGGCCTGGAGGAAAGCCATGCATTGCACCCAAATTAGGACTACTTTATTTCAAAACTTGGATGGGTGGGGCCAGCCAGAATTGCTGCTACTGGTTCTGGTGGGAAGCTGGTGCGAACCTGCTGATGCCCACTACTGTAACACCTATTCCCTGAACACCTATTCAATGCATGTACAGTACTGCCTCTTCTCTTGCTGTGTGTTACTTGTTTACTTGGCTGGTCCATGTTTTACATGTCAGGTTGACGTGGCATATTGAAGCATCATCTTCCATGGTTTCCGATACCATGGCAGTCTCATCCAGGGCCTCGGGAACTTTGCCCTGAACCAGTCTTCCCATCTGGTTGCTGGCCTTCCTAGTGGTCACTTTATGTCAAGTGGTAATGACATAAAGCCCAGACAGCTGTGTTGTCTTATTAAAATGGCTAAAGGAGCTGTGTGTGTATCTTTATAAAATGTCTATCCCACCACTTCTCAAGGACTTGGAGTGGGTGACAAAAGTATTGGAATGCCTGGTTTTAAATATCAGGGTTTCCCTAGTCTTATATGTAAGTCTGGTAGTTAAAAGAGAGCCAGTCTGGTATAGTGTAGTGTAGTTAAGAGTATGGAGTAGAGTTTGGGAGATCTGGGATTAAATCCCTACTTGGCCATAAAATTTAATAGGTAACCGTAGGACAATATATACAGAGGTACCTCATACAACGATTTTAATCGGGGCTTGTTGTTGTACGAAACAATTGCTATACGATGCATGCATCGTATAGCGATTTTCCCTATGGGATGCATCATACAACGATTTTTTTAGCTCAGTGGTTTTTCCCAGTGAAAAATTGTTGTATGTTTTTTCCCATAGGGAAAATTGTTATGCGGGACGCCATTCCCCCCAAACAACAACAACAACAACTAATTGTTATATGATTTCATTGTTATATGGGATGATTGTTGTATGAGGTTCCACTGTATATACATTTTGCATTTGATTTTTAAATCAGGGAAGGACAAGCTGTTAGTGTCAATGTCCTATATGGTGAGTGAAGCTGAGTCTTTACTTCATAGTACCGGTGTGGGTGTGTGTGAGAAGGTGGACCCTTCAGTCCATCATTGGTTGGTGGAGAAAAAGAGGTGTTACAGTATAAGTGTGTCACTGTTTCATCTGTGGGATACTGAAGATTATGTTTATGTCTTCAAGCTCTAAGGCAGTTTAACAACCTTGCAAGAGGTAACCTTGGGCCATCTCTCTTTCAGAGCCTCTTTTGTGCAAAGAAAAATCAAGATGGAGTTTGTGAGCCGCAGCGGCAGCATCCAAGAAACCTGGCTAAAGAAAAGACACACTGTGAAAAGAGAGAGCCATTGGTTGTGGGCCCTCCCTAGCTTTAACAAACTAAGTACAGGGAAGTGCCTTTATACAGGAAAGAGGGAGTGTTCTAGAGGGTGCACAGAGACCTTACTGAGAAAGGTGAATTAAGTTGTTTTCTGTATGGATGCAAAGTCTTCCTGGGTCACAAAAGTTGCCTTGATTCCTGTACTCCAGGGATGCCCAAACTATGGCCCATGGGCTGGATCCGACCCCCAACACCAATTCATCCGGCCCACACCACCCTTGTTTCTCCTGGAAGTAAAATGGATGTAAGCACATGACAAGGGCAGTAAGCACATGACAAGGGTGCGGTACCATCAGTACGCGGATGATACACAGTTGTACATCTCGGCCCGTGGGGACCCCAGTGATGCAGTCAAAGTCCTTTCCAGCTGTCTGGAGGCTGTTGGGGTCTGGATGGGGGCAAATGGGCTACAGCTGAATCCTAGCAAGACTGAGTGGCTATGGATAGGGGGTCCCGCCTTATCCCGGGAGCTACCATCTTTGGTTTTGGATGGGGCTATTCTGCCCCAGACCGACCCGGTGCGCAACTTGGGGGTCCTCCTGGATTCGCGGCTGCTGCTAGAAGAACAGGTGGCGGCTGTGGCCAGGAGGGCCTTTGCCCAACTTCGGGTGATTCGCCAGTTGCGCCCGCTCCTGGACCGGGACTCTTTGCTCATGGTCACTCATGCTCTGGTTACCTCCAGACTAGACTACTGTAATGCGCTCTACATGGGGCTGCCCTTGATGACCATTCGGAGGCTGCAGCTGGTCCAGAATGCGGCGGCCCGGGTGGTGATGGGGTGTGGACGTTATGCCCATGCCTCACCACTGCTGCGGGAGCTGCACTGGTTACCAGTTTGTCTCCGGGTGCAATTCAAGGTGCTGGTTTTGACCTTTAAAGCCCTATATGGTAGTTGGCCAGGTTACCTTAGAGACCGCATCGCCCTAAGGACGTCTGTCCGTCCAACCAGAGCGGACCGGAGGGGCTCTCTAATTGTGCCATCGGCCAGGGGGGCTCACCTCTCTGGCACAAGGAGGAGAGCCTTCTCTGTGTCTGCACCGGCCCTTTGGAACCTCCTGCCTGTGGAACTGCGTCTCCAGACGGAGTTGTTGCCCTTTAGAAAAGAACTAAAAACCTGGCTGGCGGGCCAAGTTTGGGGTGCAGGTGGAGGGGTGGCTTCCGTTGGGTGGTTAATATAGGGGAGGATGCCTGCCCCACGGTTTCTTCAGTTCCTGCACCCCTCTCTTTTTAGGGTGGGTTCTTATTGCTGGTTTTTATCTGTTTTATTTGTTTTTATATGTTTTTACCCATTGTTGTGAACCGCCCGGAGTCGGCTTTGGCTGAGTGGGCGGTATAGAAATTTGACAATAAAATAAAATAAAAATAAAATAAAAGGGCAGCACGGGCCGAATGAATTGGCATTGGGGGCCGAATCCGGCCCCTGGGCTGTAATTTGGGCACCCCTGGTTTAAGTAGAGAAAAATAGCAGCTTAAAATCTATTTCATCCTATTGCAAAACAGATTGCAAGGCACGTTTTACTTCTGCTTCTGGTGGGAGGAATCACATGACTGGCCCACTGATCCATGTGACCGGCCCATGGCCCAAAAGGTTTGGGCATCCCTGCAGTACTCAAATCTATCACTTGGTCTTAGCTGCTTCGCAAATCTGTCTCTTGTCTCCAGCTTGTTTCAGTTTCAGCTGAAGAAAGAATTGTATTGATTAGAGAGCAGCCTTTCTATTGAAAAGGGTATTTAGGGTACTCATAAAAGGGATGATTAGGTATAGTCTGTTATTAATGAAATATTTTTAGGTTGTTGTTGTTTTAATGATGTACTATTACAACCTTATATACAACCATGGGGTCGCAAAGAGTCGGAATCGACTGTGCGACTGAACAACAACATTGATGTGCATTTTTGTTTTGCATTGCTGTTCTTCCATTGTAAACAGCTTTGAGCATGTGTGGAGCAGCAGCATACAAATTAAAATGACAATTATAATGGCAATTGTGGTAGTCATGGAAGTAACATAGAGCCCCTTGTGATTTCTCCTGAGGCCCCCTGTTATTCCTATCTGTTAAAAGACAGAGTTGTACATGCTTGATGATGATGCTGACAACAACAACAACAGTAGCAGCAGCAACATCAACCCTTTCCAGAGTTTTCTAGGTGGAAAATACACAGAAGTGGTTTACCATTCCCTTCTTCTGGGGGCATCCTGGGACTGTGCAGTTTGCCCTCGTTCACATGGACTGGCTCTTCTCCCAGGGGCACAGTGGGGAATGAATTCCCAACCTCTGGCTCTGTAGCTAGACATCTGAACAACTGAACTATCCAGCCAGGTGCACACTAGATAGCCCGCCCAATATCTTTTATACTTGCCCACTGTTCAATACTGCTGTCTATGGCAAGTCCTATTGGCGCTGAAGTAATATTAAACTATAAGTGGCTTAGTGGTTAAGATGTTGAACTTCATGACCAGAAGGTCTGCAGTTTGAGACCTGAGTGCTGCACGATGGAGTGAGTTTCTGTCTCTGTCACAACTCCTGCCAACCTATCAGTTCGAAAGCAAGAAATTGCAAGTAGATAAATAGCTACCACTTCGGTGGCAAGGTAAACAGCATTCCATGCACCCCAGTGTCAAGGCATGCCTGCCACATGTCCATGGAAACATCTGCAGACACAGACAGCACTGGCTCTTTGGCTATAAACAGAGATGAGCACTGAACCCTAGAGTTGGATACAACCAGCTTTCGAGCAAGGGCGACCTTTACTAATATTCAACTGAACTGCCAGCCCAAGTTGCTTCTGTATGTGGAATGGGAGAGTGTCTTGCCCTCAACATGCTGGGTACTCATTTTACTAACCTTGGAAGGATGGAAGGCTGAGTCAACCTTGATCCCTGACCAGGATCCAAACTCACAATGTTTTGGCTGCAGTACAGCAGTTTAACCACTGCGCCAACAGGGCTCCTGGTGGAGACAGGATAACAAAATTTGGATGTGAGCAAATTTATTTACATAAAGACTCCATGTTCAGTTAAGAAAGAGTAAAATGAATCAAAAGCAAGAGCTTAAAGGAGAAGATGAGTCTTGGGAGACAGGGAGAGAGCCTCACTTCAACTTCTGGGAGCTAAGGATGCACCATATTGGATGTAGATTTAGGCCACAATTAAAAGTACATCCATTGATATTAATACAGTTTAACTTAGCCATAAAATATGTTTCAACAGCATAGGTTTGCTAGAACCCTTTAGAGTTTACAACAGGAGTTCTCAACATTTTTAAACCAAGGGTCGGGTCTTTTTAAACCAGGGGCCGGGTCAACAGGAGTTCTCAACATTTTTAAACTGGGGGCCGGGTCACGCTCCCTCTGACAGTTTTGGGAGGCCGGATGGCCTTTTTGCCCTTCCTCCACCACATGGCACTTCTGGGTATGGTGGAGGTGGTGGGGCTCCCTCATGTAATGGCACTGCAGGCCGCATCCAGTCCATGGACCATAGGTTGAGAATCCCTGGTTTACACAATGTGAATCCAAAAATTATGCCAATGATGTCTGTGATCACACTAGCTATGTGTTGAGAATTCAGGCATAGTACTGGTTTGTACATGCAGTTGTGCTTCCAGGCACATGACAGATGACAAGAAAACTATAAAAACTACTGGTATGTGGTATTTCATAAGTGGATTTTTGCCACTGTGCCAGGCCGTTTTTGAAGCAGGGAGGGAACTAGCATGAGAACTAGATAGTTCTAAAGATTAAAACATGATTTAAAAACCATGCGACATGGGTGTCCTCCAATACAATGCTTTAAGGCCACTGAACCTTGTTATAAGCCAATCATGCTACTGCATACCTATGTGAATTGCAGTTTACAGGGTTACATTTATTTCCAGGGGATGCCAGTACTTAATGTTTCCAGGGAGAGCAACGATGCTCAACAAAGTTTGGTGGCATCTTACTAACACATTTTATTTGGCACCTGGTGGTGAGCGGCAGCCCCTGAAAGCAAATGCCAAATATAATTTGTTGACTTTCAAGCTTCCACAAGACCTTTTTTGAAGCTTGACTTGCCCTTTTTCCTGTGTTTTTTTTAATCCTCCCAAATACTGTCAAAGGCTGCCTCTCAACAGCACAGTAAATCTTTTGTGTTGATTAAACGCTTTCCACAGTTCAAATAAATGCTAAATAACTGCCCCCTTGACCAAAGAAAACAAACAACTTCTCTCCCCTGCCTCCCTTCTCTCTGAATACTTTCTGTCTCTCAAGCTGGTGAGGAGAGCTTTGTAAACTAACAGAGGTCAACCAAATATTAAGGGAGTCAGCAAGGGTAGAAGGGAGCCCATAAAAACAGAGAGCCCTGCTAGTTCAGACCTAGGAGGTCTAAGCTGAGCCATCAGTAGATTGCCGGGGCTCTGGTGGCTCAGTGGTTAAGAAGCTCGCCTTGTTATCTGGAAAGCTGGCGAGTCGGCAGTTTGAGACCCGGGTACTGCATGACGGATTGAGTGCCCGTCTTTGTCCCAACTCTTGGGGACATGAAAGGAGCCTCAATTGGGCAGAGTTTCTTTCGCAAAAATCCTTTCAACCCAGAATAATTTCTGACATGAAATTATTTATTTCTCCCACCGCTAAGGGGTGAAACAACATCCTGCCAATGGAGGAAGTGTGCTAAACTACATTTAGCTTCTTCCTCCGTCCTAAAGCAACCCATTAAAAACAAGTACTGTCTGCGGTGTAGACAGGCCCCAAGTTTCAAAAATGCTGTGGAACAACCCATTTGGGTTTCTACTTCCTCATCTTATTCGATTTTTGTGACATGAAAGACATCACATTTCTATGTTGTGCTAGCATAAGATGTGCATTGTTAACTTAAAAAACACCTACACAACAGGTCTCCATCTCTGTATGCCAGCCAGGTATGTGGGAAAAAAAGTCTCCATTTTACTGCATTTTGAGATATTCAAAATACAGCAATGTGTTTGGGGGTTTAGTCTGCATAGAGGCCCTCATGTTGCTCAGTGACTTGGACTGCAGATTCAGCTCTCTGCTCAAATACTGTAAATTATGATTCTACTATTTTAGTACAGTCAACCCTCACATAACAACACATTCGGATAGCATCATTTTCGCTTAACAACGTGTCATTATGCACCACGTGTTCCCCCGCATAACAATGTTTTTAGGGTCATTGTCTGGACAGCAACGCTAAAATAACTGTCATTATCCAGACAACGACGCTAAAAATGTCATTATGTGGGAAACTCCATAGAAACCCGCATAACCACAAAA